>CM068831.1:25281562-26031562 GCA_028554795.2 Sinohyriopsis cumingii
AGGGGCGTACGTATCTTGCTGGTGTTTACACATGGGTGAGGTCAGATAGGTATGTTGGACTGGAGTCCGTCAGTGAAACGTAGCACAGAGAATAAATTCCAGAGTGACACCTAGGTTTCGTACTGACTGTATGAATTTAATGTTAGTGTTACTGATATGTATTATTTGAGGAAAAGGATGTGACTGAGAAAGTCTTTGTGTTGTGATCAGAATGGCATCAGTTTTAACATCATTCATCTGCAGCTTGTTTCATGTCATCCATGATTTCAAATCAGATATGCACCTCTCTACACCTTGGATGGTAGCATCAACTTCAATTGGGTGCAAGATTTGTATATTTGGGTGTCGTCAGGGTACAATTGGTCAGACAGTGGATGATGATCTATGACACTTGAGGACAACTGAGTGTTTAGAATGATGAGAACAGGTCCAAGAACAGACCCCTGTGGAACACCACACCATAGCTAACTGTTCTGGAGTTTATTCCATTTGCAGACACAATTTGTGACCTGTTGATTTGAACCACAGTAAGGCTGTATCATAAATGCCAAATACATGCTGGATAGGGTTAAGTAAAATGCTGCAGACAAACCAAGGAGGGCTAGGACTGTAATCTTTCCGCTATCCAACGCAGAGAGAATGCCATTAACTACTTTTAGAAAAGCAGTTTCAGCACTGTGGCAAGGGCGATATGCAGATTGTACATTTCTAAAAAGATTGTTTCAATTGAGATGAGACACAAGATGGGATAGAACAACCTTTTCTAAGACATTTTTATATGAATGGGAGATTAGAAACTGGGTGGTAGTTCTTTAAATCGCTATGTCGAGTGTTGGTTTCTTCATCAGAGGCTTTACAATGGCAGTTTTTTTAAAATCATGGGAATTCCCCGATGAGAGAGAGAGCTAATAATAACATCAGTTAGTGAAGGTAATACTGGATTTAAGCACTCAGTCAGCAGTGATGTTGGAATTGGATCAAGTTCACATGACTTTGGTGCACTCTTCATCAGGATTGTACGTACTAAATCCATAGAGACAGGTTCAAATGCTGCTAATGGTTGCCACTGTAATTTTGTATCCTAACTGTATGGTGACGACGAGACAGTTGAAATTGTGTTGTCAAGCTCATCTCTAATGGTTTGTACTTTGTCACGGAAGAGATCTGCAAACAAGTCATAAAGATCGACTAGAGAGTAGGTAGGTGGAAGTGGTGTACATTTGTTCCTTGACATTAGTTTGTTAGTAATCTCGTAAAGCTCTTTGCAGCTGGAACTTTCCATGATCTTAATACTGTAGTTGGCTGATTTCGCTGCATGGACTACGTTTGTGACGTTCTTCTTAACTGCTTCATAGATTTGCTTATGAATAGTGAGTCTGGTGGAAAGCAAAGCCTCTCAGCCTTACGGCGGTCTCTTTTAGCAGTGCGAAGCTGGTCCCTACACTGTTATACCATGGAGAAAACGTTTGAATTGATACTCTGCACTTGGTAGCTGGGGCATGTTTGTCGAGCAATGAACGCAGGCAGTTACTGAGTTGTTCTGTTGTAGGAGGTAGGCAAGTTGTTAGGTTTGATTGGATGTCACGCATTAGTTAGGTTCAATTTATCTTACGGGGGTTTCTCTTAGTAGAAAATAAAGGTGGAGGATTAGGGACTGATACGTCAATAATGCAGAGGTGATCTGATACAAGTTCGTGGGATACCAGGGAGGAACGTAAAATATTATCATCAGGTCAATGAAGGATCCATTCTAAAATGTGACCATGTTTATGGGTGGGAGGGTTAACTGACTGTTTGAGGTTGAAAACATTAATGAAATCTAGGAGTTTTTATGTGTTTGGGTTTCCGGGACAGTCAAAGTGAAAGTTGAAATCTCCAAGAAGAGTCAGGTTGCCACCTATCGTATTTCCATACTCCAGGAGATTAGGAAACTGCTCCAGAAAGAGAGATTCAGTCAACTTGTTTTTTCTACCAGGAGGAGGGCGGTATAGGCATAAAAAAGTGGACTGAACTTTGTTCCATTGTAAGTGTGGTTTGGACTAGTTCAAACAATGTGTGGTAGAAATTGAACGTAGTAGTGTGGTTAAGACATTTTATCATGGAGTTCTTTGTGATGACAGCAATTCCACCTCCGCGAGAGTGGCGGGGGAACGACTTGATGGAGTAATCGGTGGGTGTTAGATTCGCGCACATGGGCTCATCGCCTGATGTTTTTAACCATATTTCTGTCAGGAAAATACGTCGATATTCTGATTGTTGATAAAATTAACTATTTCTGCGCGCTTTTCCGGTGGTCCTACTGATTGGGCATTGAATAATGTAATACGCAGAGGTATCTCTTGGACAGTTGACAGAAAGGTTGACGATTTAATAGGGGTTTTAATTAGGTTATCTAAATTAACGGTCGAATTTTTAAGTTGTTGAGCCGGAAAGGGCATGAGGAAGAAACTGGAATTCTTCGCCCTGTACTACGCCAGCCAGCTTTGAAACAACGTTTCTTTTTTCGCTTCTGTTTACATTTAAGTAATGATGAATGTACTCCCAGTTCGTTTAGTCTAGAGTACAATGTAGTGTAGAGAGCCAAGGAGTGATCATTTAAAGTAATTAATGAGGGTCCATCGTAGCATAAACGGGTTGACTGGCGAGTATCACGTTATGGCGGTTTGTTCGACAACAAAGGAACTTGTAGCAGTGGAGCAAGACAGCTGAGAAAGAAGGCTAATTGTTCTCATTTCCAAAACAAGGAGATGAAGAAACACATACGAACTGAACTGCCAATGGATGATGAACATAATAACGTAGACGAAGACAGGCAACAAGCACATATATCATGAAAAACGGCACAAAAAACAGAACAGCTGCTTCATGCCGGTTAAGCGATAGCGGCCATCTTGACAGAGGGGGAAGTGCCGCAAGATATGAGAAACACCAAAATCATCACTCTCTACAAAAACAAGGGCGACGTTCACATCTTTTGCGAATCATGCCTACTCGGATCAACGGTGCAATTTTAGAGCAGAACGGTCCACCATCGACATGATTTCCGCACTGCAACAACTGCAAGAGAAGTGCAGGGAACAGAGTATACCAATCTATATAACCTTCATTGACTTTACAAAGGCTTTCGACCTTGTCCGTGAAGCGGATTGTCTAAGCTGCTAGATAAGACTGGATGCCCACCGAGGCACTTAAGTTTGATCCAGTCTTCCCATGAAAATATACATGGCGCTGCCCAATATGATGGCTCAACATCTTCTGTGGAATTAAACAGCGATGTATTATTATCCCATCATGTTCTTTTCCCTGCTGCTGAACACGCTTTTGGCTCATCAACTGAGGACTCAACCTTCATACAAGATCAGATAGGAAAACGGCGCATCCTCGCACTACTCGGGCCCAAAACCATGATCCTCAATGAGAAGCGGGAATAAGGAATAACTTACGATGACTTGAACATGCATACAGTATTTGCCTATTGCCTAACAATTGCAGGTATTGTTATTTTTTAATTTCCGATGCATATTGCATGATTATAATTGTATTAAGACTCTTGATAATACAACTTTTTGAATTTGTAGATTGCAACGAAGACTAACATCATAACTATGCATGCCAGCAGATGTGTCTAGTACGTATAAGCACATATACGTAACAAGCTGGTACTGCTCCGGGCTGTGATTGACTTCTTCTCATTTAAATGAACAAAGACGCATGCCCCGCCAACACGTACATGCGATATCAATTGAGAGTGTTCTCTAATAACTGCGTAACACATCGTGATGTACCCCGCTAATGTGAAGCTAACGACCAATCACGGTGTCAATGATATTACTGACTAACCCGTCAGGAGACATTGACTAGTTACCGGCCTATGTGTCTGACATGCCATGTTGTGTCGAATACAAACAAATAATTTAAGAGCGAAATCAAGTTGGTTACTTATTCCTTATTCCCAATTCAATAAATATTCAAATATGTTCACATATATATGAATACTTATTCCTTATTCACATCGAATTTTTTATTTATTCATTATTCCCAATTCAGCGTGTAATTGGTTACCACTTAGTTCATGCAGATGAAAGCTTTTTAGGGCATGCAATGGTGTAATTCTAACCTGAGTGGAGAAATACGAGTGCTGTATAAAGCTGAATATAGACAGTTATATGGCTATATGTAGGAATGGTTAAGGATATCGATAGGAATACTTGTTTTGTAATTTGATATAGGATTAATTAGTTTGTTAAGCATTTGGGTCGTGTCTTGTGATGCATGGCGTTAAGTATTAATATTCGGGTTCGAAAAGCTTAATAATGACTCATGTAAAAGGGAAACCACAAAAAAAAACCACACAAGTGTAAAATTGGAGATTTCTCTCGTGTGGTCTTCATGTCCTTAGAGGAGAATTATGTGGAGCATTTATGAGTTTAAGAAGCCTTCAGTTGACTTGAATATTTTCTTGAAGTCCTTGGAACTGGGGAACTTAGCATACTTGTAACCGATTTCCAGAAATTGGGTTATAAAGAGGGGTGGAGGGCGGTTAAAGCACATGACGCAAGAAGATTATCTTACTTATACAATTTGGTCGTTAGGTATCATCTTTAAAGAGATTTGACAAGGACCCTTCTTGAGATGTTATCTCTAGAGGATAGTGTAGTAACGAAAGAAGTCCTGAGAAATTTCGTTGAGCCGATTTCGATAAATCAGCTGGATGAAGGCGGTCTCGTACGACACATACCGTAAGATTATAGCATAGACCCTTCTTTGACATTTTATCTCTAGGGGATATAGATCCAGCCACGAAAAATGTCCTGACAAATTTCGTCGAGAGGAAACAGCATAATAAGGGACGCCCTATGGATACCTGGTGTTACCCCCACCCCCGAAAAAAACAACAAAAACAACAACACTCAAATATTAATATACTGTATCGATAGTTTGTACTAATTGAACACCTGCTAAGAGGATTTTGATTTCAACGTCTCCAGCATAGTATCTAACTAGGTACACGTTCTAACAGTAAAAAAAAAAAGTTGTTTTTTTTTTAAATCCGTCGAGGGGATTTCAAGAAATCTACTGCTAGATGAAGGTCGAGTAAGACACATGCCGTGAGAACATTGTATCTTTATACAGTTTTGACAGGGAACCTTCTTTGATATTTTTATCTCGAGGGGATAGTCAACTCTCGAACGAAGTCCTGACGAATTTCTTCGATAGCAAACCGCGAAATAAGGGGCGTCCGATGGGTACCAGGTATGAAAAACACGCATAGATTAATAGACTGAATCAAGAGTTTGTACTAATTGAACCTCTGATTAGAGGATTTTGATTTCAACGCCTGTTGGACAGTACCTGGCTTGGCACCCGTGCTAAAAATGTTAAAAAAATAAATACGTTGAGTCGATTTCGAGAAAGTCGCGACCACATAAAGGATTTCGGGTACAACACATATTTCGTAAGAAAATTGTATTTTACGTATATATTTGGGCCACTGAGTCGCTTTTTTATATAGAATTTGACATAGACCCTTGTTGACATTTTATCTATTAGAGGATTGAGTCCATCCACGAAAGAAGTCATAACGACTTTCGTCTAGAGGGAAGTTCTACAGACCCCCTGGCACAGACTAAATTAATCCTTCCAGACAAACTTTCTCCGTAGAAGCCTCAGATTTCAAAAATAACGCCTCCTACGCAAAATAATCCGCAAAATTTCAACCCAAAGTGCATTTTCAGGCATAAAAAAAACAGCATTTTTTTGGGGGGGGTATTGTAAAATTTATTTGCCGTAATTGAATTTGGGTTGCGGATGCTAATTTTATTTCACATTAAAACAATATTATTGAAAATAAGATGAGTCGGAAAACTAGCACAGTTGGAGAACCGCATTCTGCTAGATTAGCGCGAGAGCAATTAGCGGCGGTAAAGAAGCTTATTCCGACAAAACAATTATTTAAGAAAAAAGTTCGTGAGTACGATGATGAACAACATCATATTGGTGAAGTATCGTCAAAGTGGTTGAGTCCAGTTACCGGAGTAATCGAACAAGTAGCATACGGCAAACAAACGAAAGATAAGGAACTTAGAGATCTTGGGCTTATTCCTATGACAAGAGATATTGAGCAGCACGCTAGAATTGTTCCCGGTCAACTTGAACAGATTCATCAAGAACAAACTCAATTACGTCAAGAACAAGCACAAGCACAAGCACAAGCACAAGCACAAATACTAGAGTTACAAAAAAAAACACAAGAACAATTGCAGCAGGAACAAGAGCACCCCGAAGAAGGAAGAATAAAATTCTTGAGTACTGATAAATTTACCGATGAGGTTATCACAAGAATAAGGGAAATGAATCCGGATGAAGTTATAAAATTTGCTGTGGAAAATTATGATAAAAATAGACGGAAAAAATTAATGAAACCTCATCAAGCTGAGAATGTGTCTCGCGTACAGTGGATAAAATGGATATACTATATACACAAAGATGTCAAAAAGGTCAACAAAGATGATCCTGAATATATCAATTTTATTGATTCGATAGTCAATTACAAACCACAAGAATTTTCAGAGTCGCGTTTGTTCCCATCTTCGCTTGAAGAAATCAAACCCGCAGAAAGCAAGGAAGTTCAAGAATTAGCTGAAGAAATCGTATTTCCTTCAAAAATACCATCTGATTTTGTAGATGTACCTGCGGATTTGTTTTTGAGATCCCGAACTATCAACAGACTCGATGATAGAGAGACAAGATTGCACGTTGCTGCAAATTATAACTTACGAAATAAACTTTTATACCTGCGAGAAAGCGCGCATAAAATTGTTGATGCTAATCCAGAAATCTGGCCTGCTGTAATTTATTTTGGTAGTTTAGGGGAGGAAATATATTTAAAAGATGACGGATTTAAAAATTTTATGGAGAAAGTTGAAGAATATAAAAAAGAACAGAAATTAAGAAAAGAAAAACTAATATCAGGAAAAGGATATGGAAGTGGATATACTGTTTGCCCCGACAGTGTTGTTAACGACGTGTCTCGCCTCGAAGTATTAATCGGAGGAAAACGAGCCGGAAATAATTCTCCTGAAATAATCAACGAGGCATCAAATATTTGTCAGCGGTTATTTCGCGGTGGTGTAATTGATTCTCACATTTATAAGAAACTCATAGATGAACTTATTGATTAAAACAACACAATTGAAATAATATGATTGTTCACAAATATCAACGCAGACCCAATCAGGTCCGCGTAGTTAATTCTCGATTACCAGTATATAAATACGTTCACGGCAATGGACTCGGTGATATCATTGGAAGTCTTGTCACGCGAGTAGCACCTAAAATTGGTCCAGTGATCAAACAACTAGGATTAAAAGCAATAGGAAAGATTGGCGAGACCGCTGTTTCTGGTATTAGTAATTTAGCTAGTAAAGGATTCAACGCTGTCAAAAGTAAAATATTAAATTTAATACGTAAAAAAAGACCAGTCAGATTACCTATCACTAGAGAGATGCCGCCAGAAATTAGCAAAACCATAAATGAAGCAGCAAATAAGAAAATAAATGATCTGGCGCAGGAAGTTGCTAAGACGAATATAGCACATGAAATTGCAAACACAAATCTAGCTCATGAGATTGCAAACACAAATCTGGCGCATGAGATTGCAAACACAAATCTTGGAAATACAAGTTTTGTTTCAGGAGATGGTCTTCGTTTTAGACGATATCATTAGTAATAATGTTTTCACAAGTGTCAAATGAAGTGTTTGACATGGACGAGCCTGTGGGTAGAGACACATCCGTGCGAGATTTTCAGTATTTCTCGTACGAGGTAGTTGAACCAAATACACCTAACCGCAAGGAAATTCAAGTTCACGATACAACAAGATATTTTCTTCCGTCTGAGGCGTATATCGAGGTTGTTGGGATACTTAATAAAACCGATAATACCAACTACGATGCAAATTTTAACGTTGGATTTGTCAATAACGGTATCATGGCATTATTCAAGAGTGCCACTTACATGATTGATGGAAGAGAGATTGAATCAATCACTGACAATGTTGATGTAGCAACAACGATTATAGGCCTAGCAAGATACTCGGATGATTTCACCAGATCGGCTGGTCCTAGTATGATGTTTGCTAAGGATAATTCTAATGCGCCGATATTCAAACCGTTTGTTGTTAGACGACCGAATAATAACGCCGGCAATGCTGTTGCTGATGTTGAAAATATGATAATTAATCAAACTGCAGATTATAATCTTGGATTTGCTACGCGAAAGAAAATGTTAGTTGGAGCCGAGAATAATTTCTCTTGTGCAATTCCATTATCTCACATTTTTGGATTTTGCCGGCATTTCAGGAAAGTTATTTATGGAGCAAAGCATACAATTTCCTTTATTCGAGATGCCGCGGGTAATGATAGAGCCATTTGGCGAGAGGCGGGTGATGCTGGTAAGGTAACATTAAATAAAATTACTTTGTGGATGCCAGCAGTAACACCATCAATTCGCGAAGAAGAAAAATTATTATCATTCATGAATCAAGGAGGAAAATCCATTATGTCCTGGTTAACAACAACAACCGACTCCTCCGATGTTAATATGAACGGAATATACACTTGGCGAATTGCGTCACAGCAAGGTGTTTCAGCGCCCAGGCATATATTCATTGTTCTTCAAGCCGCAGACAGATACGATCAAACTCACAGTCACATGATATTTGATCAATTTGGGGCAACAAACGTATCATTAAGAATAAACGGTCAACAAGAACCATCCGAAGAAATAGCTATTAATTTTGCTCAATATTCTACGGCACGCGCGTATCATCGATTATTAAGTTTTATGGGTCGCGATCAAAATATTGATACCGGATTGCAAATATCACAATTGGATTTTAATACTCTCTATCCCATCTATTATTTTTCCCTGGAACATCTTGATTTGGTAAAGCAGTCGGTTGTCGATATTCATTTCAAAGCCAGAATTAACACTGGAGGACCGGCAAGAGCCATCGCGGTTATTCTTAGTGATAGAACAATGATCCTAGAAGGCATCAGTGGTAGAATGAGAGTCATCGACGCGCCCGTAGAAAATATGTGATAAATTCTAAATTTAGATAAAGTGATTATTAATATGCCATACGAACACGTCAGCGTAACACTGACCCCGGGTCAGATAAAAAAACTTCAAGCAGCAACAACAGCGCGAAGAGGTTTAAAATTAATCTTGAAAAATAATCAGATTCACGGTGGACCTAACAAACTATCACTGACACGAGGTCAACACGGACGATTTACCAAAGCCAGATCAATGAATTCTGGTGTTCATGTAACTCTCTCCATTGGCGCAGTGAAAGACATGGTCAAGGTAGGTGGCTTCCTTCCTTTCCTATTGCCTTTATTAGCTCCGTTGATAACGGGCGCGTTATCAGCAACGGCTGGATTCGGAGTTAAAAAATTATTGGATAAAGTTACCGGAGGAAGATACGGTAAAAAAAAATACCATCGCGGATCCGGCCTGAGACTAGGACGACCTCCAATGTACGGATCCGGCCTAAGATCATCACGCCATCATCGAATTTAGATTTAATCAATGAAGCAAAGAAAAAGAAAATAAGATTTTTCAGAGGAGTATTCATGCGAGATCAATTACCGGACAAACCAAACTCTACTGAGACAGGAATAATTAACCTCGATAAAAATTCCGGCCCTGGCACTCACTGGGTTGCGTACGCGATTAATCCTCGCGAAATCATTTACTTTGATTCGTATGGACTAGCACCACCAAACGAATTTTTCAAATATATTTCCTCGCTGAAACTTCCAGTTTGGTATTCAACACTTCCAACGCAAACATCAACCGATCCACCAATATGCGGTCCAGAATCAATTAACGTTCTTGATGCAATTTCAAAATCATCCCGCCCTTATCACAAAATTTTATTTGAATATACCGTAGATAAATATCATGGTTGACATTTATGGTAGATCTCTCTTTAGAAAGAAAGAAGAAACAGATGAAGAAAAAAAAATCGATACATCAAATTTTGCAACCAAGAAAGACATTAACAATCTTCTATCGTTGGCAGAGATAAATCCTGGTGAAATTGCTGTTTTTCAAAATACCGAAGGTCGATTACAAACTAGCAATGTCAAAGTCACTGATATGATTAGCCGAGATGAATATAACGAACGCATCAAGCAATTTACTCAATTATCAGATTCAGTAACAAAATCTATCACTGACGTTACTAATATTATCGCAAGTTTACCATCAAAGGCAAATATCGCAGATGTAGAAAAATCTGATAAAGAACTATCAGCGACATTATTGTTAAAGTTGGATAAGGCAGTCTACAATGAAGATCAGGAAAAACTTACAAAACAACTAACTAAACTAACTAACGATCTTAAAAAACTCGATGAAACCTTAAAACAACTTAGCAAGAAAGTTGATGATAATATAAAGAAAACTACCGATACTTCATTCGTCGCAGATCAATTAACAAAGAAAAAAGTTGATCAGGAATTGCACGATGACCTCATTGATAAAGTAGGAAAGATCAACGAAGATATTACTAATATTATCGCTGACGTTTCTGAAATAAAAACCACAATGGATAAGAAAGGCGATAAAGTGTTATACGACGATCTTAGCAAGACGACAAAGAAAATCAACGACGATATTGCAAAAATCAATAAACACATCGAATCGTTACGTGGAAGTGATGATTACGATGATCTTGTTGAAAAAACAAAATCCATCAACGATGATATTGCCAAGATAAACAAAGATATCGAAGCGGTGCGTTCACTAACATTCCAAAAAGCTGATAAAACATCACACGACGATCTTAGCGATAAAACAAAGAAAATCAGCGCTGATGTTGAAACGATGCGTGTGTTAATGAATCAGAAGGACGAGAAAACAAAATCTATCAATGATGATATTGATCAAATCAGCAAAGATATTGAAACAGTCCGTGGATTAGTACACCAAAAAAGTGATAAAACATCACACGATGATCTTGGTGAAAAACTAACAAGAACAACCAGGGACGTTACTAACATTCTTGCCGATGTTACAAAGATAAATACTGCAATAAGTGAAAAAGTTGATAAATCATCACACGACGAGAAAACAAAATCCATTAATGATAATATCAATCAAATCAACAAGGACATTGAAACGGTTCGTGGATTAACTCATCAAAAAGTCGATAAATCATCACACGATTATCTTAGTGAAAAACTAACAAAAACAACCATGGACGTTACTGGTATTCTCGCAGATATTAACACAGTACGTGAACAGAAAATCGATAAATCATTATATGATGAGAAAACAAAATCCATCAGTGATGATATTACTAAAGTTAGTAAGGACATTGAAGCAGTTCGTGGATTAACGCAACAGAAAGTCGATAAATCATTATATGATGAGAAAACAAAATCCATCAGTGATGATATTATTAAAGTTAGTAAGGACATTGAAGCAGTTCGTGGATTAACACAACAGAAAGTCGATAAATCATCACACAATGATCTTGGTGAAAAACTAACAAGAACAACCAGGGATGTTACTAACATTCTTGCTGATATTAACGCAGTTCGTGGATTAGCAAATCAAAAAGTTGATAAATCATTGCACGACGAGAAAACAAAGAAGATTGATGAGGATATTACTAAGATTAGTAAGGACATTGAAGTAGTTCGTGGATTAGCAAATCAAAAAGTTGATAAATCATTACACGACGAAAAAACAAAGAAGATTGATGAGGATATTAACGCAGTTCGTGTATTAGCAAATCAAAAAGTTGATAAATCATTACACGACGAAAAAACAAAGAAAATCAGTGATGATATTACTAAAGTTAGTAAGGACATTGAATCAGTTCGTGGATTAACACAACAAAAAGTCGATAAATCAGCACACAATGATCTTGGTGAAAAACTAACAAGAACAACCAGGGATGTTACTAACATTCTCGCCGATATTAACGCAGTTCGTGGATTAGCGATTCAAAAAATTGATAAATCATTGCACGACGAGAAAATAAAATCCATCAGTGATGATATTGAAGCGGTACGTGAATTAGCAAATCAAAAAATCGATAAATCATCACACGACGAAAAAACAAAGAAAATCAGTGATGATATTACTAAGATTAGCAAGGACTTTGAAACAGTTCGTGGATTAGCAAATCAAAAAGTCGATAAATCAGCACACGACGATCTTGGTGAAAAACTAACAAGAACAACCAGGGACGTTAATAACATTCTCGCCGATGTTACAAATATAAATACCGCAATGCTTCAGAAAGTTGATAAATCATCACACGACGAGAAAACAAAATCCATCATTGATGATATTAACGCGGTTCGTGATCAGAAAGTCGATAAATCAGCACACGACGATCTTCACAAGAAAATCAACGAAGATAATACTAAGATCATTGAAGATATCAACGCAGTACGCCAAATCGCAATTAAGAAAGTTGATAAAACAATACACGACAATATCCAAAAGAAACAAAAGAAAACTAATGATGATATTCTCGCAGATGTTACTAAGATAAATACTGCGATAGAAGAAAAAGTTGATAAAAAAACAATTGATGATATCAATGAGAAAGTAAAATCTATCAACGAAGAAATTGCTAAGGTGAATGCAGCAATGAATGAAAAATTCGATAAATCATCCATTCTAAAAATCACCACAGAATTAAATGATCTTTCTATAAAAATTAATCAAAAGGTCGATGAAGTATTATACGACAGAGAAATTCTTAACATCAACACAAAACTATCACAGTTGAATATTCCTGAACTGGCGCGTATCGCGATACCTGATGAAGTAGCAACAGATAAGTTACAATGTCACGTATCGTTTGCGACTCACGAAATAAGTGGTTTTTGGACAATTGATTATAATGAATTTACATTTACTCCGAAATTTGATGGTATATATCGAATATATGTTTTATCACAAATAGATTTTATGATACACGAAAAAGAAGATGATTTTCATACGTTTTTTCCTGGATTTTACATTATTCAAACGGACAAAAATAAAACTAGAACTTTCACATTAACGTCATTAGATAGAACAATCATGAGACCAGTTAGTTATATCGTAATATTCGAATATTTAGTTGAGTGGGGTAATCTGAGAACACAATCCAAATTGGTTGGATAAATAACTAATAATGACCGCATCAGATTATCGATATAATCTTGCGCGATCATGGCAAGATTCGCTAAAAAAACAAATAGACGAATATCAAATAAAAATAAAGAAATACCAGCGCAGATTAGTTATTATTGATGTTGTTGTTTATACCGCATCAGCTATAATCGCCGGTGCGGGTATTGTTTTATCCGTAGTAACAACAATCGCGCCGATCGTAGCAACAATAATAATTTCATCAACAACAACGATAGCTGGCGTTCTCAATATTATTGCAAGAAAAATATCTTCGTGTACAAGCGAGAAACTATTATCGTACAAAAATAAACTAACTAAAATTAACGACGCATATTCGAAGTTATCATCGCTGATTTCCGAAAGTCTCAACGATGGAGTTATATCCGATATAGAATTTTATTCGATGATCAGCATCTACTCGGAGATTGAACAAATGAATAATAATAATGTCCGAGTTAGTCCAGATAGTGACAAACACAACACCGCCGACAACAACGTTAATATCACTAAGCTCAACTAATCCAGAATTTAGTATTAGTTTTCCAACTCCAATTAGCGTCAAGGAAATAGCGCTGATACAATTGCGTGTTTATAATAGCTGGCCTAATATCAGATCAAAATCATTTGGTAAATTATTATCAAACAATTCACTTGTTGTTGCTGATAAGAAACACGCCGATGGAACTCCTAGTTGGTTTGTCGTTAGTATACCAACCGGCAGTTATGAGATTGAACAGATAAATAGCGAGTTCAACACTAGAATATCGAATATTACTGGCGATGCTCATCCAGGAATAAAGATATCAGCACATGAACCAACGTTATCATCAATCATTGAAGTATCGTCGCCGTATATGGTAGATATTTACCGTTCATCTATTAGGACAGTATTAGGTTGGCCTGATATTCCGCCGGGTAGAATAACAACACCAGAACCAAAGAAGTCCGACTTTATCAGCAATGAAAAAAACTTCCACGGACTTGACTTGGACTATATTGATCAGTATGAACAAACTAAGGCGAGTCTTGATTTTTCATCAGGATCAGTTTATATGCTAGATTTGTTCGAGGATAGCATTACAATATTATTTGTTAAAATTATCAACGAATATGAAATACAAAAGAAACTGTTAGAACATTATTTCCAAGATTGCGTATTTAATGTACAAGCTTCATGCAACGAAATTATAATTACAACAGAGCGGATAAATAAATTAGCTGCTGATATGGAACTTATTAACGAATTAGCAACGGGCTATATACAAAACAGCGCCGTTTTTGGTATGGGTTTTATTATTAACGCATTTATGCAACGACATAATCTAACCGAGAGGACGTTGCCAAATTATAAATTTCCCGGCTATAACGTTGATGAGATGAGAAAATTTGTCGCTGATACAGTCGATAGGTTATTTCCTAAATTACACGACGCGTGGGTTAAGAAGAAATCACAAGCAGAATCAATCTTGATGCATGATAATGATGGAATTGGACAAGGAAGACACATTTCTCCTGGGATAGTTAATATAACCGAAGTGATTGCTGTTTATCTTCACGCTGATGTTGTAGAAGGTAGCTACAATGTTGATCCTGCAATATCAAAAGCGGAGCAGGGATTTGTATTATACACATTTTCTCCTAACGTCTCTCCTGGTTACTTGATAATAAAGGAGCCGGTTAATCCGTTTTACCTACGCTGTCATAATCGATTATTATCAAGAATAAATTTCAAACTAACAAATCAAGATGGAAATTTACTTGATATTCGCGGAGAAACGTTAAGTATTAGTTTGTTGGTGAAATCGTAAGCGAAAGTTTTTGATTTTTAAATCTGTATCCCAGGGAAAAACAAACGAAAAAAATAAATAAAATCCAGGGAAATTTTCACAAAATAAAAAAAAAGATATTTTTTCTGAATTTTATTTATTTTTTTAATTTTGGCGGGGGTATTTACCCTTCAAATCGAGTAATTTATATAATTTCGTGAATCCGCTGGGGTAAATACCCCTCAAATCGAGTAATTTATATAATTTCGTGAATCCGCTGGGGTATTTACCCCTCAAATCGAAGTAATTTATATAATTTCGTGAATCCGTTAGGTAAATACCCCCGCCAAAATTAAAAAAATAAATAAAATCCAGGGAAATTTAAATCTTTTTTTTTATTTTGTAAAATTTCAAAGATTGGAAAATTCTCTTGTTTTTTCATCAACAAGTTTTTTCAGTTGTCTGACACGAGAACTTGTGATTTTCCTTGATTCATATGCGTCGGATAAAATTAATCTAGCTTTTTCTACTAGCGTTGATAATTTAACAAAATCCTCGATGTGATCATCACTGACCGTTGCAAGTGATTGGTACATCGCAATTTGAATTTTCTTTATTAATTTATATTCTGACGGCAGGGTATATTTATATTCGAGTCTCCCTAGAATAATTGTTTCGAATTCTGATCTGATTTTATTCACATCAAGGTCCGATGGGAGATCTATTTTTCTTTTCAAACTATTAATCTCTCCCATAATATCGTTTATTATTTCTTCGTCCATTATACTAATTTTGTAGTATTTAATTATTCTTCATCATCATCAAATATTATTGGAACATAGAAGAATCTGATCCACTCACCGAGATTGTAGGAAAATGTTCTGTGGTTTATTCCCTCCGCTACTCGCCATATCGATACTGGAGTAATTTCATAAAATTTCGCAGCAGCATATATCGACTCAAATGCAATTTCTTCATTTGTTTCTTGATTTACCGACTTAACTGACTTGGCATCTTTCGGATGTTTTCCAGTGTTACCCGAGGAACAATTTTCACTCTGAGTCACAGTTCGAAGATTAGTTAATTCATTATTAAGTTTATTTCCATCGATATGATCTATAACCAAATTGTCTCTGATGAGTCCATGGAAACATTCGAACACAAATCTGTGAACGAAGTAATTTGTTTTTCTTCGCCTATTATTTTTGCTGATTGTGAATTTGAGATATCCATTCATATTAATATTACCAACAAGATTCTTCGTTCTGATGTGTCTCACATTTCCATCCTTGGATGCTTCATAATCATCAATGGTAGGATGTGATCTATATTCACTCATAGGAATCGTTGATTTCATTTCCATATATAATATTTTATACTTCTAAATCATAATTTGCTTTGAAACGATTAATATAATCTTCTTCACAAGAAATTACTGAGGAAGATTTCTTTTCATAATATCTCCGTAGCTCACGATATTTCTTTCCACCACAAGAAAAACATAATCGAGTCTTTCCTCGAATGCCAACTTGACAAACTAAACACCGTTGCGGTCCTTTGTTGCCTCGTCGAACTTCGTATATATGAGCGCCGCAATATTCACCTCTGCAAGATTTATCACATGATTTTGTTGATCCAACTATTATCCATGAACATTGATTCATTATAATTTAAACATTTGTCTAAAATATAATAATGGATTTATTTGATCTTGATGAGGCAGAATATATAATTCCTGAAGTAGATCGTGCAAAGAAGGAATTTTTTGATGATGGAGCGATTCATACTTGGTCGACGTGGAAAACTAACTTTATTGATGCTACGATGAATCTAGAGCGAGCAAAGAAGATAATCGAGCATATAAAATCTGAACACAAAGATGAGCGATTTATATTTGGAATAAAATTTATTGCACAAATGCCGGATGATACTTGGATTATTCGTGATAAACGAGATCCGGTACGCGGCAGTAAGAAAAACGTCGTTCTTGATAAAAATTCAAAACCAGGATTGTTATTGGGAATTGATGGTCCTTATTACGCTAGAGCGTATCCATCTAGTGCTGTAGTTTATGGAATTTATCGGTTGAATAATAATCCTGATGCGAAAAATTTACCAGCGATGAAAGAATCACCGATGATAAATTGCGTTGCTGAGCGCGTCATCGAGCACATGAAAAATGCTCGTCGCGGATCCGGTCTAACCCAATTGAGATTAGATAAAATTAATTCATGGGCAAAGACAGTTGTTGATGGCGCATCAATTGACGATGTTGCTGCGCTGAGCAAGAAACTTAAATTTCCTATTACGGTTAAAACGCTATCGGGTGAAATATTATATTCTTCACCATATAGTTCTCGAGGAACACCAATCGAAATCGTTGATCATAATTCACATGCGTGGTCGCAGTCAGTGATGATATTCCCGAAGGATCGTGTTGTTAAATTCTATCCCGCGGAATTTTCCACGGATGGCGCAAAAGACAATTCTGATGCAATGTTCCGATATATCAAATTATTAGCCAAGTCTGATCCAATATCGGTTTGGTTATTTTCTAGCGAAGAAAGATACGATCAATTTATCTTGCCACGCGGAGATATTTACCGTAATGAAATACTGCATGAAGCGATGAAAAATATCGCGGAGAAGTATTCATCAAATCCAAATCAGTTGCTGACAAATTGTTTTACTGTTCCGTCTGTTGCCGCTCATGCTGCTAGAGAAAGAAATTCGTGGAAACCTACAAAGAATGAGTTTCTTAATGATATTCAACTTAGCTGTATCGAATATGGCCATGGAGGATTATGGAATACCAAATATTATTTCGAAGATATGATTTCAGTTGATATGAGCGCGTGCTATCCTGGAAGTTTCCTCGGATATGGCGATTGTGCGGATTACTTTGCTAAATTCGGCCATCCTACCAGCGAGATGACAAGAGTGGCAATCAACGGACCATTACCCGATTTTGTCATGACCGGATTCGCTCATGTTACTTCGTTCGAACTTGCTGAGAATTTACATAGGATTTGCTATATTTGGTTTGGTCGGCATTTATCTCAACGCAAATGGGTCCCTATAGTGCTGTTGAGGTATATGTTGAATTCATCGATGTTACTATCGCTGATGGTGAGTGAAGCGATTATATCCTATAGGAAACAAACTGAAGTGTGGTTACCCACGGACTGCGAGAACGCGAAAGATATTGGAAGAAAAATCATTGGTAAATTCACTCAAGGAGGATCAGTTGATCATAAACACCGACACGCTAGATTATTCATCAATGATGCTGAGATGGATTTTATTATTGCCGATACAGTATCGCGTGGAATATTCTGCAACAGAGAAAATATTATTATTGATGGAGAAAAATTAGGAACAGTGATAACTTATCTCGATGGAGAATCGGCGCAGTATACTCATTTAAGATCATCGATGCTCGCTTATGTGAGTATCAATTTGCTGTCAATGATAAATAAATTTTCTGATATCGCGGTAAGAGTTGCAACGGATTCGTTTTATATCGATAAGAAATATCAGTGTAGATTGGAAAATTTAATTGCCAATGGAGATTGGGGAACTTGGAGAATAAAAAACGAAGATATTCTAGATTATTGCGAAGACGCTGATGTAGAAGATTGCGATAAGTTTCATAAAGACCAATGCGATGAAGTATCAACAGCAGCATCCGCATTTGATCCGATTTCACGAAATAAATTCGTTTACCTAAATGGTCCTGGCGGTAGTGGTAAAACAACAAGAGCAATAAACTTATTTTCAAATTCTGATATGATAGTGTTAACTCCAACTCACAGACTAGCGCGAGAAATAAAGCAGCGTGGTGTTAGTTCTTGCACGTATCACAGTTATTTCAAATATAGTGGTGGATTATGGGATCCGTCTCGAATGGGAAACAAATATATCAACAAGATTATAATATTTGATGAAATTTGCACAGTAAATTTAGTTATACTAAAATCATTCCTGAGTTGGCTAGAAGAAAAAAATACTGCAGTAATAATGTGCGGCGATCATGGACAACCTGATCCTATTGATGGCGAATCTCCTCATAGATGGCTTAGAAATTTTGTGGATTATTATGAAGAGATTGATGCTGATTATAGATCTAATGATATTTTACTGACTGAGTTTAAAAAAATGATTCGGTTGCAACCTAATAAATTTCAATGTGATGTGATGAGAAAAATAATTGACGAGACTTCGATGGATAATTTTCTAACTTTGTGGCGTCCAGATCATTTGATTGTTGCTAGTAGGAAAATTATTCGCGATGCTATTCAGGAAATACTATTCAAGCTTCACTGCGAGAAATTTCCAACGTTGCAGGTTCCGTTGTGCTATAGGCCTGCTGATACCAGAAAACAAAATATTAATGTTACTTTGCCATACGGAGAAGAAAAAATATTAGTTTTGAATGATATTATTTTCGTTGATATTAATCTTGTCAATGATGCGATAAATGCTGAAAGATCTCCATGGAAACTTGGATATGCAGCAACGATACACTCATCGCAGGGATTAACAGTAGATGGCCAAGTTTGGATTGTTGATGATAGAATTTCCTGGTCAAATTTAGTTTATCTAGCCGTGTCTCGAGTAAGAAAATTATCTCAGTTAGGTAGAATTAGATTTCACATTAACGAAGATGGCGGTAATTGAGTATCCTTTGGAATTACTTGTAGTTCCTCTTTGGTAAATCCTCGTTGTGGTGCTAATGAATCTAGAAAATAAATTGCTGGTCTTCCTGATGATCTTGTTACTGCCGATATTTTATGTGTTGTAACACTCCAGTTTGGATCGGTTGCTCTTTTTCTGCCACCCTCGGCTTCTCCTTCTTTATATAAATATCTAACCGTGACACTACCTAACACCGGCGAAATTATTGAACTTCGCTTTAGTGGTATATTTGTTTTTGTAATTGCAATTGCGGGTTTCATTGATATTGTTCGTGTTACTTCGTTATTTAGTGCGTTAATCACGTGAGGTAATCTTGTTACCCAATCGTGAGATCGTTTATCTTGGATAAATTCGCGCGCGTACTGATATCCGAATAATCGTTCTGCAAGAGTTTTATTGAATCTCTCAACGATAGCTTGATTGTGATGAACACCTACAATACCGCGACGGATTTTAACATTATTCTTTTTCATCAGTGAAGTAACCGCGCCAAGAAATTCTCGACCTGGATCAACCTGGAGAAGCTTCGGCCATGTTAATGGAGATCGTGAATAAATTTTCTCAAATGCTTTTGCTATTTCCGTTGCTGTTTTATTCGATAATGGTTCTGCTTCCTTGTACCTACTTGCAATATCAACAACCGTCAGAACATATTTGTATATAACTCCGTCAACGGTATCGTAAGGAAGAAACATAAGATCAGCCTGATGGACTTCATTAGGGACACTGACAGAGAAACTCGCATATGGTATTTTCTTAGGTGGAGGAAGATAAATTTGCCAAACCGCTTGCTTTGATAACCATAATGCAGCGGTGGAGTGTTTTACTTTTGCAGCCTTGGCGAGTTTGGCAATTGCTGATTTTCCTTTCCAGAATCCTCGCGGAGAATAATATATTTGCTCCATTATAAATTACCAGCACCTAAAACTAATTTACCTTTCATTGCTCCTTTTATCAACCAAGTTGCCAATTTTTCTTTGAATTTTTTATTAGGAATGGCGTCTATTGCGTGAATTAGCTTCACATCAGCGAGATGTCGTTGTTCTAAATCTCCACTGCGATATGCGAGATCGTGATAATAGCATGCGTTATCAATAGCATTTACTGGTTCTTCACCAGGATTTGGTTGATTATTACTGTCAAGTCTTATATCTAATCTTGTACCGGGTCCGCAGTAGTTGTATCCTGGCAAATGTTTCTCTCCGGGATATTTTGCCCAGGGCAATCCTGGTAGATTTTTAATGGAGGCGGTGATGTCTCCTCCGGTTCTATCTTTTTTTTAACGAATCTAAATTTGCTTGTTCCGCAAACAGCACATTCTCCTCTGATTGCATTCCTGTTGTTGCGCGTAACGACTTCGATTGGATTTAGCGTAGCAGTTCGAGTGCGACACTTAACACAATATGAATCCATAATATTCTAATAACATGAATGTAATTGATTTTTCAGCCACGAAAAAACGCGAGCAAGTAAAGCACACCGAGGCATTACCAAATTCGATAAGAATGATAATCATTGGACCATCCGGTTCTGGAAAGACGCAGTTGTTACTAAATTTGATAATGAGATGGTTAAAATGGGATAAGTTGTATTTGGTTGCACCGTCCGTAGATGATCAACGATGTTATAAAGTACTAAAGGAATTTAGCGATAATACTGAGGATGGCACAATAGAATTTATCACGGACATAAATGAAGCTCCATCAGTGGAAAGTTTAGACGGCGATACTAATAATCTTGTTGTTTTTGATGATGTGATGCTGGACAAACAAACTAATCCGGCCAGGATATTCTCGCGCGGCCGACATAAGAACACCGATGTGATTTACGTGACGCAGCGATATACGCAAATTCCGAAGGTAATTAGAGATAATTGTAATATTTTATCAGTTTTTAATGGCGTTGATACTCACACGCTAAGGAATATCCATCAAACTTGGTGCAATGGCGACATGGATATAAATAAGTTTAAAAATTTCTTTAGTCACGCTCAAGCGACTCCGCACGGATTTGTCACGATTAATCTTCATGATCCGCGTAGTAGATATCGAATCGGTCTTGATCAAATTTACTCATAAAATTACAACCCAAATTCAATTACGGCAAATAAATTTTACAATACCCCCCCCAAAAAAATGCTGTTTTTTTTATGCCTGAAAATGCACTTTGGGTTGAAATTTTGCGGATTATTTTGCGTAGGAGGCGTTATTTTTGAAATCTGAGGCTTCTACGGAGAAAGTTTGTCTGGAAGGATTAATTTAGTCTGTGCCAGGGGGTCTGTAGAACTTCCCTGCTGCTAACACGGAAATAAGAGACGCCAGATGGGTACCGGGTATGAGAAACACTCAGTTGTTAATTGATTGTATCAATAGTTTGTACTAATTGACCTCTTACTAAGAGGACTCTGATTTCAACGCCTGTCATAAAGTATCTAAATCCGGCCCCATTATAACAGCAGGAAAAGTTTGAAAAAAATTCGCCGTGCCGATTTCGAGAAATTCGCTGCTAGAGAAAGGAGGTCGAGTACAACACATCTACCGTTGAACAGTTGGGCCATTACGTCCCCACTTTAGAGTTGTGTGTGTGTGTGTGTGTGTGTGTGTGTGTGTGTGATTTGTTCCTCCTTTTTGTCTTCATATTCTGGCATTTTTATTTACTAGTGATAGAATTTAAACAGCCTGTGCTGATATAACTGGGTTTTTTTTACAACTAATTATTGCAATTAACTCATGATTTATTTTTTCTTTTGTGAGATTGTCACAAATACAGTTGTCTGTTCTAGACACTTTAAGCAACAGGACTATAGATGGACACCCAACAGACGTTGCTTAAAACGAGATGCTATTCCATCAATTTTTACTTGGACAACTGAAGGGAAAGCAAGAAAACCACCTGGCAGTGAGACAACCAATTGCAGAGAAGGTGGATAACAACATTTTGGAAGAGACACCCGTGATGAAATTCTCAACGAATGTAAAAGAAATATCTGGCAAACAACTCAGTTACTTGGTGTACAGTAGGACGCCATTTTTTTCTCAATCTGCCTATCTTAGCCTCGTTTTCGCGTAGCATTAATATTCATGAGGATCTCATTAAGAATGGTCTATAGACCCTTCTTTAATATTTTATCTCTACGGGACAGAGTGCATCCACAGATAAAATCCTGACGAATTTCGTCGTGTTGTAAGAGCGAAGTAAGAGATATCCGATGGGTACCAGGTGTGAAAAACACTCACATATTCATAAACTGTATCAATAGTTTGTACTAATGGAACCTCCACTTAGATGATTTTGATTTAAACGCCTCTTGGACATTATCTAGCTAGGGACCCGTTCTAACAGCAGGAACATAAAAAATTGGTCGAGATAAATTTGAGAAATTTGCGACTAGAGAAATTAGAGTACAACACATGCCGTAAGGTTATATCTTACATTACATTTGGGACACTACGTCACCTTTTCTTTGCGTTTTGACATAGACGCGTCTTTGATATTTTATATCTCGTGGATAGAGACCACCCACAAAGGATGTCCGGATGAATTTCGTCGAAAGGAAACGAAATAAGGGGTGCCCTATGGGTACAGGCTATGAAAAACATGCAAATGTTAAAGATTGTATCACTAGTTTGTAGTGATTGTACTCCGACTTAGAGGATTTTGATTTCAACGTCTTTTGGACAGTATCTAAATAGGGACCCGTTCTTAATGTAGGAAAGGTGTAAAGAAACTTCGCAATTGGAGAAACATCGTCGAGTACAACACATGCCGTCAGAAGATGACGTCATACCTAATCAGTTGGGCCATTACGTCCCATCTTAAGATTTTTGACATGGACCAGTCTTTGATGTTTTATCTACAGGGGATATATCCATCCACGATGGAGGTCCTTACGAATTTCGTCAAGAGGAAACGACCAAATAAGGGGTGTCCGATGGATATAGGGTTTGAAAACCACGCAAATGCTAACATATTGTATCACTAGTTTGTACCGATTGTTCTCCAACTTAGAGTATTTTTATTTCAACGTCTCTAAGACATTATGTAATTAAGGACCGGTTCTAACAGTACTCAAGGTTTGAAGAAAATTCGTAGAGCTAATTTCTAGAAGCTTGCGGCTAGATAAAGGAAGTCCAGCAGAACACACGCTGTAAGCTTATATCTTACGTTTACATATGGGCCATTACGTACCCTTTTCACAGAGTTTTGATATTTACTGCTAGGGGATAGCGACCACAACAACGGAAGTCCTGGAAACAGCTCAATATGGGGCGCCCTATATGTCCCGTGTATGAAATACCCGCAAATGTTAATAGATGTATCACTAGTTTGTACTAAGAGTGTTCCAACTTTGATGATTTTGATTTCAACGTCTCTTGGTCAGTATTTAAACCGGGACCGGTTCCAACATTAGGAAAAGTTTTTAAAGAAAATTCGTCAAACCGATTTTGAGAATTTTTAGGCTAGATGGGGGAGGTTGAGTACAACGCTTGCCGTCAGAAGATGAGATCATACATATATTGTTGGGTCATTACGTCCCCTCTTAAGAGTTTTACATGGACCTTTATTTGATATTTTATCTCTGGGGATAGAGTCCATTCACGAAGGGAGTCCTGGCGAATTCGTCAAGAGATAGGAACGAAACAAGAGGCGAACGGTAAGTACAGCGGATGAAATACACGCAAATGTTAATAGACTGTATCACTAGTTTGTATTGATTGTGCTCCAACTTAGAGGATTTTGATTTCAAAGTCTCTTGGACAGTATTAAATTAACGACCTGTTCTAACAGTTGGAAAGTTTTGAAGAAAATTCGTCTAGCCGATTTCGAGAAATTAACGGTTTGATAAAGGAAGTAAAGCAGAACACATACCTTAAGATTATATCTTACGTTTACTATTGGGCCATTACGTCAACTCGTTGTACTGTAAGAAGGATATCTTGACGAATTTTGTCGAGAGAAAACACTGAAATAAATGACGCATTATGTGTCCCGCGTATGAAAAACACGCAAATATTAATAGATGGTATAGTTTTTATTAATTGTACTCCAGCTTAGAAGATTTGGATTTCATCTGCTCCTGGACAGCGTCTAATTAGTGATCCGTTCTAAAAGTAGTACAAATTAGAAGAAATTTCGTCAAGCCAATTTCGAGAAATTCGCGACTAGATGGAGGAGGTCGAATACAATACATACCGTAAGAAGATGATATCGGACGTATTCAGTTGGGCTATTACTTCCTCTCTTAAAAGCTTTGACATGAGCCTTTTCTTCGATATGTTATCTCTAGGGGATAGAGTCCATCCACGATGGAAGTCCTGACGAATTTCGTCGAGAGGAAACATGGAAATTAAGGGTGTCCTATGGGTACTGGGTATGAAAAAATCTCAAATCGTAATATATTGTGTCAATAGTTTGTACTAATTGATTTTCTACTTAGAGGAGTTTGATTTCAACCCCTCTTAGACATTATCTAGTTAGGGGCCTGTTCTTACAGTACGAATAATTTGAAGAAAATTCGTCAAGCCCATTTCAATAAATTTGCGGCTAGATGAAGGAGGTAGGGAACAACACAGGATTATATCATATGAATACAGTTGGGTCATTACGTCCCCTCTTTAGAGTTTTGACATGGACCCTTCTATTATATTCTACCTCTGTGGGATAGAGTACATCTACGAAGGAAGTCCTGACGAATTTATTCGAGAGGAGTCATCGATATAAGGGGGAGTAGGTTATACGAATCGGGTATGAAATAACGAAAAAGTTAATTGATTGTATCAATAGTCAAATAATTGTACTCAAATTTAGAGGATTTAGATTTGAACGTCTCTTGTACAGTATCTAAATCAGGACCCGGTCTAACAGTATGAAATGTTTAAAGAAAAGTCTTCGAGCCGATTTCGAGATTTCGTGGCTAGAGGCAAGAATTCGAGTGATTTGTTGCCTCTAGAGGAAAAAGTCCACCAAAAAAGGAAGTCCTGACGAATTTCGTCGACAAAAAACAGCGACATAAGGGGCGCCCAGTGAGTGTCGTGTTTGAACAACACGAACATGTTAATATATCGTTTCAATAATTTGTGCTAATTTGTACTCCTACTTAGAGGATTTTGATTTCAGCGTCTCTTGGACTGTATCTAAATAGGTACCAGTCCTAGCCATGCGAAAATTTTCATAAAGATTCCTCGAGCCGATTTCGAGATATCAGCGGCTAGATGAAGGAGGTCTGGTTCAATACATGCCGTAAGAAGATTATACCTTACGTTTACATTTGGCAAATGCGTCCACCCATTCTAGAGGTTTGACATAGAACGCTCTTTGATATTGTATCTCTAGTGTATAGATTCCACCCAGGAAGGAAGACCAGTTGAACTTTATCGACAGTAATCGGCGAAATAAGGGACGCGCTATGGGTGCAGGGTATGAAAAACAAGAAAATGTTAATATATTGTATTAATAGGTTGTATCAATTGTACTCCTACTTAGCGGATTTTGCTTGCAACGTCTCTTGTACATTACGAAAGTAGTGATCCGTTCTAACAGTAGGAAACATTAGAAAAAACGTTTTCCAGGCTATTTCTAGAAAATCGCGGCCAGATAAAACAATTAGAGCTCTACAGATGCTGCAAGTTTATATCTTACGTTTCCATTTGAGCAATTACGTCCCCTCTTTATTCAGTTTATAAATGGACCCTTCTTTGATATTTTAACCCTAGGGTATAAAGTCCACTAACCAAGGACAAATTGAAATATCGTCGAGAGAAAACAGCGAAATAAGGGCGCACTCTGGGTGTCGGGTATAAAAATACGAAAATGTTAATAGATCAATCATTTGTACTAATTGTACTCATGATCAAAAGACTGATTTCGACGTCTCTTGGACAGTATCTAATGAGGGACCCGTCCTAGCAATAGGAAAATTTTCAAAAAAAAATATTCGTCTGGCCTATTTCGAGAAATTAGCGGCTAGATAAATGGGTTCGGGTCGAACACATGCTGTAAGAAGATTATATCTTACGTATAATGTTGGGGCAAGCACCTTCACGCGGTGCCCCCTGTTTTAACAGAACCTGCTGTGTGGCGCGACCGAGTACCCGGCGGTATAACTGGGTGGGCAGACTGGGCTCATTAGCCTTGGCAGGCAACCAGTCTAAGAGAAGGGAAACTCTGACCCCAAACCCGGGCAGATGAAGCTCGTTAGCCTTGTCAGGCAGTTCATCTAGGAGAAGGAAACTCTGATTCAAAACCAACCAAGTCCCATCCATTGGATTATGGCTCCACTGCCTTGTGGATATCTTCGGGAGAAGGAAAGGCTACGGGAGTAAACCCAGACAGAAAATCAGGAGTGGAGCCCCTAAGGCGGCTGGGGGTCGACTACGGCCTCCTTCAGGCAGCTCCTGCATCCAAACTGGTGCCAAATGTCATGCTCAGCATTCCTTTGGACCCCACCAGCAAGGACGAGAGGGGGATCCTGACGCCTGGGCAGCCCAGGATCTCCATACTCCACGCCCAGGCTTGCGCCCTGGAGAGGACACTCCAGTCTCGCTACTGAGTGAGGAAACAACACGGAAGCTGACAGTTTACGGGTTATAAGTCCCACCCGATTGGCGTAGGGAAGGGGCGCCACGGGTCAGCTTTGACGGTGGGAGGGATCATCGTGTCCCACTGGCCAACTATCGCCCGCCTCAAGCCGGGCAGCCCCCGGTCAATAAGGTGTTGACCCGCCATCGTCTGCCTGCTCCAGTGGGTGTCTGGAGCTCAGTGTGTTGTTCAGCATGACAAGCAGACGGTAATTCCACACCAGACAAAAGAAACAAGAAACCAATAAAGAAGACTCCAGCTCTTCGATTTGCAAGCTCGAATGTGCGCACCATGTGTACAGGCTTCTCCGACAACCTCAGAGAAGTGGACGACACCAGAAAGACGGCCATCATCGATAGAGAACTCACCAGACTAAATATCAGCATAGCTGCCCTCCAGGAAACCAGGCTCGCCTCTAGTGGCTCCCTCAGAGAGGAAAACTACACCTTCTTCTGGAAGGGTCGAGAACCTGAGGAGCCCCGTCAGCACGGAGTGGGCTTTGCCATCAAAAACAATCTCCTGGCCTCGGTTGAACCTCCCACAGGGGGCACTGAGCGTCTCTTGTCCATCCGCCTCACCACTGCTTCAGGTCCTGTCAAAATCATCAGTGTCTACGCCCCAACCCTCACGTCATCAGAAGACGTGAATGATCAGTTCTATGGGCAGCTGGACGAACAGATCAAAGGATGCCCCAAAAATGAACCACTATTCCTCCTCGGCGACTTTAATGCCAGAGTGGGTGCGGACCACGAGTCATGGCCTACCTGCCTCGGATATCATGGCACTGGAAAGACCAACGAAAACGGCCAGAGACTGCTGGAGCTATGCACCTACCATGGCCTGTGCATCACAAACACCTTCTTCAAGTGTAAGCCACAACACAAAGTGTCATGGAAACACCCCAGATCTCATCACTGGCACCAACTCGACTTGGTCATCACCAGTCGCTCTGCCCTTAACAGCGTCCTCTCCACCAGAACCTACCACAGTGCAGACTGTGACTCCGACCATGCCCTTGTGAGCAGCAGAGTGCGACTACAGCCACACACGCTACACCGCTCAAAACCAAAAGGACGTCCTCGCATGAACACTGCGCAGATGTCAGTCCCTGCCAAGGTGGAGGAGTATGTGTCTGCCCTGAACAAGGCTCTCCAGGACCTGCCTGAGTACGACGCTACAGCCAAGTGGAACGCCATGAAGGGTGCCATCTACAGTACAGCTATGTCAACGTTTGGCAAGAAGGAACGACCCAGCCAGGACTGGTTCAATGCACACCTATCAAGGATGGAATCACAAATCGAGGAGAAACGAAAAGCGTTCATAGCTTACAAAAAATGCCCTAATGAACGGACGCTTGCTGCTCTCAGAAGTGCCCGAAATAACACCCAACGCATTGCTAGACAGTGTGCGAACGAGTACTGGCAACAACTGTGTGAAGGGATCCAGCGCAGTGCCGAGTCCGGACACATCCAAGATATGTACAGTGGCATCAAGAAGGCTCTAGGCCCTACAGTGAAAGGGGTCGCTCCCCTGAAATCCCTGACGGGAGAGAAGATCACAGACTGTGGGCAACAGATGGCCAGATGGGTGGAGCACTACTCAGCATTATACTCCCGAGAAACGTCAGTCACTGATGCAGCCCTCAGCAGCATAAAGAATCTGCCCACCATGGAAGAGCTCGACAAAGTGCCAACCTTAGAGGAGCTCAGCAAAGCAATCGACTGCCTTCCAAACGACAAAGCACAAGGTAGTGACAGCATCCCGCCCGAAGCTATCAAATGTGGAAAACCAGCATTGATTAAACCACTGCACGAGCTACTTTGCCGCTGCTGGGAGGAAGGAGTAGTCCCCCAAGACATGCGTGATGCCACAATTGTGACCCTTTACAAAAACAAGGGCGACCGCAGTGACTGTAATAATTACAGAGGGATCTCGCTCTTGAGTATTGTTGGTAAAGTGTACGCCCGCATCATACTCAACAGGCTGCAGTTGCTGGCAGACCGTGTGTACCCGGAATCACAGTGCGGCTTCAGAGCAGGCAGGTCGACGACAGACATGATCTTCTCCCTACGACAACTCCAAGAGAAGAGCAGAGAGCAAGGTCAACCACTCTACATGATGTTCATCGACCTCACCAAGGCCTTTGACTTGGTCAGCAGGAAGGGCCTTTTTGAACTTCTGAGTAAGATCGGTTGCCCCCCAAAACTCCTCAGCATGATAATCTCTTTCCATGCAGATATGAAGGGAACAGTCCTGTATGATGGATCCTCCTCAACCTCCTTCCCAATTAAAAGTGGTGTGAAGCAGGGCTGCGTGCTGGCACCAACACTTTTTGGGATCTTCTTCTCCCTGCTCCTGTCCTACGCCTTCGACACGTCCACGGATGGTATATATCTGCACGCCAGGTCCGACGGGAGGCTGTTTAACCTGGCACGACTGCGCTCAAATACCAAAGTGAGAGCTGTGCTCATCAGGGAGATGCTTTTTGCAGATGACGCAGCTCTTGTGACCCACACCGAGGAAGCCCTCCAGAGACTGGGAGACCGTTTTGCTGTTGCCTGCACGCAGTTTGGTGCCACCATCAGCTTGGAAAAAACAAATGTCAGCGTGCAAGATACCACCATTGCCCCTTCAATCAAAATCAACGGTGTCACCCTGGAAGCAGTCAACAACTTTACCTACCTATGGTCAACCATCAGCAACACTCTCTCGATTGATATGGAGCTGGACAGAAGGCTTGGAAAGGCAAATACCATCATGGCTCGATTAACGAAGAGGGTGTGGAAAAACAACGCGCTGACAGAGCACACCAAGGTCCGAGTCTACCAGGCTTGCGTTCTCAGCACCCTTCTATATGGAAGTGAGACATGGAGTACCTACATGAGGCAAGAGCGCCGGCTAAACTCCTTCCATATACGGTTACTTAAACGCATCCTGAAAATCAGCTGGCAAGACCGTGTTCCACACAGCGAGATCCTGCAGCGTGCAAGTACCCCCAGCATGTACTCCCTACTAATTAAACGCCGCCTTCGATGGCTGGGTCACGTCCGACGCATGGAGGATGGAAGGCTGCCAAAGGACATCTTATATGGACAGCTGGCCACTGGCAAGAGAAGAGTCGGACGCCCCTCACTCCGTTTCAAAGATGTGTGCAAGAGGGACATGAAGGCATGCAACATTTCACCCGATGGCTGGGAAGAGCTGGCCGAGGACCGTGGCACCTGGAGACTGATGGTAAACAATGGCATATCAGTCGCTGATGCGAGGAGGGGCCAGTTGGCGGCAGAGAAACGTAAGAGAAAGAAGAACGCAGCAGCAACAGTAACGCAGACTTCCCAGTATGTCTGCACCAACTGCAGTAGGGACTGTCACTCACGTATAGGCCTGCACAGCCACAGCAGACGATGCCAACAGTGACAGACAACACCCCAAGGGCACTATTCGCATGGTCTTTCGAGACCGAGTCGCCAATGATGATGATAATGTTGGGGCATTACATATCCTCTCTAAAGAGTTTCGACATGAACCCTTCATTGACATTTCATCTCCATTGGACCTAAGAATCAAGTTATGACTAATGTCAAGGAGAAGAATCAACCTAATAAGGGGCATCCTAAGGGTACAGGGTATGAAATTTTGAGGTATGGGCACGAGAGACAAGACTCTATCACCAGGCTGAAAGCTTCTTTCCTTCGAGTTTTTATCATATCTTGACTTCATTTTGGATAGAGTAGAGTGCAGATTTGGTATTGCGACCTCACAAGCCTTTGACAAGTTGTGCTTTAAATTGGAAACATAATCAAGAAGATTAATTTCAGACTCTTCATTAGAAAGAAGTTTCTCTTTCAATAACTTCAATGGTCCACGCAGTCCAAAAACCAGTTCAAAGGACTGAAGCCTTGAGATTCTTGAACTGATTCCCTAACAGCAAACAATAGTAAATGAATGCCTTCATCCCAGTCTTTACCCGTATCAAAACAATATGAACGAATCATATTTTTCAAAGTCTGAGGGAATCTTTCTAATGCCCTTTTGGCTCTCAGGGTGATAGAAGATTTGAATTGTTGGATGCCTAATTCGTACATAACTTCCTGGAAAATTCCAGACATGAAATTTGAGCCTTGATCAGACAGGACAGATTTTGGACGGACAAATTAAGTAGAAAACTTTATCAAAGCTTTTACTATTGTTTTAGATTTTATATTCCTCAATTGAATTGCCTCTGGAAACCTTGTTGACGCACACATAATGGTCAACACGTATTGGTTACCTGACTTGGTCTTAGGTAAGAGACCAACACAGTCTTCCATAATTCTACTTAATGGTTCGTCAAAGGCAGGAAGGTAGATGAGTCTAAGGAATTTTCTGATTGGGTTTCCTTACCATTTGACAGGTATGACAAGATCTACAGTATTTACTAATATCAATTTTGGTTTTTGGCCAATAGAAGTGAGTCAAGATCTTGTGATACATTTTATTAATCCCTAAATGACCAGCCAATGGCGTTTCAAGGGCCAGACTAAGTATTTCCTACCTGTAAGGTTTTGGAACTATAATTTGATATTTCACTGACCACTCATAACCTCGGGAGGCCTCCATTTTCTCATAAGAATTCCATTTTTAACGAACTAACAGACAGGAACTTCAGTAGCTTCAATTTCACGAATGGCCCTTTGCAACAAACAGGAGATTCAGGATCCTTTTCCTGTTCGACGACAAGTGATTGTCTTTTGTCACCCTGATTAGAATAAAGAGAATGTGTAGTTAAAAAGGGATCACTGTGATCAATACCTTCTGATTGATCCAAACAATGAGTGAAAGTGTCCTCATCAAAAGCCTGACCAAAACACGTGTCAGCTAAAGGAATACTTTCCTTATCAACATCATTCTCAAGAGCTTTCTTTGCCATAGCTCTGGTAACTGCATAAGCTGGGAATAAAACAGGGATTTTTTTCAATTGGATCGACTTTCTGATCCAAGCAAGGCTTTTCAGTTACAAATATATTGACCACAACCTTGTCTCCAGCTAGGTCGTTGCCTAGTAATAAATGAGTGACCATAACGGGTAAAACAGACACCGTGCCGACTGTCACGGGTCCTGAGACTAAGTCTGATGACAAATTTACACAATGGAGAGAAACATTTACAAAGCCGCATTCTAATCCCTGAATAAGAACACTCTCATTAGAAGAAGACTTCTCAAACAATGGCAAAGTACCTGACAATAAAAGGCTGAAAAGCTCATGTGTCCCTTAAAATTTTAATAGGGATAGGATTGGCTGAATCATCCAAGAGTGATATAGAACCCTTCTATATGAGTGGTTCATAATTTTCCAAGATAAAATCAGATGGGGGCTTGTTAGACCCAACAAATGTATTGCTTTCAAGAAGTAGCCTTGACCTTTTGGAATAAGAACATTTGGAATAGGTCTGTCTTGATTCTGATGCTTATTTTCAATATGTAGCAATCAGAAATAACATGTCCTTTTTTCTTGCAATAGGTACAGGCAGGAAGAGACAATGATCTTTAATCACGCTTATCAGAAGCTTGATTTTTAGAAGTTGTGCCACTTTGAGATTTAGAAGGGTTTGTATTAGGCTAAAATACTTTTCTGCCAGAAGGCTGTTGAGTAGAAGTCTTATTTGCAAAAGGAACTTTATGAGTTAAAGAATACTCATCAGCAGCACGAGCAGCATTTTCCAAGGTTGCAATCTGATCCTCGTCAATATAAGACTTAATGCCACTATGGACACAGTTTTTGAAATCTTCAAGTAATACAAGTTGTTTGAGACTTTCATAATCTTGTTCAACTTTCTTGGCTAAGCACCATCTATCAAATATCTGCTCCTTTTCCCCAGCAAATTCGATATGAGTTTGTCCAGCTTTCTATAGTTTCTGAATTTTTGCCGATAAGCTTCAGTGACTAACTCATAACCCCATATGATGCATTCTTTAACCACATCATAGTTACCACTTTGCTGAACTGACAGTGAATTGTAAATATCACTACCCACACCAGTGAGTACACATTGTAATAATTGCGTCCAATGCTCCCTTGGCCATTTCAAATTTTCAGCAACTTTTTCAAAACGAGTAAAATATTTGTCTAGTTCTTTTTCTCTGAAAGGGGGCACTAATCTAATATTATTTGCAAGGTTAAAACTTAAATTTGTATTTGAAGTGGAAATATGATTTTCACTTGCCAGCTCCATTTTTTAAATTCTAAATTGATCTTCCCTTTCTTTCTCTCGTGCTTCCTTATTTAACTTATTTGCATTTGTTATTTTTGTGATTGCGTTTGTTTTCCTTTCTCTCTTTCCTGTTTGTCTCTCCTCTTTCTCATATTGTAACTGCATTTGTTTTTCTTGTAACTGCATTTGTCTTTCGTTTTTTTTTCTTCCGCTTGTAATTGCATTTGTTTTTCTCTTTCTTCTTTCTGAAGCTCCAGCTTCCTCAGCTCCAATTCCATCATGTATTTTAATTCTAATTCCTTCACTTTTATATCAGAGTCTGATACAGACTTACTGATCGAAACCAAAACATTTTTATCCAAAATATTCTTTTCTACCAAATACTGAACCAAAATATTTCTTATTTCTTGTTTCGTTAACGAAGCATTTATACCTCAGAAAGATCGTATTTTCTAGCAAGTTGAACCATTTCATCTTTTTTGAAAAGATCTAATTGTTCCTGGGTAGGATTTGAAAGAAAGATTTCCACTTTTGATGACGTTTTAGAAAACGTTTGTCGATTTCACTTAGATTTCGAAAACATGATGAATTCAAATTTCAAAAAACAAAAATTTCGGAAATATCTTAGCCAAAATTCAAAATCCCGGATGAGCCCCCAATTCTTATGTTACGCGTTTAGGCTCGAATAAACAGCATCACGAGAAAGAGTGAAAACAACAAGCTTTGAAAAATTTAGCAAATAATTTATTTCCCTGGAAAAAATGTAAAATAAAAAATAAGAACTTACGGTTTCAAGACTCAAATCTAAAAAACAAACTCCAAGAATTATCCAGTCTCTCCCACAGGGAAGTAAGGAGGTGGTCAGATATCACGTGCTCTTCGTGATCTGAAACAATATGCACACTCCGTAATCTACCTATACATTGATCCGACAGTACAAAACGATCAATCATCGTTCTTGCTGGGGTGAATGTATAACGAGAACCAGTGCATATTATTAAATGTCCAGCACTCACTAGATTATTATATCGCAAGAACTCATGAAATATCCTATCTTTGTAATCTCTGAAATTGTCTGGTTCAGCTACTGCATTGAAATCACCAATAAAATATACGTCCCCCAGCTGTGAGTACTGATCATACAGATTTTGAATCAACTCAATTTGCGCTTTGTAACAATCTATGCCATACAATAGGGTCGGCATGTATACAAAAAAATATATACATTTTGCATATCTGGAAATTTGAATTATATGCCAACGACTCTGTCACTATTAACGTCATCTGTGAAGTTAGTATATCTCATGAGAGAAGTTTTGCAGAAGATTGCAAATCCTCCTTTTTTATTAACGTACTATTAGAGAAAATATCCTCGGCCTTAGCAGTGCATTTATAATCAGAACGAATAGAATCGCAAAATAAAAGTATGTGCTGTAATAGTTTATGTTCAGTTATGCAAACTACGTCAACATTATATTTATCCAGCATTGCACTAAAGTTAAGAGCAGACGATATAATTCCCTCTAACATTCCAGCTCAGTATATTAAGATTCATATTAACTTGCAATATAGGCATATTAATACTTATGCATTGTGAAAGAAGGACTAAAATGACAAAGATGACAAAACACATTAACTTACGACAGTACATAATGGCAAATTTATGAACAATTGACTATGTCACCCTAGTCATGAAATATCGCACCCTGCACCTTCATTTGCCTCCTAATCGCGATTGTTAAACCTGTCTCGCCAGGATTGATTCTCATACCACCTTTTTACATAAAATTTCGAAACTATTAAAAATAGTTACTTGTCCCTGGAAATCAACGCATGCCGGATGTCGAATAATTGGGCGTGGTTACTCACATTTGACATGTGCAAGGTGCGAAACTGATGATCTTTCTGAAATAATATTGATCAGTTTTATGTCAGTTTCGTCACGAAATTTTAAATAAGCTCATGCAAGGGTGACGAGAAATAATATAAAGTGCATTTTCATTTCTGCATCGATGATTTTTAATTTTAAATACTTATTAGATAAAGTAGATGAAAACATAGAAACATGGACGTATGTTCCATTAAATATAATGGAACGTATACAAGTTGCAAAAACTTATATTTACAGTCAGATCAACTATATAACAAAATCAGTTGAATGACTAATACAATGCTAAACACTTTAGAAGATAGAATTATCCATTTTATATGGAATAAAAAAATACACTATCTTCCAAAGAAACTATTATACAAACCAAAACGTGAAGGTGGTTTTGGGCGACCGCACTTAGGAAACAAATAAATATCTTATGCTATTAATAGGCTACGAAGTCTAAAAGATACCTTCCAATATCCATGGGAGGCCATTTTTGTATACCTTTATGGATAGTTATGTAAACAGTTTGATTTCATTTATAAGAATAATAAACTAACCAAATGTTTGAAAGCTCCACGAAGATGTAAACGTGTGAGTGACATTATATATAAATATAGAGATATAAAAGAATATTGGGAAATCGACCAAAATCATAAAGTTTACTTCAAACTAAATGAACAACTACTGTAAAATACTATAATGCACGTAGAGATTAAAAACTCCATGTTAAACTGGAAACAAATTTGGAGAAAATGGGAGAAAATTAAATCCCCCTCCCAACAAACAATGATGTTTCTACACCTACATGGTGTATGGATGACCGGAGAACAAGCGTTCAAGAGACATATCATACACCTTGTCCCTCCGTGTCACTTGTGTAGGCAGAGTGTGGATTGCAAGAAACATATAACCCTCCACCACCCAAAAACAAAGACGGATAGAAATAAAATTAAAGATGTAATACTCCAAAAACAGGGAGGAGTACAAGAAAGTCAATTCCTTTATACAGATGAAATCTGTGATGAAGATTTGTATGAAGAGCTAAAGGACTTTATTACTAATATCATAAAGTCCAAGAAAAGAGAGATGTTTTAAATAAAAATCTCTTGATAAAAGAGTGATTTTAATTCAAAATTTTACTTTGCTACATAAAAGTTTCTAAACTGATATGTTTAAACTAAACAGTCCATAGATTGGGAGAGGGGGATGGGGAGAGGCTTCGGTTGCTACCCATTAAGGGTATACCACTGCCGGTGCGCGGGCTAGAGCCCTCAACTCATCCCTCATTCTCATTCTCATTCCCACTCCCGGATTAAATAACTTTGAAGATATAAGTGTGAGGGTGAGGGGAGAGCGGGTGAGGGATGGACTCTGGTTTATCACTCCAATAGGGGCTAGATATCAACTATGCGGGCCGGATCCGGCTCTTCACCCCTTCAAATCACCTCACCACCTTCATATAATAAGTTAATTTTATAAAATAACTTTAAATAAAATGTATGCAAAATACTTCATCACAGTTAAAATGCACACATTTTCAAATAGTAGAATTTAAGACCACTAGCTACTAATAATTAATATCACTGATTAAAGAGAGACTCGTAAACCAGCCTGGGTTTACAAAACAAAATGAGTCTATTTAAACAATAGCTTACGGCGGTGCAATAAACCCTAATCAAAATTCTATAAAGTTGTATCCAAATTCTTTTTAATTCTTACATATGCACAATCACAGTCAAAGAATAACGTACAGATATAAAAGCATTTAAACTTTTGGCAATGGGGGTCCTCTGTATGATGATTCTGAGAGGGACCGCACCAATAACGGATGATTTTGTGATTGCGATTCCTGAAATTTTCAATGCTTATGTGATCAATACTTTCTGACGACCATAGCGATAACACAGTGGCTTGAGATTGGATAATGAGCGAATTTCGCAGATTTTACAGAAGACGTATAGGCAGCCATTGCTTGCCTTTACAATCATATTCTAATACTATAGGACTTTGGAATTATTTGGAACTTTGTGCCAGGTATTCATAGTTTAAAATACTTTACCATTATTTATTGTGCGTAAATGTAAATTATTATTGTATTATTTTGTTTAAATTTGAAATTGCTGTAATGCAATCAAAGAAAGAAAAGGAGAGGAAGCTGGGGTCCTATTTCCCAACTGATTTAGAGATAAATCAGGGGGGTAGAACCCTGAGAGCATTTAGAGAGGAGGGATGTCAGGTCTTGGATCTCTCGGGGATCCCTGAAAAAGACCGTCTCAGGACCGCTGAGATACTTCAGCATATGGTTGCCAGAGGAACCAGGGTAGAGGACATTAAGTGAATACAAAATGGAGGAAGAAGAACATATTTCCTCTTCTCTAAGGAAAACATCTCCTTGTACCCAAAGGACTCCGTCCTGGAGTTCATGGGACATAATATCAAAATTGGGGCCCCTCCACCTATAACAAGAATGATGGGCGATAAATATGTCCATTGCTCAGGACTCCCATTAGAAATTCCAACTTTTGAGCCAAAAAATAAACTAGAATAGAAGTTTGAAATTAAAATATTAAGGGACAAGATGGCAACCTTTTGGAGCTTTCCATCGATACTCACTGGAGTACGTATCCTCCATACGAGTGAGCAAGAAGCCAAAAAGCTGCCCCCATTTTTATATGGAATGGGTTTTATCGTAAAAACCTGGTACCGGGGGTGTCAGTACAATAGATCATGTAACTGCTGTGGGAAAACGAGCCACCTGCCCAGGGAATGCCCCAATCCCACACCAAAACAAACCTATACAGCTCAACTAGAGAAAGTGGGTGAGTGCATAGAGAAGGAATTACATGACGTTCCAGACCCGGTATAAGAAACCAGAGTCAAACCAAATAATCTGGAACAGCAAATAGAAGTGCCTGAAATGCAGATGGAAGTGACTGTAGAAGAGCTAACCTCCAGTACAAACACAAACCCATGGCAAAGCTTCGAACAAACGAGCTCGGCAGAAAAGAAAAGGCATGCAAAAAAATGAGAAGCGAAAACAAAAGCTAGAAGAAAAGAGAAGGGAAATGAGGAAACAGAAGGAGACTATATTAGTGGAAAACACTATAGCTCCCTTCTATGAAATCATAGAACCTAACTTCACCTCGCACAAAACCATCAACGAGAGCGAGGTGAACAATACACAAAAATGGAAAATGTGTCCATAGGGATGGGTGAGAGTCTCATCCAAACTGAAACCTCAATCTCAGGCACGGTTCCTGAGGAGAAAGGAAATAACAAAGGGGAAGAGGAAATGGGGGTACCCCACACCTCAGCCCCCAACAATCCATTAAAGAGGAAAAGGACACATTCAACACTGAGAATTCCCACAGAAAAAGAAATTACAGAATTTATTAAAGAAAACAAAGCTCCAAATGAACGCATTGCACGTGCAATACCAAATCTCTCCCCAAAAGGGGGACAAGAATAACCGGAGCCTAAAAGAACGGCTGTCTCCCTAACAGGGGAGAACAGCAGACAATAATCATAAGCATAGAACGATACAGGGGCAAGAAGGCCAACTAAACTCATATTTACATATAATAACATAATATTATTACAGCAGTATTTATAAATGTTCAAAATAATATTGCCACTTTAATATAGTCACAAATGGAGAGATTAAACCTCAAAATTCTCAACGTTAATATCAACGGTATTAATGAAAAGACAGATTAATTACTATGTTTATCCCAAAATTATGATATTATACTTGTACAAGAAACTTACAGCACGTCTAAATCAACAATACAAAAAATAGAAGAAAACCTAAACGCTTTAGTCTTCGTAAACGAGCACAACTCAGAGAGTAGATATGGGGTGTGCTCGATATTTAGACGAAATGCTAAGGAATTAAACCTCACACCTTCTGATCTACATGTAAAAATAAATAATTGGAATATAATCAACGTTTATGTTCCCACAAATATGAATATAAAATAAAACATATTTTATATCATTTTAACAACACACCTAAAAAAAATTATATTAGAAAAATGCCTCATAGAAGAAGACTTCAATTGGACAGATATGGAGGTATGTCTTATGCTGATTCTGCAACAAACCCATATGTTAATACTTTTAACAAGACAAATAATTATATATATTTTATACAAAATGAACAACCTGATATGAGAATATCAGAGTAGAATGAGAAAGGTTAAAAGAAATAATTAAAAAGATCTTTAAATACCATATCATAAATAAGAATATATATATAAAGAATGGATCTATAATAAATATAAAGAACTGTAAAATAAAGAAGGGGCAAAAACTGATAATGATAAAAATTTGGATCAGGAATACGATAAAATACAGAGAAATATTACCGAGCGCACCGAAATCAGAGCGGGAAAATATAATGATTTATATACCAAAGGAAGGGGAATTTACAGAAGATTAGGACTCAAAAGAAGAAAGGATAAAAAGATAGACACACTAAAGATAAACAACAAGGTGATAACTAATAAAAAAAGAAATTATACACTTCTCAAAATATTGATCCCGACATAATAGATCAATACATTAAAAACACAAAGTTTAAAAAAATATCAAATGAGGCCCGAATATTATGCGACGGGTTCATCACTATTGAAGAAGTTCGAAGGGCAATAAAGACTCTAAATAAAGGTAAGGCTCTGATGGCCTTACAACTGACTTATACATAAAATCTCAAGAACAACTAAGTCCAATACTCGAACTACTATTTAACAATATCCTCTTCACAGGAGAAATGACAAAGTCAATGAAAAAAGGAATTATTACCCATATCTATAAGGGAAAATGTGAAAGGGAGCGCACCGAGAATTGGCGCCCTGTCAACTTATTAAACACTGAATATAAAATTCTTAGTAAAATATTAACGCATAGATTAAGTACATGCATAAAATCATTAGTTGACCCCAATCAAAGCTGTGGAGGTCAAGGACGAAATATATTAAACAACTCTCTCCATTGGCTCCATCACTGATTTGCTGGATCACAGGGGTGAGAGAGGAGCCATGCTGCTATCCAATCAGGAGAAAGCCTTTGATCGGATAGAGCATGGGTTTATTATGAAAGTCCTAAATAAATGCGGATTCGGCGGTAAATGTTTCAGCTAGATCCTAGCTCTGTACAATGGCATCTCGTCAAAAGTTGCAGTTAACGGGGTATTGACAGGAGGCATCCCTGTAGAAAGATCGGTGAGACAAGGGTGCCCCCTGTCCATGCTCTTATATGTGATAGCGCTTGAAGCGTTAAACAAAAATATTGTATTAAATGAAAACATTGAAGGAATCAACATTCCCAACCTGGAGAAGGAATTTAAAACCCTTCTCCATGCGGATGATTGCTCCAATTTTATGCGAAATGAATATTCATTTCACTATTTGCAAATGGAATATTTTAATTTTGGTAGAACCTCAGGCTCTGCCTTAAACTACAATAAAACTGAGATTTTATTGATTGGGAATTGGAGGGGTAACCACCCTGGGTAACCCCCCCCCCATGAAAGAACATGTTAAGGCACTAGAAGTCTTTTATGAGAAAGACTCAGTAGACCTGAACGTTAAATACCTTTTAAACAAAGTGTATGAACACATAGAAACATGGCTGCTTGTCCCATTAAATATAATGGAACGTATACAAGTCCCAAAGACTTACATATTCAGTCAAATAAACTACATAACCAAAACAGCTGATTTGACTGAAACCATGTTAAATACTTTGGAAGACAGAATTATCCATTTTATATGGCATAAAAAAATACACTATCTTCCAAAAAACTGTTAACCCAAAAGTGAAGGTGGATTTGGACTTCCACATTTGAATAACAAACAAATATCATACATAATTAAAAGATTTAGAAGCCTAAAAGAAACATTCCAATATCCGTGGGAGGCCATATATATGTACATCTACGGATATTTATGCAAACAATTTGATTAAATCTATAAAAATAAAAATAAAAAATGTTTAAAAGCTCCACGGAAATGTAAACGTGTGAGCGATATTTTATATAAATATAGAGACAATAAAGATTTTTGGGAAACAAATCAAAATTATAAAACCTACTTAAAACTAAATGGACAATTTGCTGAAAAATATTGAAATGCCTGTAGAGGTTAAAAATCCAATGCTAAATTAATACAACTTGAATAAAGATTTGATTCCTCAATTGCCGTCTAAACAAAAACACAAGCATACATAACAATATAGCAATACACATATAACAAATACTGGACACCATTGATCTTTGGCAAAGATCACTAATTAAAGAAGACTCAATAAAGTAGCCTAGATTTACTCAAATTGAGTCTATATAAAACACTAGTTTAGGACAGTGCATAAACCCTAATCCAAAATTTATAAAATTTTATCTAACTTTTATTTGGTTTTACACATGCACAATCACAGTTAATGGAACAACATACAGACATAAAAACCTGTAATATTTCGGCAATAGAGTGTCCTCTCTATGATGATTCTGAGAGGGACCGCACCAAATAAGATTATGTGAAGCTCTCTAAAAAAAAGACTTGTGTTGCTGGATACATCTTCTTTGAATCGAAATTAGAACTATTTCTAACTTTAAACCATGACGGATGAAGAAGGAGGGTTTCATGACGCAGAAGAAGAAAGACTGTGCACGCACAACAACGGGATATGTGAGGCGTACAAACATATTTGTTGTGACTATATTGTGACACATGCCCTAGAATGGCCAAGGCGAATCACACAGTGGTTGTCCGATGTCACGAGACAAGAGGGAGAGGGGTACTCATTGCACAAATTGATACTGGGTGCACACACTACTTTGCATGAGCGAAACCACATGTTGATAGCTAGTGTACAGCTACCCAATGACACACCGCTCTATTGTGACAATGGATCCAATAGTTATAAGATTTAATTAGAGATGAAAATATATCATCTAGGTGAGGTAAACAGGGCTTGCTACATGCCACAGAATCCTTGCATCATTACAACAAGGACTTCTTTCAGTGATGTACTGGTATTTGACTACACAAAGCAACCATCTCAACTTGATCCCAGTGGAAAATGTAGTCAAGAACTAATATTGAGCCCACCAGAAGAAGGAATATGGCATCCAGATCTAGACAGCCAACTAATTAACGCTTTTGAAGACCACACCATTCGTTTATGGGATATCAATGATATGCCTTCAGAAGAAGGATTATTGATGCAATTACCATTTTTACAGAACATACATCGATTGTAAACGATGTGGAATGGCATCCTGATGACAAAAATGTGTTTGGTTCTGATGCTGGCGACAAGAAACTTATAATCTGGGACACCCGCTCCAACAACACCAGTCGCATGCCCACGATGATAATGTCAACTGCCTGTCACTTAACCCTAATCACCAGTTTATTCTGGCCACTGGATATGCGGATGAGACTATTGCATTGTGGCATCTAAGGAATTTGAAATTAAAGCTGGTCTCCTTTAACTTCCACGACGATGAAATCATTTAGGTTCAGTGGTCCCCCCCCCCCAATATGAGAAAATCCTGGCTTCTAGAGCTGTAGACAGTTGGCTATTTTGTCTAGGATATGAGCAACATTGGAAAAGAACAATCTACAGAAGATGATGAAGAATACCCCCCACCTCCAGCTGATATCAATGAACTCTGGACATTACGTTCTGTGGGAGAGGATAACATCCTACAAGTATGGTAAAATACCCAAAATGCCTAAAATAAAAAACCTTTGGAAGTTGCACATCGAAGACGTTTTATTCTTTTAAATGTAGTGTTAATTGTACATCTTTTAACATTAATCATGGTTAGAAATGTCATTTAGTTTATGAGATAACTGAAATTTTTTTTTGGGGGGGGGGTTCCACACAAAGGTTGAAAAAGCTCACAACTCCTTGGAAGTAGCACGCGATCCTTCCTAAGATACCGTCTAGACCTATCATGTTTTTGTGCATGTCTTCATTTGATTCTTCATTTTTACCTAGCTATATATAACAAGCATTTGAAAATCTTTTTTAACATGCAACGCTATGTTTATGTGAAACATTAATAAAATGTTCAATTGGCTTTAATTTGAGATTTGCAGTTGATTCATACCCTGGCCTATCACATGGATATGCATTTTTAGTCGCCTTGACATGTGCAGTTTTAATCAGGGACAGGTGTTGCATGCAGTCAGGATCTGTAGTCATTGAGCAGCAGGGGGGGCGAATCGGACATTTTGTCCAATCGTTATTTTGCTTAATTATTACTTCTGCACTCAGCGGATCCGGTGTAGTCAGCGCTGGTAAAAAAAAAACGACGTCGGTCCATCCTACACGATGGTGACGTCATTTGGTTTAATACACTTTTCTGCGAGCCGATCCCAGTTTTGTCAGCGTCCGGTAAACACAGCGACGACCGCGTCGATGTCATTTCCCCCCCTGCTGCTAAGAAGTTATTTACAATGAAAATTATTTACAACTAACCGAATATTTGGTCAAGTCCGATACGATATCGTGTCCGAGGATCATGTAAATTTATCGTTACAAATCCATGTGGGGTCGACTGAGCATGACTAAAAAAGTTTCGAAAACCATTAAAGTCCATGTCACCGCCACACCAAGTTTGCCAAATATTTCGTAGCGTGTGTGTATCAACGCCGTTGAATACAGCAAGAATATTACAGTTGTCTCTGATTACTTTTGGAATCTGAGTGTATCGTTGAGTGACATATATCACGTCGGTGTTTTTATGCCTGCCTCTGGAAAATATCCTAGCTGGGTTTTTTTGATTGTCTAACATAACATCATCGTACACGACTAGATTGTTAACGTCGCCATCAATATCATCAATACCTGGTGCATCATTGATCTCTGTAATAAACTCAATAACATTTTTTTCAGCGATCGCTGATGCATTCTCGTTAAAATCTTTCAACACCTCGTAGCATCGTTGATCATCTACGCTAGGGGCGATTAAATACAACTTATCCCACTTCATCCCTCTCATTATTAAATTAAGTAACAATTGCGTCTTGCCGGATCCAGATGGTCCGATGATAATCATCCGGATCGAGTTTGGTAACGCTGCAACATGCTTAACTGGTTCTCTCGTTTTAGTCGCCGAAAAATCAATTATATTCATATCTCTATACATAAATTATGGATCTATATTGTGTGAAGTGTAGAGTGCGTACTGGCACAAATGATATGACAACGGTTACAACAAGAAATAACAGATCGGCGCTTACTGGTAAGTGTGTACAATGCGGTACAAAGAAATTTAGATTTATTTCTGCTAGACCCGGGGATGCTTTAAAAAAAAGCGAGGAGGTGATATTGCAGCCAAGTTATCAAAACTCCCCGGAACACCGTGGGCAAAGTATCCAGGAGAAAAGCACCTCCCAGGATATAGCTACTGTGGCCCCGGAACACGATTAGATATCAGACTCGATGATCAAAATCAGCCGCGACTCGGTGAGTATCCAGTAAACGCTATCGACGAAGCATGTCGGATACATGATATAGCTTATCGTAGCGGTGATCTTCAACAGCGTCATATCGCGGATGTAAAATTAATTCACGCGTTAAATGCTATTCCTGATAAATCATTCAAAGAAAAATTGGCTTCATGGTTGGTAAAATCGGCTATGAAAGGTAAATTAATGATTGGAAGCGGAGCTTCTCGCGCTGGTAATTGAAAACGTTAGCATTTATAATAACAACATGGAATCCATCTATTATTCTCCGAGAGGATACTGGAAAGGAAAGGCCGCAATTGGTAAACTCGCAAGCGCTGCAAAGGTAACAAAGGCCGTTGCGGCTAATTGGTTATCCAAACAGGCTATATGGCAAATTTATCTACCACCGCCTAAACAAATCAACTTTTCGCGCTTTGATGTCAGCGTACCTAATGAAGTTCATCAAGCTGATATACTATTTCTGCCGCATGACAACGGTTACAAATACGCGCTAACCGTAGTTGATGTTGCGAGTCGATACAAACAAGCGGAGCCGTTAAAAACAAAGTCAGCAACTGAAGTAGCCGATGCGTTTGAGCGGATTTACCGAAGGGGTCCTCTGCGCTGGCCAAATCTATTACAAGTTGATCCTGGCAATGAATTTCGCGGCGCTGTTTTATCAACGCTGAAACATCATAGCGTCGCGATACGACGAGGTCATACTGCGCTACATCGTGATCAGGCAATTGTTGAACGATTCAATCGGACTCTTGCTGAACGGTTATTTGGGTATCAATACGCGAAGGAATTCATCCAAGAAAAACGATCTCGTGAATGGGTTAAAAGGTTGACAGGCGTAATTGCAGCGTTAAATAACGAGATTACCCGAGCAATCAACATGAAGCCCAGCGACGCGATTAAAAAAAAGTATATACCCGGAAGATCAAAAATAGATAGCGTTTCCAATCCGATTCTCGGCAATGTCACTGTTAGATATCTGTATGAACCAGGAGAGCTTGAAGGCGGTAAAAAAAGAGCTACTGATCCTATTTGGAGTGTTACCACACATAACATATCAACGATAACACGATCAACTGGTAGACCACCGATCTATAGACTGGATTCAACTGCCCCACAGCGCGGATTTACTCGCGAGCAACTACAAGTGATACCTGACGATACTCAATTGCCCCCACGTGGCCTTAACTAGCGCCGTTGCGTCTATTGCACTCAAGACAAGTTAACCTCACATTACCACGGATATGACCGAGACTGTTATCGATCCTGTCCACGGTAAATTGGCGAGCGTCTTTATCCGAATAACGCCAGCGCATTATACAATTGCAACTCGCGCAGTGATTATTCTGTTGTTGTCGTAACGCAATTATTAATTCGGCATCAATATCAAAACGCCGCTGTTTTTTTTATCCTGTTGGCGGTAACCCGAGAGTTTTCTATCAATGACGCTTGCATCGATGATGTCGTCGGTGACTCCGTCACTGGCTTCGTCAATAACAATTCTTCGAAGCTGATTTATCCTCCGTACTCGGGACACTGCAAGATAGACTAGATTTGACCATTCGATGCGATTATCAACTATCCAAACAATTGTATTCGTGATGGTTAGTCCCTGCGAGGAATGTATTGTTGTTGCGTATCCTAGCGTCCACGGGGATTTATCAGCACGTAGCGCGTCCTCGACGACGCTGATATCAACGAGCACAATATCATTCAGCACAAGAATTTGTTTTTTTATCCCTGACGCTGTCGGGCCCGGGATTTCAACTTCAATGTTCTGCCGCCGTGTATTCGCGGGTCTATAACATAACGGCACTGGGCGCGTTGGAAACTTTTCCTTATGCAACGTAAACAACTTTTGCTGAAGTGTGTCTCTGACTATCTTTCTACTCGCTACAATCAAATCGTTTGGTCTCCATGTTTCCCAGAATTCATTTAACGGCATTTCCGGAATCACCTCGCGGATTATTTCACATTGAACTCTATCCGGCTGTAATCTGATTAATTTTTTAACCTCGCGCAGTTGTTCATCAAGTGCTCGGTAATCAGTATCGGTTTCTTCATAATAGTCCACAAAACCCTTTAACCAATCATGTGGACCCTCGCCGACAAATGGTGGTGGTTGGCCATGGTCGCCACACATGATTACCGCTGTATTCGCGCGCAGCAACCACTCAAGAAACATTTGTAAAGTATCTAACGAAACAGTACATATCTCATCCCAGATGATAACCTCAGGAATAAATTTTTCGCCCATTCGATCAGGAGTCCACTCACCGCCGCTGTATCGAAAAAAGCTGTGATAAGTAACGGCGTCAACATTTCGTTGTTTTATCTCTCGCGCTAGTCTATGGGTCGGTGTAAGCACGATCATACTTGCCCGCGTTCGAAATAATTCAATTGCCCGAGTCGTCTTTCCTGACCCGCCACAGCCGCTTAAATAAACTGTTTTGTGTCTACAAATTGGATCAGAACACGGTGGTGCATTAGACCATTCTGATAAATTATCACCGCGTAAGTAATTATTTTCAACGGTGACATTTGCTGAAGGGGAATAATCGCGTCGTATTTCATTTTTAATTCTCCATATACCCCAACTCTCGTCCGGACTAGTAAACTCGGCTATGTTTTCCTTGTACTTTACGTCTATATAAAATGAATCAACGGCTACTCTAACCGCGGTGTCGGGGAATCTATTTATCATCGAGAATAAATTGATAGCGGCGTAACCCAGCATAGACGCCCTCAAATGTGGATATGCCGGGCTGTCTCCATCGCTGTAGGTAACAACTGTACCCAACTTTGTTCCATTGGACAAGAAAGCTGTTTTGCAGTTCACGTATCTATTTTTTGCCACTGCGTCCTTGATTACGAAATCATATTCTGCGTCATCTATAATCAGCCGTGAGCAATATCGTTTGTAGTCGTGGTTCTTTCCACCTTGTGTGAACTTACCGATTATTCTTCTACCGAGATCTTTTGCCTCTCTGTTTCGTTGGTTGAATATTCTCCTGGACCATTCGATGATATATTCCTCGTCGGCATCAATCTGTTTTCTGGATTCGTCAATTATGCTATCTAGACGCTCTGGTTCTGGTAACCAGACTTCAGTCTGCGCCCGGTATGATATAATCGCGTCACTGACAATCAACGATACAAGCATGCTACAATCAATCATATACCGTAGCAGCGCTATTGGCAGCCACTTCTTTTCAGCCATGTGTCTACCGATCCAAATATAGCAACAGCGATGAAGTCCTGCCGCGAATTCAAATGATACTATGCGAGCGAATCCGGTTAAATTAAAATCAGGCAGTGGTCCATTAATAGCAACACGAGTCATTTCATGTCTGGGGTGTCCAAATCGTTTGAAATACTCAGCGGCGGATCCATACCCGAGAAAACTCGCTGGATAACAGGCAACCATATCAACGGAAATCATAGCGTCGCGGTTGTATTCAGTGTTCCATAGTCCACCGTGATAGTATTCCAAACAACTGGATTGTACATCCGGTAGAAATTCCTTGCGCGTTGGTCTCCACGCATTTTTCCTTGCTGCAACATGAGCTGCAACCGATGGAATCGTAAAACAATTTGTTAGCAGTTGTTCATCATGCTCTTCAAATTCCATGGCGGTTTTTTTCATCTTGTTGTGAAACGCTTCAGTGCGATATAATTCACCGTTTGGTCTTACAAACTGATCAAAGGTATCCATGTCGTTTTCAGCGCTGCGAAGTAACCACACTGAAACAGGGTCGTTTTTACACAAGCAGGCAATAGCATCAAATAGTTTCCTCTCCGCGAGAAAACCATCCTGTATAAATTCCCCCGGGATATACTTTACTGTTCTATCCCGTGGAAATATTGTGACCGCGGGCGTCCACGCGTGTTCGTTATGATCAATAATTTTGATTGGGGCTCCCTTTGATTTATACTTTGATTCATATAATACTTCACCGGTTATCGTTGTAACGGTTATTGGAAATCTCAGCGACGTTTCTAATTTCGCTATGTCGCTGATGGTTGCTCCTCGCTCGCGCACTGTCTCCTCCCATTGGTTTATTTTACTACGTCGTAAATCAGTCAATTTGTTTCCTCGACACGCATTTGTAAAATGCTCTATTACTCGTTCTGCTACACAATTTATCCCCGTTAACTGTTTCATCGGCGCTAGTTTTCCGATATCAGGTTTCTTATTTAACGGGTATATTCCATAGACAACTGCTGTTTCAGGATACGCTCGTTCATAGTATGGTCTGTCAATTCCGGTTAACAGCCCTGGCTTGGAGTCGCGGCTAACAATGACTGTTTTCTTGTCGCTGAGAACCGGTTCAAATTTATCACGTATGATCCAATTACCTGATTCCACCCGGACAATGAATTTTACTCTGAAGAAATACCTTTTACCGTCAAGTTGTGATATTATCGTTGCTGCGCGTTTGTCGTTCATGGTAGCATCAACAACACCATCAATTCGAAATGTTGACCAACTATGAGATGCACCATCACGCTTGAATTCATTGATACAATCGCGTATTTTATTTAACAGGGTTCTATCGTTTATTAACGCTTTTGGTGCGTCCTTGAGGACTCTATCGAGATTGAATTTAATATTTTTCCAGGGCTTAATTGCTGCTAATCTCTCGAACTCATCCATATAATTAAAACAAGTATTTAAATGAAAGAATATAGTATAATGAATCACTGCAAATGGTTGATGATTGGGTCGATAACCCCGTGCAATAAATCATGTAGAGGTGAATTCTGCGGGTATCATTTACAAAGCGTTCGTAATGGTTCTCTTGGCCCCCTCCCGTGCTTGGTTTGCCACGTTGGTGTAAGAGGAAAATCGCAGTTGTGTATCAATTGTGGCGGAAAGCGATACAGAGAGTTAAAACGTTATTATGATAAACGAATAAAAAATGCCGTCATTGACCCCACCGCAGACTTCGTCATCAAAACTCCTCAGGACTACATTGCAAGGTTTATAATTAAACCAAATAATGAATTAGACAAGTAGTATTATTATACAAATGAACCAAGAATTTCAGCCGCATCCCGTGCTCGTTAATTACGAGGCATCTCGCGATGGCGTTGTTAGAAATTGTAGACTAAAAAAACCAGTTGGATGGAAAAATAATCAGGGGTATTTGATGTTTGGTGCCGGAAAGAAGAAATATCTTGTTCACAGGGTGGTATATGAAGCGTTTAACGGATTAATCGAGGACGGTCTCGTTATTGATCATATTGATGGATATCCTCAAAATAATTCTCTTATAAACCTACAAGCTATCTCTCGGAGTGAAAACAGTAAAAAAGGCGGAACTGGTAAACACGCAAAAAAAGCAAGGGGTGTCAAATCGTTTGATACAACAACTCACGAGGAAAAAATATTTCAGTCGATGAATGAGGCAGGAAAATATTTCGATATTTGTAGAGCCTCAATACAATTTGTTGCAGAACGAGTATATCAAACAGCGATCTCAAAAAAGACGGGTCACAGAATTCGATTTTCGTATATAGATACGAAGTCACCGTGACAAGGTCACGTCTGTTCCGGAAGAAAATAAATTATCCTACGGTTAACACACCTCGGGATTGGTACGCGGTGTTTCATTTTTTTTTGATATTAGAAATAAGATGTTTTATAAGAATATGAATATCGAAGACATCAATAATATATTAACCGAGAGTTTAAAATTAAAAAATCAAGGAATTGAATTATCTGATAAGCTTGATAACCAAAAAATATTGTCCGATTATGAAATTATTAACGAGCAATCAAAGAAAGGTCGATATACCTTGCCACGCGAGTATTCTTTTATAAAGCGATTACAATATACGATCAATGAAAACTTGTATGGCAATGACGTAAATGCATTTATTGGACTATTTACTGCCGTTGAGACAGTACGAAAAAAACTCGGACAGGCTTTTGAACGACGTCGAGAAATCTCTAATAAAATTAAAAACATTAGAAGGATTATAGACGAAAACTCCGTGGAGCCCCTGGGACATATCCCCGACACACTCGGCGGGAAATTAGAAATTACGGAGCAATTGCAATAATGGTAGGCGAATCACTTACTACTCGGCTAGCCAGAGAGCGGCTAGTAGCGCTTAAAAAGTCCATACCGTTACGAGACAGGGTTCGAAAACAACTACAAACGCGGCAACAACTACAAACTGATTTTGCTGTTGGAAGCGAACAGCTCTTTGCTCCGGTAACTAAAGATGTTACGGCGGCAACTGTGCCCGTCCTCGGTGCGCTTGAAAAGATAGCGGCTCAGACCGAGCAAACAAAAAAGTCTCTGGAAACACTCCCTGCGAAGATAGCGGCTACTACAACACGGAGGCCGCCACCACTCGCTATAACGGACCCACAAGAACCTTATGTTACAATGGCCGATGAAGAAGAACTAGGCGCCACCGTAAGAAAACCAGAAGAAGAAATACCGGAAGAAATACCGGAAGAAATACCGGAAGAAATAGAGAAAAAGGAGAATATACCCCGTAATATACTCAAGAAGAGCACAATAGATAAAATTAGAGGCTTCAGCAGCAGGGAAGAATTAATTAATTTTATTGTCTCTAATTTTGCTAAGAGCATACGAGATGAGAATATCAATAGCGGCTACGAGAAAAATATAAGGTCGTTAAAGGACTGGACAAGAATAATGTATTTAGCAAGTAAACACAAAGATGCGGTACCACGTGGTGATCCCGATTACGACACATTACACAAGGAAGTTAAGAGTAGAATACCAAAAAAAGGAAAAGGATACTCTGTTGGTAAAGAATCCTACGGCGTTACCTGTCCTGGTAGTGTTCTCAGTGATATATCACGGCTGGAAATACTAATCGGAGGAAAACGAGCCGGAAATAACTCTCCGGAAATAATCAATGGGGCCGCTGATATTTGCAAGCGGTTATTTGCCGGTGGTATCATGGACATTAATGCATATCGAACGCTCATAGACGAACTCGTGGACCACGGTCATTACAGCGATTGATCAATCACTGGTGATCACAATCACTAATTGGAAAACACTGGTGTTTTTATAATAAAGATGATTATACACTACAACCATGATAAACCAGTCAGCGTCTACGTGGTAAACTCGCGATTGCCTGTTTACCGCGCGTGGTATGGAGACGGTCTCGGTAGCACCATTGCGGGGTTATTTACAAGAATGGCTCCAAAAGTAGCGCCGTTAGCCAAACAATTAGGAATGAAGGCTATTGATGTTATTCGTGATAAGGGAATCAGCGCTATTGGAGATGTTGCCGGAAAGGCGCTTTCAGCCGCGCGGAACAAACTAATGTCGTTGGTGAGGAGAAAAAAACAGATGCCATCAACGACAGTGATGCCTGCGAATGTCAGTAAAGTAATAAATAACGCCGTGGAAGAAAAATTAGAGTCGTTGGCGGCGACTTCGCCATCCGCCGATGCGTCAACCAACGCGATCATTAACGCGATAGCGGAGAGTGGTCTACGACGAAAACGACGTTGATGGATTTCAATTGAAAACACCGACATGAATAATAATAGAAATGTTTGCGCGAACCGCTGATCCCGCGTTTGATATGGATGCCCCAGTGCGCAGGGATGATTCTGTCCGTGATTATCAATATTATTCTTATTATGCAGCGCAACCTGACCTACGATCGCGAATTGAACTTCAAGTCCAAGATACCAGTAAATATTTTTTGCCGTGTGAAGCGTTTATCGAAATTGAGGGAGAACTCGTGACAAATGCTGCCGATAATACACCGTACGCAGATGACGATCGTGTTCGAGTTGGCTTCGTTAACAACGGTATCATGGCGTTATTTGAGAGTGCCAGATATCTTATTGATGGGCGAGAAATTGAATCAATAGAACGCGAGGTTGATGTTGCAACGACGATAATTGGGTTAGCGAGGTATTCAGATGATTATACAAGATCGGCGGGTCCATCTATGATGTTCGCAAAGGACACCACTAATAACGCTGATCATCTTCAGTACGTTAACGTGCTGGTGGAAAGAGATACCGCAGTTGACCCACAGGCTGAAGCAAATAACCCAGACCGCAGAGTAAGACCAGGCGCTAATTTCAATATTATAAAGAGTATCAACAATGATTACAATCTAGGATTCGCAACACGAGTAGGGATGTTGCAAAGACCACGCCGGCAGTTTTCATGCGCGATTCCACTCCATCACATATTTGGATTCTGCAGAAATGTTAGAAAAGTTATCTATGGGGCTAAGCATACAATCGCTCTAACGCGAAGGGGCGATGATAACAATGCAATATGGCGTGCTGCTGGCGTCACTAACGGTAAAGTCGTTTTAACTAAAATAGCATTGTGGATGCCGGTGTTGACTCCATCAGTTACCACGGAAGCACGATTGTTAGCATTTATGGAACAGGGAGGAAAATCGTTGTTGAGTTGGCTAGCGGTAACAACTGATGCTAAAGAGGATAACGTCGCCGATACGTTTACATGGCACCTGGCATCAAAACAGGGTGTTTCAGCCCCGCGTCATATATTCATAGCGCTACAGAATAGGGAACGATTGGGTAATCAAGAACGCAGCCATATGATATTTGATCGATTAGGAGTCAGGGAGGTTTCGCTGAGAATAAACGGACAACAGGAACCATCCGAGGATATACAGCTTAATTACGGTGACAACCATGTCGCACGTGTGTATCATCGATTGCTGTCATATATGGGTCGTGATCAAAACGTCGACACTGGTCTGCAAATATCACAACTTGATTTTAAAAACCTGTATCCGATTTATTACTTTTCGCTGGAACATCTTGATTTAACGAGACAGTCCGTCGTTGATATACACTTCCGAGCTCGTATAGCCCCGGGTGGTGTTGATTATAGAGCGGTTGCTGTCATTCTCAGCGATAAATCAATGCTGTTGGAAGGCGTTGGTGGACGAATGAGAATCGTTGATGCACCAGTGGAAAACATGTAATTGAAAACATAAACGCGTTTACAATAAAATGTCGTATAGTGTCGTCAGTGTAGAGTTGACCGATGGTCAAGTCAAGAAATTACGATCAAAGTCGGCTAAACAATGTGGAACCACAATGACGTTAAAGCCGTCACAGATGGCAGGTGGTAATCATAAGATATCGTTGACGGCGCGTCAAATAAAACATTTCAATGATGCGATGAAGAATAAAAAGGGTGTTCAAATAGATTTTTCGGCCGCAGCGATTAAAAACATGGAAAAGACCGGCGGGATATTTCCGCTGTTAGCTGCGATTCCAGCGTTGATTGCCGCGGCGGCCCCAGCAGTGGCGAAGGCGGCGGCGTTAGGAGCCGTTGGTACCGCGGCTGGAATGGCATTAAAGAAGGCAACCGGGAAAGGCTATAAAAAAAACGACCCGTAGCCGGAAAGGGTCTAAGACTACCGGGAACCCCGTATTCATGGTACTCGGGGAAGGGTCTAAGACTACCGGGAACCGTTTAATGACTCCAATGTCTAATTTTGATTTAATAGATGCCGCAAACGCGTTAGCGATAAAAAAACTTCAGAGGTGTTTTTATGAGGGATCAATTACCGACAAAACCAAGGAATATTGAAACCGGTATAATTAACCTCGATAAATCCTCCGGAGCGGGAACTCATTGGGTTGCATACGCAATTGATCCGCGTGCGATCGTCTATTTTGATTCATACGGGTTAGCCCCGCCAAACGAGTTCATGCGGTATATCCGGGCGTGTTCAGCCCCGGTTTTTTATTCCACGCTGCCAACACAACAATTAAGTGACCCACCGATATGCGGCCATGAGGTATTGAACGTACTCGCGGCGATTTCATCATCGCGGAAACCACCTCATGTGGTTGTAAACGAATACACTAGTGGGGTCGTAGAGGCCCGGCGGGTTAATTAGAAACGCTGTTTTTTTTTACAATAATAATGATTGATATCTGGGGACGACCGGTTTCGGCGCTGAAAAAGCCCACGGAAACGCTCGCCACCGATGACATAAAAAAACTAATCGAGGATGAAATCGCTGATACGTTAAATCTAACCAGTGTTGACCCGGGCGAAATAGTTGTATTTCAAGACCGCCAGGGTAAACTGAAATCCAGTAATGTGTCGCTGAATGACGTTTTAATACGAAATAATGATGCCTCCGAGGACACTATCGCGCTGTATACCGATGACGGACGACTTAAATCAGGTGAATCCATCTTGACGATAAATGGAAAAATAAGTACACTTGACAACAATTATATAACCATGTCAGATTCGTTAAAAAATACTATTTCGGAGTTTACAACGCTGTCGGGCCAATTTTACACGTTACGAAAAAATTTTAACAGGGCTGATAACACCATTAATAAATTCTTTGGTAAAAAAAATACCAAACCGGAAGAAATTGCAATAACTATAAATGATATCACTGCGTATGGACAAGAAATAGGAACAATCAAAACTGATGTTGCAACGAACAAAGCGGGGTTATACGTTCATATACAGGAAATAGGAACAATCAAAACTGATGTTGCAGCGAACAAAAAGAGTGTAGACGCGCATACACAGGAAATAGAAACAATCAAAACTGATGTTGCAGCGAACAAAAAGAGTGTAGACGCGCATACACAGGAAATAGGAACAATCAAAACTGATATTGCAGCGAACAAAGGGAATATAGACGCGCATACACAGGAAATAGGAACAATCAAAACTGATATTGCAGCGAACAAAGGGAATATAGACGGGTATAGAGGGGAAATAAAAACAATCAAAACTGATGTTGCAGCGAACAAAGGGAATATAGACGGGTATAGAGGGGAAATAAAAACACTCAAAACTGATGTTGAAGCGATTAAAAACAGACTACCGGAATGAAAGAGCAACTCGAAAAAATGAAAACACCTCATGGGATCATCGGCAGTGGCGTATGCACGGTTCAATACGGATCATTCGATTGGACTCCTACGCGTAATGCAATAGATGTCACCGCAATTGTTAAGGGCATTTATCGATTGACATTGATTTCGGCGATGCAATTCAGTATATCATCGCCGAGTTCATCCGGGTTTAACAATACAATATCAACAATCATTGACAAGGATACAATCGAACGGTTTATAATTAAAGCCGTTGATAGCAGTCTATTTAGGACAAACATCACATGGTATGCAGAATTTGTAACGGATCTAAGTAATTAAAAACACTAGCTCTTTTAAAATAAAAATGACCACCAAGGTAATTGAATCAGAGGTATCACCGACGTCACATCAATATCGATTCAATACCATAAAAGAATTCTCCGCGAATTTGAAAACGCTTTCCGAACAATACCGTGTAAAAATAAAAAAATACCGCCGAAAAATAACCACCATCGACGCGGTCGTGTACTCGGTGTCGGGTATAGTAGCCGGTACCGGTGTTATTTTATCCACGGTGACCATGATGGCCCCGATCGCTGTTCCAATCGCTATCTCCGCGGCGACAACAATTGCTGGAGTCGCCAACGCAATCACTAGAAAGATATCATCGTGTTCTCAGAAAAAACTCAACGAGTATACAGTAAAACATCAAATAGTATCCGACGCGTACTCGAAATTATCCGGGTTGATCTCGTTGGCGATAGATAATTCGTTTATATCCGATGCTGAATTCTCCACGATGGTCCAGTTGTATGACTCCGCGATGTCAAAAATCGAGGATTTTTAACTGGAAGCTGGAAACCACGTGGCTGAAACAACTTCAATGGGCTTAAAACAAGCAGGTTGTTAATATTCGGTGTTGAAATTAAACACTAGAAACGACGAATAATAATAATGTCGCTGAACCCCGAAGGGTTTCAATTGCTTCAACGGATCGCGGAGAACACCACTCCCGTACAAACAAGTATGATATCGATAACGTCAACGAAGCCAGAATTCAATGTAAACTTCCCTTCTCCGATTCCAGTAAAGGAAATAGCGCTGGCAAAATTGCGAATATATCACAGTTGGCCTAATATCCGAGCGGAAGCATTTAACGGACAACAACCTAATAACTCGCTGGTTTTTGCATGGACAAATAAACCCGATGGGACCCCAGACTGGAATGAGGTTACAATACCAACTGGGTCATACCAAGTAGAACAAATCAATAAAGAATTTCAACGCAGGATAAAATCGATCACAGGAAAAGAATCAAAAATCGATATTACGGTTCATGAGCCGACGTTATCGTCGACGATTGAAATAAACACACCGGGGTATATGGTTGATATTTATAACAGTTCAATAAGAACCATACTAGGTTGGCCCAAGAATCCACCTAATGGAATCCCCGCGGACTTGCACACGAATGCGCAATCGTATCATGAAATTATTCCCAGTTATCAAGATGATTTGTCTATTATGAAAAGCACGTTATTACCCAGTTGGTTTTTATTTCATGACAGGAATATCATGCAGTGGTTTTTTCAGTATAAGGAAACTCCTGAATCGCAAGTCATATTAACAATTATTTTAAATGATATCAATAGTTTTTTTAGCGAGATTAATCGTAATTACCAATTGCAACTAGAACAACTACGGAAAACAAAAGCACGAAAACACGTTGAGGTGTTAAATCAACTTATATCAGACATGGAATATATCAATAAACGAATCGTTAAAATGATATCCGATAACAGCGATGGTAATAAACAAATATTCCTAACCGAGTATAATATCACAGAAGCCGATTTACCCGATTTCAAGTTTCCAGGATACAACGCGCCAGAACTAAGAAAGTCTCTTAATGATTTTCTCGGTCCATCAATTATCCTCAAACACGATAACGGAGATGGTGGTAGGCATATTGCTCCATACAACGTAAATATCGCATCGGTGATAGCAATCAATCTAGTGTGTGATGTTATCGAAGGGAGTTACCAGGTAGATACCAAGCAATCAAATCAAGCTCAACAGGGGTATATCCTTTATTCATTTTCACCAACAGCCCCTCCCGGATTCTTAATCGTTGAGAGCCCAATTAATCCGGTCTATATGCGATGCCATAATCAGTTTTTAACGAGAATTAATTTTAGACTTACCGATCAGTCAAATAACCTAACTGATCTACAAGAGGAGGAGTTAGTAATCACTCTGTTTGTAAGATCATTGTAAGCAGCAGGGGGGGAAATGACATCGACGCGGTCGTCGCTGTGTTTACCGGACGCTGACAAAACTGGGATCGGCTCGCAGAAAAGTGTATTAAACCAAATGACGTCACCATCGTGTAGGATGGACCGACGTCGTTTTTTTTTACCAGCGCTGACTACACCGGATCCGCTGAGTGCAGAAGTAATAATTAAGCAAAATAACGATTGGACAAAATGTCCGATTCGCCCCCCCCCCCCCCCCGCTGCTCATTGAGTTTGCAACAATATTGCATCATTTATGAAATTTCTAGTGTTGTTTACTGATGCATCTTAATTTTTACAGAGTCTTAGTTTTCGTGGTTTGGAAGGGGGATACATTTTCATGGATGCTAAAATTCGTGGGTTTGTCTGTCAAAGTTTGTATATTTGTAGGTGTTTGATTTCTTGGATTAACCTTTACAAATCCCCAAAATAAAATTTACCGAAGAATAAAACTATGACGACATCTAACAGCAATCGCTTCTATGACTAACACAGTGTCACCAAAAACCAAACATGGTACCTCTGTGCTAGACGTCACTATAAACTGATGCACTGCAGACATCGTAGCGATATGACTGAAAAATTGTTAAAGCTACGTTAAAAATCTAAACCACACACAAGCGCAAACACCTACTTCCTATCCGGTTATTGGTGACTATGGGATCTGTACATGCCTCATAGCAGCTTCAAGAACAACAAAAGCCTGAAACGCCTGATTCACAAATATATCGATATATTTAAATATTAAACAATACTAGATCAAACGTTATATCTTAGCCTTAAGTGAACAAATTTGCATAGGGGCCAATTTACGATATATATATATATATATATATATATATATATATATATATATATATATATATATATATATATATATATATATATATATATATATATATATATATATATATATATATATATATATATATATATCTAAAGCGCTCACCGTTCCAGATCACTGCCATCTCACCTCTGTCTGCGTGGGTTCGAGTCCAAGGCTCGGCTAGCGTGGGTATGTGGGAAAGCCTGCCAGTAGCTTCTCGTGGGTCGGTGGTTCTTCCCTGGGTTTTCCAGGGTTCTTCCTCCACCAGTTATACTGGCCGCCATGTATAGCCTATCTTGTGCTGAAAATGGCGTTAAACCCTAGAACAACAACAACAACATATATATATATATATATATATATATATATATATATATATATATATATATATATATATATATATATATATATATATATATATATATATATATATATATATTACTTTGTACTGGCGGAGAAATCAAGCGGGACACAAGAAGCAAAACGCCAAAGTTGCCATGACCTCATTCGACCTCAGCCAGAACACACGGGTGTATCACTTCGTAACATTTAATGGGTCCAGAACCTCACCAAAGTGCCAAAATGACAAATTACGTTGGAAAAAATAGAAACAAATCTTTGTTTCAGCCTGCCTAAATAAAACCAACTTCAACTACCAGATTTTACAATACATATACACTATGGAGGAGAATTACAATCACATTTTCTCTACTGGTATGGTGATGTGCTTAAAACAATTATGGAAACCATGTTGGAAAATGTGAAGATCCTTATACCCTGTGTTAGTGGACCTTGAAACTGTCACTCAAATGCACAAATGCGGGTCATGCGAAAATGCGTAAATATTTGGACATTTGCAAAAGCTGGACATATTTAAATCATGGCTATTTACCTGAATTTGTTTTTGTATATGTACCAGCATAATTATTTTTATACAATCTTAATTTAGTGGTTTTGGCTGAAAATTTGAATTTAATTGTCTGTAAGTTTTTAAAAATTTATTTTTAATTTCATTACATGTCAATGTAATGTAATATTGTTAACTAGGAATTTGATGTTTTTCCAGAAAATTCAGTTTGACCTGAATCTTTTCATAAATACCTAATAAAAGAAATACTGGTTCTATTTTTGACCTAGGTCCTGGCCTTGATTGGGGGTCAAGTAAACAACTTCTTTTTATTAATTTTGGTGTGTGAAAGGTAGTGGTGAAATCGAGGCTGTACTGTGCTAATTGCTATTAGACTTATGGATACCTTCTAAATCATTCTAGAATGTGGTCACGTGACCCTCATCCGGGAATATTTTTTTTCGTCTCAAGTTAATGTATAACCTTTGTTTATAGAGACTTTTCTCAGTTTGGCCTTTTACACTGGAAGGGTTTGTGACCAGTTTGGAGTTAATATGTTTTATTCATATTATTTGGATTCTAAAAGGATAATTCTTTTTCCTGGAAATATCTGAGTGCTCATACAGAATTCTTGGACCATGACATTTATTTAAATTGTATTCGGAAATTCAAACACCGGAATATTGTTTGTGGATCAAACAAGAACAGTAGATACATCTGTACAATAAAAGCTAAAGTATACGTCATCGCCTTCCATCTTGGATTTTTCGTCGCGACTGGAACTTTAATTCATTAGAACTTTCCATTACTAGGACTTCTAAAATTTAATTCGTGGATTATTCTTGGATTATTTTTGGATTTGATTCTTAAAACCGTAATTTTTTATATTTTTATTTTTACATTTCCAAGGAAATAAATTATTTGTTACATTTTTCAAAGCTTGTTGTTTTCACCCTTTCTTTTATTACTGTTATTAGAGCATAAACACATAACAATTTTTCTTGTATTTAGCAGCGATGTTATTCATTGCTATTAAGCATACATGGATAAGGTGAGACGTGGTTTCTTTTGCTTTTTTTTACAACAGTTTCACTAGAATGATGAATCAATTTCAGTAACTATTGAATCAAATTTTCAAATGTTACTGGTAAGATATCTTTTATCTTTTTCGTTTTTTTATTTTCAATACTATAAGTGCGAGTTTCTGATTTCTTTTTATCTTTACTTCACTCACAGCAGATTTCTCTGAGGCAGAGAGTGGAAATCCCAGCACATACATGCATACATACATACATACATACATACATACATACATACATACATACATACATACATACGTACATACATACATACATACATACATACATACATACATACATACATACATACATACATACATACATGTCATTGTAAGGAGATAATTTATTTTAAAAAATTCTCAAGTTGGGTTAATATGGAAACACAACGGGACGGTCAAACAGACTTCACAGCCTAACGTCATTAAACAACAGATTGTAATGATTGTGTGTTTACCAGCAAGGAACTGTCGGTAACAGACACTGCGTCCAAATTTCGATTATCACTTTATTTCTGATGTAGTTGTAGGCATTCTAGGTACAGCCATCATATTGGTTATGTAACTGTATAATTGGGGGTCAAAAGTCTTGACACAGTTTAAGATCTGTTCATCCTGATGGAGATAAAGAGAGCAATGAGAAGAATTGACTGAATAAAAAGTAAAAACGTTAAATAGGCCTACATATTTTGGGACAGTTCTGAAAAACTCGCAGAAGGTCAGCTATACTTCCTAAATAGAATTTTTCAAAAGTAGTTCCAAAAGTGATATTGCCATTGTGTCATTAAGTGATTTCGTCACTTTGACGATCATATTTTTCCGACTGATATTTTTAACATCTTATTACAAAACTGTTTGTTATTTACCTTGCACTGTCCTCATCATGCCACAGCCAATAACGATTCCGATGCTGATCGGCAAGATAAGAATGGGGTAGATTTCCACATGAAACTTAGTTCTACAAATGAGAATCTCTCGGGAAGAAAAAAATCATGGCCTGCTCAGTCCTGACCAGTTGATCAAGATTCTCTAACATTAATCAATCCTAGTACTCATGCATACATTCTAGTTATTAATCTGTGAATATGTACGGATGAAGAGAAACAGGCGAAAGTGCTTGTGTGTGTGTGTGTGTGTGTGTGTGTGTGTGTGTGTGTGTGTGTGTGTGTGTTGTGGTCAATGTGACACTTAACAAGTAAGGTTGACGTATGGGCTAGGCTTGCAATAAATAGGTAGCTTGCCATGCTTAACCTCTCTTGTTTTGGGGCATCATTGAATTTCGGACAACGGTCAGACAGATAGAAAAGGCCGATTTTAATCTAAGTTCAAGTAGCGGAAATAAATAAAGTTGAGACGCCAGAAACAATCTAGGGTCAGTCGAAGTAGACGTCATAAAATTATATTTTCCATAATGCTTATTAATAAAGACGGACTCAAGAGAATTATTCTGACTTCTATGGTAGTGTTCAAATTTTGTCGGTTAGAGAATATTAATCCTGATTGGCTAAGCTAAACAAGGGACATGTTTCCCAGACGAAATTCCTTTTGTGTGTGTGTGATTTGGATTTTTTAACGTGCTTTAACAATTTTTTAGTTATGTCATTACGCAGTCTGCAGTGTGGCAGTTTATAGTAATGTCTAGCACTGGTGCATCATGCCACAAACATTAACATCATATGCCACCAAATAGCATTATACTGACACCAGACCGACCAGCCCCATCAATAACCTCGTAATGTTAAGCGCTTATCGAGGCAGCTGTTAGTACCATTCTTTTTATATCTTTGGTATGACTCGGCTGGGGTTCGAACCCGCAACGTCCCACATCCCCGAGGCTGACACTCTAACCACTAGGCTCCTTGAGCGGTCCCCATTTTTTAAATAATTTCCCTTGCGAAAGGGAGATCTTAGGGATTCCAAAGAAATTAAGACGTAATTTTTCTCGTTAAATAAATTGTCCAAGGGACGGGGGTCGGTAAGAAGTTGAGAGACCCGGAACCAGACAGGGATTCGGCTACATAGAAAGAGCAATTCTCGAAAAGGCAGAAAGGGAAAAATAGCTCCGTATCTGTGCTAGAGAGTGGGAAAGGAGAGCAGACTACAACCAAGTTACGGAAAAGGCTGGAGAGAGAGACACAGAGAGAGAGAGAGACAGACAGACAGAGACAGAGACAGAGAGAGAGAGACAGAGACAGAGACAGAGAGAGTAAGTGAGACAGAGAGAGACAGAGAGAGATGAATACTTCAACGCTGAACTGTAATTTTGGAAGAACCGGAAGCATACATTGTTATGCTGACATGCCGGCAATTTGAGTTCGATTATTCACTCAGTTAGATCGTGAAATATGTTTTATTGGTATAACAGAACAGCTAATCGCATTTCGCATAAATTTTGTAATACTATTTCCAAAAAAAGAGCATATTGTTCAAATGTCGTGTTCAATTTCATTTGTTTATGTAACTGATTAAATTGTTGGCTTGGATTTTTTTAAACCAGGGACTCGAGTTGTTTTATTCTGTATCTCTGCTCAGATCTCTATTATTCCATCCATTAATTTCATGTTTTATTTTATTGTTTACTCGATCCAGGCAATTTAACCGAGGTCGATCATTTCGTACGTAACTATATCCAAAGCACCATAACAGGTGGGTGATCATCATTTCACTCCGACAATTGGTGCCTGTCTGCACATTGTTAACACGGATCTATACCAGTGGATACAACTGCATTAAACGGCCTGTAAGATCAGCAGCCTCGCCGGAGTTACCGACAATGGACTATGCAAAGACATGGAAAAGAAAGCGTTGTGTTTACTAAATATGCAACTATCTATCTATTTCTCCCTTTTTTCTTTGTCTTTTTTTCTTTTTTTTTCATTTTTTTTTTCATGCGGTTTACTCTGTATGCGTCTTCCACGTAGTATGTACCGGGCAACGTTTAGAGAAAAACCTCAGAATAGCTAACGGCCTCCAACCTTATTATTTTTGGATAGTCTCACAAATTCATTTATGCTTGTGAACATTTAAAATGTTGAAAATTAGAATACTAAAAATGAACACTGGTGAAAAAAACGTTTAACCTAACATTTTGCAAGATATTTAGTCGAAATGAAAGTTGATCAAATTTTTGTCAAATTATTTAAATCTTAATCATATTTTCAGACTGTGCCTTATCCTTATATCTTTGCATATTATATCATTTGTAGCTATTAGATCTGATATTACTCTTTTGGAGGACTATATATAGGAATGGGCTTCTATTATTATTATTATTATTATTATTACTATTTGATATTTTGGATAGAATATTTCCTCGAAAACGTACAAGTTTAAACTTTATTTACTGAACAAGTTCTAGCAAAGTTTACAATGTACCTGCAAACAACTTGTAAAGAGAAAAAGCATACAACGCACTAATGACGGATCAGATGTTGGAATTATGTGGTCATTGAATGGAGGAAACTCGTGAACCCAGAAAAAACTATTGACTTTGGATGGGCGATCATACGAAATATAATACCATTATAAAACCATTTCAGTTGTTAAGGTGTATTTTCCATGAAATTTCCGTAAGCTGTCATGGTAGAAATGAAAATTAAAAATTGATGTTAGATCGAATCCTACTAATCAGATGTTCTGTAGACAAACCCTTGAAATGATTTCAGCAAAACTGCAATATTAACACACTATCAACAACAACAACAACAACAAATAATAATAATAATAATAATAATAATAATAAACTGTACATATAAATTACGTTTACGTTCTCTCGCTTCCAGCCATGACAAAACGAAACAAATGTTGCTTTCCAAAGTCCAGATACCTTTGTTGCACATGCACTTTGCTTACTTCCTGTACACGTACTGAGTGGGAGACAGGATAAACGTTCATCTTTCCGTAGAATCGATCTTAAATCCGAAGTTTATGTTAAAGTGGCGATGAAAAAGATCTGGTTCAACGGAAGAGAATTCATCTGTGAATAAATGTATTACAACGAGGTTCGGTTTTCTTTGTGGTTCATGAAATAAGATTCGAGAATTCTTGAAAGAGATAGTGTTCGTAAGGACTCGTTGAGCTGCCTTGTCCACTTGGGCTGTTGCCAAAAATAAAAGTGCCGGTTAATGGATACACGGCAGAGGAATCTTTATTTCCACCCTTGAAGGAAAGCTAAGTTTAAAAGAACCTCTATTCCGCATTAAATATTGTACGTTCTAATACATTAGCGTATATATTTTGATGTTGTGAACCTTTCCGTCAATGGTGAAATAAAGGACTATCCAAATGTTAACCGCAATTTCCATCCCATCTGCATCACATTCTTCAAAAACGGCAAACAAGTGTAGAATGTTCTCTAAAGTGTCAGGAATTGCAAGATGTTTGTTGAGATTTTTGACAATTGTTCTGCTAGTATTACAGCTGGCATAAGTTTTACATTGGGAGGCGAACATAAGATATGCTAGAAGGGTTACAAATACAACGGGTTGGGTCTAGTGTCTCCTTTTGTGTTATTTTGTTACAGGTGTGGACCTCCAGCCCTCTATTAATGGACCGATTCTCTACTGTCCTTTCTAATGAGCCCCATGTAGCCATTCTTCTATTCCTTTTTTGTAATTTTTTGGCTATATGTGTACGAAATTGAATTAAGAACTTTGTACATAGTAATAACATTCAAATTTCAAGAATTCAGAAACTCGCTCTACAATGTCCAACAATGTAATCAGAATCACAGAATTTTATTTATCGATTTTGATTTACTTTGAACTCCTTACAATAAGGCTTCAGAAAACGAATTAAGTTAACTTAACATCTCACATTAATTTAGTCTTTGTGTCACTGTTTTTGCAATAGAAAAAAGTAAGCAAATTATAAAAAGAGAACATTTAATCAACTAAAACATAGACAAAAGTGACTATAAAACAATATGTCAATGTCATGGTATGCTGTTATACAGTGTCCCTGCAATTAATGCATACATTTCGTATATTGAATTGCACAAATGTAGGTTGGTAAATTTCACACTTTAAACAGATGGGTAACTGGCCTCTGTAGCAATACCACAGTTGTTATCACGGTTTCTTGACATCATGATATAACCTTTCATTCCCCAGCTCGTTCCCCAACTGGAAAAAAAAATCACAACTTGCTATGACATGCGATTTCTCAGTCATTACGTTCCTCCCCCCACCCACCCACGTTTAAATCATGCAAAATGTTTCGCCAGTGTTATTTATCAATCCCTCATAGCTGACTGACGTTGTAATCAACGTGAGTTGAAATCGGTAGTGAAAGAACCCATGCTATAAATTTAGCATGGAGAACGTTGTGTAGCATCAATTAGAAACCTTTCAGAATGCCATTTCCTTGTATCAGATATTACTTGTTTCATGAAAGTAGCTCTCTTGTGCTAAATGTCTACAACAATAATCCATCATGCATATCCATGTCAACTGCCGTGAAGTGTCAATAGTTATTTCTTTTATTGGGTACAGTATCTCGAAACAATGAAAGCTGTATGGGGCGACTCATTAGTAAACCAATAGAGCTGATGCAAACCAACACATGGTTTCATAACTTCATTAAGTCAAAACAAAGCAAAACAGACAGCTTAATTTATAATTACTCCAAGCAGTTTAGTACTTGTCCTAACTGGCAAGTAGTAACGATTAATGCCTTAAAATTGTGTTATTACTGTATGGAATGTCCATCGACCAATCTCCAGGTAAGTGTCATTTATCTAAAAGTTTCCGGAATAGCTTCTGACTCGGTGCTTTCTCTTTTATGTAGAGTTTTAATCACCATCATAATATTTGAAGCCTACTGGTTTTGTAACTTCTTTGAACAGCTGGGAAAAAAGCGTTTGTTTGTTAATTTTTCGAGCCTTCACCATATTTGAAAGTGACTCTTTCTCCTCAAATTTCTGAGGTTAAAGTTTCGAGCTCTTTGCAAAATATCAAAAATCGCACAAGACAGACCCAATATAAATTTTTATATAGATTTGGATTTTCGTCTGTGAAGTTTGCCCTTCAGAAGTTCAGCACTTGCAAAGTAGCCCGTGCAAGATTGGCCATGTGATTCAGCTAGTAAACATATTCAGTCTATTTTAGACAGGTGCAGTATAGGACGGGTCCGTCCCCTAATAAAAACACAATTTCCTCTACCCAGTCATCTTTTCTAGGGTGTTAATGTGGGATTAAAATACCTGTTTTTGACAAGCCAGTAGTCCTTTTGGGAGGTGGAGTCAGTGCCGTACCCTACAGCCAAAACACCATGATCAAGGCGGGTCTGGCTACATAAAAAGGAGTGGTACACACCGCTCCTGTAAAGCTGAAAACAAATATCACACCACAGTTAATTTGATTGCTCTTTATAAGTGAATAGAACTAATTAACAGAGTACAATCACAACTCTGTATGGAGTGTATGCTATATAGGATGATTTTGTTCCCTCGCTTCAGAAACGTTGCTTATGAACAGAGCTTATGAATGTGCGGACCACTTCTACACTGTACACACTTCATGTAGCGACAGGCAAGAATGATGGGATATTTCCAATGTACTAACTTATCCTGTGCATCAGGGCCTACATATGTTTCATTCTGAAGATATATTTTTGTTTGCGTTGTTAACGTTGTATTTAACACGTCATAGCCTTTATCATGCCAAGGAAATGGGAGCTAAGTGCCTTTCCCAAAGAGACACACCTTGTTGGATATCAAACCCCTTGAACCTTGGATTACAAGTCCAACGCTCTGCCAACCGTTCTATTAGGATTGGTAGGATTGCCCCGTTTCTCACTTAGATTTACCCACAATGCAAATAGCTTTTACCGTCTTGATACCTAAGCCACTAAGGCTTTGCTGCTGCAAGAAATAGTAATTTGTTAGATTTCCCAACAAAAATGTATTACCAACTGCACACTTTTTTCTACAACCTATGGGGAAAATTGTTTTAAAATATTCGTTTCTTCAAATTGGAACGGTTCACATTTTTATCATTTTATGTTGCTAAACACTCTAGGCTGTACTGTACGTTGGTTTAAAGATATCCCAAATATGTTAATGGTATAGATTCAAACGTGTAAAACGTACGGCTAAGCTTACATAATCGCCCCACAATTATGCTCCTACTACCACTATATGGTGTGGTGGAGGTGCTACTGTTGGAGTTAGAAGAACTAGGAGCATGAGTAGAAGATGAAGAAGGAAAAAATGATTTAGAATGATACCTGGAAGCTTGAGTGGCTAGCGTCAATAGCGACTGAGATAGGACCCACAGTAGCAACCGCTGTCTGTAGAGCGGATTCGCTCTTGTGTGTGATGTCAACAAAACCTGTGTCAGTAGCACCAACGTTGGCGGACTTAAAGCGACAATTATCGTTCTGTAAAATGACGTGAAAGATTTTTTTTAAAAGTTCACCATTAAAATATCGCAAACAATGGGCATCCGTTTTTTATGCTTAAATGTAGACCTTCATAGGTATTCACATCTCACATGATCCCTTATGAATAAGGGTCATCATATCGGCGAGTGAATATTGTTTAATCATTAGTCTTGAATACCAAAGACAAATGTACATCAGAATATGTAATGTGTACACAAGAACACTTCTAGAATACGCTGAACACATGGAAAACTAATTTTAAACACGTGACTTAACATATGTGAAATCTATATCAAGTTTAGTAACATGCATGCAAAACATAGTAGTTACATATGAAACATACGCTTTACATTATATATTTACCTTTGGACAATTTTGGATTTCAGCATAATGGTACCATTCAAATATTCGCATTTCTTATGTTTTATGTATATAATGATAAACAGGTGCAAGGGCACATGTCTCGCATACTTTAAGTCACGTGTTCAATACGTATTGTAGACAATATATTTTTAATATAAGGTGTAGTATTGTTGATGTACTTGTAGCAACAATCGTGGTTTCGTAAAATAATGTAGAAGATAAAAAAGACAATTCACCATTTAAACATTGCGATTAATGAGCATTCGTTGTTCATACCTAAATATAGACCTTCATAAGTATTCACATCTCACACGATCCCTTATGAATAAGGGTCATCATATCGGCGAGTGAATACTGTTTAATCATTAGTCTTAATTACCAATGACAGATGTTCATCAGAATATATAAGAACAGTACTATAATAGGTTGAAATTATAGAAAATGTGCTGCACATATGGAAAATTAATGTTTAACACATGACTTCACACATGTGAAATCCGTAATGAGTACTATGCGTGCAAAATATAGAAGTTACATCTATGAAACCATTATCAAGTACCGCGTATGCAAAAGAAAGAAATAACATATGTGAAACCATTATCAAATACCGCGTATGCAAAACAAAGAAGTAACATATGTGAAACCATTATCAAGTACCGCGTATGCAAAACAAAGAAGTAACATATGTGAAACCATAATCAAGTACCATGCATGTTTTGACAATATTTGGGTTTCAGGAGAATGGTACCATTCAAATATTTACAATAATTTCGTTTAGTGTTTGTCGTGTTTAACAGGCGGAACGCCACACGTTTAACATACTTTAAGTCACGTATTCACTTATATACTGTAATCAATATATATTGCTATGCCGCTACTTCATGTATCTTCCGATCAGCTGATTTTAGTCACATCACGTTGTTGTAGTCGAAAGTAGCCATTTTGAGATATTCCCTCTTACATCTTTATGCTCGTTGCCCGTTCGCGTCTTTTGCACAACAATACAAGATTTTAAAATTAGATTACCTGCACAAACATTCGAAGACGAAAATAATATATTCAGGTAGGTTTGTCACGACTGATCATATTGTCTAATACTATGTTAAATTAGAATAATTAAAACACGGAGTTTTACTGTCATGAGGTCATGTTCCGTCAGTATGGTCGATTTGGATTGGCCGATCGATTGCAATACCCACCAATCCATGCTTTGTTTACCAGAATGCTTACACGTGCCAAACTTGTATATAAAGAGCGACGCTGTTCCAAGTCGGAATTGGACGCATACGCCTTCGTGGACTCACAGTACTAATTCAGTTCCCATAGCAAACCTATGCAAACACCATATTAAAAATTCAATAACTTAACATTTCTGAGTGCTCATGATCAAACCTATATTTATCAGTATACATGAAACCTGGATGTCAGCTTCTATGTATAGGAAAGGATATGAGACGCGGCATTTTCTGGACCTGCATGTTTGAAACATTCCGCACCTTAGAGTCAGGTGCTATTTTTAGTAATGAGTGTTCCAATCTCAAGACTGTTAAAGGACTGAAATTCCATCAATAAAACAATGTCTCTATCTTTTCATTTACAACTATGATAAGCTCTCAAAAGATTCTTTTTCCTAAAACATAACTCACATTATTAACCAAGCCTGGTCAGCCAAACCCATATATACTCTATTTTATGTACACCCATTTCCAGGCTGGTTCCCATTTTTCTACATCATTTTTAGTACCGCGTGTCCTTATTGGCGAACGCGTCCTAAATTAAAATAGTCAGTCAGCCAAGTCGGGTTCATGTAGAGGTAGGAAGAAAAGGGGGTAGACGGAAAAAGGAGAAAGGAAAGGACTGCCTAAAATTGAGCCCTATAATAAAGATTTGAGAAAAATATTGATAAAGTCAGGGAAAATGAGAGAGGTAATTGTTGAAGAAAGAAAATTTAATGTATGAAAATTTCAAGAATAATTTGGAACTTTAAACTACAAGTTCTCATCAGCAATTTTAGGTTACAATATATATATATATATATATATATATATATATATATATATATATATATATATATATATATATATATATATATATATATATGTGTGTGTGTGTGTGTGTGTGTGTGTGTGTGTGTGTGTGGTATAAACCGAGGACATTCATGAGATTACACACCAACGTACCGAGGACACTTCAAACCGAGGACGTCCTCTGTTGGAAAATGGTAAAATCTAAGCATCTCCCAATTATTTTAGCCTAGAATAACGATAAATCATGATTTGTAGGAAGGTCACCGTTTACACGCTTGGTACTTGTTCGCGAATTTGGAGGGTATCTTTCTTCCAAAGCTGGCGATACACACGCCGGAAACCATATCCTCGATTGCCCGGTGGAAAACTTGTAGAGAGATCTCCGCTATCAAATTACACGTTGCAAAAACGTGATATCTCCCTTTAGATCCAAGCATCGGATACCAACTACTTGCCTAAACTATATGAAGATAAGCTGGTGCATATAACAGTCCTTGGTATTTTTTATTAATATTTCATGCATGTGAGACAATAGTGTTGAGAAACTCACGATACATTCATACCATACACGTCCAATACAAGCAAATAAATCTACGGCATGTATGAAAGAAGTACATCAATATGCTATTGGAAATACGCATGAATTCATTGTAGAGCCGTGCCGAAATTGCTAATTATCCGACCCATCTGTAAATTTAAAACGTCCTGTTTGAGGCGAGATTTTACACACCTAAAGATATTGAAAAGACATCCTTGATATGCAAAAGTTGATACAGAAAGTTCTGTTGTAATAATAATAATAATAATAATAATGCTTTATTTATAGAGGGTGAATCATTAGTCAAGGACTATTCTCCCTTGAGGCCCTCTTAAGGAGAGTATAACAATGCACATTATATGAAGAACGAAATAATTACTGTTTATTTTAACACGTTTAGTATTAAACATGTCAAAATAACAAAGTCTTATTAAAACAACACAAGTCTTATTAAAACGAAGTCTTATTAAAACGAAGTATTAAAACGAAGTAAACGAAGTCTTATTAAAACAACACAGTAATTGCAGAAGTGAAGAACAGATCTCTATGAGAATACATGTATGTATAGAGTTAGCGGATGAGAATAATTTGTAAGGCGTCTATCTATGCTGCTTTCCCAAATTTAAAGTGGTTTTTAACAATAGCCAAAACGCTCAGGATGTTCTACTGGACAACTTGTATTTATAACTTAACAGAACATGTATTTAGAGCTGCATTGGACTGTAATATTCTTACTCATTTAGTCTTTTTTTCAGTATGTTTTATACAGAAGGCGAAGCGGAGAAAGAAAAAAAATACCTGTTTAAAACTTCCAATCAGCGATACGAAACACATTTACGTGGTACCTTGAATTATCAAAAGTATAAACCACGTGATTTGGAAGATGAACCAAGATAGTTTTGTACCATTAAAGTATATTCTTGTTCATTCATGGCTCCAAAACAATAAAACAGGATAAACTGTTTGTTAAAAGGTATTAGAAAATTATTCTCATCCGCTAACTCTATGCATATATGTATTCTCATAGAGATCTGTTCTTCACTTCTGCAATTACTGAACCTCAAAGCTATTGAGGAGGTTTCAATTCAGTTAACATAGATAAGTTGTTGTTGTCATCGATGTTTTAGTCCATCATTATTCTTGTGTGGTGGTTGAGATAAAACACTGTACATATTACAACATAAATAATGTTGTATGCATCATAGATTTATTCAGCCAAAGTGATTTGAAAAATACAATGTCTCCATGAAAAACACAGCATGGGTAACACAAACATTCGTACTTACTTTCAACATTACATCTGCACATGCCCCCAAGACAGAGAGAGAGACAGAGAGAGAGAGAGAGATAAGATTCGCACGAGTATTATGCAACGAAGATATTACTCTATTTTGTCAAAAAGCGAATAGTCATTGCCGATAAGGCGAGTTTCTTGCCATAAATTCTCAAATCCAGCCAAATAGTATTGTTACAAGCCATGGGTATTTGCTTGACCGAACGGTGTCTAACCATGGCACGATTCCGCTAGAAGTCATAAGTTTACCCCAGATTTCCATAGACTTCTATACAACTTCATTTGTAAATTAGAAAGCGCGACGTGTCCATTCTATACATAAATTTTACGCTAATCAATGCAAGACCGCGGATCTCAAATCTTGCCAAATATATATCATCCGCACATCTGCATGGTTTCTCTTCATCAACTTTCCGTACCGTAAGCAGTTGACGCCGTAGAAACCATACAACCATCCTCTAACACAGGGAACTATTTTTACTGCGCCACCTTAGGCCAGTCAATTCATCGTTTCAAGACACATTTTGCCAGTACAACTGCGTCACAGTTGCCATTATGGCGACATAAACGGTTTATTCCTTTGTGTAATTTACAAATCTCCTACCGTAAATACTGGCACTGCAGTGACACCACCAATGTACACCATTAGGTTTTAATAGGAACCAGGGATACTCGTGCGGTTTTGACCTGAATTCACTAAAAGTCAGCCATGGCATCATGAAAATTAACTAACACTTCACTCCGTGACGTTTGCTCCTTCTAATTGGCTAATTATTTCGGGCTAAGGAATATTTACATTGCACCGAGTTTCAATAATCAAACAAGTAATCACACAAATCTTAGAATTCCTTAAAACGTAGCGCTATAACCAAATGCGCATACTCCAAATTTATTACAATATGGTCTCCAAAGCGGTGGATTAGTCCGAAGCGTGTATAGTCGTGTCGTACTAAAGTCAAATTGCAGGACAATCAGTCAATCAATAAATTCATCAGTCAGTCAATAACAACAAGATATGTATTCAAGTAATAATGTAATTGCCCTAAAGAACAGTTGTAGACCAAAACCCTTATGGAGGTTACAGTTACTTAATACTAGTATGTGATTTGGATTTGATTTTAACGTAGCTTTAACAATCGTTCAGTCATATCGCTACGATGTCTGCAGTGTGGCAGTTTATAGTGATGTCGAGCACTGGTGCATCACGTCGCAGACATGTAGCATTATGTCCCACGCAGTTTCATTATTTTGACACCATGCCGACTAGTCATTACACTAACCTCTTAATGCTGAGCGCCTAGCAAGGTAGCTGTATGTACCATTTTCATGTCTTTGTTATGACTCAGCCTTGGTTCGAACCGCAACCTTCCGCTTCCGACGCGGACTTACTAACCACTAGGCCACCTGAGCGGTCGTATTGATTGTTAAGACTGGACTAGGTATGCAAACATGTCCTTGTTGGTCATAATGTACCAACATCCACGGTCGCCGTGATTTTGTCAAATAATGTGCGTCCTCAGTTTGCATGGATTATACAGAATATTTGTGTAAACGTGTGCGTCCTCCCTTGGATTGCTAAATTTTATATATTTTAGAATTGATAATACCGTTCCCTCTTTGATACATCACCACTTTCTATTAATTTACTGCCTCAGACAGTTTTCTTTTCACTCTAACATCGCCTGAACAAATGTCCTCGGTACGCTGTTCCATACGTAAGTCCTCGATATCCACCAAATACAAGAATGTGTGTGTGTGTGTGTGTGTGTGTGTGTGTGTGTGTGTGTGTGTGTGTGTTTAACACAAGTTGCAAACAGGGCCACGGACATGATATGAAAACAAGGAGAAAATTCGTGGGGGGAGGGGGCCCACTGCCGTCAAAATTAGTCATTCATATGGGCCTACTGGATATCTTTTCCTTGGGTCCACAAATCCTGTCCAGGTCCATGGTTGCTACATTTGCCGTGTAAAATATGAATACTGCATGTAGTGGTATGGTTTAAGCCCATGCTTTAACGAAAAAGTCTGAGCTATATTGGGACTGAGATACAGTGTGTGCTTTATCGATACCCTATGCACTTTAACGAGACAGCCTGAGCTATACTTAGAGTAAGACACTATCTGCTTTATTGAAACAATCTATGCCTTATCGAGGCAATATGTGGTTTAGCGAGACAGAAAGGTGGTTTATCGAGATAGTATGCGTTTAGACAAATGTGAAGGCATAAATGCAAATCCTGAAAATGTATGTGCAATCGATATGAGTGAGCTATTCGATGCGTGTTTGATTTATTCATCGTTCTGACAAGTTTTAAAAGAAAGATTTCTCTCTTTGAGAATTGTAGATATGGTTATGACGATTAAACGAAAGTACGTGTTAAATTCATAACAAATTACAGTCATCAAATACAAAATAGGCTATTCAAATAGTTTTTTTATATAATAAAACAACGACTTCTATGTAAACAATTTCTTACTTATATTTGGATTCAGATAGTTCGGATATAGAAAAAGTGGTACTTACAACGCCCTCATACGGGTATGAAGTTTCTGTGTCAATTCCATTGTTCACCTTGATGTAAGTGAATGCCTGGTCCATCAAGCCTCCCTGGCAACCCATGTTACCTAGATAAGTAAGTATATAAGTAGACAAGGATCATAATAGAATAGCTTATTTATAAAGGAAGTATGCAATCCAGCAAATAAATAGTTTAGTAATTTTTAACAAATATTAGAGAGAACTTGTAAATATTGTACTTCTGGTAACGTCTCATTAGAGCGCAAACCATTAGACCTTATCACACTAGAGCGCAAAAAATATTTTTGTCCTACTAGAGCTAATCTTATTAGGGCGCATCCCATCAGAGCGCGAAGAACTAGTATCACTAGAGCGCGAACAATGAAAAACACATTTGTTAACTGTAACTTTATATTTATTTTAAATGGGTTGATTCAGAATGAAAAACACATTTTTTAACTGTATCTTTATATTCATTTTAAATGGGTTGATTCAGAATATGGCTAATACCAGTTATCAGTTCAATAGCATCAATGCTCCCATCGTTGTTTTATTCATGTAATATCGTGTTTGTGCTAGGAATGACCACTTTATATATTTTAATTTGCATTACACTTTTTATCTATTTGTTTATTTGTGTACAAAAAAGAATAAACCGGTGTAAGGTATGATAGTTATATAAAACTATGTTTATTGATGGTTCTCTGGTTTCTGTCATGTAATTATTTTCTAATAGTGACGAGACCGCCGTTTTTGTACATATTATAATATATACATAACATCAAACGTGATGGCAATTCAATCTTGTTGAAATCAATTTTTTTTCTCCGCGCTCTATTGTGAATGCGCTCTAGTGAGATTTTTTGCGCCCTAATGGGATTAGCCCTAATGAAAAAAAAAAAATCAGCGTCTCACTGAGCGGCGCTCAAATGGGATGCGCTCTAGTGAGACCAAACCGTACTTATATGTCACTATTTTGATCTTGCGGAAGGCTTTTTGTGTTTTCCTAAACTTCCTACATCAACTTGTCCATTTAATTCCTAACTTTAAAAATCCCAGGTTTGGCTTATTAACCAAATGGTGGTCCCCTTTCTAAACATATAAAATTCGTCTGCTGTTCAAATATTAGGTTAAAAATTTATTTTAGACTGCTAGAGTTGCCGTATTATCATTCGCAGCCCCAATTTTAAACTGTTTGTTATATCTTAATAAGCCTTCTTTATTGTCTTCCGTTCATTTGACTTTTTATACTGACTGTTTATCTCTCTTCGTCAACTCATGATGGCGAAAACAAAGAATGACTTACATTTGCAAGTTAGACCACAACTCGCACAGTAAAAGTATCATAACCAATGTGACCCAACTATAACGTGAAATACTTTGTTTTATCAAAGTTTGATTATGACATGGAATTTTGTAGAATCAGATATACGGAGACCTCTAACGAAGTATTTCAAATGTAAATCGCTAGAGCTACTTCCCTTGTTTCATAATAAATGACCTTCTTAGGGCGACCAGTTTCAGATTTATACCCAAACGCACAGAACGCGTTCTCATGTGTTTCTAAATGTGCTCATCCTAACAACTAGAGCTGATCTCAGAAGAAAAGAAAGCTAAAAAAATATATAAACTCCAGACTGGATCAATGTCCAACATTGCTACCATATCTTTGCTCTTGTCAACACCTGCTTCAGAGGTGAAGTGGATTCTCCACCCGAGAACGTTGTTCTTGACAATTGGCAAAATGTTTTATGTCGCAAGGGTGAGAAGAACCACAAGAACAGTGTACTCGGGTCAAGAACCTTGCACTCGTGTCTCGATCAAGGACATCCAGTGCGTGTCAATCAAACGTAGGTATGATGACAGACACCCACTGATTGGAGGGATGACTTCACTTCCTAACACCGGACGCTTATAATCAAAAGAATTATCACCAAAATTTTGAGACCTACAAAAGGAGACGTCTTCTAAAAAATAATACAGGACAGCACATTTACCTAAAGTCTGGACTCAAATACTTCTGCGTAACAGAACAAATCTCTCTCTCTCTCTCTCTCTCTCTCTCTCTCTCTCTCTCTCTCTCTCTCTCTCTCTCTCTCTCTCTCTTGTAGCCGCGGTAGTCGTCTCATAATCAACGGGTCGCTGGGTTCAGTACATATATACGCCAGTCCGGTCTGTTGCTTCGGTATCTCCATGATACATGACATTTAGCTCCCATTTTCTCAGCATGATATAGTGAATAATATGTTCAATCTGCCGTTCAAAGCAACAAAGCTAAAGCAAAAACGTTCCTGTCATTCTAAATAATTATGGAGGAGTACCGATATATCTTCAGTTTCTTACCTTGTTTTTGGGAGCAGTCCACGAGGTTCTGTTCAGAGAGGGACACGAGTTTCTTGGTCTTTTTGAAGTTCTGTCCCTCAAGGGACCCTGTTGCGGAAAAGGCCCAACAAGAACCACACTGGCCCTACGAGTGGAAAAAATAATCAATAGGTCTTCAATATCTCACAGTGAAGCTGTATATATTTATATGAAACGGCATTTATATCAAATGGATTAGTGATATCTTGTATCTGTCCTAGAGCTAAAACAGAAATCGTTATGAAAAGAAGGTGTGTGTGTGTGTGTGTGTGTGTGTGTGTGTGTGTGTGTGATTTGAATTTTTAACGTAGCTTTAACTATTTTTCAGTCATATCGTTAAGATGTATGCAGTGTGACATAGATTAAAAGTGATGTCTAGCACTGAGGCATTATGCCGCAGACCTGGAGCACGATGTCCCACCAGCGATATTATCCTGATACCAGGCGGACCAGTCCTAACACTAATCCATTACTGTTGAGCGCCTAGCGAGGCAGCTGTTAGTACCAGCTTTATAAATCTTTGGTATGACTCGGCCAGGGTTGGAACCGGCTATCTTCCGCATCCAAGGCGGACGCTCTAACCACAAGACCACCTGTGCGGTTTCAAACGAAGGTGCCAGTTATTAGAAACAGGATTCTTCACGAAAAACATTTTCACCAAATAGCTGACTTTCTTTAAGGAAAAGAAAAATCCCTTTTAACGAAAAGTTAAGCTCTTATTTAAGAAGCTGTAATTTGTTTTCTGACGAAAGATTTGTAATGACGGTACTGTCAAATATTTAATGAAAAGAGTGATCACTTTATTCATGTCAAAAGTGTACACTCTAGCCAAACATTTCAGAACTTGAATCGATTGTTTTTTCATGAGGAAACGTGTTCTAATGAGTCCTCTTCCTTCAAGAAACAGTATCAATTTGATATTTCACCTATCGTCACGAACACAATCACCAGACTGATGTTTCATCTCTCGTCACGAACAAAATCACACATTTTAATGTAGTTTATTTCTTTCTTTATGGAACATGCATATCTTTAGGAATATTGAACGTCTCTTCTGAGGATTGCATCTGGAAAAAATGCATGAAATAACTTGTTCTTAGAAGTGCTCTTTCTACAAGACAAAAACATCAGTCTTCTTATCGTGCAACATCTTCACAATTATTGTCATTTTCCATGAAGAAAATCGATGTGATAAAAGGATACATTCTTCATGACGACTACACCTTCTTGACAAAAAGCTACACATTTTTTGTTAAAATTTTACATCGACATGTACGGGCAAGTTCTCATAAAGATTTTACATTCTTCGTGTAAATTGTACTTTTTAAAAATAAAAAGCATGATTACGCGTAGAAACGAACTTTTTAGAAACGTATTATTGTCTTTGTGAAAAATATGCAACCATCATGACGGATATCATTTTGTTCACAACAAGAAACGTCACTTTGTGCACTCTGCTTCATGAAAAACAATTTTCATTTACAATGTAACTATTCTGATATTATAATTGCCCGCACGCGTTGTAGGTTTTCGTCAAAATATTTACACTAAGAAAGTAACATTTTCTTCAGGAAAGAAAGTCTTCGTACACCAAGATACCATTTGTTCAAGAAAAATATATAGTCTTTATTTACAAATTTGCAAGTAACAATCTTATGAAGATCGGTGATTTTGTTTTTCTCGTAAGAAAGAACGAGTTTCTTCATTAAATATGTTCAGTTTTTACATGTTTGGCCACGGTATGCACTTTTAATTTGAATTTTTTTTATATCACTTTTTGATTAGGATTCTAACAGTATTCGCTAAACAAACATTCGTGATAATTTTTTCTTTACGAAGAAAATTATCTTTTATGAAAGGACACTTTCTCTGCGAAAAAGTCAGCTTTATCGTTAATGATGTTCATCATGAACAAGCACTACGATATGATTTTCATCATTAAAAGGCACTATGTTAATGATTTTCATCATAAAGAAGCACTACGTTAATGATTTTCATCCTTAGAAGCACTACGTTAATGATTTTCATCGTAAAGAAGCACTACATTAATGATTTTCATCATAATAAAGCACTACGTTCATGATTTTCATCATAAAGAAGTACTACGCTAATGATTTTCATCGTAAAGAAGCACTACGCTAATGATTTTCATGAAGCACTACGATATGATTTTCATCATTAAAAGGCACTACGTTAATGATTTTCATCATAAAGAAGCACTACGTTAATGATTTTCATCCTTTAGAAGCACTACGTTAATGATTTTCATCGTAAAGAAGCACTACGTTAATGATTTTCATCATAAAGAAGCACTACGTTAATGATTTTCATCGTAAAGAAGCACTACGTTAATGATTTTCATCGTAAAAGAGTACTACGTTAATGACTTGCATCGTACAGAAGTATTACGTTAATGATTTTCATCGTAAAGAAGCACTACGTTAATGATTTTCATCGTAAAGAAGTACTACGTTAATTACTTTCATCGTAAAGAAGCACTACGTTAATGATTTTCATCATAAAGAAGCACCACGTTAATGATTTTCATCAAGCACTACGTTAATGATTTTCATCATAAAGAAGCACCACGTTAATGATTTTCATTATAAAGAAGCACTACGTTAATGACTTGCATCGTAAAGAAGCACTACGTTAATGATTTTCATCGTAAAGAAGTATTATGCCAATGACTTGCATCGTAAAGAAGCACCACGTTAATGATTTTCGTCATAAAGAAGCACCACGTTAATGATTTTCATCATAAATAAGCACTACGTTAATGATTTTCATTATAAAGAAGTACTACGTTAATGACTTGCATCGTAAAGAAGCACTACGTTAATGATTTTCATCACAAAGAAACACTACGTTAATGACTTGCATCGTAAAGAAGCACTACGTTAATGATTTTCATTATAAAGAAGCACTACATTAATGATTTTCATCATAATGAAGCAGTATGTTAATGACATGAATGGCAATTGATATCTGGATGTTTAGTTTAGTATTTTCCAATGGCGAAAGTTGTAGACGTTAACGTACCTGGTTTTTTACATCGGTGACGTAACCCTCTTTCCTCCAGTCCACCTCAGTTGGAAGATTTACGTTTGAGGGAGGCAAAAATACACTTCCGCCTGTAGTGTTGACCCTTCTGTAGCCGTTCATTGTCCTTGTGAACTCCTCGTTGGTCTGAAGAAAGAGTTTACGAATCGGAAGAAGATAAGAAATTTATAACCGAAAAGACCTCAATTTATTACATTCAGAAGTTGTCAGAGGCATTGGGAAGAAAAATAATTAGATACTTACATCACGGTCGTAGATATTGTAATTCTGTAACGACTAAAGATTAGCATGATTTATATAAGAAAAGTTCTTAAAAATCCATTTCAGACAAGGTACTATTTCATGTCATATGTACTTGTGTCATTAAATGCAGAGAAATCATAGCTATTTCATGAATGTGTTAAGAGAAGGAGACCCAGCTGGATCAAGGACTTTATGGCTCTATTCCCAAGTTGGTGGTTTTGTTGCTTGGGGTTTAACGCCGATTTCCAGCGCATGATAGGCTATACATGGCGGCCAGCATAACTGGTGAAGGAAGAAAACGGGAAAAGCCAAGTAAGAATAACTGACAGAAAGGAAACTACTAGCAAGCTTTCTCACATACCCAAATTTGCCAAGCCCGAGACTCGAACCCACGCGGACATAGGTGAGATGACAGAGATCGATAAAGGTGACTGCTTGGGGCCAGTCGCCCCCGCCCCCCCCCCCCAGTTTTGTATAGTTGGTGATACAGAAAAATAATACACATTAATGATTAATGTACAACACTTTGTTTATCCAATGAAAATGTCCCCCTGTTAAAAACGACTGTTTGACACACAAATATTAAAGAGTTTTTCGAAGCTGTTGTTAAGTACGTTGTCTAGTTCAAATCATTTCTCGATCTGTGGCAACAACTACGCCGTTTCAGGCAAACATCCAGAATCAAGCTGCCAAACTGCAACATCTATGATAATTAAGGTCAAACTCTTGATCATGTCACAAATTCACGTAAAACAGTGATAATTGGAAAATCAATATATTTCGTCAACCGAGAAACAAATGTATCTAAAGGGGTGTATTAGTCTTACAAGTAAAGAAATGAGTACCAAGAGGAATTGTATGCATTGCATTCAAGACTATCGTTAATTTGCCGATGTTGTTCGAAATTATGCGATTGAATCTATACCGGTGTCCAGCACTATTCAGAAGATTTTTGGAACAATTCTAGTTGCTGTATTTAATTTTCTTACAAAGCTTTGACCTATAAAACTGTCGTCCGCTACTTACCATGTCACCATATTCGTTCATGCCAAGCCAGAAAGTGTGGACTCCCCTGTCGGCTTCAAGGTTATGGCTTCGGATGTACCTCAGGTTGGCTTCCCAAATCAGCCGCCTACAAGATATTATGATGTAGTTATTAATGCAGTTATCGCTTAGTCTGTGGCAAAAGCGGCCAAAATTTTGCTGCTAAATTCAACTGCTGCAATTAAACTTCAAACTAAAATATATGAATTTAACTATAGAGTTCAAAAATGAACGTGTAAATTAGTACAGAGTGTGTGTATGAGTGTGATTTTCTTTCGGCGCGGGATCGGGTTTGCTAATTAGCGAGATCAGCTAGTTTCCCTTTTCTATGAATATTGTATATGGTATAAGTTTTAGCAACTTGTTTCACCTGTTTAGTTCCTTTGTCTCCTCGTACACCTTGCTGTACGTTTCCTTGTAAATTTGCCATTCCTGGTCCAGTTCTGGGTTTACGGTGGCAACACTTGCTCCCATAACAACCCCCACAGCCAGAACAGCTACCAGGCACAATCGAAACATCTGCCAAAAAAATTATTAAAACAACAGGCTGTGAAGACGTCTTTTTCAGATTGGAACATAGGATTCAAAAATAAGCATATTCGATTTGATGCAGTGGTTTTGATATAATGTTAAGAACATATTTACAAACTTTCTTATAACAATATTTAATGAGGTGATATTTTATGTTTTAAAACTTAATTATTTAGTCATTTGGCCGGTATACAACATTAGTGTAAATTTTCAACAACTATGTTACTTTAGACATCATTTTTTTTTGCCGAAAACAGTAATTGCAACCTACGTATTGGTCACAACATGGACATTTTGTAGTCGAATAAATTTGTATTCCTGAGGAACTCGGATTATCTTAAAGTCCCAAAACATCTCTTTGTTTCAGTTGAGAGTACAGTTGCTCTTCCTACTCTCTTAATGTACGCATCACTCATTTTCATGTCCATATATAACATGATCTGTCCTGGATAGCATTTATGAATTTAACATTAAATCAAAGACATAGGTAAAGTTATCGACATAACCATGATTCATTTATTGCTTTTGGAAAATACAATGTTATGTATGTATGTATGTATGTATGTGTGTGTGTGTGTGTGTGTGTGGATGCATGCATGCATGTATTTATGTATGTATGTATGGTGTTAAATGACCAGTTTATTGGCACATAATTTTATTTAAAATTACGTACTCATTTATAATCATTAACCACTATAGAAGTGATATCAATTCAAAGTACATAATGAAAATTTCGTGACGATTATGCTACAGTGTATTTGTCGGTTAGAAACAATCATTGAAATATGAATGACCTCCGACAAACTGCAGCGTGATTTCGATTGCGCATTAACGTACATTATAGTAATGGTCAAATGACATTAAAATTTGCAAACGGTAAAGTACGACTGACACGTAGACGGAGTCTGTGAACTAGCACATCAGGTATAAGGGTATAATTTGTCTTGATACAAACATGTCTCTTACAAAGCTACCATAGTCCTGACCTAGTTAAAGGGCTTAAAATTGTAGATAAGTTTTGTTTCCCAGTTCAGACATCACCTGCGGTGTTATCATATGGGCCAAGATAAGGACTAAACCCTTATCCTGAGTACTGCGGAGGTCATAATAAGGTAAATAAATAATCCTCCTATGTCCTACGCCTTGATGTCGTGTGAAGTTCGTTTGAAACTTGTGACCTCTAACTGACCGAATTTCTTATATAATGTGGACTTTCATGCTAAATTTAAAGATTGACTGCATATGTATTGCAATATGTATTGCATATGTATTGCAACATATTGAAAACGTGGATTCTTCTCAGTTAAAAATCTTTTCTTCATTGTTGATTTAGCTCCTTAACATTTCATGTACCAGTTCAAGATATTTTATATTTGTCACAAATATACAAATCAATAAATATAACGTGAAGAATATATATATATATATATATATATATATATATATATATATATATATATATATATATATATATATATATACACACACAGGTTAGAGAATTTTTTATTCGTACTCAACTATTATCAAGCATTCTTCTATAGAATCCAGGGATAGCAATTTCTGTTCTGTCTGGTGTATATTTATAATTCGATAAGTTAGCTATGTATACCTTGATTTCTTTCATAGGAATCCGGAATGATTGTGTAGATACATGAGAAAAAATTACTAGGCCGTCATGCGAGAGTGTCTGTTACACACGAATGTATATAACACCGTTTGAGTAACATCGTTTTTCAGTGATGTGTGCTTGGTCGTGAGAGAATATGGGCTCGTGTGTGCAGGCACGGCGATGGGTGCCGTTTACCCGCGGATCTGGGTTCTAATCTCCGTAGAATAGAAATTAAAACATTCTCTAACCTGTATGATAGCATTATTTGTATTAAAAAATTAATTCTGCCGACTATTATCAAGCATTCCTTTTAAAATCCAGGGAATGCACTTCCGTTCTGTCTGGTGTATATTTACATTTCTAAAGACTATAAAACTCTCTCTCTCTCTCTCTCTCTCTCTCTCTCTTTCTCTCTCTCTCTCTCTCTTCCCTCTCTCTCTCTCTCAGAACAAGATCCGCCTTATATTTTGGAAGCTGTTATGGTTGCAAAGGATTCCCCAACACATGTTGTCATTGATTTAGTAATGATAATATGGTGGTCACACAACTTCAGACAGAAATCTGACTCATCCTGAGGTAACTTTAAAGTAGGGCACAGACGATATGAATGTAATATGTATTTGCATGGCATTACTGGGGCACTTCTTGGTGGCCAATAAACAAAACTCGTAAACTAGTTGATGGAATGCCAACGCACTTCGTCTGACAATTTTCGGTGCATATGACATCATTTCCATTTTACATTAAATGCACAGTAAAGGCAATGTCCATCGCAGAAACAAAACTATTTTATGAGCTACCGATATAGTAGGTACACTTGGAAAAGTATCTTTTAAGTCGGACTTAGCTGTCGATTTTAATCAAAAGTGAACCTAGTACAATCATAAAACACAAATAATTCCGCATAAAAATTAGAAGAAGTGTGCAGTTCTCGTTTTTATTTTAAAAAGTCATATCATAAATTTTTAAAGCTATCTTTCAGAATTGTACGTTATATATTGTGCCTTTAAAATCTCGTATATAATGAGATATGCATCATAATAGATATTGTAAATTAGTAAGATATCTTATCAACGGAGCTAATTTGGATATTTCACAAAACTGTAATGGATATCTTATCAATGACATAAGATATATTATGAACTTTATAAGGTATTTTAATTAAAATAGTATATACAATATCTTATGAGGCATATAGGATTTATTATATAGTTAATAAGATATTATACCTTGCAGAATAAATAGTAATTTGGGTTGTAATGAAGTGTTAATAAGTACGCTGTGCTTGTTGTCAGACATGACTTCGGGATACGCTTGACCTTCATTGTTCTAATATCGACATAATCTTGTATAACATACATGTGCACACTTCAAATCTTAACAGCTGTTATCTGACCGTGTGAGAGTTTAATCGCATTTGCCCGACATTACTGGCGAAAGTCTGTTTCAAGATAATTTTAGTCTGTCGTATTGCTTTGTAAAGAAAATTCGAAAAGAAAAGCGATTTCAAACCTCAGAAAATTTCGAGTAACTTTAATTGCGTTTTGGCTGAAACAAAAGTTAAGTTTAAATTCGAACTCGACAGTTTTATTATTTCCAGGGTAAGGATTGTGCAAACAGTGTGCATATCGAAAATGAAAAGAGACTACATGCTTTTATTACCTATTCACAAGTGACCTCGGTACTTAAAATAGTTTCATCAATGATATATAGTCAGCATATGGAGGAAGTAGCTCATTGACTTAGAGGTTCAACGCGCGATTTGATTACTACTCATTCACTTCCGTCCGTCTGGGGAAAAAAATGGGCAGTGCAGGTCTATTTCTAGGACATATTTCGATCAAACCTGCTTCTATGGTAAGACGTAATGCCACCTTCTTTTCTGCAAGGCACCTTTACTTTCGGCAAGATTTTACCTTGATTTGAACCACCCAGCCAAACACTAATTAGGTTGATGTCGGAGTGACAAAAAGGGATGAGATTTGTTTTCGATCGATACAACCCGCTGACCTTAAAGTCAAAATAAAAGGCGATTACATATATCTGCTCAAACCCACACCCACACAAACGTACAGTTCTACCCTGTATTGTACACAAGCTTGATATTGAAATTAGTCAAAATTATGAAAATAATACGTGACGAGTGAAGACATAAGTTTTAGGCCCATGGCTCCTCAGGTAGATGTGTTACAAGAGATTTGCAAGTAACCTGAAAAATCCGATATAAACCTAGATTTCAGTTTGTTAATGGAATTTGCGTTTACAGAAAAAGAACCATCAAATAATCATCTTCATGTAAAGAGACTTTTCTATTCAGAAATCTGTTCAACACATGCAATACATTACACATACCAAATTCTACACATGCATCTGTTACACATATTGAAAGCTACACGTGCATACTTACACATATCGAAAACTTCAGCTGGAAAATATACCAGTGTTTCTATTTTTCCTCTGATTTGACAGTTTTACGCTTTCCCCCGGTCACGGGTATCTACGGAAAATGTGAAGACTTACTGAAACATTGTCACGTCAAACAAAAAATGTCAGCAGATGTTTCTGTAAGTATTTGATTACTTTTCACGCTTAAAAAGACTTTAGCTTACAAACGAAAGGAGAAATGCAACAATCGCAGCACATTTTAACAAACTTTTGCACAATCCACGCCACTATAAGCCACTTTTAAAGTATACGATTTTGACGCAACACCTAATTGGAAGAAATTTTGTGGGATCCTTGACGTAACGAACTCCAATCAATTTGGGAAATTATCAATCTTCCCGTTGTTATGGGCCAATGAATCGCTCAAGACATTTGGAGGTTTTACTACAACGGCGTGCATAGTACAAAAGCTTAAGAAAATCTGCGATATCACTTAAAATTCACAATTCGTCGTAAACTAGCGCCTTTTACTTTCGCATTACAATTGCTTAATTATCAAAATATCTGCAGACATTTTTTGTTTCAGTTAGCCCTGTCCCCAAAAGGTCTGTAAATACCGGTGACCGAGGGCGAGCATGACCAGCTCCAACCAGATGAATAATAACGCAACGTTCTCATTTCTCATTCTTTGTAAAGAATAATGTCTTCATATTAAAATAACTCCTAGATTATTGCCAAATGTTACTGTTAACTTGAAAACCATTAAAACAAATAAGGGCTAGGTATTAAACAACAATTTATTGACTTGAATACACGTCCCTAACGTTTATCGAAGTGAGTATGCATTGCAGTCTAAAACCCACGGTATTCTCGCTTTACGCGATATTTGCATGATTTTGACCCATTCCTTTACCAAGTACTTGTATTGCCCCTTCCACTATTACTTCACTGGAATATCTCAACGTAAAACCTAACATCGTACTCAAAGGTTAAATTTTATTATCTTAAATTACTTTACTCCGAACGAATTAAGAAGCACCAAATATTTTTGCTTATATTTCTACATGGTTGAGAAACTATGAGTACGAAAACATGGTTGAGAAACTATGAGTACGAAAAGTATTTTTCATTTTCAGGTTTAATATTTGCTGTACAGCATTAAGAGTACTGGAGAATTTTGCGGTTCATACATGAGTTAAAATATTAAATTTCATAAACTTCTGTAAAGATAAACACTTTTAAAACAGGTAAAAAAAAAATTGATGACTGTATTTAGGGTGTTTGACACCTCTTGACATGAAAAGAAATTTTATTCGTGACTTATCGTCATTACTATTCAAATTGTCCCAACAAAACTTATTTTAAAAAACTTAGCAACGTTCTAAAAACGAAACATGAACAATTTGAAGTTCAAAGCAATAGTGATTGTAAAACGCGTTTCCTTTCCGCTGTTTAAGACACGTAGGCTGGAAGTCAATTGGATAGGTTGCTTTTTAAAAGGTTTTCGCAGATCAATAACTGCATATAATTGATAAGGAATTTTATATCATGAAGTTTCTTTAAACAGTCAAAAGGGTGTTTATCATAATCAAAAGAATGTCTGTAAATATAAATCTATCATAGTTTCATAAATCATTGTAACGTTTGGAGCAGAAATCCCATGTACAAATAAAGCATCATCACACCAACTTGTGTTGTTACATTTTTGCCCATTTCGTATTGAAACATCCTGGCAAACTTTGGTTCAAGCGTGGATTCAGTATAAGACGTTTTGCACTGACAAGGTAAGAAAAATGGGATAACGCGGGTTTGCCTAAATGACTATATATATACACACGTTTATTGATGTTAGAATAGTATTCTTTCATTCCTAATAATATTGTTTTATGAACTAAATTCATTGATTTTTACAAAAACACGAATAGAAAAAGATTTCATTATAATCTCTGAAAAATGGTTTACATGTATGTTTCGTGGTGGGTGGGTGGGTGGGTGGGTGTGCGTGCGTGTGTGTGTGTGTGTGTGTGTGTGTGCAGGGCTCGAATTTAACACAAATTTCTTTGTAGCCAGAAGGACTAGTATATTGAGAAATTTACTAGCCCTGCCAAATCTTTACTAGTCCTGTTCACAAAACAATGTCACACAGCTTTCATGTACGTTTACCGATTCAATTTTAAAGTTTGAATAACCCGCAACAAAACTGGATGTTTTCTGTGTGTTTGTTTTTGCGAATTGCGTACACCAGTTACACCACATAACGTTCCTTTCCTCGTCATAATTCAGCCATTCCCTGTCTTTTGTCCATTTCTTCCTAAATTTTCCATTACGCTTTTCCCTATCATAAGAATTATTCCTCATCATTCTCCTTCAATATTTGCTTTTTTTCCGGTGGCTGAACATCTTCTATCAAATGCCACATTTTGCCTGTCTTATAAGGAGGGAATTGTGCCTCGTTTTGAAATACGAGATGTTATAGTATAGCTGACGCGAATATTTAAAGCAAGAAAAGGAATGCCACAGTGTTTTTTACATAAGAAAGTCAGAGCAAGAAACACGTTTCAAAACACCTGTCTTTGTCCCCTCCCACAATCAAATGGCCTCTCCTTAACAAAGACTTAACCTAAGCGGATGTTCTGCATGATCAAAGCAGCGGCTATTGTAAACACTGTTATAAAATATTAGCATCAGAAGATAGTTTCAGCTTGGAAAAGGCGTGTTCCATCAAACGAAGCCATCTGACACTCGGCGCGTTGTATTTAACAGCTCCAATTACGGTATCATAAGTCGTAAGTTTGGTAATTGTTCCTAATTAATCGAACTTCAATGTATTGTTAAAAATAATAATAAGAAGGGAAAATTATCAAATCTTAGATGCCCATGCTCAGGGATTTTAATTCCCAACAAATGCACGGCCATCTGCTTTGATACCTCCACGTGTATTCAATTATTTGTTCATTCTTGTAAGGAAAAAATATAAAAACTATTCTTATCATCATAGAAAAAGCAGTTGTATGGAAAGGATGTGTCAATAATGTAATCGTAATAAATTGATCTAATTGTTATAATTATTTCGATGGAAATGTAAATTATGTAGTTTCCTGTTTGTGACTGTTGGAGCGTTTGTGTAGCGAGCAAATAAAGCCTATTAAAAATATCCTTAAATAAAAAAACGTGCAAACTAATTTCTTTGAATAGTTTTTGCCGTGTTCTTTTGTGTGGTATACCGCTTTGTAGTTTGTTACTGTGGTCGAGTGAATAAAGTGTGATACCACGTCATTTTTTCATTTAATTCGTTATCAGATTAATTAGGATCAATTACCAAACTTCCGTTGTTAATGACGGCACCATAATTTGCGCTGTTAAGTGAAATGTACAAAATCGGATGGATTCTTGTTATAGAAACGCACCTTTCCAAGGCAGAAATTGACTTCATCTTCTCATGCTAATATTGTATGACTGTGTTTGCAATGGCCGCTGCTTTGATTCTACAGAACATCTACTAAGTCAAGTCTTTATTAGGGAATGACGTAAACAAACGCTGACTATTGATAACCGAAACTTACTAGCCCATCGGACTATTAACATTATGAAAGTTGCTAGTCCGACAGGAAATCTGCTAACCTCAGGCTAGCGGACTACCGCTAATTTCGAGACACACTGTGCGTGTGTGTGTGTGTGTGAGAGAGAGAGAGAGAGAGAGAGAGAGAGAGAGAGAATTTACCTTAGGAATCTAACTTGAACGTGGTGCACTGCGACACAAAGTGAGGACGGTGGCATTCTAGCGCCCTTTTTATATGCATCCCAGATAACGCGGGCAAAGTCCTAGTTTTCATATGACAACCGAACTATGGAGTAAACATGGTATCAAAATAACCCTTATCGTAGCGTAATCATGTGACAGAACACCATGTTCCCTTTTTTCACCTTGTACAGCCATCAAGCCAGAGATGATAAGTCTAATACAGTTCTAGTCCACGTGGCCTTGAAAAGTTTAAGAACAAGCGAACAAATAAGTGCATGAACGAGCAAAGAAAGAAAAATAAAGGCAAACAGATACAGCACAAAAAGATGAGCGCACCTGACATACATAGACTTTGTCTCCACATGGCACTTGTTTATGAAAATTACGCTACTTGTTTTAGTATAGTGTGTGTGTGTGTATTTGGTGTAAACCGAGGACATTCATGAGATTACACACTAACGTACCGAGGACACACCTCTAACTGAGGAATCTTGCTTCTCCCAACTATTTTAGCCTAGAATAACGTAAAATCATGATTTGAAGGGAGGTACCCGTTTACACGCTTGGTACTTGTTCGTGATTTTGGAGTGCATCTTTCTTCCAAAGCTGGCGCTACACGCGCCCGAAACTATGTCCCGTATTTGCCCGGTGGAAAACTTGGAGGAAGATATCTGCTATCAAATTACACGTTAAAAAAACGTTTTATCTCCCTTTAGATCCAAACATCAGATACCAACTACTTAGCTAAACTGTAAAAAGATAAGTTGGTGCATATAACAGTCCCTGGAATTTTTTATTATTTCATGCATGTGAGAAAATAGTGTTGGGAAACTCACGATACATTCATACTACACACGTCCAATACAGGCAAATAAATCTACGACATGTACGACACAGGTACATCAAAATGCTATTGGAAATACGCATGAATTCATTGTAGAGTTGTTCCGAAACTGCCCAATTATCCGACCCATCTGTAAAGATAAAACGTCCTGTTTGTGGCGCGATTTTACAAACGCAAAGATATTGAAAATGCATTTTTTTTATGCAAAATTTATTTTATGATTATTAAATGAGCTGTATTGGCCCCTATTTCATCATCTGCCTACTTAGTATTCAAAGAGAAGGGAACATATATGAATCAAGTGAAAATTCCCGTTAAGGTTAGATCGAATTATCATTGACCGAATTTGGAGTAACACTCATCGAACTTAAGTAAATATATAGAAAGATAAATATATTATATAGAAGTCAAACATTTATCATCAAGATGATCAGTCCCAAAATGAAACAGTTAATTACCGCAATATGCTTTTCATTATCGCGCTCTTAAGACCTGCGACTTAACGTGCAAGCAATGATACACTGTTGAATGCATTCAATGTTCATTTAAATGTATATTCTTGATTCATTTGGTGATTGGATGAATTTGCTTAGCATATCATGAATTATATTTGTATCGATAGTTCTGTTGTAAACGAAGTCTTATTAGAACAACAAATAAAATGTAAAAACAAGGCGTCAATCTATATTGTTTTCCCAAATTTAAAGAGGTTTTTAAAAACAGTCAAAACGCTCAGGATGTTCTATTTAACCAACTTGTATTTATAACTTAAGAGAACATTTATTTAGAGCTGCACTAGACTGTACTATGTTTACTCATATAATCTTTTTTCAGTATGTTTTATATAGAAGGCGACGCGGGGAAAAAAGATGTTAAAAACTTCGAATCGATACAAAACACCTTTACGTGGTACCTTGAATTAGCAAATGTATAAACTAAGTGATTTGGAAGATGAACCAAGAGAGTGTTGTACCATTAAAGTATAATCTTGTTCATTCATGTCTCCAAAACAATAAGACGGGATAAACTGTTTGTAAAAAAGGTATTAGAAAGATATCCCCATCCACTAACTCTATACATACATGTACTCTCATAGAACCCTGTTCTTCACTTCTGCAATTACTGAACTTTAAAGCTATTTAGGAGGTTTCAATTCAGTTAACATAGATAAGTTGTTGTTGTTATCGTTGTTTTTAGTCTATCATTATTTTCTGAGTTGAGGTTGAGATAAAACACTATACAGATTACAACAGAAATAATGTTGTATGCATCATCGATTTATGCAGCAAAAGTGACTTGAAAAATAAAAAGTCTCCGTGAAATACACAATGTGGGTAACACAAACATTCGTTCTTATTTTCAGCATTACACCTGCACATGCCCGAGAGAGAGAGGGAGGGGGGATTCGTACGAGTATTATGCAGCGAAGATATTACTCTATTTTGTCAAAAAGCGAATAGTCATTGCCGATAAGGCGAGTTTTACTGCCATAAATGATATAAAATACTACCGCCCAGTTTCTAATATACCATTCATATAAAAAATGTTAGAAATGTTTGTTCTATCACAGCTTAAATCTCATCTGAATTCAAACAGTCTTTTTAGCCATGTACAATCTGCATAATGGCATTGTCTCTGCTTTGGATAGCGGAAAGATTACAGTCCTCACCCTCCTTGATTTGTCTGCAACATTTGACACACTAGACCATGATATATTACTTCGCCGTCTCCAGCATGTAATTAGCATTCATGATGGTTCAAGTCCTACTTGGTCAACAGAACAAAAATTGTGTCTGCAAATGGAATACACTCCAGCCCAGTTAATCTATGATGTGGTGTTCCACAAGGGTTTGTTCTTGGATCTGTTCTCTTTATTCTATAAACTCAAGTGTCATAGATCATCATCCAGTGTCTTACCAATTGTACGCCGATGGCATCCAAATATACAAATCTAGCCACCCAACTGAAATTGATGCTACCATCCAAGGTGTAGAGAGGTGCAATTCTGATGTGATATCATGATTGACATGGAACAAGCTGCATATGAATGGTGATAAAACTGAGTCCATTCTGATCACAACACAAAGACGTTCTCAATCACATCCTTTACCTCAAACAATAAATATCAGTAACACCAACATTAAATTCACACAGTCAGTACGAAACAAGGCTGCATATCTTGAGCTGAGACGCATTAGCTTCATTCACAAATGTAATTCAGTTGATGCCACTAAAACACTTGTATGCTCATTAGTACTTTCAAGACTGGACTATTATAACTCAATTCTGTCTGGTTCATCTCAATATCTACTTCAGAAACTTCAAAAAGTTCAAAACACAGCTGCTCGGATCATACTTAGAGTACCACGATCAGAGCACACCTCCCCGCTGCTCTGTACCCTAAACTGGCTATCCATTCGATCCAGAATCAAACACAAAATTTGTTCTCTGCGCTACGTTTCACTGACGGACTCCAGTCCAACATACACATCCGACCTCACCCATGTGTACACACCAGCAAGATACTACGCTCCACTTCTGACAATAGTATACTCATTATTCCGACTACGAAAACGAAGTCATATGGACAACGTTCTTTTGCATACCAGAGCCCAGCAGCGTGGAACGAATAGCCCACTGAACTTAGAAACAATGACACAGAGATCTCATTCAAGAATGCTCTTAAAACCCACTTATTTCGACTGCAAGAACAAACTTAAAAACCTAATAATGTTCCCTACCTTAAATATTTTCATTTTTTATATTATAGGCGTCGTCTAATTTTGTAAAGCTCTTAGAGCTTCTAAAGATTAGACGCTATGCAAAGTCCTCATTATTATTATTATTATTATTATTATAAATGCTCAAATCCAGCCAAATAGTATTTTTACAAGCCAGGGGAATTTGCTTGACCGAGTGGTGTCAAACCCTGGCGCGATTCCGCTACAAGTCATAGGTATACTTCAAATTTCCAAAGACTTCTATACAACTTCAGTTGTAAATTAGAAAGATCAACGTATCTATTATATACATAAATTTTTCGATATTCAATGCAAGACCACAGATCTAAAAACTTGCCAAATATCTTTCAACCGCATATCTGCATGTTTCTCTTCATCAACTTTCCATACCTTCACCAGTTCACGCCGTAGAAACTATACAACTATCCCCCAGCACGGAACTATTTTTATTGCGCCACCATAGGCCAGCCAATTCATGTTTTCAAGGCACATTTCGTCAATACAACTGCATCACATTTGCCACCATGGCGCCATAAACAGTATATGCCGAGTCCCTTCTTGTGTATTCCTTTGTTTAATTTACCGATCTCCTGCCATAAATACTGCCACTGCAGTCACACCACCAATGTACACCATTAGGTTTTAACTGGGACCAGGGACACTTACGCGGCTTTGACCTGAATTCGCTAAAAGTCAACCATGTGATCATGGAAACTCACTAACACTTCATTCCGTGACGTTTCCTCCTACTAATTGGCTAATTATTTCGGACTAAGGAATATTCCCATTGCACCGAGTTCCAATAATCAAACAAGTAATCACACAAATCTAAGAATTCCTTAAAACGTAGCGCTATAACCAAATGCGCATACTCCAAATTTATTACAGTATGATCTCCAAAGCGGAGGAATAGTCCGAATCGTGTTATGTCGTATTAAAGTCTAATTGCAGAATAATCAATAAATCAATAAATTCATCAGTCAGTCAATAACAACAAGATCTATATTCAAATAATAATGTAATTGCCCTAAAGAACAGTTTTAGACGAAACCCTTATGGAGGTTGCAGTTACTTAATACTAGTTTTAACAATCTTTTAGTCATATCTACGATGATCGCAGTGTGGCAGTTTATAGTGATGTCGATCACTGGTGCATCACGCCGAAGACATGTAACATTATGTCCCACGCAGTCACATTATTCTGACACCAGGCCGACTAGTCTTAACAATAACCTCTTAATGCTGAGCGCCTAGCGAGGCAGCTGTTAGTACCATTTTTGTCTTTGTTATGACTCTGCCTTGATTCGAACCCACAACCTCCCGCATCCGAGGCGGACGCTCTAACCACTAGGCCACCTGAGCGGTCGTATTGATTGTTAAAACTGGACTAGATATGCAAACATGTCTTCTTTGATCATAATGTTCCAATGCCCACGGTCTCCGTGATTTTGTCAAATAGTGTGCGTCCTTAGTTTGCATGGATTATAAAGAACATTTGTGTAAATGTGTGCGTCCTCGTTTTCGCTCTAACATCGCCAGAACAAATGTCCTCGGTACGCGGTTCCTCGAAATCCACCAGATACAAAAATGTGTGTGTGTGTGTGTGTGTGTGTGTGTGTGTGTGTGTGTTGGTCTTTGTTTGTCCCTATAAACTCCTTTTGTCCCTATCAAATTCATTTTACCTACCTACCTACCTACAGTAGCGCGTATTCAGGTCAGCAACATAGTGCCTAGTAAAAATTGACCATGAAATACAAAAATAGGGACATAAAATTAGCATACTTAACGACACTTTAGGGACACTGTAGGAAAAATAGACATAAAAATACAATGGATATAAACGAAATCTCATGTTTGGTTCAGCTAAATCTCCGAGCCTCTCAAATAGATCTGTTCGTCTTTCTTACTTACCGACACCTTAGCGACACTATACAAACATAAAATAGGGACATATAAAGGGTCATTATAGAAACACATTTAGGGACATTGTAGGGACATTAAAGCTACACAACAATTACGGACAAGGCTTTAAAACTCACCCTGGGCACGATTACGGACAATGGGAATTTAACATGGAATCTATATATTATGTATACTGGGCCTGTTTACGGACAAGGGACAGTTGGGTCTGTATAGTCTAAGTTTTGTTCATCATAAGATAGAGTTTTAATTATCTCATTAAAGTTTGGTCGGTTGTACTCCCTTCCCTATGCCTGGGCTGGCATTGGGTCTGGTTTCCATCATTCCCTACTTGGAACCTAGGGGAGTACTATCCACCCTGGGGACTATTTAAGTCCCAGGGTAGTTTTCCTTCCCTTTCCGCCGTTGTTTTAATATTGAGTAGTGACTCTACCAGAGTCATTTTAGTTCAGTGCGATGTGTGCTTCTGTTGTATTGTGTCCCCTTTTTCGTGTATGGACGGCTCTATCTAGGTTAAATCTTCTATGGTTTGTTTTCTTATCTAATCCTGTCTGTGTATAATTTTGAATCGTATCCAAAATATATATGGGTTAAAAATAATATGTCTATTCGTAGTATCTTTGTACCATGAGTGTATGAGTTGCATTTTGCTATTTGTTATCTAGTTTTTCTATATGACATGGCATATTGTTGTCCAGTTATTTTTGTATTGTTGTACCTTAGTGCCTGAAAAAGGATTGAAATCTTCCATCACACGGACGTGATGGTAAACATTGTTTTGTGCTTTAAGTTTTTACTTGAAAGTGCCTTAGCACCTGATATAGGGATTGGAGTTTTCTGTGTTACTCCTAAATCTCTCTCTAGTAATTTCTCTTCAGAGTGCACATTTATGACGGCATAATATCAAGAGAGAGTTATTCTTTTGTTAGTTACAATTATGATTTTGTGAAGTTGTATAATTTTCTGGTGTATGTTTCAAGTCATTTCAATGTTACATTTGAAATAACAATAAATCAATCAATTAAAGAATTTAAGTCGCCTACGCAACTAGTGCTTTCGCGACTGGTTAAGTCTCGAAAGTCGAGATTTTTAATTGATCGGGACTGTAGGAATGCAGCCACTACCGTCCCGCTTTTATGTGCGAATGTCGCACTTTTTAATTCATGAACATGTCTAGCCGAGGAGAAGAGGCAAGGGGCCCGCGGGACGCGAAACGCCACAGGAAAGCTGTACGCCCAGAAACGGCAAAGCGGGTAAGATCAAATGAAGACCAGTTGTACAAGTGGACAGAAATCTATTTCACTGGTGTGTAAGCCACTCGTGTAATTTTCCTAATCCTCTGAGTTGTGTAATTTTAATACTATTTTTAATTAAAGTTGGAATTTGGTGTACATGGTGTACTTTTTATTTTCGGAAATGTTGTCAATCAGCTGGGCGTCAGGCACCCTATACATGTTTGGGTCACGCTGTGTTTACTTTTGGTTTTCATTTTTGATGGTGGTATACAAAGGATCGAGTTAGGGTTGTGGGGATAGAGCTTGTATCGAAAGAGGTCTTCAATAGCCGAAGGAAGAACCTCATATAAATTAGCAATTTGAAAGTCGATGTCCGTTTTCTTCTTTACTTCTTCTTCATTCTGTGATACACTCTTTCTTTCTTCTTCGTGCTGTTGTAGTGTTTTGCTGTTTTGCTAGAGTTTGCTGTTCTGTTTCGACTCGACTTCCATTGTCTTAGATCTTGATTTTGCGACTGGTCTTTTATCGCAACGATTCTTTGTTTAATGGCTATATTGAATTTGGAAGGTATGTTGTGCCCCTTTATGTTGTATAAATTAGTATGTTTGGTCTGAGTATCAGTGTTTGGATTTACATGTCGTGTTAATAATTGGGAACTGTGTTGTTGTTTATTTAGTTCCGCATTGTGTGTGTGGTGGTGGTGGTGGGGGGTCTTTTGACTTGGCTTAGGTCACCTTATGTCTTAAGATGGTTGAGGCCTATGAATTTTTTTTAATATCCTACACTCATGTTGTCGTGTATATCTGGGCCTGATGGCGGGGGTTTGCCACCTTTATAATATGTATACATAGTTATGAGAATATGTGTTGTTTTTCTCAGACCATGATGGCTAGTATTGTGTTAGCTGCATGCCTACATGAGGGAAAAAAATATTTAAAAAAAACACACACACACAACAACAACAACAACTATGGGCGTGCGCTTCAGCTAGCAGTCTTACCTTACTGCTTTAGCCCTTCTATTAATTGTTATAATAATTACTTGTGGTTGTATTTATATGTTGCCATGTTTGTTAATTTGTGTGAGGTACCTTATTATGTTCATATATGTGGTATCGATGTTTTTGTTGCGTACCTTGTCCAAAAATGCAGGGTATGTTGTAGGGGAATTAATTTTCTTTTGGTAATCTTGGAAACCGACTCGTTGATTATGGTATATGGGACAGGTATTGAATACGTGGTCCAGTGTTTCTACAGCAGGGCAATGTGGACAGTTAGTAGTTTGGTTCAATTCCTTCCTGAGATGTTTCCCAAAGCCGTTTCTGAGTAAGGTTTTTCCGGTTTTGATCCTATTGATAATTCGGATGTCCACGATTTCCAGGATTTTAGGTGTCTTGATTACCCTTGTGGCCTCTTTTTGCAGTTGGTATAAATGTCTGCCCTTTTTGGTGTTGTCCCAGAGCTGCTGACATTTCTTGTTCATTTTGCTTCTTATCTGGCTATATATCTCATACACACTGTAATTAAGTGTTTCTGTTACATCATTCAGGAGATTGTATTTCGCCCTTCGGTCAGCTTTATCGTTGCCAATCAGATTGATGTGAGAAGGTACCCATAGGAATTCGATGGTTTTTTTGTTTATCTTCGATCTCCCTGATGGATAACATAGTGTCTTCTAGCATATTTGCTCTACTGTTTGATGTGCCAGTCTCTAAGGATTTGAGTACGCTTAGAGAGTCTGTTATAATGACGTACTGGCTGTGGTTTTGGGTCTTAATCCATTTGAGGGCTTTATTTATTGCCCAGAATTCTGCTGTGTAGATGGAGCAGCCATCCGGGAGTCTTGCACCAGATTCAACTTGTTGTTGCGGCATCACTATTGCAGCATCAGTTCTGTTTAGTCCTTTCGATTTAGATCCGTCTGTGTAGATTTTAAGAAATCCAGAGTAAGTTTCTTCGATGATTTTCTTGATTTCTGTATGTATATTTGGTGGGTTTTGTAGTTTGGATCCTAAGTTCTGGGCAGACAGGTTTATTTTGGGCGTGCAGTTTTTCCAAGGGGTAGGATCTTTGATTTTGTATTGTTCTGCTTGAATTCCGGATAGTTGGATTTCATCACAGAGTGTGTGTATTTTCTTACCTGCTGGGTGGTTTAGAGCTCGTTTTTGCCTGAACGGAATGTTGCACTTTTTAATCATCATTTTGGTTGGGTTAGTGTCTTGATGTATTGAGTTTCTGGTAGCATATCTCAGTATGTGCTATCCTCGTCTGAGGTGCAGCGGTAGATCTCCCGTCAGTATTTGTAACTCCTCGAGTGAGATGTTAGGTCGAATCCGCGTACATAGTATAAGTGCTTTATATTGTATGCTGTCCAGTTTCTTAAGCAGGTCCTTGCTTGCCGAGGCATACACCTGACAACCGTAGTCCAGTTTAGCCCTGATTATTGATTTGTAGAACATGAGCATAGTTTGTTGGTCAGCTCCCCACGTTGTCCCCTTGATATTTTTTAGGAGGCTGATGTCTTGTTGACATTTTTTAATTAGGTTTGTTATGTGCGTTTTCCAATTAAGTGTTTCGTTAAGCAGCATTCCCAAAAAGTATGTTTCTTTTACGAATGGGATTGGTGTATTTTGGATGTAGAGTTTTGGGTATGTAGTAGGTTTCCTGTTTGTTGGGGAGAAAAGCATTCCTACTGTTTTAGTATCAGATATTTTGGATCCATAGTTGTTTGCCCATTTGCCGATGGCGTCTAGGCTTTGCTGTAGTTGCTTGATGTTGTTTTGGCTGTTGGGGTTGCCTGCCTTCCATATTCCACTATCGTCAGCAAATTAGGACAGTTCGACTAGGTTGTTGGTAATATTGTTGCAGAGGTTGTTCATCATGAGGTTGAACAGTGTTGGACTTATTACGCTTCCCTGGGGAGTTCCGTTGTCCGGAGTGTAAGTCGCGGAGAGTGCATCGCCTACTCTGGTTTTGATTTGCCTCCCCGTTAGGAAGTTTGAGATCCAACGGTGCATTCTTCCTGTTATGCCGAACTGATTGAGTTTGGAAATGAGGCCTTTAGTCCAGACCATATCAAACGCTTTTTCGAGGTCTAGGAATATCGCAATTAAGTGACTATCTTTTTTCCGTTTGACACTGAAGACATGTTTAATGCTGGCTTCTAGTCGAATTAGCTGAACAATGGTGGAGCGTTTGGTTCTAAATCCACTTTGATTTTCAGTAAGTAGGTGGTTTTGTTCCAAGTGGTGCCTTAGCCGGTTGTTGATCATTGTTTCCATGACTTTGCAGATGGTGTTAGTCATGGAGATGGGTCTATATGATGTTATGTTTTTGGGGTCTTTTCCTGGTTTAGGTGTGGCTATAACCATTTTTTGTTTCCATAATGTGGGTATGTTTCCGGTGTGCCATATTAGGTTTATCATGTCAAGTATAATTCTTTGCATATTTATCGGGAGATGTTTATAGATGTGGTTTTTTTTTTTTTTGTTAAGTAGTGCTTTTCTCCATTCATCGAGGTTGAATGAGTCATTTAGTGGTGAGTCATTGTTGGTTTGGTCCGTGAATATGTTAGGGAATTCTTCTTCGATTGCCCGTCTTTGCTCCATAAATATTTGGGTATGATTGTTATTACTGCTGGAATAAGCAAAATGTCGTGCCAGCTGTTCTGCTTTGTTCTGACTGGTGTCGGTTCCTGATATTTTTGGTGATGTTGCCGGGACCTTCCCTTTCATGACTTTGACTTTTGCCCAGACTTCTTTTGAGTTGGTATGGTGGTTGAGTGTGGAGAATTATGCTCGCCATGAATTAGTTTTTGCTTCCTTTAGTACTGTTCTTGTGTTGTTTCCTTTTTGCTTATATATTATAAAGTCCGAAGCTAAATTTGTGTGTTTAAAGCGGTTGAGGGCTTTCTTTTTTTCCTTGATGGCTATGCGGCAATTGACTGTCCACCATGGTATACTATTGTGGTTGGATTTCCCGCTAGTTTTAAGTATACTGTTTTGTGCCGCTTCATTGATAGCCTGGGTTATGTTGTGATAGTATTGATCTGTATCGTTACTTTGAAGTTCTTCTAGTTGTATCTTGCTCAAGGCTTGTTGGAAGAGGTCCCAATTGTCTTGCTTTGTTTTCCATTTTTGTATGGTTACTTGTTGCGTTTTTGGACTTTGTATGTATATTGTTATACATCGCGGGAAGTGGTCACTGCCAAGTGAGCTTTGTTGTAGCACTTCCCAGTCTGTGATAAGTGCAAGGTTTGGTGTTGCGAGTGTTAAATCAATAGGTGTCAGTTTTCCGTGGATGGGGTCTATTCTGGTGGGTGTGCCAGTATTTAATATTACAAGTTGATTCTCTCTGGCGTATTTTTCGATGCTTTTCCCTCTTGTGTCTATATGGTCACCACCCCATTCAGTGTGGTGTGCATTAAAGTCCCCACAAATTATGTTATTTATACTCTTACCTTTGAATAGCACCGAGTAAGTTTGGGTGGGGTTTGTATTATTTCCTCCAGGGTCATATATATTATAAATATGTACGTTTTTTTGTCCCAATTTAATATTGATTGTTTGATATTCAATTAGGTTTCCATTTAAAGTAATGTTAGTGTCTATCTCTACTGCATCTGTGATATCGTTGTGAACATATATAGCAAGTCCTCCTCCTTTTTTCCATTACTCCTATGCTTAAGAAATTTTGTGTCAAAACCATTTATTTGGGGGATAGTCTTACTTTTTTCATTTAAGAATGTTTCTTGTAAGCATAGGATTTTCGGTTTGCTGGTGGCAATGTTAATGGCTGATATTAGCTCTCCATGGTTTGGAATTAGACCTCTGCAGTTCCATTGCCATATGATGAGTTTGTCTCCATACTCTTCGTCGTTATGTGTATCCATTGTTCAATGTTGTTATTTATTTGTTTAGTATGATTTTTAATAAGATATAGGGAAGTTTGGAGTTTTTTATTTGTCCTTGGGCAAGATTTTTTTCTAGTAGTTGTAGGAATAAGAGGATGAAGTCTTGCTTTTTAATTTGATTGTGATGCGTGTTCTGTTGTATACCCTCCCGCAGGTCAGTGAAATATTGGGTTATTAAGGCGGGGTCGATATAGTCCTGTGTTGTGGTATTTACCTCTTTTTCCTCTTCTCCAGCACTAGGGATGGTATTTTCCTTGTTTATGTGTTGATTACGTGCTGGTTCTTGTATGTTTCGTTTGGGTGTAGTATTTGTTTCTTGTATATTGTCTAATTTATGTGTGTCATTCCTCTTGATTGTGGGTGATTGAGGTCGACTGTACGTAGCGCGTGATCCATGAGAGGTAGTTGCTGTTGTTGGTGTAGGGTTCCCTTCGCTTGTTTGTGTCGCTGCTTGTGTTGGGTTGTTGTTCTTGGTTAGTTTTTTGGCTAGGTTATAGGAGATTTGCCTGTCTTCAATGATTTGTATGATTTGTATCTCCTGTGTTGTGTAGGGGCACTCCCTAGAGTATGGTGTGTGTTTTCCTCTGCAGTTAGCACATTTATACGAATTTCCGCACAGTTTTCTTTGTGCTTTCCTCCGCATTTATTGCATCTTGTTTGATATCGGCATCGGGAGGTGAAGTGCCCCCATCGTTGGCAATTATTGCAGTAACGAGGCTTGTTGATGTATTTTTGTAGTGTTATGGGCTTGCCATATGGACCGAGCCTGATACTTTTTGGGGGAGGCTCTGCAAATTCAAGCATTACTGTAGAGGTTTCCACTCCTTGATGATTTCTTAGTTTCGTAATTCGTCTATATGGAATATGGTGGTATGTTAGATCATATTCTATTTCCGATGTTGTCTTCCATAGATGTTGGCCTGTAAGCTTTAAGATAGCTTTGAATCCACAGCTTGGGGCTTCTTTCCTTTCATTTTCATTGGTCTTGGTTGGTTTGTTTGGGCCCCTGTCTTTCGCCTCTTCTCCACGATTGGGCGTTGTTGTTTTGTTAGTGCTGATAGTGTTCGTTGCTTAATGTCTGTTGATGGTGACAGGGATGCCAGCTATGTTTGTTATTTCCAGTTATTTGGCGAGCTGCCGTGCAGAGTTACACCAGATAATTATGTAGTTGGCCTCTGGTCGAATAATTTGGAAGGTACCGCTGTGGTGTTGTGTTAATGTTACTGCTAAACTCTTACTACTTATTCGTAGAAATCTTTCAATGGTGCCACTGATATATATATTGTTAGCTCTGGTGGGTGATAATGGTAAAAAACGGATCGAAAATCACACGGACGTGATAGAAAACATGTAGGTAGTATGTTTAAGTCTTTAGTTCTGTTGTGGAAGTACCTAAGCACTTCTATAGGGATTGAAAATCAACATCACGCGAATGTGATTAAAACATCATATTTTATTCCAATTTGTATCATTGTTTTTTGTCATTGAATAATATCATATCTATATATGAGGTTATATAAAGAGGGTTATTAATTCTAGTGAGGATGTTCTTTTTAAATTATTTGGAAGTTGAGCTTCGTTCAATGCTATTATGCGCAGAGTTTGGATACTATTTGTTTCGGCAAACTGAAAGTTACACTTGGCTATAGTGAATTGAAAGGAAGTTTGTTCTTTTACGCAAATTAATAATTTCAATATATTGTTTTCTTTAAACCAAACCAATAAAAATAAATGGCTTGCCAGTAATATTTTGGTTCATTAGTTAAATTTTTAAATCTCTCTATATAGTTTGTTGTTTGTTTTATTTTTAGGTTAGGGACATTTAGTCCCCCATGATGTTTTCCTTTCTGAAGTGTATTTTTCGATAATTTTTGTATTCCAATATTCCATATAAAGTTGTAAATTAACTTTTCTATATTTTTTATGTAGTATAATTCGAAGTCAATTACATCAGTAGTGTATGGGGACGATATAGCGAAAATGGGAATTAACACTGCAAAACCCCCTGGACGATATGGCGACAAGATTTATAGCGTCAATGGGAAAATACATTACAAACCACCCTGGGCCTGTATAGCGTCAAGATTTATAGCGTCAGTGGGAAAATACATTACAAACCACCCTGGGTCTGTATAGAGTTATAACGGCAATGGGAATTAGCACTACAAGACCCCTTTGGGACGATATGGCGTCAAGACTTTTAAGTACATCCTGGGCCACTATAGCGTCAATGGGAATTTAACATGGGGAATACAGGACCGGCACTTGGGGGACAGTGGGAATTTAACATGGGAAATACAGGACCGGCACTTGGGGGACATTGGGGATTGAACATGGATGAGACTGTCTAGGGACAATGGGAACTGAACATGGGAGATTGATATAACACAGACAATAGACAAACACTGATACAACACATTACAAAATTGGGGAGGCAAGAAAAGTCAAGTATTCTCGAGGCCTATGAATGACCCTTACATTCACTTCACCTATTATGTAATATCCACACACGCAGAAACGTAAAATATCATAACCAAAATGTACCATCCCTACACGCAAAGAAGCAAACTTAAACCCAAACGCTACTATCCACACACAGGGAGAAGCAGAAAAAAACCATAATCTACTATCCAGACACGCGGAGAAGCAACAACTAACCCTTATTATACTATCCACACACGCGGAGAAACCAAATAATGACCATAATATACTATCCACACGCACGAATAAGCCAAATCAAACCCAAAATCTACCATCCAGACAGAAGGGAAGGTTAAATAACCACACACTCTACTTTCCACACAAACGTACGTGAGCGCTTACAAAACCCAATAATCTACTATCCACACACGGGAAGAAGCCAAATTAAACCCAAATTCTACTATCCTCACACGCGGAGAAGCAAATAACTAAACACACAATACTATCCGTTTAATATTTGATGTGGCAAGAAGAAATTTTACAATACGCAACAAAGTGATTTTAAGTTTACACGCCAACCTGTCTGCACTGCAATGGTAACAACGCTCTTGCATTGGCATTATTTTGCCACGCTACCTAAGAAAAAAACAATGCATCACTCATTGAGATCGAGAGATTGAGAGGACAACAGTGGTAAATCCAGTAGGATTACAGAACCAACACGTCCAGTGGAGAAATAAATTTGTTTGATATCTCATGAAGATTATTTTTTACAATCTATTAGAACCAAAAATGACTTGTAGAAAAATTTAGAACGATGACATACACCTACACGGTTACATTAAATGGTTTACGTCAATGATTGCTATTTCTTTGTTATTAAATGTTCGTACAAACGATTTTTTGTAGCGAAAGCTAACACACACGCACGCACACACAAACACATACAAGTGTTACTGCATCATTTTTGGTTCCGTTATTCTTGCGGTATTATAGGACAAAGATTATTGAGACAACCATACATTCTATGTGAAATATGTTCCTTGTTTTCATTCATTCATCAATTTCACAAAAAGGTAAGGTGATATTTATTGTCGACTGACTGCTTAACATATCTCAGATTTAAGATATGTCCTATGTTTCGCAGCACAACGTTACAAACAATGTTGCAAAATTTTCACAAATCTAAGGGCAGAGAAAAAAAACAGCACCATAGTCTAAACTGGGAGAAAATAGGTCGAATATTGTTACATATTTTCTGAACGTGTGTTTTAGTTTTAAAATTTAGAGTTAACCATGGGCAGTGTTATACAGTGCAATGCCACTCGCGTCATTCTTGAACATTGTTACATTTTTTTCCGAACAAGTGTTTTGGTTTTAGAATTCAGAGTTAACCTTAGGCAGGGTTATACACTGTAATGTCACTCGCGTCATTCTTGAAAAAGCCTTCAGTTTTTTCCGTGACACATTGCAGTGCCAAAATAAAGAAAAAGCTACGATACCTGAATTGTACAAGCCTGTCAACTCAAGATTTTATTTTATCCAACGATTTACTGATTTACAATTTGTAAGGATGTAAGTGTTTAAAAAAAATTACATGACAAACGGAACAGTTCACAGAAATAGGGTGACTACTGATCACAATTTTGGAGAGGTATCTTCAAACAGGCACAGATACCATTAGGATTTCAATCAAAACTACTATGACGGAGAGAGTGTTATTCCTACTGTAGAACATATCACGACACTTAAGTTTGTTTTTACAGTATATTTTCCTTAAGAGAGATTCAAAGAAACACATATTCCACTTAGATAATCACAGCCATAGAAAAAAATACACCATTATTAAATATCACCAGAGTGAACTGAAGATTATGGAAACTAAAATTTCCTCCTTGTTTGATAACGTGGATGTAAAGTTCTCACAGAATAGTTCATCCAAATATGCTGTGATGTATTTGACTATAAAACTGACACGATTTCTGTGTGATCGCCCAGGGTACGATTGTTCTTGCGTTAGTTTTACTTTTTTTAATTATTTTATAAATCGCCTAGCAGTGAGACACGACCTATCTGGACACTGTGTGAAGAGCTACTGAAGTCAATTCGTAGTGAACGCGTTCAGATAATAAGTCTAGCCAATGAAATTGTTTATGATGAGTGATGCATTGTTTTGTTCCAAGTTAATGTGGCAAAATAATGCCTACGCTCTTGCGTTGTTACCATTGCAGTGCAGACTGGCTGGAGTGTGAACGTATAATCCCTGTGTTGTGTATTGTACCATTTCTTCTTACCACATCAACTACTGAAAGGTCACAGTACTGGTTCACGTTCTGAAACTGTCAATTTATTTTTACCTCACTTAAACATTTTGACATACACACTTATATCGGTAGAGTCAGAAGTGTTACAGTACTGAGTGACATGGTTTTTTGTTTTTGTTTTTTTTATATAAAAATTGTGACTCTGGGGTTTTTATGAAGTAAATAAACTAAAGTACAGTGAACCTCAAGGATGATGACCCAAGCTGACTGTCTATTGATGCGTGTATTTACTTAAGAAGAAATATGACCTCTAAAACACAAAGATATACGGCAAGCATGATTAGAATATACACATCGGCAGCTAACTGAAATAACAAAGGGGGTGTTTTCCTTCCCGTCCGTGTAACTTCTAGTTTTAATCCTCTTTCAAGACTAACTTGTATCCTTTTGTAAGGCTTGAAATAAAAACTGAACAAACTTAAGTACTTTGCTCTAGATATTTCCTTTCGCAGCAACAGACTATACAGCATAAATACTGTTACAACAATAGAAAGCCTTAAATCTTCTAGCAAAAAGAAATCTCCAATTTCACACATTGGCAAATTGAATACTGTTTCTTTTCTAGAGTTTTGGTTTGCCCATATGTTTTTATTCTACAACCAAGAGACACTTACGTTTTATGCCAGGTCTATTCTGATCCAATGAGAATGAAATGAATAGTGGAAGGGCAAGACACGCACCCTTTATATATACGCTGGTCTGTCATGGTTATAAAGGATCCCATGTTGTTTAAACTTTAGTCATTTGACTTTTTGCTATCAAGATGAAACGATCACATTCATTCGTGAAGAAAGGAGAAGAAAGTAAGAGGCAGAAACGTGATCTATCGCCTCGTACCATAGCTGAAGTCTTGGCACAAATTCATACAAAGTGATTTTGAAGATGACATGAGGGAACCAGAATCCAAACACAGCGATTCTACACCCAGTTCAAGTTCACCAGTAAACCCTGAAAAGTACTATCACATTCGAGCGACGGAAGACGATCCCTTGAGACTTTCCATACAACACGACAGCATGAAATCCCCTGTTTGGATCGAGTTTAGCAGCCCTGCAGAATTGACACCTTCCAAAGTCATGGACAAGATTCAACACGTGCAACAATCCAATGACCAGTTTGACATCACTAACGGTAAAGCCACACTGCTTATGACCCACGTCTCTCCTCCTCAAGGGACCGGACAACGCAAAAGGTCTTATTGGTGGACGACCTTCGCAGTATTAAGCGTACCCTCGTCCAAATTAACAGCCCTCAAGACCAGATGTGTTTAGCCAGGGCTATCGTGGTGGGACGAACCTATGCCAACAAGAACGACACGGCAGAATGGAAAAGAGCCTGGAAAACTATTCAAAAATCGGACCGAGCGAAACAACGAAGAGAAGCAGAACTCCTGTTACAACAAGCCGGCCTGTCCAAAGACACACCCTGTGGCATTCCTGAGATGCAAAAATTGCAAGATGTCCTAGCTCCACGCTACACCTTGAAAGTGCACCTTCAACAAGTGCGTGGGCCTCTGTTGTTTCGTGATCGAGATTTTAAAGATGGAAAATACATTCACGTCTATCATCACGATGAACATTTCGATACCTTTACCAGTATCAAAGAATTCCTGGGATACGGTTATTACTGTGAGAAATGTGACTATGGCTATAACAATCGAGAGCAACACAAGCATTGTGGATCGAAATGCTCAGGATGTTTGACCTCTCAACCCTGTCTGGACGAAGGACAAGAACGAGTGCATTGTCCTGCTTGTCTGCGCACGTTTGTCAGCCCTGCCTGTTACCAACAACATTTGAAGACGCAAGGTCCACAGAAGAAATGTGCTTGTCAACTGCTGAGATTGTGCCCTACGTGTGGACAAGGCATACGTACAAACAGTGTCAAGGCACACGTATGTTCAGGAAAGAAAAAATGTCACATTTGTCACCAAATCGTGGACTTGGAACATCAATGCTACATGCAAAAATACCAACCCCAACAAGAGGAAGAAGATGACCGCAAGAAGAAGAAAGGCAATTTCATCTTTTTCGATTTCGAATGCATGCAAGAGACCGGCATTCACATTCCTAATTTCTGTGTGGCTCATCGAGCGTGTGAAAAGTGCATTCAAGAACCTATCTTTAGTCATTGCCCTCACTGCAGTAAGATTCCTGGGGACGTGAAAAAATCTTTCGAGGACCGAACACGTTAGCCGAATTTGCCCGATGGGTCTTACACCCCATCGACAAGACATGGAGCCAAGAGGACATTGAACGTTACGGAGATTGTCATCGCCATGCCACAGTGATGGCCCACAATTTCTCGGGATACGATGGACAGTTTCTTTTGAGGTACTATAGGGAACAAGACACCGAACGTCCTAAAGTAACTTTGAACGGAGCCAAAATCATTTCCATGCAAGTGGGACAAGTACAGTTTAAAGATTCGATGAGCTATTTGGCCATGCCTTTGAGTCGAATGCCTAAAACGTTCGGAATGACAGAAATGGCTAAAGGTTATTTTCCTCACTTTTTCAATACCGAAGCCAATCAACACGCCGTTCTACCCCATTTGCCTGAGGCTAAAGACTACGACCCCGACAACAAGCGTACCGAACAACGAGAAGCTTTCTACGCTTGGTACCAGGCCAATGCCTCAGACCCTTTCGACTTTCAGGAAGAAATGCTAAAGTATTGTCGTTCAGACGTGGACATTTTACTGCGTTGCTGTGGAAAATTTCGAGAAATGTTCATGGAACACGGACGGGTCGATCCTTTGAAAGAAGCTTGCACCATTGCCAAAGCGTGTTCCTCAGTGTATCGACAACGATTCATGCCTGAAAACACCGTGGCTGTCATCAGTCTTCAAACAAACAACTATGTCAAACGTCAATATTCGGTCAAAGCCCTACGCTGGTTACATTACTTGTGCGACAAAGAAGACAAATGGATTCAACATGCCCGCAACGGATGGGGTGAAAAGACCATCGGAACATATTCGGTAGATGGTTGGGACTTACAAAACCCCAAGATCGTGTACGAGTTTAACGGTTGCTTATTTCACAGATGTGCCGTCTGTTACCCTGAACGTGGCACTAAAAATCAGTTTTTACAACGAACCATGGAAGACTTGTACCAGAACACTTGTCAGCTACGCCTAAAGTTAGAAAAGCAAGGATACCAAGTGGTTGAAATGTGGGAACACGAATATGATCGCCATTTGAAAACCGATCCCGAGTTTAAACGCATTGTAGAAAGTTACCAGTGGGTGGACCCCTAAACCCTAGGGGCAGTTTGTACGGAGGACGGACCAATGCCACCTGTTTGTTGTACCAAGCCGACGAAGAGAAAGGAGAAGAAATCAAATACTTAGACGTGTGCTCACTGTATCCCTACGTGTGCAAATATCTGGACATGGGATACAAACTGTTAGAAGTGTACGAAATTTACCACTTTCGCAAGACAGAACAATAACGCAAGGGTGACCCAAGTCAGAAAGGCATTTTCGCAGACTACGTGGATACCTTTTTATAACTGAAGCAAGAAGCCAGTGGCTATCCTTCCTGGTGTTACACTCCCGAAGACCAAAAGACATTCAGAGAGAAATACTTGGCACAAGAAGGCATTACTTTAGACCACATCGAGAAAAACGAAGGCAGGAGATCGTTTGCCAAAGTGATGTTAAATTGCTCGTGGGGCAAAATGGCACAACGACCGTGTTTACCCAAGATGAAGAATTTGACAGAACCTTCCCGCTACTACCAGATGATTCACGACAAAACCAAATACATGAAACACGTGGACGTCGTTCGCGAGGATTTGATCTTGGTCAATTACGAAGAAGATCTGGACTTTGTAGAAGCCGACGAATTTGGAAATGTCATCATTGCGGCTTACGTGACAGCTCATGCTTGCTTAAAATTATACGAAGCTTTAGAACTGTTAGGGGAACGTGTCCTGTACTTTGACACGGACAGTTGCATCTACATCGATCGCCCGGGTCAACATCACCCTGACATCGAAGGAGACCGATTAGGAGCCTGGACAGACAAACACCCAGACGACAAGATTCTAAGTTTCGCGTGTGGCGGTCCTAAAAATTACGGCTACGAATACCGGGACAAACAAAGAGAAGAGTACACCGAGTGTAAAGTGAAAGGACTGACTCTGAATTATCGTACCAGTCGAGTGGTGAACTTTGGCGTATTCAAAGAAGCCTTGCAGTCTGAAGAGGATGGAAACTTTAAAGTGACCACTCACCAACCGAACAAGATTGTACGTTTACCCACTCACCAAATCGTCGGTCGACCTTTGGAAAAAGTCTAACAAATCGTGTACCAGAAGCGAGTGTGACTTCCCAATTACTTCACTTTGCCGTACGGTCACCTCGATATTGGTCAGCATATAAAAAGGGACCATGTGCAAGATCGATAGTGTATTGTGACTACCAAGACCAAGCGAACAAGATCAATACTTTCAGAAAAACAGAAAACAAGTTCAGACAGGCGCAATTCAAGTTTGGAGCCTCTGAAGTGGAGTGCGATGCAGAGCCGTGCGATGTGAGCGATGCTGTAGTTGTGACGTTAGTGATGCAGTAAAGCATCATGGGAACTTTAGTATCACTACCCCTATCATGGAAAGTGATCCTGTGCGTGTCAAACCTGATGGATGCGAAAGAGATGCCGCAGATCATCGTGGACACTTTACTGGATTTCATGGTAAATGTGGATGTCAACCTTCACGTCTACCACCCTACGGATGTCATCCAGCCCTGAGCAAACTCCTGTCCAAGTCACCCTACCCTCATTGAAACAAACCTGTGAAAGACGAATATTCGTTCCCTGTGCGTTTGTCTGAATACTGTAACTATGAAAATCGTTTTCAATCGTTCAAAAGAAAATAGCCTAAGTATCTGTGAGGATCGACCCCCGAAGAATTAGCCAGAGCCGGATTTTTCTACCTGGGCTAAGGGGATGAAGTCAAGTGTTTCAGTTGCGGTGTGTCACTTCACCATTGGGAACCACAAGGGTCAGCCTACCTGGAACATGCTCGATGGTCCCCCAATTGTCACTATTTACCTTTAGTGGAACGATATCAGTAACCCTGAATGGACACTTTACAAGAGAACATTTGCTGTCATTGGACATTCCTGAAAGACCCTTTCGGGATGACACTTGTGTGACATTACCCCCTGTTGAACTTGTCAGAACATTACCCAAAACATGTTGTACAGAGACTTGTTTCTATTCCACTTTGATCGTTTTCATGTGCATTTTACCGTTGTACTTAAGCCTTTTTGTATTTCGTGTTCATTTTTGAAACATCAATAAACGTGTCCTGAAAAAAGTATATAAACTCTTGTCTGCTTTGGTGTCACAAGTGACATTCCTGACACTATGGATACCTCTGCTGTCTCTGCTCCCTCTTCATCCACTTTCAAAGTCATCGACGAACACTTAGATCGTGCCAGTTGGGAGGCTTTGTATCTTCGCCATCCCTTTAACATGCTCATTGCTGGACCTAGCGGTTCAGGCAAAACCGAAATTGTTAAACGTTTGATCGAACATAAACATTATTTGATCGATCGTCCACCTCAATGAATCGTGTGATGTTACAAAGAGTGGCAATCGGCGTACAGCCTCTTGCGAGAAAGTCAAGGCGATTCCATCGTGTTTGTAGAAGGCATTCCAAACGAAGACGACGGAATCGTATCTGACCCCCGTCAAAGTCATTTGGTCATTTTCGACGACATGTTAGGAGAAGACGAAGAAGAAATTAATCTGTGGTTTACGCGCAAAGGTATCACCGTAATGCCAGTATCATTTACATCACTCAAAATTTGTTTCAACAATGTAAAGCCCATCGCACCATCAGTCTCAATGCTTATTACGTGGTCTTGTTTAAAAGCCCTCGAGATAAATCGCAAGTGCAAGTCTTAGCCAAACAGTCAGGAACGCCTTGGCTCACTCAGGCGTATGACGATACCACTCAGACTCCACATGCATATTTACTCGTCGATTTGAAACCTACTACCCCCGATGATTTGCGATTTCGTACCCATTTGTTTCACCACTGGTGTCAAGATGGAGGGCCTGTCCTGTACACGTCTCAGTCTTCGACTTAATCCCCTCAAAAAAATCTATAAAAACCTCAGACACTTTTCGTCTGTCTCACACAGCGTCAACATGACGTGCCTTCAGTCTCATCTTCCCGTCAAAATGATTCGTGCCTTGTATGGCATCAGTCGCGAAAAAATCCACAAATACGTGCTCGTGTCTTAGAAGCCAGTCTCAAAGAAGTCTTACGATGGTTTACGGTGACAGCAAGTCAATTACTGCAAGGTATCATTCAGATTCCTCATCAAAACAAACGCTTTTTTGATAGAAACAAAGTAGCTTTGACCCAACTGGCCGATCCCCGCATTGACACTCAAACCAAAAAGCAAATCATTTTGAAACCTGGAGGGAGCGGTACTCTAGGAGGTGTCATTATTCGCTCCCTCTTAAGATGAGATCCTAATGCCCCCAAAGGTCTCCCCAAGAAGAAAGCCACCTCAAAAATGACAAACGAAGTCCCAAGAAGAAAAAGAGCAACGGTGTCAAGACCAGGTTACCATCACAGAAAAAGAAAAGCCCACAGAAAACAGCTTCTACCCGCAAGAGAGGTACTTCGGCCAGGACGCAACCTTACATTCGCAAACCACGACCTGCAACGACGGTGACCGCGTCTCCGGTAGCCTCAGGTTCATCCACTTCTCCGTTGATGACACCTTGGAAGCCCCTGTCTCCAAGAACTTCTTCTTCAGGGGTGACACCCTCCTCCTCTTTATCAGCCATGTCAGCTGCTCACAAAGTACCTGCTCCCAAAATCCAAGTCCAAGAGAGATAAGGCATGTTACAGAGTTTAGTGGATTTTTCCAAGCTAGAACGTTCCCTATTTAGTCCGTTGCGAACCCCTCCACGAAGCGTGTTCCCTGTCCTCAAGTTGATACGACAATCAGTGGCGACACGTTCCAGTATAAAAAAGGCCTGATACAAAATAGGGGTATCAGTGGTTTTTTTTGTACTTCTGATGTCCCAAAAGATGTCACCACAAAGACGTGCACACCGACACTATCGTCATTCTCCTGTCCAAAAAAGAAAGAGACAAAGACAGTCTCGTCATCCGACAAAGCGCTTAGCCAAGCATCAACGTTACCCTAAGAAAAGACACCATCGTTCAAAGAAAAAGAGGAGTCACCAAAAGGGAGGATTCCTTAGCGATTTTGGAAAACACGTTGTCACTTTTATGACAAAACGATAGTCCAAAAACAAAAGATAAAAGGTCGTGTGCTTAGTGATTGACGTTAGTGTATTTTTGGTGAATGACCCGGAACCAACAAACAAAGATGTCACCCACCAAAAAACATTCCTCTTATAAGCCCCAAGAAAAGAAAAGGAAAGGACTGCCTCCTCGTTTAGTCAAACATGGTGACATGTTGTCTGTCCTGTCCAAAGCTTCTCCACCCCTGCGAAAAAAGTTCATTCAATCAGCCTCCAAAGATGTCATTGATACCGTCTGCGAATGTTGTTTGAATGTTTTGAAAGGCACGATCCCTTTGTCCAAACACCAGAAACAATGCTTAGGCAAACATCGTCACGTTCATCACCAAATGTTTCGAAAGAAAATCCCCATTCGACAAAAAAAGGAAGATGTTGGTCCAAACCGGAGGAATTTTGCCATTCTTGTTAGGACCCTTACTGAAATGAGTCTTGGGAACCATGCTGGGAGGACTCGTGGGAGCAAGATAAAAAGGACCTCTGGAGACCCTAGATCTCAGAATTGACCCTTGACATCGAATGGAAGGACAAAAACTAGCCTTCGTGCCTTACAAATGATGGATGGAATATCATCGTTGGAAAGAACAACGGACCCTGCATTTGCCTCCCAATCCCAATTTGAGCGAGATGTCCCAGTTACAACACGAATTGCAGTCATTGATGGATCGCCACGATTTGTCCGAAACAGAAAAATCGCAAAAGTACGGTCAATTCTTGCATCGACTGCAACTCTTTCACCAGAAAGCTTTAGACGAAACAGCTCTACCCACTCTGAAAGATTTTTAGACCTTCATGAAAAGTCCATGCCCCACACCGCCACCACCACCACCAACCCCAGTGGTCACGAGAGACCCAACCCCACGAAAGTCTGAGGAAGAAGACATACGAGAAGTTTTTCAAACACCGTCAGCAGCTCCCATTTCTAGCAAGATTGCAGCATCCTTGTTGACCCCTTACCCCACACCCCAACGAGAAGAACTGAAAGGTTGGGTTAAAAAGATGATGTCCACTCCTCCTTCGACAGAAGTGAAAAAGAAACAAGGGAAACCAGAAGTGAAAAAAGAAAAGACCAAAGCCATTCTATTACCACCTCAATGGCAAGCCGATTTAGCCGATGTCTCTCATTTGGCCACTTACAATCGTGGCAACAAATATTTGTTTTGTGTCATCGACGTCTTTTCCAAATTTGCCTGGGTCGTGCCATTGAATTCCAAATCTAGCAGCGAGTTAGTGCGAGCCCTGCAACGGGTGTTGAAACAAAGTGGTCGTCACCCTCTTCGATGGCAAACGGACAAACGCACTGCATTTCTGAACCAAGCTTTCCAAAAAGAATTAAAGAAACGTGACATTCATTTTTTTACCACCGAGAATCCTGAAACCAAAGCCAGCATCGCGGAACGTTTTCAACGCACTTTGAAAGAACGCATGTGGAAATATTTTACGCATGACCACACTCTAAAGTACATCGACATCTTACCGCACCTGGTGCAAGCGTACAACCAATCTTACAATCGAAGCATTGAACGTGCCCCGCAAGAGGTGACTCCCGACAACGAAGTGCTGGTTTCTGATCGTCTGTTAGGTACGTCCCCGACGGGGGCTGTCCCCAAGAGAGGTAAAGTGTTGACCGTAGGAGATTGGGTGCGCATTGGCAAAGCCAAACGCACTTTCTACAAAGGATACTTACCTAACTGGACCACCGAATTGTTTCGTGTCACTGGACGAGTGCATGGTCGTCATCCTGGCGTCTATAAATTGGAAGACATGAACGGAGAAGTGTTAAAAGGAACATTTTACTTGCCTGAGTTTCAACGTGTCACCAAAAAAGAAGACGATGTGTACGACATCGAAAGTATTCTCGAATACAGAACCCGTAAAGTGGGCAAACGACGTGTCAAAGAAGTCAAAGTACGTTGGAAAGGATATCCACCCAGTTTTGATTCTTGGATCGATGCTTCGCAAGTCATCGACAATAAAAAGGAGTGACCATCATGCCGTTTCACTCAGCCTCAACTGACGCTACCACTGCAGCGACCACTCCTTCACCTAGTTCTTCTCTGCAAGATTTACAGAAACAACCCTTGTGGGTGTGGCGTGGAGAACGTGTGCCTAAAACGCAAATCGTCCTTTTGAGTTTGCAACAAGGAGACAAACAATTGTGGACCATTTTATTGAGCAGTTTCATCGGTTGACTGCTTCCCAATCCCTCCCTGAAATTCTCCTGCAACGGGAACAACGGGAACCTTGTGTCCAGTGCCAGTGCCAGTACCAGTCACCCCTCCAACAACAACAACAACCCTATTTGGGCGGAGACACTATTCTGACTTTCGGTAACCCCTCGGACAGTCACAGAACTCTGGAATTATGAACAATAGCAACCAATTTTGCTTAGCCTTACAAAGTGACAGTTCCATGGAGGTGTTTCCCAACAACACTTTTTGCTGTTACACGGAGAAATTACCTCAGGCCATCCAATTAGATCACGAAGCCCATTGGGAAGTGGCTTTAGTGGAAATCATTCACCCAACCCAAGTCCTCAATGTCCTTCCCAATCAAAATTTTTTTACTGTGGAAGTTCATGACGAGCAGTTGCAACAGTACTTGGATACCCATGTAAAATATGATAAGAAAACACCTAGAACAAAAAATCAAAAGTCGACCACCTATCACTTGTTTATTCCCCCAGGCTATTATTTCAGCGGTGAATATTTAGTGAGCACCATTGCATCCAGGTTTAATGTCGTGTTTCTTAAAGCTTTGCAGACTGTCAAAAAAGTAAAGTGTCACCCTGGAGTACCACAAAGTAGCTCGTCGCTTCCTAATGAAATTTCCTGAGGGAGGTAAAATCATGTCCATATTATTTTGTCCTGAATTGTTTGCCATGTTGGGCGATGACATAGAGATGAGGATGGCCATGATCAGGAAAAACGAATTGCCAGTCATTTCCGACAAGGATTCTTTTGTCAAGTTATTTCGTTCCCCAGTAGAACTGAACCAAGGAGTGAATTTGATCTTTGTGTACTCCGATGTGGTGGAGTATAACATGGTAGGACACACCTCCGTACCGTTACTGCGTGTCATTCCTTTCAAAGTAGACTCTACCACGGTCGCTGACAAGGAAGGTGGAAACACTTATCACGTTCACCGCGAATTTGTACATCCTCACTATTTGCCCGTCAGAAAGTCTTATTTGGACACTGTCAACATTGCTATAAAAGGAGATCTGGGACAAAATATTCCATTCACCGAAGGGAAAGTTACGGTGAAACTCCATTTTCGAAAACGGTTCTCTAACGAGTTCTAAGTCATGTATCCAGTGTACCGAGGTGTTGCTCGACAGCGAGGACATGGTTTAGGAGATATGCTAAAATCAGCCTTTCGTTCGGTGGTCCCCGTGTTGAAACCGATGGTAACACGAGGATTGCATGCCTTGAAAGATGCTGCATTGACACAAGGCAAAGAATTTCTCCAAAATGTCATCATCGACAAATAAAATCCTAAAGAAGCCTTCTTGAGTGCAGGCAAAAATGTCTTGCTGAAAACGGGCAAAGACCTTTTGGGTCGAAGAGAAACTCCTATAAACGCTACTGAGTCAGGCATTCCTACTTCCCTGACGCCACAGCAAGGACAAGGTAGAAAGAGACGACGAAGAAAACACCCTTTCACAAGACTTCACACTTCTAAAGCTAGAAAGACAAAGAAAAGAAGATCCGCTCGAGACTTAGACGTTTTCGATTATTAAAGTATTGAGAAACAGAAAAATGATGCACCGAGAGTATTGCGCATGTTCAAAGTCGGAATGGATCTGTTTGACATGCCACCCACTATGATGACCATGCAAGAATCCCAGTGGGTGGAATTTCATCCCGTCTCTTCTTTCACGGATTCAGCACCCATCGAGTTTGAAACCAAAGGACAGCCCGAAGATTACATCGATCTGAATAGCAGTTACTTGTACTTGAAAGTGAAAGTGATCGAACCGCCCAACACTGACTTAGACAATGGTGATGTATTGGCTCCCGTCAATAATTTCATGCATTCCTTGTTTAGTGAAGTGGATTTGAACTTGAATAACAAACAGGTCAGCAGCAGCATGGATACTTACCCTTACCGAGCGTACCTGGAAAATCTCTTGACGTACGGAAAACAAGCCAAGAACACCCATCTGGATGCCTGCGTGGTATGGAAACGTGACAAAGCGACTATGTTTAACAGCATTACAGTTGCTGGGGATGATCAAAACACAACAGGATTTGTAGAACAAAGAACGAAAATTGCTAGAAGCCGTAGTTTAGAACTGATGGATCGCTTGCATTTGGACATGTGGTTGCAAGAGAAGTATTTGCTGAACGGTGTGGATGTCCGCCTGAGACTGAATCGTAGCAGTGCCGCTTTCCATCTGATGGCTGCTCATGATGCTACTTACAAAACCAAAATCGAAGAAGCCAGGCTCTACGTGCGTCGTGTGGAAGTGCTGCATAAAGTGGGAAACTACATCAGTCACACTTTGAGCAGAACGATCGCCATGTTTCCGATAAGACGTGTGGAAGAGAAAACCTTCACCATTCCCACTGGACAGCGATCCATGATCGAAGATCATCTGTTCTAAGGACAGCTACCCAAACGTTTGATTATTGGTATCGTCAATAATTCAGCCTTCAACGGAGACTACAATGAAAATCCTTTCCAGTTTCAACATTGCAATGTGTCCAAGATTGAAGTCAGTCGCGATGACAAGACCTTGTATACCCGACCTTTCGAACCTAAGTTTGGTGACAGGAATTATTGGAGATCGTACTTGTCCCTGTACGAAGCTACCGGACAGTTAGGGACCAACACCAGTCATGGTATTTCGTACGAGGAATATACAGGATGCTACGCTTTATGGGGTTTTGATTTCACTTGAGACCAAGGCAGCGACGATGGACATTTCCACCCTATACAATCCGGCTAGATTCGAGTGGAACTTCAGTTTACTACTCCTCTACCTGAGACAGTGAACGTCATCCTGTATGCCGAATTTGACAATAAGATAGAAATCAACAGTTTGAGAGAAGTCATTCTAGACTATTAGAAGCCATGGAAGACTGTTATCCCTCTTTACAAAGTGGAGAATCTTTGGACATGGAATGTGAGGAGACCATTAATGGAGAATCCCAAGACAAAGACGAAGAAGTCATCATGATGAAGTCCCGATGGCCAGAACAAGAACAGCATTTAGTCTCCTGCTTTGCTACATACGTGGCAGAAACAATTACGGAATGGATCAAGATAGATTGTTATGGATGTCAAAACGATCATTCCAGTCAAGAAGAAAAATTGGACGAATATCTGGACGAAGCTTGGAGTCTCATCATCTGGGAAGAAGACGTGTTTCATCGGTGGTATAAAGACTTGCGTGACCATTTCTGTCCTCCATTAACGCCTCAAGAGATCCATCGCATCGAAGCAGTCTTGGATCAGAGTGCAAAACAAAACGAAGAAACGATTACTTGTCAGACATTTTAAAGCAAAAAGTCAGGATCGAATTGAAGACTTATTATCAACTGTGAAGAAAAAACAACACAAACATGGATTCCTGGGAACTTAATTACCTTTTGAACCACAGTTCGTACACTGCTTCTTGGAATCCTGTCGTATGTGCTAAAGATGAACTTCCTCATCGCAAACTTCAAGACCATCAAGCTTATGTGATCAACACGGACGAAAGTCATCTCCCAGGAACTCACTGGGTAGCCGTTTACTTTCCTCAAGAAGGATGTGTGGACTATTTCGATTCGTATGGATTGCCTCCTTTGGAAGACGATATTATTGACTTTATGAGAAGAAAAGCTCAGACCACACGATTTAATGATGTGAAATTACAAGGCACAGATTCCTTGTTGTGTGGACAATATTGTATGTATTTTCTGCATCATCGCAGTCTGGGATATTCTTTAGAACATTTAGTGACTTATTTTGATCGTCATTCTTCTAGAAACGATGAGAAAGTAGATCGATGGTTTTGTGACCATTATGCTTATCTTTTGTCTTTAGCTAGGAAACGTAGTGTCCATCAATGACCCAAAGACTTCCAACAATGGAAATCACAATTTCATTCAAAACGTTGTCAGCCATGTCCAAAATAAAGAGTTAGTTTTAAAAAATGTTTGTTAGTTAAATTGAATGGTTAATGTTGAAAAAATTTGTTACTTGTTAGTGATTTGAATAAAAACGTTGTGTTTAAAAAAAATGCCTTTGTCGTTTGTTTTGCTATGGGCATCATGATTGATGCTCTTTGACTTCTCTCTATCCCTCACATGACAGTAATTTAGAGTTCAAATCGAAACCGTGTAGGAATGTATTCCTTCGCGTCCGCGCTTTGACCATAAAAACGGGGTAGTCTCCAGTCTGACCAACCATTGTCGACGAGACATCAGTGAAGAATGAGTAGCAGAATAAGCAAATTGTTGGAACTCCAGATACACCTGGAATGCGTTAGGCGCCCCCTGAATGAGCTAGCAGCGGAGACCATTGTAGAAGAAGGAAGAATGAAAGAGGAGGAGCAGAGAAGAAAGAAAGAAGAGGAGGAAACGAAGAGAGGGATCAAGTTTCACCCTATGATAAGACCTAGACAAGGATAGCATCCTAGACTACGGGATAGAAAATGAAGAAGACAGAAGGAAGTTTTCATAATCCCAGAAACTGAAGATTTGGGTGCTGAGGCTACTCATCAAACCTCTGCACTCCCAACCACAAGGGTAAATTGGGAAGGGGATTGGAGCAGACGATGCGTGTGCGGTGCCAGACCTGGGAGATGCCAGCCTTAGCCAGGTGACTCTGAAGTTCCAAAAAACAGCCCTTTTCAGGGCTAACCAAAGCTCTAGAAAAGAGATACTAATCAATCTGACAATTGGTGTGAGTGTGGAGTAGTGTGATTATAAACACTTATTCCTTTACTAATGTGATTATCTGTGTGTGTTTGTATGTTTGTGTGGATAGTAGAGTGTGTGGTTATTTAACCTTCCCTTCCGTGTGGATGGTAGATTGTGGTTATGTTTTTGCTGCTTCCTGTGTGTGGATAGTAGAGTGTGTGGTTATTTAACCTTCCCTTCTGTCTGGATGGTAGATTGTGGGTTTGATTTTAGGCTTCTTCGCGTGTGTGAATAGTAGATTATTTTTATGATTTGGCTGCTTCGCGGGTGTGGATAGCAAAGTTGCGTTTAAGTTTGCTTCTTCGCGTGTGTGGATAGTAGATTATGGGTATTTTTTCTGCTTCTCCCGTATGTGGATTGTAGCGTTTGGGTTTAAGTTTGCTTCTTCGAGTGTGGGGACGGTACATTTTGGTTATGATATTTTGCGTTTCTGCGTGTGTGGATATTACATAATAGGTGAAGTGAATGTAAGGGTCATTCATAGGCCTCGAGAATACTTGACTTTTCTTGCCTCCCCAATTTTGTAATGTGTTGTATCAGTGTTTGTCTATTGTCTGTGTTATATCAATCTCCCATGTTCAATTCCCATTGTCCCTAGACAGTCCCATCCATCTTCAATTCCCATTGTCCCCATGTGCCGGTCCTGTATTGCCCATGTTAAATTCCCACTGTCCCCCAAGTGCCGGTCCTGTATTCCCCATGTTAAATTCCCACTGATGCTATAGTGGCCCAGGATGTACTTAAAAATCTTGACGCCATATCGTCCCAAAGGGGTCTTGTAATGCTAATTCCCATTGCCGTTATAACTCTATACAGATTCAGGGTGGTTTGTAATGTATTTTCCCATTGACGCTATAGACCTTGACGCTATACAGGCCCAGGGTGGTTTGTAATGTATTTTCCCATTGACGCTATAAATCTTGTCGCCATATTGTCCCAGGGTTTTTTTTGCAATGTTAATTCCCATTGTCACTATATCGTCCCCATACACTACTTACATTGAATTCATACCATATAGAATTATATAGGTATGTTTTAGCAATACATGTTTTTTCTACTATATTAAAATATCTGTTTTCCAGGTGTCTATGTGCTTTATAGTTCTATATTTAATTTGTTCTAAATTTAGGCTTTTGTTGTTTTGCCAGCAATATCATCCTAAACTTTTGCATGTTGTCTTATTTTTTCTGGTGGAATTCCTGGATGATTATTTTTCCATTTTCCTATCAGTACAATTTTTGTTTTAGCATGATTTATTTTAGATCCTGAAGCAAGTCCAAAAAGGTCAAATTGTTTTATTAGATATTGATAGGACTGATATGTTGTAGTAAAATTAGTGCAATCATTTGCATGCTGGAATGTTTTGCATTCTTTTTATATTGGGTATGATTATTCCTTTTATATTTTCATCTTTTTTATTGCTAATTGAAGTACTTCAATACCAAGTATATATAACAACATAGACAGGGGACAGCCCTGTCTTACTGATCTGCTTATTGGGAAGGGCTGTGTTCTAGCCCCATTTGTTTGTACAATAGATGCAATCTTGTTGTATGGTGTTTGAACCTACTGTATAAAAACTGGTCCAAATCCATATTTTTGAAGTATGTGTATTATAAAATTGATTTCAATCCTGTCAAATGCTTTCTCTTGATCAAAGAGAATTATTGCACCTGATAGATCATTGACTCCATGTAATCTATTATGGTTTTAATAGACAAAATATTATTTTGAATATTTCTACCTTTTTCTCCGCATGTTTGCTTTGTATTAGCAAGTTCTTCTAGAGGTGCTTTTCATCTATTTGCTAATATTTTACTTAAAATTTTGTAATCAAGGTTTAATAAGGATACTGGGCGCCAGTTTTTCAAGTCTGTTATTTCACCAATTGTTTTTATATATTAAGGTTATTATCCCAGTTTTCATACTTTTTGTCATTTCTTTTTTCTTAATTATGTTATTGTATAATGAGTTTAGTAGTGGTGTTATTGAATTTTTGAATTTCTTATAAAATTCAGCTGTTAGGCCATCAAGACTGGAGATTTAGCTTTTTTGAGTACATCAATTGCTTTTTTTATTTCATTCTCTGAAATTATGTCATCACATTCATTTTTATTAATTTTACTTAATTTTGGGAATTTTGCAATTTTTTAAATAATTTGTTATTGTTTGTTCAGGATTATTTTGTGACGTATAACGTTTAGCATAAAAGACTCTTATATACTCTAAAATTGCTTCTTTTCCTTCTATTTCCTGATCATTACGTTTTAACTTAATTATGTCTCATTGCATTCCTCTCCTAATTTCTTCTCTTTTATATATAGATTTTCCTATATTATATATATATATATATATATATATATATATATATATATATATATATATATATATATATATATATATATATATATATATATATATATATATATATATATATATATATATATATCTTGAAAGGAGAAGAAATCAAATACTGGGACCTGTGTTCACTGTATCCTTACGTGTGCAGACTACGTGGATGCCTTTTTGAAACTGAAACAAGAAGCTAGCGGCTATCCTTCCTGGTGCCACACACACGAAGACCAAAAGAAATTCAAAGAGAAATACTGGGAACAGGAGGAATCACTTTCAACCAAGTAGAGAAAAACGAAGAAAGGCGATCGTTTGCCAAAGTGATGTTAAATTGCTCGTGGGGCAAAATGGCACAACGACCGTGTTTACCCAAGACGGAGTATTTGACAGAACCTTCCCGCTACTACCAGATGATTCACGACAAAACCAAATACATGAAACAATTGGACGTCGTTCGTGAGGATTTGATCTTAGTTAATTACGAAGAAGAACTGGACTTTGTAGAAGCCGTCTAATTTGAAAATGTCATCATTGCAGCTTACGTGATAGCCCATGCTCGCTTAAAATTGTACGAAGCTTTAGAACTGTTAGGTGATCGCGTCCTGTACTTTGACACGGACAGTTGCATCTACATCGATCGCATGGGTCACTGTTACCCTAAAATCGAAGGAGACCGTTTAGGAGCCTAGACGGACGAGCACCCCGACGACAAGATTCTAAGTTTTGCTAGTAGCGGTCCTAAATATTACGGGTACGAATACCGAGACAAACAAGGAGAAGTGCACACGGAGTGTAAAGTGAAAGGATTGACTCTCAATTATTGCACCAGTCGAGTGGTAAACTTTGGCGTACTGAAAGAAGACGTTCAGTGTGGAAAGGATGGAAACATTAAAGTGACCACCTACGAACCGCACAAGATTGTACGTTTACCCACACATCAAATCGTCAGTCGGCCTTTGAAAAGTGTATCAAATCGTTTACCACAAGCGAGTGCGACTTCCCAACCACTTCACTTTACCCCCCATACGGACATGTCGGTATTAAAAAAAATGGTTCCAAGAGGATAGCCACCAACAAGAAGGATGACTTCGCCACAGCAAGAATCGAATGAGAGACCCAATGAGAACTCCAAGTTCAAACCATACCATTTTCCGGTCTTCTTGCCTGAGTATTGTGATTGTTCCCGTCGATTGGAAACGTTTCAAAACAGGCACACGGAAAGGAAAGGATTACCTACTTCGAATGTTTCAGCTAGAATATGATTTGTCTACTTGGGACCTGAGACTGGATTGGGATACGAAGTACAGTGTTTCAGTTGTGGCCTGAAGTTGTGAATGGATCAATGTATCTATAAAGATTCAGCTATTCTGGAACATACTCGATGGTCTCCACGCTGTCCTTACATTTATATGGCCTTTCCACCTATCACACTGCAGTGCATTTATGACTGTACCTTAGAGAAGGTAGTACCGTTGTCCAGGAAGAAAAAAGGAAGACTACCAAAACTAGACATAAAAAAGGAAAGATGTACAAGCTCGAGACTTCATTACGGCTAGTATAAAAAGGGACAACGTCCAAGATCTATAGTTCATTGTCACTACGAAGACCAAGCGAGAAAAATGAATCCTTTTAAACAGACATCATTCAAGTTCGGTGATTCTCAAGTGAAGTGCGATGATGTGCCTTGCGATGAGAACGATGCAGTAACGCATCATGCGAACTTTGTTATCACTACTACTACCACTACACCTACCATAGAAAGTGATGCTGTGCATGTCAAACCTGACGGATGCGAAGGCGGTGCCACTCATTATCGTGGACTCTTTACTGGTTTTCTTTGTCAATGTCTACTTTCACGTGAGTCCATGCGACTACCACCCTACGGATGTCATCCAGAAAGGAGCAAACTCCTGTCGATGTCACCCTGCCCTCATATAAACGAACCTGTGAAAGACGAATTTCGTTCCCTGTGTGTTTGCCTGAATACTGCGACTTTGAAAATCATTTCAATCGTTCCAAGGAAAATGGCCTAAATATCTGGCAGGACCTACCCCCGAAGAATTAGCCAGAGCCGGATTTTCTACCTGGGCGAAGAGGATAAAGTCAAGTGCTTCAGTTGCGGTGTCTCACTATACCAGTGGGAACAACAAGATTCAGCATACATGGAACATGCTCAATGGTCTCCGAATTGTGATTACCTACCTTTAGTGGGACCTAATTAATGAAGTGACATACCATGTCGTTTAAGAAACCAGACTGGCAAGGAGACAAACGTTGGAACATGCTCGATGGTCTCCGAATTGTGATTACCTACCTTTAGTGGGACCTAATTAATGAAGTGACATACCATGTCGTTTAAGAAACCAGACTGGCAAGGAGACAAACGTTGGACACCACGGAGACTAGTATTTAAACCCCATCTAAAATATAATATTCAAGCTTTACCAAACGAACTACAAGAGAAGATCTAAAAGGAAGTTTGACAGGAACTTGCCAGAGCAAAATCTCAAGGGATGACTGTAAAACTTTTGTGTCGAGAAATTCACAAGAGGAAAGTGAAAGAAGACAACAAACGGATTAGATTTTTCTGGATCAAGTGTGCCTTCACTCTATTATTCCGCTTTAGACCGTTTACAACAGAAGATTTCCCTGACATTCTTGACCGTTACCCTGAATGACAGTGGTCATAAATTACTCACTATCATCATTACTTTCGCTCTAGGAGAGGATTTTAAATAAAATAATACTGACTGACATGATCATGGATACTTTAGAAGGAACATTCGTGGTTTACCTGTGGAGTTGAGAGAACGCATTTACCAAGAACTGGTCAAAATACAAGTGAAACTCAAAGAACAAATGCATCCGTTACGTCACTGGTGTTTAAACCACTGGTACGTGAATGCTATAAGAGTACTGATTCATTTGAAAACGTTCCAATGGTCAGACATTGTTAAACTGAACGTGGGTGAGAAGGATCGGTATGTTAATGATTCTTTTTACTACGAGGTACACATGCTGAAACAAATTCCAGAAGAAGAGTTAGAGGATTACCAAAATCTTTTACTCAACGCAAACATAGTTCTAGAGGAAACTTCTGAACGAAGTGTAACGTGTATGTTAGTGACTGAACCATTTAGATATGCTACTGAAATACGATTATCTCAGCGCAGAAAATACATTAATTGCATGCGACAAAAAGAGGTATAAAAACAGGCTCCATGCCTCAACCTTTATCTCTCGTGATTCAACAGATTCCAAGGATGGAAATCAATGACACTACTCAAACAGTGGACGATTACCAACATTTATTAAAAGAACTGTGTCATTTCAATTGGGTCATCGTATGGTGTGCGTCTTATTAACTTGCTTTCTGGGATTTCGTTTACCAGCCGACTTCTTGTGGACTCTTTACGAACAGTACTTACCACCAAATAAAACATGAAAGTGGTCCCTTTAAATATCCACGAGAGACTCATTTTCTTATAAGCCTTGCGTTTTCACCTGGATATCTCTCGAACTCTACGGAGAAAAAAGATTCGTCAACTTTTAGGTACCGAAGATGTGCATGACGATGTGTGTTTTGTTGTTGTTGTTCTTGTTGTTGTGGAGTTTAACGCCATTTTTTCAGCACACAATAGGCTATGCATGGCGGCCAGTATTAATGGTGGAGGAAGAACCCGGGAAAAACCCGGGAAGTACCACCGACCCACGAGAAGCTACTTGCAAGCTTTCTCACATACTCATTTTGGCCGCATCCTAGGCTCGAACCCACGCAGAAAGAGGTGAGATGGCAGTGATCCGTAACGGAGAGCGCTTTAGAAGACCTCTCGGCCACTCGCTGGAGGGGAGGTGTCATCATTCCTTCCCTCTTAAAATGGGACCCTAATGCCCCCAAAGTTCTCCCCAAGAAAACAAAACACTCTCAAAATAGCCCAGAGAAGAAAAAGACCAACGGTGTCAAGACCAGATCACAACCCAAAAAAAGAAAAGCCCAGAAAAACAGAAAAAGAAAAGACCTCAGAAAACAGCTTCTACCCGCAAGAAAGACACTTCGGCCAGGACCCAAACTTACATTCGCAAACCACGACCTGCAGCGACGGTGACCAAGTTTCCAGTAGCCTCTGATTCTTCCACTTCTCCGTTGTTGGGGATGCCAGCCCAACCGCCTCCAAAGATGTCATTGACACCGTGTGCGAATGTTGTTTGAACGTCTTGAAAGTCACGATACCTTTGTCTAATCACCAGAAACAATGCTTTGCCAAACACCGTCACGTTCTTCGCCAAATGGTTCAAAATACCCATTCGTCAGAAGAAGAAGATGGTGGTACAACGCGGAGGAATTTTGCGTCTGTTGTTAGGACCATTGTTGAAAGGAGTATTGGGAAGGATGCTGGGAGGACTCTTGGGAGCAAGATATAAAGAAGCAAGAAGAAAAAAGAGACCTCTTGAGTCCAAAAATCTCAGGCGTAACCCATGAAATCGAATGGAAGGACGAAAACTAGCTTTAGTGCCTTACAAACGATGGATGGAATACCATCGTTGGCAAGAACAACGGACCCCACATTTGCCTCCCAATCCGAATTTGACCGATATGTCCTAGTTCCAACACGAATTGCAGTCGTTGATGGATCGCCAAGACTTGTCCGAAACAGAAAAATCGCATAAGTACGGTCAACAATTTATTCAACAAAAAAGCTTTAGACGAAACAGCTCTACCCACTCTGAAATATTTTAAGACCTTCATGGAAAGTTTAGCACCCACACACCCAGCAGTCAAGACAGGCACAGCCCCCCGAATGCTTGAGTAAGAAGATGAACTAGAAGTCCTTCAAACTCCGTCAGCAGCTCCCATTCCAAGTAAGATTTCGATGTCCTTGTTGACCCCTTCCCCCACACCCCAACGAGAAGAACTGAAAGCTTGGGTTAAAAGATGATGTTCACTCCTCCTTTAACAGAAGTGAAAAAGAAAGAAGGCAAACCGAGAGTGAAAAAATAAAAGAGGACCAAAGCCATTCCATTACCACCACTACCTTCGACTTCTACTCCCGTGGCCCATCGGACACGTAAAGCCGTTTCCAAACCATTTCACCCCATCTAAAGTAGCATCAGCGAAGAGTGGGTGACTTATTAAAATGGAGAAGGTCTTAGCCAGCATTTACTACGACTAATCACTTCCTGCAGGTTACGGAGGAGTTCAGAAATTATCGTGCTGCCAAAATTCGACTGAAAAGTCTCCGTTTACCTCAAGTGCAACGATGGTTACAAGAACAAGGCACGTACACTTAACATAAACCCATTCAACGAAAATTTTCCAGACGTAGCACTCGAGTGGAAGGTATCGATCATCAATGGCAAGCCGATTTAGCCGATGTCTCTCATTTGACCATCTTCAATCGAGGCTATAAATACTTGTCTTGCGTCATCGATGTATTTTCCAAATTTGCCTGTGTCGTGCCATTGACTTCCACATCGAGTAGTGCGAGCCCTCCAACTGGTGTTCAAACAATGAGGTCGTCACTCACTTCGATGGCAAACTGACAAAGGCACCGAATTTCTGAACCATGCTTTCCAAAAACAATTAAAGAAACGAGATATTCATTTTTTCACTACCAAGGATCCCGAAACCAAACGACGTGTACGACATCGAAAGCCTTCCCTGAAATACTCCTAGAACGGGAACAACGGGAATCTGCGTCCAGTGTCAGTCACCACTCCAACAACAACAACAACATTTTGAACGAAGACACTCCTCTGACTTCTAGTGACGGCCCGGACAGCAGAACTTTGGAATTATGAACAACAATAATCAATTTTACTTGACGTTACCCAGTGACAGTTCCATGGAGGTGTTTTCCAACAATGCTTTATGTTGTTACACGGCCAAATGACCTCAGGCCATTCAATTAGATCACGAAGCCCACTGTCAACATTGATATAAAATGAGATCTTTGACAAAATATTCCATTCATCAAAGGGAAATTCACGGTGAAAATCCATTTTCAAAAACGATTCTCTAACGACTCGTAAGTCATGTATCCAGTGTACCGAGGCGTCGCTCGACAGCGAGGACATAGTTTATGAGATATGTTGAAATCAGCCTTTCGTTCGTTGGCTCCTGTTTTGAAACCGATGGTGACACGATGATTGCACGAGGATCTATCCCAGCCACTATCTACAACAGAAGAGCAAAATGGGATACTGGAACAAGGTAAAATAACATCACCAGTCAGAAACTACGATGACGTGGTTAACTCAAACAATACTCTACCTCCCAAGACTCCAGAGCCATCAACAACGGTTAATGTATCCCCGACAACAGACAACCGTATAAAAAGGCCATCGGTTTCAGAGAAAAATAACCACTGAATTAAAAAGGAAGTATAACAGTCAAACACCTGGACGATCAAAAGTATTAAAATACTACCAAGAGCAAGAGGATATCGGAATTAAAACACTCATTGCCTCATTAAGTCGACCACATCGGAAATAAAACTGCACCAACAATAGCACCAACAGTAGTAAAAGCGGTTAAATATGTCGACAAGGAAAAAACCCTATGAATGGTCAATCAAGGCCAAGTCAACAACCAAGAAGAAACGATAAAAGGAACCAAAACCAAAACAAGATAAAAAATATTCCAAGTAATTTAACAATTAATGAACCAGATACCCAGCCAAAATCCAATGGCACTCCAAAGAAGAATGACAGTATCACCAAAAGAAAACAAAAATAACAAACCAACAAATGCTAGCAAATCCACATACCATAATCAACAAACCAGGAAATACCATCGCAGGGAACATACTATTTTTATCACGAGTAATGGTTCCCAAGTACTTAACCTTAGCACTAGAGCTATTGCTACAGCCTTAACCAAAGCACATGGAGGAGAATTTAAACTAATAAGACCAAAATCACGCTACATTATAGTATGGTGTAGTATGCTACATCAAGTGGCCAAATGTATGGAAATTACCAAATTGGTCAAATAAGGGTGTCAGTGACCAGGCACACCGCTTGTAACACCAGGTCACCCAACGACAACCAGAGCAAAAAGAAAACTCCTAACCAAACCGGAAAAGAACAAGTGAAGCCTCTGAAGGAATCTGCACCAACCTGTACATGCAAAAAGGTATTAAAGATAAGCAGAAGAGACCTACAAAGTTCCAATGCCGAAATTACAAAAGAACCAACACAGCAAGGAGCTAACATCAAAAGGTCAATTAGGATGAAGAATAAATAAGAAACCTCATCGATACTTGTGGAATTTTTTATCAACACCACCCCTCCTGGTTAGATTTGGAAACAATGGGCAATACTACAAACTGGAGGATTATGTTAACAAACCCAGATTCTGTAGCAATTGCAAAGCACGGGGACATCACGCAAGAACATGCACTTACAAAACAAGGTGCAACACCTGTGGCGGCCAACATGGCGGCATGTGTGCATATCAAGGAATACGGTGCGCGAACTGGCGAGAACCGCATCACCCAAAATCTGATGAGTGTATTTATACCACCAGAAAAAAAGAAATCATCCATCAAATGGAAACGGATAATGTATCATACCAAAAGACCAAATACTCAGTGATGAAAAATAATCAAGGAAAATTAACCCAAACAATGGTAATTCAACCAAATAAACCATACTCATTGATGTCACCAAAAGATCACCAATGATCCAACAAGCAATGCAATGCAAATAAAAGAAAAGGATATAATATGAAAATATACAGTGACAGTGGAAAATATGAACAATTACCATCTCCTAAGGAACTATTAATAAGCTATAGCAACGCAAACTAAAACCAAACACAGGAACCTACGTTACCTCTGATAACGGTTGCAACATGTAGTACATCAAGCAATACGGATGGTAACGAGGTCAACAATAAAGATGATATTAGTTTAATAGACCACTTTCCGCTAAGCGTTATGCTTAAAAAGGTATATCGGATAATTCATCGTGGGTATCATAAATATAACCCAGAATAATTTAACCCCAACCCAACCCACGTTTAGACTATTATCAGAATTACTTGAAAAATAACTAAGTTGTGGAGAAAAAATACCTCGAACTATTTACCGACTTGAGAATTGACTACAGCCCTATAATCCTAGAGTTTACCATACATGAATGGAGAACTGCCCTGAAAAATAAAAAATAAACCTCATCAGGGGAAGACAACCTGGGATACGAATTCTACAAGAACCTACCGGAAAATATGGAGACCATAATGCTGGACCTAATCAACACTTCCTGGAAAACCGGAAAAATCCATAACAAGTGGAAACAAGCAATAGTTAGTCCAAATCCAAAAGCAGGAAAAGACCCGACAGAAATAAACTCCTATAGACCAATCTCCCTCACAGACAATACATGTAAAGTGACTGAAACTATGATCATCAACATGCTTAAACACCACTTGGAATGAAACAATCTAATTTCTAAAAATCAAAGCGGCTTTCGCAACAAAAGGTCCACTCTAGATCAGTTATTCCGACTTGAATCGAGTGTTAAATTAGCATTTAACGATAAAAGGAAATGCGACCGAAATCTAATAGAGATTTTCTATCTATAATAGTATGTTATGTTGAATTTAGTGTACAAAGTGTACTTTCGGTTTTTAAAATTTACCCATTCTGAAATGTCTTAGTGACTTTTGTAGCTTTGATATCACGCATAAGATAATCAATGGTGAGTGAAATCCCTTACTAAGAGGCAATTTAGTTGACGTTTAAAAGAGCGTCCCGCTTTATATGTCTCAAGCATGGACGCGAGAGAAAACATCCCTTCGATTTCGCTAGGAACTCTATAGCTAACATAACCCAGAAGGATATAGAGAAGTGAAAAAGCACATATTCATACAGTATCCAATTTAAAACAAACAACAGACAACCATTTTCAAATAATACATTTTTTATAACCAACTGACCATCAAATAACAATCCATACAACATTAACAAAGTTAACAATGTTTTACCAGCAGGAACATATTTACATGGTTGACAACGTTGTCAAGTCAAGTTCTAATTTGATTTAGGTCATTGTATGATTTATGCACACTACGTTTACTAGCTAAAGACAAGAGATAAGCATAATGGACGCAAAACCATCTTTCGACTTTATCATCATTTTGAAGAGTCACGATCAAAATAAGTATGTTCTAAGGGATATCCAAGACTGCGTTGATAAAGAAAATATGCACAATATTTTCCACACACCATGGAATCTGTGCCTTGTATTTTTACGTTATTGAATCGAGTCGTCTTGACGTTTCTTCTCATAAAGTCAATGATGTCTTCCAACGGCAGTAATCCATAGGAATCAAAATACTCAACGCTGTGTTCGTTGGGAAAGTAGACGGCCACCAAATTGTTTCCTGGGAGATGACTGTCGTCAGTACTGATGACATAAGTTTGAATGTCTTTTTGTTTGTGATGAGAAATTCATCTTTAACGCACACGAGAGGATTCCGTGGAGCAGTGTAACAAAAACAGTTTTTCAAAAGCTAATAAAGCTCTCAGGTCTCCATTTGTTTTTTATGTTCGACTTTCACAGGTAATGACAAGCCATTAATTAAATCCGGCTTTTTGCTTGAAAATATGTTGAGTAAATGGCTCTTCGCAGCGATTCGATGCGTTGGATCTCCAAAGTTGTCAATGTAGGGGTGGATGCAACATTGCTTCTTCTTAAGAGATGAGACCTCAGGTTTCATCCAGATATTCGTCCAATTTTTCCACCTTCGTCATTATTTATCACCAAAGAATCGCTTTAAAAGAAATGACTCACAATAATGATGTAGCTGTGTGTCTCATCACGTTGTACTAGACTAGATCGGAGTAGATAAAGATCAAATTTAGTCCTTTGTTTATTTGAACAGGGCAACAAAATAACTGAAAAATCACGTGTTGATGTAGATGCCAATGTCAGGGGAAACCTCACCATTATCTAATTTTATTTCTTCTCCACGCAAAATATCAAACAAACTGGAATTAAAAATGATGGACAACATTTGATGATCAGTAAATGTCATCAGCAGACAAAGAGCCAATTTAGTGTACTCGATCGGGATATTTCATTTCGTTTTGTCCAGGGCTTTGCCAAACTGAGCGTTAAAAATACTGGCAATCGTTTTACCCAGATGCTGACCCTTAAAATAATCGCCTGGAAGAATTTGCATATCATAGCTGAACATTGGAGAGCATGTAATGTTTGTTTTTTTTTCACCCAAAATTTAGGATTGTTGGTATCCAAGTGTTATTGTACCGGTTTATTCCGGATTTCGACCCCAAACCTCGTTTGATTTTCGGTGATTGTTAGGATTTGTGTGAGATGAATGATTTCGACCAAAGCCGCTTCCCAATGCGCTTCGTGATCCAATTGGATTGCGTGAGGTAAATTGGCCGTGAAACGGCACAAAATATGGTGGGGAAATACATCCATGGAACTGACACTGGGTAACATTTAGTAAAATCGGTTATTCATAATTCCAGATTTCTGCTTTCCAAGGAGTCACTCGAGGTTAAAGGAGTGTCTACAACAGGGTTGTTTTTGTTGTTATTTGGTGAGCGACGGACGATGGCCGCAAGGTTGCTATTGTTATCTGAGTATTTCACGAGAAGAATTGGGAAGAAGGTAACCGATACAACTGCTCTGTAAAATGGTCCACAGTTGTATGTCTACATGTTTCAAACTCAAATTGGTAATGGCAACACCGACGAGACAATATACCACACAGATTTGGAAGAAAAATACGATTTGCGTTTTAGGCACACGTTCTCCACAAAACAAAAACAGCGGTTGCTTTTGTAGATCTTGCAGAGAAGAACTCGGAGAAGGAGCGGTCGCTTATGCTTATGTTGTGTTGAACAGTCACTTCTTTGTATAGTCGATGACTTGCGAAACGTCGATCAAACAATCAAAACTCGGGGTAAATCCTTTCCAACGTACTTTTACTTCCTTGATACGACGTTTGCTAACTTTGCAGGTTCTTCGATCGAGAATGTTGTCGATGTCTTCTTGTTTTGGCACTGGTTGTAACTCGGGTAAGTAGAAACTTCCTTTCAACACTTCACCGTTCATTTCTTCCAATTTGTAGACGGTAGGATGACGGCCATACACTCGTCCGGTGACAAGAAAACATTCGCTGGTCCAGTTGGGTAAGTAACCTTTGTCGAAAGTGCCTTTGGTTTTGACAATGGGTACCCAATCTCCCGTCGTCCACAGTCGACGTTTCTTGAAGACAGTAGCAGAAAGGAGTATACCAAACAGGAGCTCAAAGACGGTCACTTCGTTGTCATGAGCCACTTCTTTAAGGGTGCATCCGATGCCCCGATAGTAAGATTGGTTGTAAGCTCTGACCAGGCGTGACAAGACGTCGATCTACTTGATAGTGTGTTGATGCGTAAAATATTTCCACATGCGATCTCTTAAGGCACGTTTAAAACGTTCCAAAATGCTGACTTTGGTTTCTGAAATCTCTTTGCTGAATAAATGGATGTCTCCTTTGTTAATTTTTTTTGTTGGAAAGCTCGGTTCAGAAATGTGTTGCCTTTGACGGTTTGAAATCAAAGAGGGTGACGACCGCTTTATTTCAACACCAGTATTAAGGCTCAAAAAAAATAAGAGCCCGGTTTGGAAGTCAAAAGCACGAACCAGTCAAATTTGGTAAAGACGTCGATAACACAAAATAAATATTTGTAGCCGCGATTGTATGTTGCCAAAGGACAGACATTGGATAAATCGGTTTAGCATTGATGATGTATGCCCTTCACTTGGGTTTGACTTCAGGAACAGATTCGTCAAATAAGTGTGTAACGTGTACGTGGCTTATTCTTGTACTTTGAATTCTCTCTCTGAGAGAAAGTTGGATATGAAAGAAGGCAGAAGGCCTTTTAAACCTTGATCGTGCAGGTCATTTAGTATCCCGTACTTCCATGTCGTGTCATAGGCCTTTTCTAAATCAAAGAAAACCGCTACAAAGTGTTCTTTCTTGATAAATGCATCACGAATGAGTGTTTCTAGTCTAACCAGATGATCGTTGGTGCTCCGGCCATATCGAAAGCCACTTTGGAAAGGAGATATTAAATTATTAGTTTCCAAGTACCAGACAAGCCGAGAATTGATCATTCGTTCCATTGTTTTGCACACACATCTTGTGAGTGCCATTGGTCGATAGCTGTTATGATCTGCGCTATATTTACAGTGTTTGGGAACTGGTATTACTGTTGCCTCTTTCCAAATTTTTGGTACATTACCAGTAATCCATAAATCATTCAAAATTTCCAGAAGGACTGTTAATGAAGGTTCTGGGAGGTGTTTCAGAAACTGGTAATGTATTTCGTCAGGCCCAGTGAATGTATCGTGGGCCTTATTCAGAGATTCCATCAGCTCAAACAGTGTAAACGGTTGATTATAACTTTATGAGTTATTCGATGTGAATTTCAACCGTGTATGGTTTTTTTTGAGTTTTTAATCTTCTGAAGGCTTCTGAATAATTATAGGATGAGGAATTTTTTTGAGAGGCTATCAGCAAGTATATTAACTATGTCATGTTTGGAATTGATATTCTTGTTGTTTAGTTTGAGATGTCGAAAGGAGTTGTATTTTCCCTCTCCATTTATTTTGCGGATCGTATCCCAAAATTTCTTTATAGAGGAACGAGAATTTAGAGTTGAAACATATTTTTTCCATGATGCTCTTTTACTTTCTTTAATCGTGCGACGGACTTTGGCCCGAACAATACGGTACTTAGTTAAAGTTTCGGGCGTTGGACGATTATTATATTTTTTCAGTGCTTCTCGGCGTTGTCTAATGGCCTCTTTACATTCTTTTGTGAACCACGGTTTAGAGGTTCTTTTACTGTTTGGTGAGGACTTGGGAATGGATTCTTCTGCAATGTCTATTAAAACAGAAGTAAAATATTGAAAAGGGTTATTGTCGTTTAAAACAGTATCCCTGTTAAGTCTAGTTATACAAAGTGTTTCAAATTTGGCTCAGTCGGCCTTCTTTAAATTCCAGTGTGGAATTGCTTCGTCAATTGTAACGTCGGTGTTCTTAAGAGAGATTGGAAAGTGATCACTGTTGTGAAGGTCATCAGCGACCTTCCATTCATAGTCCAAAAGCAGCGATGGGGAACAAATTGTCAAATCATTACATGCATGTGTATGTACCCGTTCCTGGGTGTAAATATATCGGTGATTTGGTGTTATATAGACACAAATCGTGTCTGGAAATGAAGTCTTCTATTTTGTGGCCTCTGTCACTTATGTGATTTAATCCCCATAAAATGTTATGGGCATTAAAATCCCCGAGTAAAACAAAGGGTGCGGGGAGTTGTTGAACAAGATTGTCTAATTCGTTTGGTACTAGGTTGGTGTATGGTGGTATGTAAATAGAAAAAAGGTAATCACTCGATTTAGAGTGACGCTTACAGCAATGGCTTGTAAATTTGTGTTTAAAGGCATGACGCTATGAGGGGCTCTGTTGTTCACAAAAACAGAGACTCCTCCTGAGGCCCTGTCAACATTTTGAGAGAAGTTGTTAAACAGGGAGTAGTTTTTAAGTGTGATGTTATCCGTATCTTTCAAAAATGTTTCCTGAAGACATAGTACTACAGGCTCATGTTCGTTTAAAAGCAGAAGAATATCATGGTAGATGGCTTTAAGTCCTCTGCAGTTCCATTGTATGATGGTGTTCTTCATTACAAGTTTATATTGAAGATTCTGGAGCTAGATTAGACCTTTCGCGGAGGCAATCTGCTTGGTTATTTATCTGGAGGAAGTACGGGGTGTATTTTTTGTTGTTAGGTCTGGAGCCACCTTGAGGACATGGAGCAGGTTCTTCTGCATCCATATCCTCAAAGTCTCCAAACCTATTGTGCAGCTTTATGGAGTCATTAGACCTCTTTTGCTGCCTATTTGTTTGCGACATTTTTTACTGTTTGGTGATCTTGCTGGTGGAGTATTGTTGAATATTGTTTGAGTCGATATTGAGTTTTTCTGGGGTTTGTAATGCGGATTGTTCGAGCCGGAAGGGGATTCAGGTGGGTTTCTTTGGGTTTGGGTGTCTTTCGTTGCTTTTTGGTTGCTTTTCACTACAATTGAAAAGAATGGGCAGGGGAGTGATGTTCTAGCTTGTACAAGCTTCCTGGCCTCCGGATAGGGGATGTTGGATGTGTATTTAACCCTCTGTGTCTCCTTCTCCTATTTCCATGTGTCGCAATCCTTTGAATTAGCATGGTGTTCCTTTCCGCAGTTGACGCAATGTGGAGTGGCTTTGCACTCGGATTCTCGATGAGAGGGGTCTCCACATCGACCACATATTTGGCTTCTGGAGCATCGGTCTTCATGATGGCCGTATTTTTGACATTTGTAGCATCGGAGGGGATTTGGTATGTATATCTCAACCTTAACTTGTAGGAATCCAACTTTGACCACTTTAGGTACTGTTGGCTTGTTGAAGGTGAGTATAATGGTGTTGGTATCCTGCAGATTGCTGTTTCGTTTGATACGAATTCTACGGACTGCAGTGACACCTTCATTTTTCATCCCCCTCGACGATTTCTTTGTCGCTGACTCCAACTAAGTCACGGCAACGAATGACGCCTTTTGATGTATTAAGTGTAGAGTGGGCGAAACAGGTTACTGGAATATCGTGAAAGGTTTTTCATGATATTTTCAGTATGAGCTTTGCGCTCGCACTCTACAAGTAAGCCGCCTGATTTTAGTTTTTAACACTCTTTGGCTTGCCGACTAATCCAAGTATAGTCTTTTGGACTATAAAAGGCGATAGTGCAGCAAGTGGTTTAGATTCGTCTTTCGCTTGGATGACCATGAAGCGAGGAAAGGATTCCACACTACATGGTTCATCATCCGACTCTAATCCAGTTTTTGTACTTTTTTGTGGGGGGGGGGGATTTCCATGTTGGTGTATTGAAAAATTCAGCATCCGTGCTCCCCGTCCACCATGGAACCCAACAAGGGGACACTTTTAATGTGCTAGGGATACACAGATGCCATACTCAGATGATAAAATTACCTTTGATTGACCCCTGAAGTCACCACCTTTTAGGGTCGATAAAATTACTTCCCGATTGACCTGTTAAGCCACCGCCTTCTAGGAAGTCTTCTAAGAAAGGGAAAGATAGAGGAATAGACTATAGGGGCAACGGTGGTATCAAGAGAGATGCAAGGAGAAAGATAAGGTGAGGGAGTAGATAAAGACTTCCTAGGGCTCGGCGTGACCAGCCGATTTGTCGAGATCGGGCCCATCCCGACCACTCGTCTAAATGAAGTAGAGACCAAAGTAGTGTATTGCATGGAAAGTCTCTACTCAACTACCAAGATCCTTTTCTGCCCCGACACGGGACGCAACCCACGGCTAACAGGTTGCCTCTACTTAGTCGCCTTTTACGACACGTAGCTAGGCACGTCGGGCCAATTCTACAACACCGGACCCGCAGGGGGACTTTCTTGATGGAGACTGTAAGCCAATCGACACTCTTTGTAACACCACACGATCCTTTACATGACGTTTGTGTTCGAACACACGTTTGACAAATTCGGTTTTGCCTGGACCACTCGGTCCATCAATTAACATGTTAAAGGAATGTCAAAGATACAGGGCCTCGCAACAGGAACGATCTAACTTTTCGTCGATGAATTTGAAATTTGAGGAAGAGGTAGAAGAGACAAATGTTGTCATAGCGCATGTGTTTAGAATTTTGAATAAAATATATAATAATACTATAACAACAATACTATCATGACTGCTGATACATACGCAAATATCTCTAATTCTCAATATAGTAAACTATCAACATCAACATTATTCCTATGCATTTCGTACCATACAAATTATAACGGCACATACAAATATAAAAATAGCTAATTAAGTCCAGCAATGCCTAACGCTGCATAATCCACTATATATTCAAATACAAACAAGTACAAGTTCTAACACTACTCACTAACAGATTCAGTTATGCAGCACGATGTAACATCGTAGCAGATTACACCATCCATTTCAATTATATCCTAACAAATACATACATTAATCTAGATTATTAATAATTCGATATACGCTACATTATGACATGTTGACAATTCAGCTATACATAGAAATTCACATTTCTACTAAATTAAGTGCACATAATAACGTATATACAACATCTAGTTAGGAAAGTGAGACACTTTACCTCAGAAGTCATTCTTCCAAATCTTGTCCGAATTTCCTAGAACACCTTATGCTGCTCTTTTTACGAATAAGTAATTTGCTCTCGGAGTAAGTGATGTTTCTTTAATAACTTCCAAAACTGTACTGACTCTTCCAAAATGAATGTAACTGGATAATGTCTGGCTGCGTGAGAAACCCACCCAATATTTGACTTAGTTCTGATTGGATACCGATAGTCTCTTTGAGAACTGTCTGGGGTAGTAGCACAGGCATGTTATAATGTCGGGTTTTCCGGTCTCTAAGCCTAATCCGACCGGTAAAGATGCTGGCTGATAGCAAAACAAAGTTGTTGTTGTTGTTGTGGGGTTTAACGCCATTTTTCAGCACACGATAGGCTATACATGGCGGCCACTATTAATAGTGGAGGAAGAACCCGGGAAAACCCCGGAAAGAACCACCGACCCACGAGAAGCTACTGGCAAGCTTTCTCACATACCCACATTGGCTGAATCCGAGACTCGAACCAGCGCAGACAGAGGTGAAATGGCAGTGATCCGTAAAGGAGAGCGCTTTAGACCACTCGGCCACTCGGGGCCCCGCAAAACAAAGAGTTTCTCACTACCGCTGTATGGTTCTCTTTAAATTAACCGCGAACTTGGCTGTGACGCAACGGCTGTCAGGGACTGGTAGCTTCTTTGTTTCAGAATCGGTCTAACGTCGTAATATTAAATACCACTGATTTACCTTATCCAACGTACTTTGAATTATTAATTCTATCAGAAGACATTTGCAAACATGAGTCAGCTAATTTTCTCACTTAACGTGACATTCGGTCGGGCTAAACACATCTTGTCTTGAATGTTGTTAATTTGGACATTTGGACGAGGCTACGCTTGATGCTACCAAGGTCGTCAACTAATAAACCTTTTTTGCGTCATCCAATTTATCTGGGAAGAGAAAGGTGGGTTATGTACAGTGTCGCTTTTCCATCGGTGATATGAAACTTGTCGTTAGATTTCTGCTCGTATTGAATCTTGTCGATGATTTGGAAGGTGTCAGTTCTGCTTGGCTGCAGAACTTGATCCAAACAGGTGATTTTAAAATATCGTGATAAATGGAGAGTCTCAAGCGATCGTCGTCTTTGGCTTCACATTGTCGTTTCAGTGTGGTTAACAAAGAATCGCACAAATCGATGATGACCTGTCTGCTTTCTCCAGTGGCACGTCTGACTTGAAATCTTTAAACTTTACTGTGCACGTGACTGTGGTTCTAAATTTTCTGGAGGAGCGTTTATCCGTCACTAGAATGTGGTAATAATTTTCAGGTGATAGCGGTTACCTTTGGTTTCACGTAGATTCTTCTCCTTTCTCAATGAAATCACGAGATCGTTTCATCCTGATCGCAAAGAAATAAATGACAGAATATTTATTCCATTCTAAATCATTCAAGAAGACGGAAAAGCCAACACAGATCGTGTTTCTGATCAAAACTTTGCGGAGCGTGATACGAAGGTTTTCTTCAGAGAAAACAACAAAACTACTTCCCCTCGTTTCGAAATAAACGTAGAGACACTTGCTAGTTCTGTCAGAAGAAAGAACATGGGTCTTCAAAACATTAACAACATCGAAGTAAGACAGGCATCAAGAGAGACAAAGGTCAAGATACCTGTTATCATTGTCAGGAAATATGACACTGGTTTTCAGACTATCCTGAGAAAAAAGAGAACAAATCAATGAAACAACATAAGGCGGAGAGGGCTTCCGAATATCAATGAAACAACATAAGGCGGAGAGGGCTTCCGAATATAAGGAAGAACCCTGCGAAATGGAGCAAGAACCCAATTTCCGTCCAGAAAGAGGACAAAAGAAGGCAAGAAGAAGAAAGTGAAGTAGAGGAAAAACCTGTGACTGTGAAGAGATTCGTGTAATGGAAAAAGCGAGAAGAAGCAAAGGCATTTTTTATGATGAGTTGTGAAATTTCGTTGTCACTTATAAACGGAGAGAATACATCAGAAAGAAAAACTTAAGTGTCACTTGGTTTTGATTTTAATAATAATAAGAACCTACACGTATGCAATCACAAACTTACATCATGGGTATAACAAAAGGGATTTAACATTTACTTGATTTGGCAAAATTTGAGTAGTCAGAGAGGTGTGTGGCCCTGAAATGGACTTTTGGGTGTTCATTAAAACAACAAACTCACGAACGGGAGTCAGTGAAGTTGACCAAGGTCTACTGTCGATGAATTGGTAGAGATCACTACTGTTCAGGAGTAATGGGAGTGTGGACTGAGTTGGAATGTTTGGTTCGGGAAGGTCAGACACCTTACCTCTGTCAAAATGTCTCAGAGTACCGTGACCGGTTGACCTTCACCGTCCTTCTTCTCTCCTAGAATTTGTTTACTCTCTGCTCCTTGTTCCTCTCGTTGATATATAGATAAATAGATAGATAGATAGATAGATAGATAGATAGAGAGAGAGAGAGAGAGAGAGAGAGAGAGAGACAGAGATAGATAGATAGACCGGATCTGGACAAAGAAACTGCCGGTCTGTTGCTTATCCATCACACAACGATCCGTAGCGGTAACTTCAAAGGGAAATCTACCACGAGGCATACCAGGTAGGGACTCCTCTGTTTGCTTTGCGATCAGTCAGTGATGTCACAGCTGTCTTGGAGCAGGTTCGGGCGTTTGAGGACAGGAAACCCAAGAGCAACATGTAAGTGATAAATTACACCAAAGCAGTTTTCAAAGAGACCAAACCGTATCCAATCAAAATCGAGAGATTCAGATCTAGGACGGAGTCTCAGTAAGCAACCGCTTAGGTTTGGGCCAAATCCATTTTTCAATCAGTACATGTTTGAACGTCGCCAGAGGTAGATCAAAGAGAAATTGAGAGGCATTAGACTGTACTCCGAGTTGTGCGCTCGTTAAACAGCGGGAAGGAATTCTATTGAAAATCTAGGTTTTGATTTGCGAACAAAGGTTTCTTGAGGTAACCTATATTCGCCCGAATTAGTCTCACTTTCATAAGTGGGTGTTGTAAGACTGATACATTAAGATCTAAATTTAATTTATTAGAAATCAAATCTTCCACGTATAGCTGAATTACCAAGATAGCATAACACAGCGTATAGCGAGTTATTAACATGCAAGATTATCGTATGTAGATTGGGTAGAATGGATCGAATGCACGGTCTACTTTGCTACTACGTTGCATCGTAATTCATAACTGAAATTATTAGTGAATTATGTTAGAACTTGTTCTTGGCATCCGTCCGTCTACGGGAGACGATGGCGTAGCTCCAAAGTAAGCTTTTGCTTATCCTTCTTTTTAGCTCTCTTTTCAACCGGTTTTATTCTTCTCTTTTCCTCTGCGTTTTGAACTCCCTGCCTGACAACAAGACGCCAGCTGGAACGGTTGTTTGCACAGCTCTCCCAGTCGTTGACATTGATGTTTGCTGTCTTCATATCCTTCTTGCAAACATCTTTGTAGCGCAGATGTGGTCGTCCAGTTGGTCGTGCACCTTCTGCTAACTCCCCATATAACAGGTCCTTGGGAATGCGACCTGGGTCCATTCTCTTGACATGGCCGAGCCAGCGAAGGCGCCTCTCGCTGAGTATGGAGAACATACTGTTCATGTTGGCGCGTTCTAGAACCTCTGTGTTGGGTACTTTGTCCTGCCACTGGATGTGCAGAATGCGCTGCAGACATCTCAGGTTGAAGCTGTTGAGTTTCCTCTCGTGTCTTGCATAGGTGGTCCATGTTTCGCTGCTGTAGAGAAGTGAGCTGAGCACGCAGGCTTGGTAGACACGCAGTTTGGTCTTCTCAGTGAGGTTGGGGTTGTTCCAGACCCTCTGGTTAAGTCTGGCCATCACTGCTGCTGCCTTGGCAATCCTGCCGCCCACCTCAGAATCAATGGAGAGTGAGCTGGAGATGTTAGACCCGAGGTATGTGAAGTTCTCGACAACTTCCAAATTTTTCCCATCGATGGAGACAGAGGGAGGGGAGTCTGTGTCCTGTGCCATGACATTCGTTTTCTTCAAACTGATGGTCAGTCCAAATTCCTTACATGCATGGGAGATGCGGCATACCAGCTGCTGAAGTCCATCTTCCGTGTGTGATGTCAAGGCTGCATCGTCGGCAAAGAGCAATTTACGGATGAGTACCTCTGTGACTTTAGTCTTAGCACGGAGACGGGCGATGTTGAACAGCTTGCCGTCAGCCCTGGTATGGATGTACACTCCCTCGCTGCAGTCCTTGAATGCGTACTGGAGAAGCATGGAGAAGAAGATGGCAAAGAGCGTCGGTGCAAGGACACAGGCTTGTTTGACTCCGCTAATGACTGGAAATGCTTCGGATGTTGCGCCATTGAAGCACACTGTGCTGTGCATTTTCTTGTGGAACGACATAATCACAGAAAGCAGACGTGGGGGGCAGCCGATTTTCTGCAGGAGTCTGAAGAGTCCACTCCGACTAACCATGTCAAACGCCTTCGTCAGGTCTATGAAGGCAATGTAGAGGGGTATCTGCTGCTCTCGACACTTCTCCTGCAGCTGACGTAGTGAAAAGATCATGTCTACAGTTGACCTGCCGGCTCGAAATCCACACTGGGATTCTGGGTAGACGCGGGAGGCTAGGATCTGCAAGCGCGCCAAGGCAACACGGGCGAAAGCCTTTCCGATGATGCTGAGGAGGGAGATGCCCCGATAGTTGTTGCAGTCGCTACGGTCTCCTTTGCTTTTGTACAGTACGATGTTGGCGTCACGTATGTCCTGTGGGATGTATCCCTGTTCCCAGCAAAGGCAGAGGAGTGTGTGTAGGGGCTGGAGCAGTGCTGGTTTTCCGCTCTTGAGGACTTCAGGCGCAATGCCGTCGCTTCCAGGAGCCATCCCACAGGCAAGGCAATCGATGACTTTTCCAAGCTCTTCCCGGGTGGGCTGTGTGTCTAGCTCCTCCATGACAGGCAGGTCTGGAATGGCGTCCAAGGCAGTTCCAGTGACATTGTTTTGGGTTGCATATAGCTCGAGATAGTGCTCAACCCATCGCTGCAGTTGTTTCCCCTGGTCTGTGATGACTTCGCCCGTCTTGGACTTGAGGGGGGCGGTCTTGTAGCTGGGGGGCCTGTCGCCTTTTTGATACCCTCATACATTCCTCTTGTATCCCCGGTGTCAGCAGCTGTCTGTATACTGTTGCAAAGGTTCAGCCAGTAGGTGTTGGCACCGGGGCGGGCGGTCTTCTGGGCGTTATTCCTTGCAATCCTGAGGGCTTGTAGTGTTCTGGGGCTAGGTGCAGCCTTGTATGCCAGGAGGGCTTTCCTCTTTGCCTCAGTCACGGGCTCCATCTCCTCCCAGTTTGCCTCATACCAGTCGACATTCTTTCGCTCCCTCTTCACGTAAGTTGTGATGGATGAACTGTACACAGAGTCACGGATATGGGACCACTTGGAGTCAATGGTGTCATCAGGTGTCACTTTGGTGAGGGCTTCCTTCAGTTTGCTGATGAACTGCTGTGTTTTCTCTGGGTTGCTTGCACAGCAGGTGTTGATGCGTGGGTGACCTTTCTTCTTGGCGTGGTGCAGCTTCTTGGGTAATATTCGCACCTTGCTGGCCACGAGGGAATGGTCCGTGTCACAATCGGCACCGTGGTAGCTGCGGGTGAGGAGGACACTGGCCAGTTCTGCACGCCTGGTGATGACGAGGTCTAGCTGGTGCCAGTGGCGTGAACGTGGGTGTCTCCACTACACCTGGTGGATCTCCTTGCATTTGAAGAAAGTGTTGGTCACACATAGGCTGTGGGAGCAGCACATCTCCAGCAGTCGCTGACCATTCTGGTTGATCTTGCCCCTTCCGTAAAAGCCGAGACAGGTGGACCAGGCCTCATGGTCAGCTCCCACTCTAGCATTGAAGTCTCCTAGTAAGTAAAGGCTTTCATTGTTGGGGATACTGGATATTGCCTGATCCAGAGCCTCATAAAACTTGTCTTTCTCCTCGTAGGTGGAGCAGAGGGTTGGGGCGTACACGCTGAAGATGTTGCCGGGCCTAAGGATGTTGACAGCCGGAGGGCAAGGATTCTCTCAGTACCTGATGATGGAGTTTCAATGAAGGCGATTAGCGTGTTCTTGACGGCAAAGCCTACACCATGCTGCCTAGGTTCATGCAAGGGCTTCCCCTGCCAAAAGAATGTGTAATTGGCTTCCCTGATGGTGCCGCTGTCAGCCAGTCGGGTCTCCTGGAGGCAGGCAATGTCGATGTTCAGTCGGGAGAGTTCTCTGTCAATGACGGCAGTCTTCCGTGCATCGTCGATCTGCTGTAGGTCAGTGGTCAATCCAGGACACATGGTCCTGATGTTCCAGGTTGCAAAACGAAGAGTTGGAGTCTTTTTATTTCTTCTTTTAGTCTTTCCTGGTGCAGAGTTTTGTGGCCCACTTGTCGAGATGGTTCTCTAAGCTCCACGCACCCAGTGAAGCAGGCAGGCCATGGCGGACAGCACCTTACTGACTGGGGGCTGCCCAGCTTGAGGCGGGCGGTAGCTGTCCAGTGAGACCTGGTGATCTCTCCCACCGTCAGAAGTAACCCCTGGCGCCAAGCTCTACGCCAATCGAGCTTTGACTTAGAACCGGTAAACTGCTACTTCTCGTGTTGTGCCGACGCCGTACGACGACGCTGGAGTGTCCTCTCCAGTGGAGCTACGAAGCCTGGGCAGGGTGGTATGGAGAATCAGCTGTTGTCCATGCAGCAGATCCCCCGTCTCCACGTAGCTGGTGTGCCCAAGGGAACGACGAATGCCGATACAGCTTGGCACCAACGGCGTCGCAGGAGTTGCCGGAATGACGTTGAAGTCAATGTCATACCGCCTTAGGGACTCCATCTCCGGATTTTCTGTCGGGGTTTACTCCCTTAGCCTTTCCCATGAGTGGGTATAGCTACAAGGCAGCAGAGGTTTGGAATCGGAGTTTTCCTTCTCCTAGATGAGCTACCATCCAAGGTTTACGAGTCCCATCTACCCGAAGGAACTGGTTTTAAGGCGCCAGTGGGCCGCCTTCACCCCTTCTCCTGTTAGTAGAAAACATGGTCTGCCGGGCTTCAAATCTAAACCACTCGCGAAGGCCAGGAGCTGGATTTTAGTTGACAGAGGCAGTAAGAGACGCAGGCCGTATGGGGCATTTTGGAGGATTGGAGCGCTTGTCTCCCACTCCCACCCCGGGCAATGTCAACCTTAGACCACTAAGGTACTTGCTTTTTTAGTATATGAATATATAGATTTTTAATTATGCAGAGTTAGTCATTGTTGGAATTGTGCACATAATAAGATATTTGTATGTGTCTTTTATAATTAGAAGTGTAGGAAATGCATATGATTGCTGTTGATGATGACAGTTTATTATATCGAGAAGTTAACAATTAGAGATGTGTATGCATGTATTAGAAGTCGTTGATAATATCGTTATTGTAATAGCACAATTATTATGAAACAAAGCGTGTATGGAGTATTTAAATGTGAGTGCGTCAATAGACCTGATCACGTATTCGCCATTATTCTGATGAAAGGTCTGTGAGAGTATGATTACTTCTCCTGAGATCGAGGAAGGAGACAAGATTATACGTCCTTTATAATTTCACAGGAAGCTTTCCTGGTGGGTGTAGAGTCGGATTCCGAGGATTTGGTAGACGTTAGTTTGACGTCAGCAATTTGTGTAGAGGCGCAGTGCATGAAGGAGCATGTAATAGAGAGGGCCGGAATAGTTGGAAGGACGGATCCGGAAGTGCCAGGATAGCAAGTAATCAAGAGTACCGGGAGTACCAAAGAGAAACCAGAGGCGAACAGATGAGTAACAGAGACAACACTGAAGGGAAACACCTCACTTAGGACCTTTAATTCATATGATAAGAAATTGCGATTAAGAAATTTGTTGATGAAATTAATGAATGCATTTTATATATTTTTTATTAAACTGTTATACCTTTCACCTTGAGTTATTTATAGACATAGACCATCGGCACTGCTGACTGGAGGCTCGGAGCTATTTAAAATTTAGTTGTCCACACTCTCCGTTAATGGAAATAATACTGCAGGAGGAACGTGACAAAATATTTGAACTAATAAAGAAATGCTGAATATATGTCCACCAGTGATATGTCCCGTCTGTCATAGACTTTATCTTGCAATGAAAGATCGTAACAGTTATCTTCCCTTTAACCGATTGGCGTTAGCATGGAACAAATCGGTTAAAGATTATTTCCGGTATACTTCCTGCTTAATAAACAAGCAATAAAACGAAAGCATCTTCATCTTGCATTACAAAATGTCTCAATCGTATGGCTCATGGGCGTTATCGTCGGTGAGATAGGAGTTAAAAAGACAAGGTCAAGTTATTTTGCGAGAAAAAGGAGTTAATTGATGGGTAAGGAAATATTTAACATGATAGGGATATTGAACGCAAACAGAAAATCATATTTTCTCTGCATAAAAATAAAATAATCATTTTGAAACAATTAACTTTGTTATTATTTTCTGAAATTATTATTCAACAGATTTATATTCCTAAAATAATATAATTCATGGACGATTCGGCAGTTTATTCTTAATAATTCTTTAGATAGTTACTTGACTTCCTTGAAAAGGATTTTAGCTATTTTAGTTTGGAAATATAAAAGATTTTTGCTGAATATTTTTTACGCTAAACACATATTTGATATATTATTAGTTTAATATATATGCATTATATGCTACTGTACATATTCATTTTCTTCCTAGGTTGGAAGTCTACGACAATAAGTTTTTAAAGGATGTCTTCCAAGACGAGTATTTTTATCAGTGAATAAAGTTTGTTATGTTAGTTGCGTTCTCCTCCAGAAAATAAGCTTTGGTTAAAACATAGTATTATTGTCTGTATTATGACGACTATGCTTCTTATTTAAAATGGAATTAACTTGATATTAAGCCCATACATGGCTGAGAGAGAGAGAGATGAACACGTATGTTTTTGTGTACGTGTATGTGCAATGACTCATAATGAGAGATTTTCTAGAAATGAAATGTCCTATTTTTTATTTTATTCAGACAACCTGCACCTAAAACATTACTTGGAAGTGACAAAAGAACAGAAATTATCATGGTTTAAAAAAAGTTGTATTGTTCATGGTGTGTTAATAAAATTCAGTTTTGCAGTGACAGTTTGCAATAAGATTTACATTGGATGTTGTTGCAATAAAACATTTGGTGTAATATTTTAAAAGGGAATTGTTTCTGATTACCACACACACACACTCACAAACAAACAGACACAACCACAGACTTTTCATTTGTAACCATTTAATTCTACAAATCCGGACCCTTTTCACTGAGGTGATTATTATACATTCATACAATGTATATCTACCTCTTTGTGACCACATATTTCACTTTTGTTGACAAAATAAAGGCATATATTTACCTTTCGTTTAAGGTTTAAATACGAGACTGTTCTCAGTTGTTTTACAAAAGATTAATTGTCCAGTAATAAGTGAATAAAATAATAAGACAGTAAGTTGTACATTTCATATTTACGTATCAAGTTCTGTCTTCCATGTAAATTGCAGCATGTCATTCGTAAATATTGTTGAAAATATTTTCAATCATGAGATTTTCATTAAGCCACACTAGTCAGATTTTTTTTAAAAAAATTAAAACTACACTAATCATCAGATAAGAAAATGAAGTTGCTAACATTAAGGCTTGTTTTTCTTTCGAGGAAAACAGACACACACTATTATATCAGCAAATGAAACACTCGTGACATGGGACATGGGATTTGTTAAGGGAAAGACAATTACACTCACACATACACACACTACCAACAAACATAAAACTTTTTGGGCCAATTGATCAGTCTCTCTTTCTAGAGATATGGTTTGCCCTAAGAAGGGCTGTTTTGTTTGTCCAGCGTCGAATTCACCTTATCAATGACCGCAGCTCCCAGGCCTAGCATCACACACGGCTCCAATCGTTCTCCCCAGAAATGTCGAAAATGGGAAGTAATAAAGAGGGTTAATTCGCTTCACTCTTCCAATCTTCGGTTTGATGTATTCTGAAGACTGCGTCACTTGCCCATTCGTGCTGATACTGCTGCTGTGGTCGCTGAAGTTTCCAATCTTGCAGTTGTAGCTCCAGTTCCAAATCCCCTATTCGATACGAGGCACCGTGAACTCTTGCGGTGGATTCAGTAATGGTGTCCTCACCACAAGTTTCACATGGCAAACGGGTCGCATCAGAAGGCTCGTGCCTTTTTCTTTCTCCTTCTCCTCTTCAAAGGCAACTTCTTATTCTTCATTCAAATCATCCATAGCTAGTCCGTCTAGGAGGGGACGAGCGTTTTCCAGATGAACCTAGAGATCCATTATCTTTTGTGATCTATTCATTTTGGATGTTGACTAGTCAACGATGGGTAGCAAGATTGCTCGATCGCTCCATCGATTTAAGTGGTTTTCCGCCATACGGGCATGCACGACTGGTTAATTCCCCCACTGGGGGGGGGGGGCTGATTAATGTTTTCGACGGGAAAGAAATGATGTCACATACACCCAAACGCATTTTTGCACTTACAGAGTGCTGTTTAATTAGACATAATCGCCCATACCGGCAAGCACGTCTTTTTACTATCCGAAACGGACTATTTAATTGGTCGTAGAGAGCGGAATGGTGCCACATTTCCCAGGCATTAATGTGCATAAAAGGCACTATTTAATTGCGTAGTCAGGTCATGGGTCAATATGACTGGCTTCATAGATCCTGGCGACCTGAATGTAAGGCTATACTCGAGTGCGGATAGTCCCAGCACACAGTCGAGTTAAACGTGGTAATTCAGTCTGCATTCACTGCACCAGGTGTCGACCAAGCAGTATGTGACGCCAGTAGAGATTAGTCGCCACTATGACGTCACATCAGGACACCTAGGTTTTTACTTATTTGTTCATGAAGAGAGGAAATAGTGCCTCTCCCTTCGTGTATTTAATATGTGCTAAGCACATTTATAAATTTGATGTCCGGCAGTGGCAAGGAAGAAGGTTCAGTCAGAGAGGAGCCCGCGCACTAGTAAGGCACCTTGGTGTATCCAGGATATTGGAGATATATTCTGTGCTGTTTTAATTAAGCACCAGTGACCACTTAGTGATAGGCTGTAGGGTTATTATAACTGTATCTAGTTTGTCAGATTTGGATGGAATGGTTTTGGTTTGGTTCACCATTTTACGTATGGTTATTGTAAGCTTTCCTCGGCTGGTTGGTGCGCTGCTTTGTGCAGCTGGAACTGATGGTCCTTGGAGTTTGGACCACCTCATACATTCTTAAGTTTTGGGATCATAACTAGTAACTGGACCATCTTATAGGTATTAATTTCGGGATTATAGTAAGTTTTCATATCTTGTTAGACTTTGCCGCCTTGTGCAGCGGGGCTTGATGGTCTTGGAATTTTTAGAGCACGTTATATATTCTAGATTTTGGGTCCTATCTAGGTGTTCTAATTGTTTTTAGTGCCGCGAAGAGATGATGTGTCACAGTGCAGTTGCGTTTGTTGTACTACACATAATATGCGGTCACCTTGTGGTAGGAAAAGATGTTAATGTCCTTAATTTCATGTCGTAGGATTTTGTTGCCCTAGAAAAATAATTAATAAAAAAAGAGATTTTTTTTAATATTAAAAAAAAATTAATTTTTTTTAGATTAAGGGTCATTGCAGTTTATTGTTTTTATATGTGTGGGTTTAGGGTTGTGCTAAGTACTTGCTAATCCATCTTTATGTTTGATTTATTTTCCTTGTTTTATTGATGAGCTATTAGTATGTTGATATTTTATTTTCAGGCTAAGTCTATTTGATTAAGACATATATCTTTGCCGAATACTCGGGTCGCTAAGACATGTCAAAGTTATCTGATCTTATTTATTCTATAACTTTAAGTTTATTAGCCTGTCTATTATAATTGTTTCTATTTTGTTTTATTTATGTGGTGTTATTTTATTTTCAGGCTAAATCAGATATATTTGCAGAATACTCGGGTCGCTAAGATATGTCAAAGACATCTAATTTTATTTATTCCCTAATTTTAAGTTTGTTAGCCTAACTACTAGTTATGGTAGGGTTGGACTTATTTTGCTTTAATAATTATCCTAGCTTGTGGATAGAGTTATTTATGTGATGTTATTTTCAGGCTAAATCTATTTTGATAAGACAGATATATTTGCCGAATACTCGGGTCGCTAAGACATGTCATAGACACCTGATCTTTTTGTTCCTTACATTTAATTTATTAGCCCTAGTTGTAATTAATTGAATGGTATTGATTTGTTGTTTAGCGGGCCATACACTCGGATACCATAGGAAAATGCAGTGGTTGATAGGTGCAGGTGCAGCATCATCCTGCGCTTGGCGGTACACATCCCTACTTGGGTGGTAAACTGTATGCTACCCCATCCCCCATTTCCCCACCCAGTTACACCAGGAGGGGTATCCGGTAATGAAGAGACCAGCTGTATTGTTACCTGAAATTGATCTTTTGTTTAAATCCCAACATTTTTCCCAATGTCGGTAAGGAAATTTACGATATTTTAGTAAGTAGTGCCCTTATTTAGGTTTTGTTCCTTGAGTAATTCAGGATAGATCGGTGGGGTCCATATTTGTATCGTTTAGTCCTAAACCTATTTCGTTGGGTTCTATACTTATGGCAGGTGTTGAAAATATGTTCTAAATCTTCTTGGAGTGGGCAGTGTGGGTATTTGCCATTAGAGTTTGTGTTGGTTGTCAAATATTTCCAGAGCTGGTGGCTAATTTAGTTTTGTCTATTAGTATCCTATTGATAAGTTTTTTATCCTGACTTGTGACTTGTGGTGCTTTGGTATGTCTTGTGACCTTGTTTAGTATGGAGTATAGCTTGCGTGCCTTTTTGCTGCTATCCCATAGTTGTTGCCACTTGCCATCAATGTTAGTTCTGATAATGCTGTACAATTTTTGGACGCTGCAGTATAAAGCTACAGAGTCAGATTCATGGAGATGTTGTTTAGCTACTTGATCTGCTATGTAATAGTTGTTTAATTAAGTGATTGGTTTCCATCAGAAAGTTGTTTATTTTGACAGAGTGGTTTGATTTAATCGAGTTGATGACGCTAAGGGAGTCGCTATTTATAAATGCTTGGCTAGTGTTTGTTAGTTGGATTCATTTTAGGGCTTCCATAATGGCCCAAACTTCGGCTATGTAAATGTAGCAGGGGTCGGGTAATCTAGCTCGGAATTCTGTGTCGGTTTCAGGGATTACTATTCCCTCTGAAGTTTTGTTCGGATTTGTACTTTTTCAGCCATCGGTTTATATCTTGGTGTACCCTATGTATTTTTCTTCTAGTTCGGCTAATATTTTTGTCCTTATATCATGTACCTGGTCTTGTTTGTTGCCATAAGTAAGGGCTGTTGTGTTACAATTAGTTACATCCGTTCCAAGGTGTTTGGTCGGGGTAACTGCATTGCTCAGCTTGTGGTGTGGGTAGGATGAGATCTTTGGTTAGTTCTATCGTAGGATTGACGAACGCTACTCTTGATATCCCTGAAGCACGGACATGAAACAAAACACCCTCTTACACAAAAACTAACAATACCCGCACCACAACCAAAACATGAGTCAGCAGCGAACGAAACAGGACGCAACATGGAACTAACAGAGCTAGCGACGGATATCATTCCCGCCCAGGCACTTGCAGCACTAAAAGATCTCTGCCTTGTAGTCGCAACAGGCTGGAGTTTAAAAGCAAAAACCAATGCAACTACTTTGCTCTTACTATGGGAAAGTAATGAAGCAGGTCAGAAGAAGAAAAGTCACAGAAGTCGGAAAAAGGGCCACCACCGCTTCAAAATTAAAAGTATTTTTACCTAATAGTGACCAAACATTGTGTTCTGTCGCTTAGACATATTAGTTAACAGGAATTGTTAGAGCATCTAAAATGTACACTCTGTACTAGAATTTCTTTTAACGGATAGGACATAGGAAATTTTTTAAAGACCTGTCTGATTCGACTCAACTGAACAGGTGGCTGACACAGCATTGGTATTTTTTATTGTCCATTTAAATAACCGGACTAAATTTGGTTAAGTAAGAGCTGGCGTTTTAAGGAAGTGCACAACATCCATGGCTGGCTTGCCGAGCTTCTTGCCTCATTACCTCACTCGGACAACGTACACAGGCGGAGATGTGGAACAATTTCCACCCGTCTAAAGCTAGGTGTCCTTTTGTGACGTTATCGCTGCGACCAATCGCCACGGACGTTACAAACTGCTTGGGTCGACACCTAGTGCAGTCCACAACTGACTGAATTCCAACTTTATGATAACATGAGTGTGTGTTGGGTCCATTCCCACTCATGGCTAAGTTAGCAGAGCTCTGTGAGCACATAAACATCGGGGGGGTTGGGGGTGGCTCCAACTCCTTTCCCCAGGAACAGTTATCAGTCCGCTGTGCGGACATAAACCAGAGGCACATACACTCCGTGCGAACGCCTCTTTAATCTAAAGAATCAATCAATCAATCAACCAAAACATCGAATGCGTGGACATAAAAGAAGCACTCACTTTCACCTTTTACCTATACAAGATGTTATTAATTTAGTTTTGAATCACTTTAATTTCTTCGAGTCTATTTTTTCGCTCTTCTTTTTCCAGTTCCAATTTCAGCCTAACCTCACCCAAACGTAAAGCAGCAGGATCACTAATTTTCTCAACAGTTTTTTCTGTCTCCGTCTTCTGTTGTTCTCGAATCAACCTAACAATCCTTTTTCTTGCATCTTTTTATGTTCGTCAGCGGATAACACTGACAAGTCATGTTGTTTTCCAAGTAGTGCTTCGGTAACGGGTCTAAATAGTTTAGCTGTTTCTTTTTCCGCGGCAACTCGTCCTTGGTGTTCTTGCTCGACACTCTGCTTAAACGCGGCTCTTGCAAATGTCTTTAGCAAATAATTTTTGATTTATCCATTTGATTGATTACGTCTGATAAAACTACAAATATCGGTCAATACAACAACAAAACATTTTTGCTTGATCTCGTGCAAGTTCATGAAATAAGAAAAGGTGGTATATGTATTTTGTTTGCTTGATGCTACGGTTCAATAAACTTGTCTTTAGACACATCTCCGTATTGTTCGTTTGCAACGTTTCGTACATCAACATTATCTAAACCCGGAAATAATATAAAACATCCTGTTTTTCGTCGAATAAATCTGTCCACGTTATAAAATCCCTGTGCAAGGTATACCGCATTACAATTTATGTTTCTGGATAATGAAATTAAGATCTAATTTTATTAATTTCGTCAAATACGATTATCATTTGCTCGTCAGAATCAAGTTCGTTCACCAGTTTTATGATCTTTTGGTTCCTTGGTCGAAAATATATCATCTCCAGCACCAAGTGTGTTTTAAGTTTCTCGTTGTACTCGTTTAATTATACGTATTTGTCCTGCTGCGGATTAATCGTGTAAACGTGAATGCTGTCGTAGTTAATTTTCGTTGTGTAATCGATTCATTTGCCGATTACTTTTACCAGATCCTGTCCGACCTATTATTACGTAATGACAGCCTGTAAGTTCGTTGTTATGTTTGTGTCTGATCAGCCGCTCAGTATCAAAGTTTAATATTTACATTCTGTTTAATAATATTGTATACTACAAACGTTTTGTTGGAAGAATGCTATCAGCTTTAAGAGAAGAAACAATGAGTTATTATACGAAATTGGAACAACATTAACTACATCAACTTCGGTAGATACTGCAAAGACAAAACGGAAAAGAAAATTTATCCGGATACCTTAAGAAAGATGGAAATAAAATGTCTGGCAATTTATTTATGTCAGGGCAGCCGTATTGGATCTGGAAACAGCATACCAAGGAGTAAATTTAAACGAAACAGAAGCAGTTAGTTATGCTCAGTTGAAAACCGTAGACGAAAATAAACTGACGTTGTCTGGCGAAACTTTAAGCTTATAACTTAAATATGTATGGGAAAAGATTACTAACTTGGAAACCGCATATCCAATTGTGGATGGTCTAATAACTAGTCAAGCGTTAAGTTATGCGCAGTTGAAAATCGTCGATGATAACAAATTGCCGCTACCTGGTGACAAGATGACTGGAAATTAAATCATGGACGGCAAAAAGAATATCGGGTTCGGGCAAGATTATCCATCAGCAAATGTTGATTCTGGTCAAGCGGTAAGTTAGAATCAGCTAAAATCTGTTTACCATTACAATGTTAATAAAAGAGGAGTTGCAATGACAAGCGACTTGACGTTTAAAGATTGTACAAAAGTCGCTGGACTATCAATGAATTCACCTCCGGCTTATGATACCGAAGCAATACGTTATGCGCAGTGAAAAGGTGCTTTAACACCGTATTTACATTTGTCTGGTGGATCTATGAAAGGAACAATAGATATGGGAAGTAAAGTGATATTCAATATGCAATTGGATAACACAACGTTGGACAATGATAACTGGTTGACCAAAGTCCGAATCGTTAAAAGTAATTTCTTATGCTTACCGGTGATACAGTTTATGGTACGATGTTTATGTGTGCTTATACTATAACTTCAACGTATACACCAGTTGCAGAAGAAGATCTAACAATTAATAAATATGTTGATAAAACTAAACCAGATGCAATTACAATTGTATTTAAAGCTTTCAACGCGGTTTTCCTAAGAAAATCTGGTGGAACGATGTCTGATACGTTGATTATGGGCAACGTCAACATGTACCCCAACAAACCTAAAAGATCTAATAGATAAAGCCTACGGCGACAGTGTTGCAACTTGTGGAATAAAACAAACTAAAAACAACGTATTTATATATTACTGCATTTGTATGGGAAAATATGAACGAGGTTTTTGGATGTAATACTCCACGACCTTGGGAGTTCATATTTTCCCATACAAATGCAGTAACCTTTTTTATTATATGCTCATTTTCTTATTCTACTTAAGGCTTACTTTTACAAACAAAATACATTACAAGAAACAAAGTAAAGGAATGTATGCCGTATTCCAAACTAAATACACAAGCGCAGATTCATTATTACACAACAACAACATTATTAATGTGCACATAACTTCGCGCAGATAAATTTGAACTCATTCGCGCGTTAGACATAGTTTCGAAAGAAAATGACGTTTTCGTCTTCTTAAAATTGAAATTTGGAGTCATATTGTGAATGAATGCGCATTGCAACAAGTTTTCCATTTGATCTGGAATTAATAGATTTTGGTACTTTTGTCGATTCTACGAAATTCCGTAATTATGGTCTGGATTTATATTTCACAGTTCCACCTGAAATACATCGAACTGAAGAAGCGAGGGAGAAACGTGTTGACATCTGCAAATGTGTTTCTGTTTCTGTCTTTGAATGTTTGAAATCATAATGTAGGGAAAATATGAAGCCTTTCAATTGCAATTATCAAGAAGACGCTGTGGAATTTAATGCCTATTTCATTTTGAGTGCAGTAAGGAGGATGTAATTACACTTATATTCGAAATTACAGTACAATTTCCAAATATGTAATCAAGATCGAGAACCTATGACATGGCTCATGTAATTCGGATTTGCAGAACTAAGAAAATACATTCTGAGAAAATTCAGGATGTAAAACTTTAAGTATACCTTTTTGCCATTCTTACTACCAGCAAAAGAAGTTTATGCCTTGTCGCTTGTATGTTATTCGTAAGGACCCTTTCTGGCGTATACTGTACAGCTAGTCTAAATCCGAAACATTGTATCAAAACAGTTAACGCGGAATGTGCCAAAGCAGATGGTATGTGGGACTCCACGAAACATTTGCTTTACTTCATTCAGAAACAAATTTTATCAACCAAAACGTAAATCGCCTACTACGCGAGTGTACAAGATTTGTTTAGAAATCAAAAGTGCTGGCGTCTGCGTCCATTGTTTGTTTACAATAGAAAGTAATTTTTTAATGCATGTGAATGCAATATGAAGGTGTGCAATATCGTAAAATACTGAACGATTCTGACTATGTAAAGTTAACGGAAAGCAAATTTGAGCATATAATGTTATATTACAATGCTCGTCGAAGCATCTGATAATCGAGTTTGATTTATTGCAAGTGCGTCTATGCAATACTCGGGAAATAATCCAAATCGTGTTTTTCTTTTTACTTTAATGGTGACTGTTTTTCAAGAGTGGACAACCTACGGATAAGCATCAAACGTTCGGTTGAAAATTAAATGCCCGGTCGCAGTTGCAATTCGGCAATTTCATTTGTGAGGTCGTCTAAATTCTGTTCTCGGTCGAATTTATGAATGGCAGTTAGAGAGATCTAACGATAATGTGACTTGGAAAGTTTGTATAGCACAACTCACATTAATGGTAGTACAACTGCGTATTTTACGATTCCAACAGCAAATATCCTCAACAAGCATCAATATTTTCGAATTCACGTTATGACAGCTGAAAGACCATTTCCAGGTTTAACTGCGTTTCAGATATATAAATTAGATGATCAGATATAAAACGGTTTTGGTTTTTAATGAAATATAAAACGATTTTGTCAAGATAAAATTTAACCAGACGATGTAAAATAATATGACAACAACTGACCCACCAATTCAGTTACCAAAGAATTTTATGAAAATATTTTTAATCCGGAAAAAATATATGAGTTTCTTAAGTAGATCCTAAATCAAATGCGATTAATGAGATTAGCAAAATGAATTATTTAAATTGAAGTCGTTAAATGACGCTAATATAGCGTTGAAAGAACACGAGGATAACTTTGTTCGTGTTATGAGAATGCGAGGACCGCAATTGAAAGATGCATTAAAAGGTTTTAATATTAGCAGCAGGTATTGTCATCTTGACGATTGTCTCGAAGAACAACGAAACTTTGAACGCATATTAAAAAAGATATTGCTCGAACTTAGCAAAGAAAATACGATATTGATTAATCAATCAAATTTAATAAAATCACTAGTGCATGCAGGAAAAACTTGAGCGAGAGCGAATAAATCGAGTACATGATGAGCTTAATAAATTAGCCGATAATAAAAATGTAAAACTAAATAAAGAAAACAAACTTAGAGATGAATTTTCAAAACGTCAAATATTTTACGAGATCTGTAAAGATTATCGTGATAAAAAGACATTGCTTGAAATTTTCGATCAACGAGGCGATGCTACGCTATTTGTAAAACCACACGCTAACGCAGTTTTACCCATGTTGATGCCTGAAACAATTGTTGATGGTGTTAAATGCAGTATTAATTTCAATCTTATCATCGTCAAAAACTCATTACAAATAATTGAGGATTTATTTTTTGACATTAACAGTTATAGTCATGAAGAAAAAAAAATATATTTATCGATGATGTAAGCAACGTAAATATCGAAGGAAATTTATATTCCTACTACAATATCAATGAAGTTGAGGATGCTCCATTACCATCGTTAGAGCGATCTAGAAGTTGACTATCAGAGATTACTACGATGAAATCAAAGTACTTAATATTATTTTTTAAAATTTTGACTGCGATTAAAATGGGCAAATATTTTGGATATGTAATTGACAATTTTAAAGTTAAAATATTTATGTTACAATATTTTGCGACAGCATATGCAATAAAAAAGACATCTTACGCTTAAAAGTTTAGTACACAAAATACAGGACTAGTAATTGGTTTTATCAACGAATCAGAAAAAATACGCTGATTTTGTCAATAACTTAAGTGAAATAAAAACCAATTTTGATTCGTATAGTTGGGTAATGAAAAATGAAGTACTAACAGATCGAAGATATGAGGACACATCAGATGTCTATGACACGTACAGAAATTTTATAGCAGATCATAAAAACGATGAATTTCGTCAGTTGATTCAGTTGTTGGAACTAAAAATATTACTATCACCTAATATATATCAGCCGGGACTACAACTTTTACTCTTGTGCAAGAGAATAATGGAGAAAAAGATCGTCGACTTCAATCACTTGTCGGAAGATATTCCAAAAAACGAACTTGCTGCGCTAATGCAGTACTACAAGTTTCATCACAAGAAACTCTGGTGTGCAAAATTTTGCTATAAATACTAAAACAGAATATTGCGAATAATTTCATACATTCCCCTTGCGCTAACATGGTCAGGTTTATCATGCGGAGCATCATTAAATCGGTTTTTGTTAATAATATCCGGAGTCGGCGTTTCTCTTGCAATCTTGTAAGCGAATAGAGACTCGATTTCAGACCCAAAAAAGTGCATTTAAAACTGTTAGCATGACATATAAAAACATTGCTTGATCAAATACAAAGCAGCAGGGAAGGCGAACAGACAACATGGTTGAAATATAATTTGCTTAAAACAAAACATCATACAAGAAAAAAAATAAGGTCACAAAAATCTTAGGGGTTATTTTGTTTTTTCTTCGTATGTACTTTGTATATATATGAGGTCGCGCCTTCCCTGCTGCTATTAATTTATCCAAATATTTTATCGAGACCAACACGATATCGTGTTCGAGGATCATGTAAATTTATTGTTATAAATCCATGCGGAGTAGCTTGCACTCGTGAAAAAAGTTTCTAAATTTATTTATATCCATGTCACCGCCACACCAAGTTTGATGAATATTTCGCAACGTATATGTATCAACTCCATTAAACACAACTAAAATATTACAGGATTTGATTGTTTGTCCAGCATCACATCGTCGTATACAACCAAATTATTAATAAATCCATCAATAGAATCGACGGACGGTGCTTCATTAATATCGGTGGTAAATTTGATAACATCGTTATCTAATAATCTTGCGTTTTCATTAAAATATTTAAGCACATCATAACATCGTTGATCATCTACAGGCGGAGCTACCAAATACAACTTATGCCATTTTTGCCATCTCATTATAAGATTAAGTAACAACTGTGTCTTTCCACTTCCAGATGGTCCTATTATTATCATCCTAATCGAATTCGGTAACGCAGGATGCTGCTTGACAGGTTCTCGTTTTCGAGTTGCTGAGAAATCAATTATACCCATATTATATAAACATAAGAATCTATATTGTTTGCGCTGTAGAACTAAAACCCCAACTAATGCTCTATCCACGGTTACAACAAAAAATGCGAGAATAGCATATGGTGGAAAATGTGCAGTATGTAACAGAAAAAAGTTTTCTTTTTTACCTAAAAAAGACGGTGGTGATATTGCTAAATTAATGTCAAAGTTCCCAGGCACTCCCTGGGCTAAATACTCTGGAGAAAAACATCTACCAGGATATAATTATTGCGGTCCTGGTACTCGACTCGATATCAGGCTTGATAATCAGGATCAACCAAAACCAGGTGAATATCCTATAGATGATATTGCTAAAGCATGTCACCTTCATGATGTAGCATATAAAAGCAAAAACCTACAAGACAGACATATTGCAGATATGAAGTTGATTCATTCATTAAATTCTGTAAAAAATAAAAATATCAGAGAATCATTAGCTAATTGGTTAGTAAGATCCGCGATGAAAGATAAATTAGTGCTAGGTGCTGGTAATGTATAAATGGAATCGATATATTATTCACCAAGAGGATACTGGAGGGGTAAAGCAGCAATTACTAAACTCGCTAATGCAGCAAAAGTCAAGTATTCTACTGCTAAAGCGTGGTTATCCAAACAGGCAATATGGCAAATTTATCTACCAACACCGAAACAAATTCACTTTGCACATTTTGATGTTAGCGTTCCTAATGAAGTTAATCAAGCTGATATATTATTTCTACCACATGATACCGTTAAAATCCAAAGACATCAATTAACATACAAGTGCGCGCTAACTGTAGTTGATGTTGCAAGTAGATATAAAGATGCAGAACCGATATGAACTAAAACAGCATCTGAGGTAGCTTCTGCGTTTGAACGAATTTATCAACGAGGATCTTTGCAATGGCCACAACTATTACAGGCTGATCCTGGCAAAGAATTTCTTGGTCCAGTATCATCGTTGATGAAGCGACATAATGTCAAAATACGACGAGGACATACTGCAATTCATCGTGATCAGGCAATTGTTGAACGACTTAATCGAACACTCGCTCAGCGGTTATTTGGATATCAATACGCGAAGGAATTTATTCAAGATAAAAGATCTCGCGAATGGGCTGCAAGATTACCAAGTGTGATAACTGAGTTAAATAATGAAATAACGCGAACAACCAACATGAAACCTATTCATGCAATCACAAAAAAAAACATATACCTACACAACGACGTGATTTTCAACACAGCCAGTATTTGGTAATACCACTGTCAGGTATTTATATGAACCGGGTCGACTTGAAGATGGTGAAAAAAGAGCGACTGATCCTATTTCGAGTATTACGACGCACAAGATATCTAGCGTAACAAAATCCACTGGTAGACCCGCAATCTACAGACTGTATTCAACTGCTCCTCAACGTGGATTTGTACGTCAACAATTACAAATAATTCCCGAGGACACACAATTACCGCCTAAATCACTTAACTAGCACCTCTACGTCGATTACACTCGAGACAGGTCAACATAGTATTTTCTCGTGTATGACCAAGAAGGTTATTTTTTCTATCTACGGTAAATTGTCTTGGATCATTTTTCAGATACCGCCATAACATTATAAAATTACAACTTGCACAATGATTATTCTGCTGTTGTTTCAGCGTGTTGATAAATTCAACGTCGAGATCAAAATCGCGTTTATTTGTTTGCTCACTTTGTTTATAACCAGCCAATTTTTTTCTTATTATATCTTCGTCAATATCATCATTGATCACTGACGAATCCATGACGATTCTCCGCAGTTGAGATATTTTTCTAACTCGAGACACTGCAAGATAAACTAAGTTCGACCATTCGATACGATCATCAACGATCCAAACAACTGTATCAGTAATAGTTAATCCTTGACATGAATGAATCGTCATCGCGTATCCAAGCGTCCACGGGGATTTATCAGCACGTAGAGCATCTTCAACAACATCAACATCAACTGCGACGATACCATTTAATACTAAATTCTGTTTCCACTGTCCTGGTATATCAACGTCAATATTTTGTCGTCGCGTATCAGCTGGTCGATAACATAACTGAACTGGCAACGTTGGAAACTTTTCTCGTTGTAACTGAAACAACTCCCGTTGAAGTGTATCACGAACTATCTTTCTACTTGCAACTATCAAATCATTTCGTCTCCACGTCTGCAGAAAGTTGTTCATCGAAGTTTCTGAAATTATTTTACGCATTACTTCACATTGAATTTTAGTCTGATTAATATTTTTAATTCTCTTAATTCTGCATCAAGTGCTCTATGATCATCAGTTATTTCTTCATAGTAATCAATGAAATTGTTCAGCCAATCATGTGGAGATGGTCCAACTATAGGTGGTGGTTGACCGTGACCGCCGCACATTATCACAGCAGTATTTCTTGTTAATAACCAATCAAGAAATGTTTTTAATGTTTCTTATGATACTGTACATATTTCATCCCAAACGATAATCCTCGGAATATATTTTTCTCCCATTCGATCAGGAGTCCATGCATCATCTTTGTACCTAAAAAAGCTGTGATAATTACATGATTGTACTCCTCGTTGTTTCATTTCTGGCTCGAGTCTGTGTGTAGGTGTTAACACGATCATATCTGATTTCTGAAATAGTTCGATCGCTCGAGTGGTTTTACCAGAACCTCTAGGTCCGTTTAGATAAACCGTTTTATTTCTAGTTATTGGATCGTATACCGATAGTGAAGACGATAGTTTTAATGTCTGATATTTTTTACAATAAATATCTTTAACCGCAACATCAGCGGATTCGGAATAATTAAGTATATTTTCTTTTTTTATTCTCAGCGAACCCCACGATGCACAAGTGTCTATATTTAATTTTTCCAACAAACCTAAATATTTTTTATTGATATAAAACGAATCCGTAGCGACTCTGACAGCAAACTCAGAAATCTTATTTATCATCGATAATAGATTTATCGAAACGTACGCTAACATTGATGATCTTAAATGAGTATATTGAGGTGACTTACCGTCCATGTAGCTCACAATTGTACCTAATTTAGTTCCATTTGGTAAGAAAGCTATTTCTCGATTTATAAACGTGTTTTTATTCGTTGTATCAGCGATTATAAAATCTAACTCAGCATCATCCATGATCAATCTTGTACAATATCGTTTATGATCATATGATCCTCCTTGGGTGAACTTCCCAATTATTTTTCTGCCAAGATCTTTTGCGATTTTGTTCTCGTAATCAGTTTTGTTGGGGTTTTCATCATCGGAATATTTTTTTCTTGTGGTAACCAAACTTCGGTTTGTTTCCGATATGATACAATTGCTTCACTTACAATCAACGATATTAATATCGCACAATCAAGCATATATCTTAATAGTACTATTGGTGCCCAGCGTTTTTCTGAAAAATGCCTACCGAACCAAACATAACAAATCGTATGGAGATCTTTATCAAACTCGGATGATTCGATACAAGCAAATCCAGTTAAATCGAAATCCGGTAATGGTCCATTTCACGATACTCGTGTCATTTAGTGTGTCGGATGACCGAATCTCTTAAAATACATAGAACGATCCGAGAAAACTTCCCGGAAAACATGCAACCATATCAACTCAAATAACATCTTTATGATCGTATTTAGTATTATACAATCCGCCGTGTCCGTATTCGACACAACTCGATATTATATCATTGAGAAAGTCAAATCTAGTTGGTTTCCACGAATTTTTCTTTCTAGCAAAATGAGCCGCAACTGACGGAACAGTAAAACAGTTGCTCAATATTTCATCAGTATCATCAGTATATTGCAGCGCAAGATTTTTCATTTTCTCGTGGAGAAGATCTGTTCGATAAATAACATCTTTCGGTCTTACAAACTGATCAAATTTACTATTTTCTTCCATATATGATTCGTCGTTCTCAGAACTTTGAAACAACCATACTGACACAGGATCGTTTTAACTTATTTCGTTAATAAAATCAAACGTATCTCCGCGATAGCATTTAACAGTTCGATTTCGTGGAAACACTGTTACTTCGCTAGTCCGCGCGTGCGCGTTATGATGAATAATTTTAATCGAAGCTCCTTTTGATTTATATTTTGATTCATACAAAATCTCTCCTGTTATCGTCGCTACGGTTATTGGGAATTTTAATTTTTTCCTAACTCGGCGACATCTTTGATAGACGCCCCGGTATCTTTAACCATTTCTCCCCACTCGTTTATTATATTACGTCTTTTATCCGTTAAACCGTTTCCACGAGTCGAAACGGTAAAATGTTCTTTTACTCGTTCAGCTACACAGTTTATTTTTGAAAATTTCATCGGCTTCAGATTATCAACGCTAGGTTTTTCATTTATCAGATAGATTCCATAAATAACCGCGGTCACAGGATATGCTCGTTCATAATAAGGTTTGTCAATACCAGTCAATAGACCTGGATTGGAATCTTTCTTAGTACGACAGTTTTTTATTAGCATGGACAGGATCATATTTATCACGGATAATCCAATCATCTGTTTCTGTTAGCATGACAAATTTTATTCTGAAAAGATATTTGCGAATGTCAAGGTAGTTAATGATAGTTGTCGCTCGTTTGACGCTCATCGTAGCATAGATGATTTGTTTGTTGCGTATAATCTTGAACGTTGACCAGATATGAGATGCACCATCTGCGTGAAATTCTTTCTTGGCGTCGTGAGTTTTATTAATCAAACTTTTATTTTTTGTATCAACCAGATCTCGCATCGGTAGATCAGGAGATATTCTGTCGAGATTAAATTTATCTGCTTTCCAGTGCTTGATTGCGAATAATCTATCGAATTCGTTCATATTATATTTCAAACAAATATTTAAATTAAAATATATATACAATGTCTCAATGCAAATGGTTGATGATCGGTTCACTGACTCCTTGTAATAAATCCTGTATAAAGGAATTCTGCGGACAACACTTGCAGAGCGTTCGTAGCGGAAGCTTAGGACCAACACCATGTATGCGATGTGGTGTTGGAGTATGAGGTAAAACACAGTTGTGTGCAAATAATATCGCGAGCTTAAAAGATACTATGATAAAAAAATAATAACAGTAACAACGCTATAAAATCTATGGAGCATTATCTAAGTTTTCAGAAAAATTATGATTTAAACAAATAATATTATTATAATGAACAGAGAGTTTGTGAAGATCCTACAATAACAAACTACGAATTAAATCATGATGGTGTGATTAGACACTGTCGATTGAAAAAACCAATTGGTTCTGTTAACAATAATGGTTATCTTAAATTTGCTGCTGATGTCATCGATTTGAATACGAGTGTTTCTTCAAAGATGGTTTTGTGATCGATCACATGAACGGTGTTAAAACCGACAATAATTTATCTAACATTCAGGCTATTAAACAGAGTGAGAACTCTGCACGGGGAGGGACTGGTAAATATGAAGAAAAAAAAAACAGTTGCAAGGAGGGTGGTTAAATCTACAAATGTAGATACTGGTGAAGAGAGAACGTTTCAATCAATGTGTTCTGCTGCGAAATACTCTGATGTTAACCTGCGTGTGGTGAAATACGTCGCAGAAAATATAACCAAATCCCTTTCTCAAAAAAATATAAACAGAAAACCACCGTCCAATATCAATAATGATATCATCTTTAGCAAGTAATTATCTCGAATTATATTTATTAACTATTTATTTAATTTTTTTATATCGTTAAAATATCAATTTAGTGTATTTAAGGGAGATAACTCCGTTGAGTAGACTCATGTAATTAAGTTACCTCTCTTTGACCATGTCACGGACCCGCAGACGTATTTACGATAAAATAACAGACTTGTAAATAAATATTTTTTGTGTTAATTATCCTTGTTATGTCAGGTGAAAACCCATAATATTGTATCATAAATTCGATAAATTGTTCTTTTTGTTAATATTCTACGTTAAAATAAAAATTTCAGTGTATTTAATGGAGATAACTCCGTTGAGTATATTTATATAATTGAGTTACCTCCCTTTGACCATGTCACGAAGCCACAATGTTTCCTAAATTATTTTTAGGTACATCTGATTTTGTTAGGTAAAAATAAATATATTGTATAAAGTACTCTGAATTTTACATGTTCAGAATTAAAATTCAGATGTATCGAAAAACACGAAATATTGCTTTCTTCAGTGATAACTGTTAACGGTTAACTATATAATAAATTTTTAATCATATATATATATATATATATATATATATATATATATATATATATATATATATATATATATATATATATATATATATATATATATATATATATATATATATCAGAAGATTCAGTAGCTCATTGTGAACGCGTCTATGAAACTCGAGGTCTGGCGATCGAGTCCCATGACTGACAACTGTCAGTGGTTACGCTTATTTGCGTTTTTTATAATTAATTGGGGACTCCGCTAAAGCCTCGAAACTCAACAGAAAACAAAACACCCTCCCACCACGTCACCAGTGGTGGATACATGTTTTGTATTACCCACGGGCTGATTACTGGGGGGTGTCAAAATATGTTGAGTGTAGAGAAGGCCCCCGTATATGTTGTGCTGTCCTTACTGTAAATATGTAAATATAATAAATACTACGTGTTGTGTCGTCCTACTGTAAATATGTAAATACTACGTGTTGTGCCCTCCTACTGTAAATATGTCAATACAATGCTATAAATATGTAAATATTATAAATACTACGTGTTGTGCCGTCCTTAATTAAGATTTATATGTATGTGGTGTCCTTAGAAATAGGTTATAGATTGTATATATTTCGTGTGTCCTCTAAACTTGCTAGAATGTGGTGGAAATCTAGAATTTATATGGGGATTATATGCTGTATTGTCCTTATGTGTGTCCTCTAAACTTGCTAGAATGCGGTGGCAATCTAGGAGTTTATATGGGGATTGTGTCGTCATTCACCAAACACGCACTCTGGAACCTGCTAGACCGTTGTTTGACGGGATAGGGGTTCTCATAAGGGGTTGTGTTTCGTGTGCCCTCTAAACTGGCTAGAATGCGGTGGCAATCTAGGAGTTTATATGATGGTTGTATTGTCCTTATGTGTATCCTCTGAACTTGCTAGAATGCGGTGGCAATCCAGGAGTTTATGGGATTTATTTTATTGCTGAAGAAACCATATATCGAAAACTTCAGATTGTTAAAAATTTATTTTAAATATATACATAAATACTAAATAATGAACCATGAAAATATTAATGACGTAATTATTGTTATTAAAACATTAGAAAAAGACGGTATTAATATATCTGATGAACTGAATCCTGAAAAGATTATTTCTGATTATGAACTTTTAGAAGAACGTAAAATTGAAGGTGGTTATACACTGCCGTCCGAATACAAGTTTATAAAACGAATTCAGGCGGCGATGTTCCAGTCACTAGGTGCAGTAAAAGATGATCAGGTCAAGGAATTCGTCCCTCTCTCTGCCGCAGTAGAAAAATTAGATTGGAGTTATCTCGTGAATACGAGGCAAAGAAAACAATTAATGCTCGTGTAAAATAATTAAGAAAAATTATGTTAGATCGTGAAACGATCCAAAGTAACTTCGTTCCTGATGAAACGACTGAGCATGAGCACGTGTAATATTTTATTATTCTGAAATATTTTTTTATTCTGAGATATTTTTTATCATGAAATATTTTATTATTCTGAAATATTTTTATTATTCTGAATATTTTATTTATTCTGAAATATTTTATTTATTCTATATTTTTAATCATAAAATCTGATAAATTTGTATAATTTTGAGTACCAAAATACCCATCAGAATTAACAAACTGATCGAGTTGTAAAATTTTTACTACCTAACTACCCATCAATTTCGGAATAATAATAAGATATTTCAGAATAATAAAAAAATTCAAAATAATAATAATAAAAAATTTTTAGTATTTTTTGCAAAACTGATCGATTTGTATAATTTTGACTACCTAACTACCAATCAGAATTATCAATCTGATCGATTTGTATAATTTTGAGTACCTAACCACCCATCAGAATTGACAAACTGATTGATTTGTATAATTTTGAGTATCTAACTACCCATCAATTTCTGATAAAAGAAAATATTTCTGATAAAATAAAATATTCCAAAATAAATAAAATATTTCTGATAAAATAAAATATTTCTGATAAAATAAAATATAAATAAAATATTTCAGAATAAATAAAATATTTCGGATAAAATAAAATATTTCAGAATAACTAAAATATTTTTGATAAAATAAAATATTTCTGATCAAAAATCATTACGATAAAAATCTACGATAAAAGTCTTACGACTTTACATACAGATTCACAATTAATTCCTCTCCCCGTAAGTCATTTAAGCGTCCGAGGTGGTCAGTAAACTTAAAATTTATTCGTGTTAACATATTATTATGACACCGCAGATAAACAGGATTAGTTGGTTCTTGCACGATTAAACTTGGGGGGGGGGACTTGTGGAGTGAACGTGTATAAGATATATCCTTGTTGAGCCTGATTTGATTTTCCAAGGTCTATTTGACAGCTGCCATCGATCACATCACAAACGAGATTAACCGCGATTGTCTATATTATATTGACTATTCCTGGAGATACATGTCTACCGCCTCGGTATGGATCATTATTATGTCTGAGAACAATCGGAGGTGGGGCTATTTTTCTCCATGATGCGACGATTTTATGAAAGTTTTTCGTGAAAAGATCGTTGAGAGTTTTTTTTAATTCGCCTGTGTAAAACCCTGGCAATATGAACGTTGGTATATCCACGTCAGTTATCTTATAATGATCAGTAAATAATTTGATAAGTGTCATTTTTTTCCTCTATGTAATCTGTAATAATAATATTAGAACCTTTGTTATCATCAGCTATTTTTTTCACTTCCAAATCAGAAATTCGGCGTTCAATTTTTTTAACTATTTCATCACCTACTAAAATTACTTCTTCGGTAATAACCTTATTAATGAACTCAAGATCTGATATAACCTGGTTTAAATGTTCTCTTGTTGAAACTATTTGTTGAATTATATCACTATTGTAATGTTGTATAATACCTAAAAATAAATTTTGTAGATTTATAAATGATCGCGCATGCTCAGATTTCATTTCATCAGAAACTAATAATAAATTCTTCATCCATATATGGATCTTTAGATGATTCAGGTTTGTAATTATATATAGTTCTTTCTGTTCTAGGAAGATTTGTACAATCTGATGCTGTAAAATATAGTCTTACACCTACACTAGTGTACAACCATGGATATTTTTTCTGTATTCTGGAAACTCAATAAATATTGTTTTATTTGTGTTAAAATCAACCAACTTTGGTTCTGATGGTCCATGATATTCTGGCGGGATTTCAGGCCAACCTAAGACATTTCTGATCGAAGATTGATAAATATCAACGACGTAATCAGGCAAGTGTATTTCAACCGTCGAGGATAGCGTTGGTTCATAAACGTTAATTGATATTTTTGATTCTTTTCCTGTTATTGATTTTATTCTACGTGCAAATTCTTCATTGATCTCTTCAATCTCATAACTACTAGTTGGTATTCCAACAACCTGTCAATCGGGGTTCCATCGGGTTTGTTTTTATTAGCAAATACAAGCGAATTATTTGCTGGTGTACATTAAATGATTTCGATCTGATATTTGGCCAACTATGATATACTCGTAATTACGCTAGTGCAATTTCTTTTACTGGAATTGCAGTTGGAAAATTTATGCTAAATTCAGGATTAGTCGAACTTACTGAGATCATCGCGGTCTTGTGCGGGGTTGTGTTTGTCACGATCTGCTGGAGTAGCTCTACTGATGTCATTATTAATACTCGTACCTTTAATACCAGCGCAGTTGTATATTTTAATCATCTCTGAAAACTCGAAATCAGATATAATTCATCACTGAGACTTGCTGATAACAACGAAGATAATTTGGAATATGCTGCTGTCGCCGTATGTAATTTTATCATGTAATCGGATAATTTTTCATTTATGCAGGTGCATATTTTTTTTGCAATGATATTGAAAACACCTGCAATCGTTGTTGTAGCTGAAATACAGATTGTCACGGCTACTCGTGCCATCATTGTCATTGCTGATAATAACACACCGGTTCTAGCAACAACAGCGGATGCTGAATAAACAATTACGTCAACGATAGCTAGTCGTCGTCGATATTTTTTATTTGTATCATGTATTTTTTGATGATATTTTTCAGCGATGTTTGCCATTCACGTGCTTGATCGTACCTGTATTGAGATGCATTGTCGATTGAGGTACTCATTATATTTTATGCAGTAACCAATTGAGGTGTTTCAGTTACAAATTCCAAACACCACCAGTAAGATGTTGCGGTTAATTTCTTATCAGCTGCTTCCAGAATAAATATTTCTTCGGTTCCGCTATTTAATATAACAGATACAACCCCAGAATACTTATCAGTTGAATGACGTCATGGATACGTTGTAAATATTTCAAATTTTGCAGCACTGAACACAGACAGCCTGTACACGCCAGTGACTGTTGCGGTATATTTGATAGTTTTATTTTGCTGCGACCATGTTCCAAATCCCGATGATATAGTGTATACGATGTTGGTAATATGTCCGGGAGTTATTCCGGCTGGAATTTTAATTAAATTGGTTTTATTAACGGTCTCAGGAATCCCCGCTACGATGTTTTGCTGTGTTTGTTTGATCGTGTCTAGGTTAGTTTTGATATCAACGAGTTTTACGTCAACGACCAACGGATTACCAAAAAATTCCTCTGCGATTTCATTATTTTTTCTAAAATTTCTGCGAAGATTTGTGAACGCGTTTACGTGAACGTCATACTCGGCCCGCAACGTGGATAATTTACCATCTACGGTGTTGTAGTTGACGTCGACGTATTTTTTTGTTGCTGCGTCTTCGTCGGATGTTGGATCTCTTAAAACTACTATCTTATTCCCGTTCATGCTGAGTTCACCCGTCATTGTGTCACCGGTATTTTTCACGCGATTAGCAACGCTTCTTGCAATTTCATTTCTGATGGTGCAAACGACAGACTTGAATCTCTGATTTTTCCGCTGTCAGTAAACACGGGTATATTATCCGTGACCGCACCGAGTACTCGTCGAACTATGTCATTCCATTTTATATTGCTGGTTTTTAGTTTACCATATCGATCCTGAAAAATAACAACCTCATCTGGGTCAACTCCAGCCAGGTTCATAATATCAGCGAGTTCATCTTTAGTCGCATACTTTGACAGATCAATGTCATCGGATTTTTTCTTAACGCGTGAAGAAGATCTTCCGTAAATATCAACCATTATATAAGATCTAAGATCTGTTTAAAACGAATCGGTTGCTTGTATAATCATGCACGACTTTATGTGGCGGTTTGGATGATCTTGATATAGCGTTAAGTACATTAATTGCCTCACGGCCACATATTGGCGGATCTGTCATTGTTTGTGTGGGTAGCGTTGAATACCAAACTTGTGCGTGAAGTGGTACAACATGCTTGATAAATTAAATGGGTGGAGCTAACCCGTATGAATCAAAATAAACGATTCCACGTGGATCAACCGCGTATGATACCCAATGAGTACCGGGTCCTGAATTTGAGTCGAGATTAATAATACCTGTTTCAACACTGCTTGGTTGTTTCGGTAATTGATCTCGCATAAAAACACCTCTGAAGTTTTTTATTTTTAGTTGTTTAGCAGCATCAAGTAAACCAAAATTTGATGCTGGAGCGTCTAACGAAGTGATCCTGGAAGCCTCAGACCTCTTCCGCAACGAGATCCCGGTAATCTTAGACCAGCTCCATTTTTTTATATCCTTTTCCTGTTGCTTTCTTTAGAGTCATTCCAGCAGCTGTTCCAACAGCACCTAACGCAGCTGCCTTTGCTACGGCTGGAGAGGCAGCAGCTATTAACGCTGGTATTGCTGCAAGAAGTGGGAAAATACCACCTGTTTTAACCATATCTTTAATGGCACTCAGAGATAGATGAAGCTGAACTCCAGTTTTTGATTTCAGTGCTTTATTGAAGTGTTTAATCTGATTCTTGGTTAGTGATAGTTTATTGGGACCACCACTAGAAATCTGATCTTGTTTTAACGTTATTTTTGTTCCGCAGTTTTTTATTGAATTTGATTGAAGTTTCTTGACCTGACCGGGAGTCAGAGTTACGTTAACATGACTGTATGACATTTTATGATAAATACTTGCCACGCTCCAAATAATGAGTATAGATTTTCCACTGGTGCATCAACGACTCTCATTCGACCGCTACCACCTTCAAGTAACATTGCTTTGTCACTAAGTATAACCGCGATTACTCTGTAATCAACACAGCCACCTGTACTTAATGTTGCTTTGAGATGTATATCAACAACAGAATGTTTTGAGAGATCAAGATGATACAGCGAAAAATAATAGATCGGAAACAAAATTCTAAACTCATGTTGTGATATTTGCAAACCGGTATCCACATTTTGATCACGTCCCATGAACGTCATCAAATGATGATACATACGTCCTATATGATTTCGTTCATAATTAAGTTGTATATTTTCTGTTGGTTCTTGTTGTCCGTTTATTCGCAAAGAAATATCTGTGATACCTAGTTTATCAAATATCATATGAGTACGTTCTTGATTATTTAAACGATCATAGTTCTGAACGCAATAAAAATATGCCGCGGTGTAGAAACACCTTATTGTCATGCTATATTCCATGCAAACTGACCGTAATTATCACTTTGTATACTATCCGTGCTTGTTGTTAACCATGCCAACAAGGATTTACCACCTGTGTCCATGAAAGAAAGTAATTTTTGTTCTTCTGCGATCGTTGGAGTCATCACCGGCATCCACAAGGAAAATTTTGTTAATACTACTTTACCAGCATCATCAGCAGGTCTCCACAGAGCATCGTTATCATCACTCTTTCTTACAAAAACAACCGTGTGTCTAGCTCCAAAAATAACTTTTCTAACATTCCTACAAAATCCAAAAATATGCGATAGTGGAATTGTACATGAAAAACTTCTATTGGCTCCTAGCAACATATTTTTACGAACTGAAAATCCCAAGTTGAAATTTGGGTTAGCACCATGAACCACTGGCCACACATCAACGTCAGCGTTTCCTGCAAAATTTCTTGGTCGTCTTATAATATACGGACTATCATCGGGGTGACCAGTATTATCTTTTACAAACATCATTGTGGGACCTGTTGATCATGTATAATCATCAGAATATCTTGCTAGACCAATTATTGTTGTAGCAACATCAACATCTTTCTGAATCGATTCAATATTTTTCAAATCAATCATATATGTGGCGCTATCAATCAGTGCCATAATAACATTGTTGACAAAACCAACTTGTACTGCATCTGCGTAATTAGCATCGTTTGTTCTTACAATTGTACCTTCTACCTCAATAAAAGCCTCAGCGGGTAGAAAATAGCTACTTGTGTCATGAACTTGTAGTTCAATTCTTCCACGTTGATCTGGTATTCGTGCTTCATAGGAATAAAACTGATAATCACGTACCGATTCATCCTTACGGACAGGTGCTTCCATATCAAATGCTTCGTCGGATACGCGCTTGAACATTTTATTATAATTATTTTCGTCTAACACGAGAATCATCGTGTTCGGGAAATTCCACTTCCTGATATTAAACTTGAAATATTATTCCTTGGTTCACCGAGCCCTTGATCTGCTAGTGCTGCTAGTCTCTGATTTGCAGCTTGATTTATTATTTTACTGACAGCTGCGGGCATAAATTCAGTACTTTACGTGACTTGTTGTCGTGGCCCTCCCTACTGCTGTCAATTAAAAATTGTTATATCATAATATGGTGCATCCGGAATCTTACACAGCTAGATTAGCATGAAAGCGAGAAGAGGCACTTAAAAAATATATCCCCGTAAAAGATGAATTTAAAAAAAAACGTTCAGTTGCAGCAACAAGCACAAGTTGAATTTTCAGCCGGCACAGAACAGTTATTTAAACCCGTAACAACAGCTACTGAAAAAGCTGCAGCGATTACTGAAAGAGCTATATGGGGAGATATTAAGGATGAGGAGGAAAGAAAAAAGCTGGGTATTATTCCAGTATTTAAACAAACCGCTGAGCAGACTGAAAAAATAGCAGCAAGAACTAAAAAAAAAAAAAAAAAAGATTTTACGAGATCTTCCAACTGACATAGTTGCAGCTCAACGTCGACCTGTCGACGAAGAAATGCCTGAAGGCGAAGCTAGCGCCGACGCTGGTGATATACCAACAGCACAGGCCAGGGTTAAGGTTGATATAATCGATAGATTTACCGAACAAAGTATTAAATCTATAAGGTCGGCTACAAACGTAGATAATTTAGCTGAGCTTGCTGTGCGAAGTTATGATGACCGAAACAGAGTTTTAAAACCCGAGCATGCTGATGATGCTGTAAGTCGTGAAAACTGGTACAAGTGGATATCTCGTGTATACTATGGTCTTAATTGGGTTAAATCCAGTGATGTTAGATTTATTGAATTTGATTCCGCAATAGATCGTTTTTTTTAAACGACTACAATCACTGTCACAACCTACGCAGAAGTCTTCGCCACCGCAACAACCTCAACCCAAGCCTCAACCCGAGAAATTACCACTACAACCTAAGGAGATGTTTCACGGAGACGCTTTTGAGTTTATTACCTCAAGAACACCTTCACAATTAGCCCTTATTGCTGCGGGTGGTTATCATGACTTTCACTCGACGTGGCTAAAACCTGAATATGTTGAAAAAGTAACACGTGATAATTGGCCTACTGCGATATGTTTTACCTCTGGTGAGTCGCGTGTTCATCTAAACGATCCCAATTACATATCATTTATGCAAAGTGTAGCTAAAGTAAAGCAGCGAATGCTTCAAGAAAAACAACCGAAATCCGGCAAAGGTTTGGGAGATAATTTTGTTTGTCCTGATAGTATTTTCAATGACGTTTCGCGGTTAGAAGTTCTCATAGGAGGAAAACGTGCTGGAAATAACTCGCCGGAAATAATTAATGAAGCCGCTGATATCTGTCGACGATTATTTCAAGGCGGTGTCATGGATACTAGTATATACCGAGAACTCATTGATGAATTCGTTGATGATTACAGCGATTAGATAAACAATAGCAAATAGCATAACATGGTCATATACAATAGACAATATACTCCCGTACAGATCAAAGCAGTAAACTCACGATTACCAATCTATAGAGCAACTTACGGACATGGACTCGGTGATATTGTTCAGGGGTTATTTGCGGGGTTAGCACCAAAAGTAGGTCCTCTTGCAAAACAATTATCAATGAAAGCCATGAATGTTGTTGGTGAAAAAGCTCCTGGTGCAATTGCCAATGTTGCTGGTAAGGCGTTCTCGGCAATCAAAGAAAGACTAGCACGATTAATAAGACGAAAATCACCACAGTAAAACTGGCAAGCACCCAAATTATGCCCACGGATGTCAGTAAGGTGATAAATCAAGCTGCAAATCAGAAACTAGCAGCGTTGATAGATCAAGGGGTTGACGCAGAAGGAAATATAACAGCGAATTTGATAGCAGGAAGTGAACTTCGTGTGCGACGACGATAATCACCATTTGGAAAATAGGCAATTGTATAAAATGTTCAAACGCATATCCGACTCAGCATTCGACATAGATGCGCCGGTCCAGCGAGATAACTCAGTGCGTGATTATCAATTTTATTCCTATGACGTACGACTACCAAATCAACTAGGGCGTATCGAACTTAAAGTTCATGATACAAGTAGATATTTCCTGCCCTGTGAGGCGTTTATTGAAGTAGAAGGTGAATTTGTAAGTGCAGATGATAATAACTACGATGCCAATACGCGAGTTGTTTTTGTCAATAATGGGATTATGGCCTTGTTTGATAGCGCCACATATATGATTGATGGGAAAAATGTTGAATCAATCCAAAAGAATGTCGATGTTGCTACAATAATAATTGGTCTAGCAAGATATTCTGATGATTACGCAAGATCAGCAGGTCCGTCCATGATGTTTGCTAAGGATATTACCGACAACGCTGATCATATTCAATATGTTACAAGACGGCCAAAAAAAAACCACTCTAACGCTGCTGAAGACGCAGATGTGGCGCCAATTATTATTAGTGGTAGTGCGACTTACAAGTTGGGATTTGTAACGCGCCAAAAACCATGTTGTCAGGAGATAAAAAAAAGTTTTTCGTGCGTAATTCCACTTTCTTACATCTTCGGATTTTGCAGAGATGTTAGAAAGGTCATCTTTTGAGCTAGACACACATTTGTGCTCGTAAGAAAAGGCGATGATAATGATGCGATCTGGCGAGGAGCTGGTGTCGATGCTGGTAAAGTAGATATAATAAAACTCTCGCTGTTGATGCCGATATTATCTCCATCGGTCACGGAAGAGCTGCGATTACTCTCTTTTATGAATCAAGGTGGTAAATCATTGCTATCGTGGTTAACAGTAACCACAGACTCCATCCAAAGTTCCGTCAGAGATGTATTTACTTGGCATATAGCATCACAGCAGGGCGTTTCTGCGCCACAACATATTTTTATTGTGCTGCAAGATACTCGGCGGGTGGGTAATCAGGAGCGTTCGCATATGGTATTTGACAAACTCGACGTTACCGAGGTTTCATTGAGAATAAACGGACATCAAGAACCGTCTGAGGATATATCATTAAGTTTGACACATAATCATGTGGCACGCGTACACAATCGCTGGCTGAAGTTTCTGGCGCGTAATCTAAATATAGATACATGGGACGCAAATACCACAGTTTGATTTTACAAATCTGTACCCGATTTATTACTTTTCGCTGGAGCATCTTGATTTATCCAAACAATCTGTCGTTGATATATACTTCCGAACTCGTGTTGGTACCCCACCAGTTCTCGCGACTGGTCCGCCAATTATTTATGGCCCCTGTAGAGCAATCGCGGTCATGCTCAGTGACAAAGCAATGTTCCTTGAAGGCATAAGTGGTCGACTGAGAGTCATTGATGCGCCAGTGGAAAATATGTAGACAATTAGATCAATCGCGTTAATTATAAAAATGTCATACAATCACGTTAATGTCACTCTGACTCCTGGTCAGGTAAAAAAATTACAATCAAAAAACGCGAGCGCGTGTGGGACAACGATAACACTAACGCGGGATCAAATTGCTAGTGGGGGCCCAAACAAGTTATCGTTGACTACAACTCAACTAAATCACCTCAATAAAGCAAAGAAAGCAAAAACTGGAGTTCAATTTTGTTTCGCTCCAAAAGCCATCAGCGACATGATTAAAACAGGTGGTATATTTCCACTTCTCGCAGCAATACCAGCACTGATAGCAGCCGCGTTAGGTGCTGTTGGAACCGCTGCTAGAATGGCATTAAAGAAAGCAACCGGAAAAGGATACAAAAAAGGAGCGGGTCTAAGACTTCCAGGAACTCTGCCATCATGCTATCCCAAGCGCCGTTCACACCGATGTCAAATTTTGATTTACTCGATGCCGCTAAACAATTAAATATAAAAAATTTCAAAGGTGTTTTTTATGCGAGATCAGTTACCGAGACAACCGAATAATCCAGAAACTGGAATTATTAATCTCGATAGCAGCGAACGCCCTGGAACTCAGTGGGTTGCTTACGCGATCGATCCACGTGGAATTATCTATTTCGATTCGTACGGGTTAGCACCGCCAGTTGAATTTCTAAAATACGCACAAAGCACTTCCATTCCAGTTTGGTATTCAACGCTACCAACACAAACATTAACCGATCCACCAATATGTGGCCGTGAAATAGTGAATGTGCTTGCAGCGTTATCAAAATCAACCAAACCACCTCACAAAGTCGTGCACGAGTATACCGCGGACCGATTTAACATTTTAAACAAGCCCTAAAGAATAATGGTTGATATTTACGGAAGATCTCTCATCGAAGCAAAGACAAAAAAACGCGGCGACGTACATTTATGAAAATATGCCACCAAAGATGAAATCGACAATCTTTTAAGGTTGTCCGGGATAGACCCAGATGAGGTTGTTATTTTTCAGGACCGACATGGCAAGCTAAAAACCAGCAATATCAAATGGAATGACATAGTTCGCAGGGTTCTTGGAGCTACCGCGGACAACATCCCTGTGTTTACTGACAGCGGAAAAATCAGGGACTCAAGTATATCGTTTACAACCATCAGAGATGAAATCATACAGAGAGTTGCTAATCGCGTGAAAAATAAAGGTGACACAATGACAGGTGAAGTCAACATGAACGGGAATAAAATAGTGGTTTTAAGAGATCCAACATCCGACCAAGATGCCGCGACGAAAAAATATGTTGACACCGTTGACGATAAATTATCCACGTTTCGGGCCGAGTATGACGTTCACGTAAACGCGTTTGCATGACTTCGCAGAAATTTTCAAAAAACCGATGAGGCCATAGATAAATTCTTTGGTACCCTCTCACCGTTGACGCAAAACTTTCTGATATCAAAACTAACAGCGACACTATCAAACGAACACAAGAAGATGTTGTAAGTGGAATTCCTGAGATCGTTGACAAAATTAATCTAATTAAAATTCCGCCTGGAGTTACTCCGGGCATATTACCAATATCGTATACACGGTATCATCCGGGTTTGCAACATGGTCAAAACAAAATAATACTATCAAATATACCGCAACAGTCACTGGCGTGTACAGACTGTCTGTGTTCAGTGCTGCAAAATTTGAGATTTTCACAACATATCCCTGGCGACATTCCACTGACAAGTTTTCCGGGTTTGTGACTATCTTATTAAATAGCGGAACCGAAGAAACGTTTATACTGGAAGCAGCCGATAAGAAATTAACCACAACATCTTACTGGTGGTGTTTGGAATTCGTAGCTAAAACGCATCATTTGGTTACTGCGTAAAATAATAAATGGCCCCCCTGACGAAGTCAACAATGACAGCAACAACAACAACATTAGATGCGCAACAATATAGATACGATCAAGTGCGCGAATGGCAGTCAAGAGTTAAAAAATACCATCAACGAGTACGCGCTGAAAGTAAAAAAATACAAGCGATGTGTAATTATCTTGGATGCGTTAGTGTACTCGGTATCCGCGTTAGTTACATCCACTGGAGTAATATTATCAGCGCTAACGCCGGTACCAACAGCAATCCCAGTAACAATATGCGTTTCATCATCAGCGGCCGCGGCTGGTGTTTTTAATATAATCGCGAAAAAAATATCCACGTGCACGAGCACAAAACTGCACGACGCTGTTACACGATTAAACACAGCAACAGCAGCATACTCAAAATTGTCGTCGTTGATATCATCAAGCCTCAACGACGAAGCAATATCAGATTCCGAATTCACGAACATGGCAAACACATACAAACAAATTCACGTTTTGAAGGAAAATAAAATAAATAACAATGACAGAATTACTTCATCAGATAGCCGCAAATACAAGCCCTGTGAAAATCTCAATGATAACAGTAAGCTCGACCAAACCTGAATTCAGTATTAATTTTCCAACTGCGATTCCATTGAATGAAATCGCGCTGGCACAGTTGAGAGTATATTACAGCTGGCCCAATATCAGATCAAAATCATTTGGTGGATTACCAGCAAATAATTCGTTTGTGTTTGCAAATAAAAATAAACAAGATGGTACATCCGACTGGAACGTTGTTGGAATACCAACCGGGTCTTATCAAATCGAAAAAATCAATGAGGAATTACAACGTCGAATAAAAAATATCACCGGGAAGGAATCCAAAATAGCAATAACCGTTCATGAACCAATGCTGTCTTCTGCAATTGAGATAAACTCTCCTGACTACGCCGTGGATATATATCAAAGTTCGATCAGATCAGTGTTAGGATGGCCTGAAATTCAACCACCAAACCACCAATGCCACCTGAGCCAGTAAAGTTTGATTATGCCACGAACTTGTCCTCGTACGAAGGACTTAATCAACAATTCAAAAATATATTAGATAAGATAAAATCATCTACGTCTGATACTTTTTCGTTTATTGGCCACAGCAATATGAGTTGGAGTTTCCGAGCCTGGGGAGGAGATTTATGGCTGCCATATGCTAAATTTATGGAGTGCCTTTTTGAAATTAATCAAAAACATAGAGATCACCGGGAAAATCTACGACAAAGTTTCCAGGAATATCTTTTTGATGTGACAGGTTCACGCGACGAAATTATCAAACAAATAAAAATATTGTATCAACTCGCAAGCGATATAAGGTATCTAAGCGATCGTGCAACTTTGTCAATATATAATACTCCGATTGAGCGACAGTTTGCAGATGGATACGGGATAAAAGAAGATGACATAAGAAAATTTAAATTTACCGGGTATGACGCAGATGAACTCGAAAATCCGTCATTATATCATCGATGATTTCTTCCCTGATATACTCGCACAGTACAAAAAAACACTGCCACCGGCACAACAATGACCCAGAAGGGCAAGGACGACATGTGTCCCCGGAAATCGTAAATATAACCCCTGTGGTCGCGGTCAGTCTTGTGTGTGATGTAATTGATGGCAGCTACAGCACAGACACGACAGTATCAAATCAAGCGCAGCAAAGATTTGTTCTTTATTCATTCATACCAAAATATATACCACCTGGATTTCTGATTGTGCAAGAGCCGATCAATCCAGTCTATCTACGATGTCATAATCCACTGTTATCAAGAATAAATTTCAAACTAACAGACCAATCAGGCCACTTATTGGATATTCGAGGTGAAACTATACACATTAATTTACTTGTGCGATCTTAAGGATCTCATTTTTGATTTTCTCAGGCCGTTTTGCACGATTCGGAAAGTAATAAGGTAGTCAAAATCATGCGAATTTTTCAGTAAAAAGCAAAAAAAATTATATTTAAATCTGCAAGAAATTTATTTTTTACTGACAGACCTTGATTTCTAACTTAAATTAATCAAGCGAGTATCATATAATGTACCAACACGTGAAGGTTTTCATACACGACAAGCAAGTACTTGAAAACTACATCAAAAAAGTGTTTACACTGTTTCTAGTCGACCCAGTTGACCTGGTTATTGATGTATACGGTAACGAAGATTTTTTATTGACACAATCGCAGTTGGATAAACTACAGTGAGAACATATTTCTATGGTCACGTGTAATAAAGATCAGATTCTAAATTATGCGCACTCTTGCATTAAATCTGATCGACTTAAAGGAGACCAGAAACCAATGGAAATATTGGATAATAATAAAGGTACTATAGCAGTAAACCTTATTCTGAAGTATCATTTGCGAGCGAAATGCCAATATTAAAATATTGGCCTATCTTCTAGGAGCTGAATTTCCGTGACCTCGTATGCAAAATTTCCGCGCCTATTCGGTTACTTTCGGGATGTGACGTCATAGTAGCGACTCCAGCAGCCCAAGTGGGAGTTGCCAGAGTAAAAGACAATACCGTTTTGCGTTGCTTACGGGTGTAATAAAACATTAAGAAAAGCCAGTGTACAACATTTTTTTTTTCTTTTCCGAAAGATAAAGGCATACTGAAAGAATGGATACATTATTACAAACGAGTCGATTTCAAAGCAACACCATACAGCCCTATGTGCTCGTTACATTTCTCAAAGAACTGTTACGAGAGGGATTCTGAAAAAATGGCAGCTCAAGGATACGCAAATGCTAGGCTTAGACAAAAAGTTGGCTCTGTTCCAGACATAACGTTGAATATTTTAAATCCTGGGAAAAGTCTTAAATGTGTGAGTTACGAAAATAGGCAGAAGGCCGAGTAAGTGACCACAAAATGCAACAATCAATTCACAGATCTTTTATTTACACCAGCAGTGCTAAAAATAAATCGGATAGCCCGACACCCTGGGTCCCTCTGATTTTAGTTCCGGCCCATCCTGTATTCAAAATGAGGTGCCCGTCAGGCTTGTCGAAACAAAAATTGCCTGAGGAAACTTTGATCGCGCTGGTGAAATTAGTAAATGTATTTTCAAGATGTTGACATGCATGCCTTAACACGGCACAATCTAAATCAAGTCACTACTGTCCAAGGTGAAATTTAGATTTGATTTTAATCAAATGGAGGCTTTGCCAGAAATAATATTCTAAACCTGTCGTGTTTCGAGAAAACAAAATTTTCAGTAATCTTATAAAAATTACAAATTTAAAAAAAAAATCATTGTATACATGTAGTATGTATAAACGGTAATCTGTAATGATTGGAACTGATATAAAATTATTCCTTGGGCAGTTTAAATAACAGCGATTAAAAGAAAAGAGGTCAAAGTTTCACATTAAATGTCTGACAATAGAAACTGGGTGGGGGACTGTTGACCCAACCCCTTGTCCCAATGTGCGAGCGCCCATGGGACGTACCTTTTCTCCATGTGATACGCCTTATTATTCCCCCAGGACAAGCCCATTTTGCATATTCTGGTCAGCTCTGGCTAAATTGCAAAATAGCTAAAGTTTTGATTTAAGTACGCAAACAATAAAGCCGATGTGACCGTTCCGGTGGCCTAGTGGTTAAAGCGTCCGCCTCGGATGCGGGAGATCGTGGGTTCGATCCCCGGCCGAGTCATACGAAAGACTTTAAAAATGGTACTAACAGCTGCCTCGCTTGGCGTTCAGCGTTAAGAGGTTAGTGTTAGGACTGGTCGGCCTGGTGTCAGGATAATGTGACTGGGTGGGACATCATGCTACATGTCTGCGGCATGATGCCCCAGTGCTAGACATCACTATAAACTGCCACATTGCAGACATCGTAGCGACATGACTGAAAAATTGTTAAAGCTACGTTAAAAATCAAAATCACATCACATCACAATAAAGCCGATGTGACTGATGAACATACTCCATCCTTGCATTGATCTTGTGAAAAGGACTGCCCTTCGGACATACTTCAAAGAAACCCTCTTCGACAGTGTGTGTGTGTGTAAGCACCAGCAATTGATTGCCAAAATAAACGATGCCTATTTGGTTGTTACTTACGATGCCATGGACTTCAGGTTTAAGTCTTAATGCATGTAACACTGTTTGCTGAACAAAATATTTATTCAGAATTAGTTCCTTAGGGCCACATATACTGCATGGTATATTTTGTTTTATTCCTTTTAATTTAATTATGGTAATTAAACTTACATATACGGTCGAGGAATGTCAGGTGTTAACTGGCCGAGTTTCTTTGGCGGAAATGGAGATGCGATTTTTGTTTGCAGAGAAAATGTCACAGTGATCATTCATTTAAGCTGATTGGTGACAATTGTATTCTTTTAATTTTGTTATACTATAGTACTGTTGTAGTTGTTTAAAAACATCTGAAATTTACTTTAATAATGTTTAATTTTCACGTTCTATTTACTGAAGAAGAAAAAAAAAGAAGAAAAAAACTGTTGTGTGATATTAATTATTTCGTCCAGTGCCGGATTTAGACGTGTGTGCGTGTGATTTGAATTTTTAACGTAGCTTTAACAATTTTTCAGCCATATCACTACGATGTCTGCAGTGTGGCAGCTTAGACTGTGGATTGCGTACGTTATATCTATTTATAAACGGTTTGGGGTTGGTTTTTTCTTCTTCTGACAAATGAAAATTGACAGACATAATGTAATTATCGGGACTTCGCTGCGAAAAATTTAGAGATATTACGAGATCGGGATGTAGATGAGGAAATACCCCCAAAATCAGGAGGTTTTTCTCCCGGCTTGAGAGTTGACAGGTATGAACTGTCCGGGCTTGTGGAATTTCAGTCAGGGCTTGAGTTTATTTAAGTCACCAGCCCGGGGCCTGTGCCTAAAACATTTCTTTTAGCACTGACCAGTACAGTACATAAACTATTATATCAGACTGCAGATTCAAGTTTTGAATGTGCAACCCTAATGTGGTCTCCTTCCGTCTGCCTCGCTCGCCAATGTTTATGTTTGTATTCGAGGACTGGCTAGTATTGCGTCACGGTACCACGTGATCTGTCGTCTCATTAAAACTCGGAAAAACTCGGCAATTTACGGAATCGTGGTATCTTCCATGCAATAAAATCACTACCCGCTTACGATATTTAATTTATAAACATGTCAGTCGAATTAAAATCTGTAGAGAACTACATACGTAGAAGGAAAATTTTGATTTCTAGTCTCCTTTAAGGAAATATTATCTAACTCATCTGAGTGAAAAAATATATTGAAATCGACAAGTGCACTATATGACATTATTTTTTACTGCGCGATTTTGTTAATTCTGAAGGGTGCTTAGGTAGTCAAAATCATGCACATCGACTGGTTTGTTAATTCTGAAGGGGTAATTACTAGTCAAAATCGTGTGCATCGACTGGTTTCACAGGCGAGTATAATAATTTTATTTTTTGTGCACGGGCAACAGTAAAGATATTTTATTTATATATATTTTGTGCACATCGACTGATTTGCTAATTCGGAAAGGTATTTTACTAGTCAAAATCATGCACATCGACCGATTTGTTAATTCTGAAGGGTACTTAGGTAGTCAAAATCATACGCATCGACCGATTTGCTAATTCTGATAGGGTATTTACTAGTAAAAATCATGGAAATCTGTCAACGGCGAAGGAAAAAAATGATCCATCCCTTGTATTAACAAGATGGACTGACATACTACTTTCGATTTCATTTCCACGTACTTGATTTCATTTCCAAGTACTTAAAATCCTTGATGAAATCAACGAGTTTGACTTTCGTTTTCGATCGCTTCACGATCTGACATAATTTTTTTCAATTGTCTTACACGAGTATGAATTACCTTCCTGACTTCGTATTCTTGAGATAATGCTGATCTAATTTTTTCGATTGCAAGGCAGAGAGAGACAAATTCATCCAGTCGCTGTTCTTCTACTGCAGCCAGTGATTAATACAAATCCATCTCAATTTTCTTTATAAATCTATACTGACCCGGCAGCGTGTATGCTCAGTATTCTTTTGTTTGTTGTAGTGTTTCAAAATCATTTCTGATTTTTTCAGAATTTAATTCATCAGATATATTAATTCCGTTTTCTTCTAATTTTTAAAAGCAACAATTATATCATTGATATTTTCGTAATTCATTAGACCAAATATTATATATTTAAAAGAAAAATATTTTAGACCAAAAATAAAAGTAGCTATGATGAGCGGTTATCAGTCATGGGCCCTGCACTGGCCTGGAAGTCCTTTGTTTGAGACTTTTGTTTTTGTTTGAGAACTTTTTTCTTTTTTTTTTTGATCTTCTCGGCTCCATGACCGTTTCTTCCTTGACTCTGTCAAGGGCCAAACATTCTTTCTGTGGGGTACCCATGTGACTTAGAGCTTATGCATCCACGCTACTGTTTATTTTGGGGCGTCAGCGAAACGAAATGTCTGTCTGTGCATGTACACACACCCCCAGATCAAATCCCTGGTGAATAAAACGCACTCACCACGGTTTGACGTGATGAGAGGGGTGTGTACATGAGGCTGCTGCTGCTGGCGCACCACTTATATAGGAAAAACCGTCGACAACATGCCCGTTACGAGACTCGAACCGCCGACCCCTTGACAACGTTAAGGAACGAAAGTCAGCTGCTCTACCACTTGCGCCACGGCTCTAATCTACTGATATAGGATTTGAAAATTATTATATAGCTAACCGTTTACAGACAGTTAACAATTTGCAGCTGAATTTTATTTCTGAACTGGATTTTAATTCTAAACATTACCCGTTAAAAAAAAAACCTACCTGTACAATTCTTGATTTTATCAATTCCTTGTTAACCTTACTGGTGCAGTGTGTATACAATAAGACGGTTACGCCACGAAACTATATAGCTGTAAAAAAAAAAAAACTATACAGATCTGCCGCGCTGGATTACCTGTAAAATAGGTAATAATGTGTGTTGCACAATCTCAAGGAGTATTGCGCAATCTCAGGGAGGTAATTGCATCATTGACTTTTACACAATCGCTGCAGAGTTGTCTCCGTTATCTGTATAATGAAATGAACTCCAGCTTCCAGCCTGGTATGAAAACGTTGATTTGATTATATTTTCTGCAACACGTTGGACTGACATCGAGTGAATATCGAAATACTTGCCAGCCACGGTCATTGATTGAAAGATTCTCTCTTCGCCGGTCGCTATATTTAAAGATTGAACCGCCTTAGGCCTTCTACTCCCCCCAGCATTCCCACGTGCAGAATTTTTGTTAACTTTATCTCCGTCAATATGATCGATCACAAGACCGTCTTCGATCTCTCCAAAGAAACATTCGAATAAGAAAAGATGACAGAAATAACTTTTCCCCCCTGCGGAAATTTAAAATAACCAGAATTACCAACAGTACCAACTGGTTCCTTCAGCAGATAATGTCTAACTATTCCATTACGATTTGCTTCATAATCCTTGATGATGGGGTGTCTGACAAATTCTTGATTCATTTTATATAATAATGTCATTTGTTTAAATTATAATTTGTCTGAAAACTTATTTAAATAATCTTCTTCACACGCTATAACTCTACCCCTGATTTTGTCAGGGACAGAATCTGGTTTTTTAAAATCATAATTTCTTTTGAGTTCCCTGTATCGCTTACCATCGCAACTCGCACACAGCTGTGTTTTTCCTCTAACTCCGACACCATATCGTAAGCAGGGTATTGGTCCCAAGCTTCCATTACGAACACATTGCGAATGTTGCCTGCAGAATTCGTTTACGCAGGATTTGCCACATAGAGTCACAGATCCTAACTTAAGTCACTTGCACCGATTTCTTGTTTGAGACATTGTATATATAATATTTTTTTATTTAAATGTTTGTCTTAATTATATATGAATGAGCTTGAGAGATTATCCAGAATCAAGCCCTGGAAAGCTTCTAGATCCGATCTTGACAGACTAATCCCTGACTCGCGGAGGCGACCTCTGGCTGATCTGACTGATATTATCATTGATGTCAAAGAGAATTTCGTGATGATGGAGCATCTCACCTCTGGTCTACATTCAAAATTATACGCGACGACTCTGTCATTGATGCTACTATGAACGATGCACGAGCGAAAATGATTATCGATTACCTCCCCTTGATCAAAAATATTTTTTCAGAGTAAAATTTATCGTGCTAGCAGAAACAGATAATTGGATTACCCGTGACAAACGTGATTCTGTCCTTGCTAATGGAAAAACTGTCATACTGAGTAAAAATTCCAAACCAGGAGCGCTGACTGCGATTGATAAACCATATTATGAGCGAGCGTATCCTGTAACAGCAGTCATTTATGGACTCTATCCGATAGAAAAACCCAGTGTTGATAAACTGGCCCTGATGAAATTATCAAAAATAAATTGTGTAGCTGAACGAGTAACAGAACAGTTTGCAAACGCAATGCGTGGAAACGGTCTAACGGCGTTACGACGTGAAAAAATAAACAAATGGGCTGAACGGGTCAAGGATACCGGAGCTACAATAAACGATGTTGCAGAGTTAGAAAAAACACTGATTCCCAATAACCGTAGCAACGATAACAGGGGTAGTATTATACGAATCGAAATATAATCGGAACGGAGCTCCAATAAATATCATTGATCATAACGTTCACGCGTGGACCAGCGCAGTCACAATATTTCCACGAGATCGAACTGTAAGATTTTACCCAGAGAACTCTTGGAGAAACATATTTGATTTTATTAATGAGATAGGTAAAAGCGATCCTGTGTCAGTGTGGTTATTTAAAAGTTCAGATGTTGAAAAATATGATCAATTTGTACGCGTTAACGGCGAAATATACCGTAAAGAATCTCTTCATGAAACAATGAGAAAACTTACGCAGAGATACTCAAAAGATACTGACTGATTACTAACTAATTGTTTCACTGTTCCATCAGTTGCAGCCCACGCTGCCAGAGAAAAAAATTCGTGGAAGCCAACCCGAAGTGAGTTTCTCGAAGATGAACGATTAAGTTGTTGTGAATACGGACACGGCGGATTGTGGAATACCAAGTATAATTACAAGGAAATGATATCAGTTGATATGGTTGCGTGTTATCCAGGACGTTTTCTCGGGATGGGAGAATGCTCTAGATACTTTAAAAGATTTGGACACCCCACGAACTCGATGACGCGAGTGGCCATTAATGGACCATTACCGGATTCTGACCTAACAGGATTCGCTCGTGTAGTGTCATTCGAAATGGTTAAGGGTCTTCATGTTATTTGTTATGTTTGGTTTGGTCGGCATTTTAGTGAAAAGCGCTGGGCACCAATAGTGTTTTTACGATATATGCTTGATTGTAAAATACTGATATCGCTGACGGTCAGTGAGGCAATTATATCATATCGGGCATAGAATGAAGTTTGGTTACCGACGCCTGAACTGGTTGATTGCGAAAGTGATGATTACAGTACATTAATCGCCAACCTCGAAGAGAAAAGAACCGCGAAGGATCTCGGTAGAAGAATAATTGGCAAGTTTACTCAAGGCGGTGCATATGATCATAAACGACATTATGCACACCTAATTATGGACGATGCTGAATACGATTTTATAATCGCTGATGCAACTGCGAGAGATATATTTTTAAGTCAAGAAAACGCTTATTTATCTGACGTAACTCGGCTGGGTACAATTGTAACTTATACTGATGGCGAGTCACCTCAGTATACTCATTTAAGATCTTCGATGCTAGCTTATGTTTCCATCAATTTGCTATCGATGATAAATTGATTCCCTGACACTGCAGTTAGAGTTGCAACGGATTCGTTTTACATCAACAAGAAATACCTGAATTCGGTAACTCGTTTTACAACTGATGATGCATCATGGGGTTCGTGGAGAATAAAAGAAGAAATGGTATATGATTATTCCGAATCCGCAGATGCTGAGATCAAAGACAGTTATTATAAATCAGAATTATCGGAAACGTCCAGTGCGCCATCTGTGTACGATCCAGTATCCAGACACAATACTGTTTATCTCAATGGGCCGGGAGGATCTGGTAAGACGACTCGAGCTATTGAATTATTTCAGAATTCAGATATGATCGTGTTAACACCTACACACTGACTCGCGCGAGAGATGAAACAACGAGGGGTTAATTCATGCACTTATCACAGCTTTTTCAGATACAAGGGCGACGCATGGACTCCTGGTCGAATGGGAGAGAAATATATTCCAAGGATCATAATTTGGGATGAAATATGTACGGTACCGTTAGAAACATTAAAAATATTTTTCGACTGGTTATTAACAAAAAATACAGCTGTGATAATGTGTGGCGATCATGGTCAACCACCGCCCTTTGCTGGACCATCTCCACATTTGTGGTTAAAAGATTTTATTGATTATTATGAAGAAATAAACAATGATTATAGAGCGCTTGATGCAGAATTAAACGAGTTCAAGAAATTGATCAGACTACAACCGAATAAAATTCAATGGGAAATAATGCGTAAAATAATTTCAGAGACTTCAATGAGCGACTTTCTGCAAGCGTGGAGACCAAACGACCTGATAGTGGCAAGTAGAAAGATAGTCAGAGACACACTTCAACAGTGGTTGTTTCAGTTACAACGGGAGAAGTTTCCAACGTTGCCAGTGCCATTGTGTTATAGACCAGCTGATACACGACTACAAAATATTGACGTTGATATACCAGGACAGACCGAAAAACAAAATCTCATATTAAATGATAGTGTCGCAGTTCATGTCAATGTTGCTGAAGATGCACTGCGCGCTAATAAATCCTCGTGGACGCTAGGATACGCAATGACGATACATTCATCTCAAGGACTGACTATCTCTGATATAGTTGTTTGGATCATTGATGATCGTATCGAGTGGTCAAACTTAGCTTACTTGGCTGTGTCCAGAGTTAGAAGAATATCTCAACTGCAGAGAATTGTCTTGGATGAGTCAGTGATCGATGACAACGATAAATGTCAAGTCGATATAATAAGAAAAAAATTAGCCGGTTATAAACAAAGCGACAAAAAAAATAAACGCGATTTTGATCTTGACACTGATTTCATCAGCGCGCTGAAACAACAGCAGAATAATCACTGTGCAAGCTGTAACTGTGTAATGTTGTGGCAGTACTCGAGTAAACACCCAAGACAATTTACCGTAGACAGAAAAGATAATAGTCGCGGTCATACACGAGAAAATGTGATGCTGACCTGTCTTGAATGTAATCGACGTCGGGGTGCTAGTTAAGTGATCTGGGCGGTAATTGTGTGTCTTCGGGAATTACTTGCAATTGTTCACGTGTAAATCCACGTTGAGGAGCAGTTGAATCCAGCCTGTAGATTGCTGGTCTACCCGAGGAACTTGTTACGTTAGATATCTTGTGCATCATAATACTCCAAATGGGAAAAGTCGCTCTTTTTTTACCACCTTCAAGTTCACCTGGTTCATATAAATATCTCACAGTGTCATTGCCCAGCACTGGCTGTGTTGAAAAATCACGTCGTTGTACGGGTATATTTTTTTTGGGTAATTGCGTTAATAGGTTTCATGTTGGTTGTTTGAGTAATTTCATTATTTAATGCAGTTATCACGCTTGGTAATCTTGCAACCCATTCACGAGATCTCTTGTCCTGAATGAATTCCATCGCGTACTGATATCCAAATAACCGCTCAGCAAGTGTTCGATTAAATCGTTCAACAATTGCCTGATCACGATGAATCTCAGTATGCTCTTGTCTGATAGTGACGTTGTTTCATCAACGATGATACTGCACCCTGAAATTCTTTGCCAGGATCAACTTGTAACAGCTGTGACCATTGTAGAGGTCCACGTTGATAAATTCGTTTGAACGCATCGGCTACTTCAGTTGCTGTCTTTGTTGACAACGGTTCTGCTTCTTTATATCTACTTGCAACATCAACTACAGTTAACACATACTTGTATGTTATTTGACGTCTTTGGATTTTAACGGTATCATGTGGTAGAAATAATATATCAGCTTGATGAACTTCATTAGGAACACTGACACTGAAATGTGCAAAGTGAATTTGCTTAGGCGGTGGTAGGTAAATTTGCCATATTGCCTGTCGGGATAACCATTTTTTAGCAGTAACACGCGTAACTTTTGCTGCTTCAGCGAGCTTACTAATCGCTGCGATACCCTTCCAGTATCCTCCTGGGAAATAATAAATCGATTCCATTTATAAATTACCAGCACCTAGCACTAATTTACCTTTCATTGTGGATTTTATTAACCAACTAGCTAACCTTTCCTTGAAAGATTTATCAGTGATGGAATTTAACGCGTGAATTAAGTTTACATCTGCGAGATGCCTATTCTGCAGATCTTTATTTGTATAAGCTACATCATGAGCATGACATGCTTTATCAATAGTGTTTATCGGATACTCACCTGGTTTTGGTTGGTCTTGGTTGTCAAGTCTGATATCTGTCAAGTCTGATATCAAGTCGGGTTCCAGGCCCGCAGTAATTATATCCTGGAAGATGTTTTTCTCCTGGGTATTTAGCCCACGGAGTTCCAGGTAATTTTCCTAATTTTGCTGCAATATCACCCCCGTGTTGCTTTTTTTTTTACTTGACTTTGGCTTATCACCCGAGGAAATAAATTAAATTTTTTTGTACCGCATCGTTCACACTTACCCGTAACCGCAGATTTGTTATTTTTTGTTGTAATGGTTGTTAGATCACTTGTTGGGGTACGCACCCTGCATTTCACACAATATAAATCCATATTATTTTATATATTTTCTATATGGAAATCACTGACTTTTCTGCAACAAGGAAACGAGAACCAGTTAAGCATCATGCAGTGCTACCAAATTCTGTTCGTATGATTATTATAGGTCCATCTGGAAGTGGTAAGACGCAGTTGTTGCTTAATTTAATAATGAAGTGGATGAAGTGGGATAAATTGTATTTGGTAGCACCATCAGTTGATGATCAACAATGCTACGATGTGATAAAGGATTTTAATGAAAGCGCAAAAATTGTTAAATGAGAACGGAGACGATGTTGTTAAATTTATCACTGATATTGATGAAGCACCGAGTGTTGATTCCATTGATGGATTTATTAATAATTTAGTTGTTTACCATGATGTAATGTTGGATAAACAATTAAAACCTGCTAGTATATTTTCCAGAGTTAGACACAAAAACACAGATGTGATTTATGTAACCCAGCAGTATACACAAATTCCTAAAGTGATCAGGGATAACTGTAATATTCTTACTGTGTTTAACAGAGTTGATACTCACACGTTATGAAATATTCATCAGACTTGGTGTAGCGGTGCCATGGACATGAATAAGTTTAGAAATTTATTTAGTCAGACTCAGTCAACCCCGCACAGATTTATAACAATAAATTTACATGATCCTCGAGCATGATATCGAGTCGGTCTTGATATGATTTTTGGATAATAGCAACAGGGAGGGCCACGACAACAAGTCGCGTAAACTAAAGCCTTCATCGAAACAAAAATGGGCCTTCCCCGGTAATGGGCCTTCCACCACCACCACCACCACACCCCCCGCTCCTCATGGTAACAACTAGTCACTGTAATCATCAACGAGTTTATCGATAAGTTCTCGGTAAACACCGATATCCATAATACCACCTTGGAATAATCGCCGACAAATATAAGCTGCTCCATTAATTATTTCTGGTGAGTTATTTCCGGCACGTTTTCCTCCTATGAGAACTTCTAACCGTGACACATCATTGAAGATATTATCAGGACAAGTAAAATTATTTCCTCCTGATGTAGTCAGGAAACCACTTCCTACAGCACTCTGAGGATCATCTTCATCCTTTCCTGCCAACATCTGTTCTCTTTCTCTACTAAACTCCTCAATTGCATTCCCCAATGTAGCAAGTCATCGGGTGTTTGCTTGCTGCAGGGGTGAAGGCTTTTGCTGCAGTGAAGTAAGATTGCTGCTGTTCTATCTGCTGCAAAGGTGGAGGAAGTTGATATGAAGGTTCTTGCTGTTGTTTTGCTTTTGTTATTGGTTTTTCTCCCTCCCCTACTTCTTGTATTAATTTACTTGTCATTTCCTCCTCTTCCTATGCCATTTTTCTCCTTTTTTGTTTAAATTGTTCCAACTCTTTCTTTTTGTCTTCTTGCTTTTCTTTTTGTTCATATTGTATATATGTTTCTGCTCTGTCCTTAAAAACATAATAAATATCTCTTTCTTTGGAGTTTATCCGGTTAATATTCCGGTTTATTTTATACACCCAATCAACCCATGTTCTACGATTAATATTTTTAACATATTCAGGTTTTACGAAACTTGACCTTGCCACCTTAAACTTAATTTTGCCCTTAGAAATATTACTATAATATTGCTTTTTATGATTACCAGTTAATATCTCTTTTGTGATCGCTTAGGTGGCAGGGTCCAGTTTCGTAAATTGGCCCCTGGCAAATTTCTTAACTTCAAGCTATGGTGTGACTTTTTCAGCTATTATTGTTTACTATTTATAGATATGGATATATTTGTGAACTAGGTGTTTTGGGCTTGTGTTGTTCTTGAAATTGATGTCAGGCATGTACACCTTCCATAGTTGCTCTGCAGAATGTTGATAGTGAAATACCAATAGTTGGCTAGGAAGAAGAGCTAGCCTCCCATAGCAGTAGATACATGGTTCAAGGCAAGCCGAGTATCTCAAAAACGGCTTGGATGACAACTATTCTGAATTGCATCAAACTATTTAGTAGACAATGTTTTTCAAAATTTTCATCCAGGGAAAGGGCTTGCGTTTGCACTGTGAGCACTACATGCTGTCAAAAATGGCATTTGGATGTGAAAAATGCAGGTATAAAATAGGGGTTGGGGTGCATAAACCTCTTCTGCTATGAACTGCCATTGACTTCTCTGGTCAAGTGAATACTATTCTTATGCTTTGTTTTAATATAGGTGTCTAAAAATATGGACCTTTTTGACCTCACTTGTGTATTTGATTTTTTATGATTTTTTATACTAGGTCGCTGATTGCGGCATTAAATTTGTACATAAAAACTGGCCCCTGCCCCCTTAAGGAAAATTGATCATTTTTTGATGGTGCAGTCAGCCACATCTATTATACTTTTCTGTTTCTTTGTGTATATTTAAATAATTTTTTTGCATTAACTTTATTATATCTCCTTCCTTTTTCCATATATTACTTAGTGTTGTATGTGATGTTCTTTGGAGAGGGAGGTAAATGTGTTTTGTACCTCCATGTGAGAACTGTTTACATCATGACAAAACAGCATATTTTGGATATAACTTACTAAATATGGGAACAAAATGGTAACCATAATGTATTGTCTTGCACTTTCTGTAGCTGTCAAGGTTTTGCACCTCTATTTTTATGAATACTATTCACATTTCAATACAGACACACCTATACAATTACATAGCATGTCAACATGTATTCTTTAAAGTAATTTAACTCCACAGGAGCAGATAGAATTCAGAGGAATCATACATAAACATACTGTTGTGAATATTGAATGTCACCAGTGGAACGGTCTTAGAAATGATGATGCATATGGCATATTACTTGCTATATTTTGGTGAGAAGAATGAAAGTTTTAGCACACTGATATAGTTTCTACCTTCATGACCCCACTCTGAAGTTGACATAAGAGATTCATATCTCACACTTGGGTGATAATAGAAAATGTTTCAATGTTATGTATATATCTTGAAATTTCTAGGTTCAGTTAACAAAGGGGGAAAAGCTTAAAATTAAGTGGCAGCTTCATGCATTTGACAATGCACATACAGTTTCTCCTCTGAAAGTCTTATGTTTTCACTGAATGTTAAAAGTACATCAATATCACTTGTTTCTTTTCTTTTTGCAGGTGTCAGTTTGCATAGTAAGAGATTAGGATTAATCGGTTAGTCATGCTGAAAGAAACAATAGCTTCAATCTCATCCAGATACTCACTCTGATCTAAGTGCACAAGAGAGTGACTTTGACGGACAGACTTAGCTTCAGCAGTTGTTTTATGGTACGTGCTTATCAAAAGCCAAGCCGGTGATATGCTTTTTACCTTTAACTGGATTTTCCACTATAAATATTTGTTCTATACCTTATCTTATTATTTACTATGATTTTGTAAACTCCAGAAAACATTAAAGTCAGTTGTAAGTAAATTGGTGTCTGAGAAGAAATTTCTCTGTTAAACTGTATTGAGTAATTTGTATATGTATGGTCAATTTCATTGGCTATGTATCAATGAATTTGTTTGATATGTCACTCTTTGTAAGTTTTAGGGTCCTACACATCAGTATATCAATATTCCAGCATTGTCTAATGTTAATTGATTAAACTTTGACTTTTCCAGACTAGCTAGACTTGTGTTGCGATTACCCCCCCCCACAATATACACTGACACAACAATGATGTTTTTTTAAAAGCATAATACCATTTTTAGTTTTGTGCACAAAAAGTTTACCTTTATACCATTGTACTAGATAATGTCTAAATATGTGATATGTACACAACTTTTGACATAAACCATTTTGAGCCAAATCCTTAAGGTGGCAGGGTCCAGTTTCGTAAATTGGCCCCTGGCAAATTTCTTAACTTCAAGCTATGGTGTGACTTTTTCAGCTATTATTGTGTACTATTTATAGATATGGATATATTTGTGAACTAGGTGTTTTGGGCTTGTGTTGTTCTTGAAATTGATGTCAGGCATGTACACCTTCCATAGTTGCTCTGCAGTATGTTGATGCATCTCCAGAATAATAATGAAAAGTTAGGATACACTTCTTTTATATCAGTCTAAGAGTAATTCTAAAGCACATGATTTACTTAAATGTGTGATTTCTTTAAGTTTGCTAGAAGAGTTTAGAGAAACTTTTCACTTCTGTCACTCACACCTAACATAGCATTTCTGTTATTCCCTCCTAAAATTTATAACTTCCAGATCTCTTCTTGACATTCATGAAACATTGTAAAGGAATTTTGATTTTGTACTGATGCTATGGTGGTAAACAAAGACCAAGAGCATTGTAGGTTGCAAACAATTTGAAATCTTTCAAGAAATGCAGTCAGTCATAATTCACAATGTAAATAATGCAGTGCTTTTTGCCGCAAAGAGGTAACTTTTTTAAAAGCATATAACCATTTTTAGTTTTGTGCACAAAAAGTTTACCTTTATACCATTGTACTAGATAATGTCTAAATATGTGATATGTACACAACTTTTGACATAAACCATTTTGAGCCAAATCCTTAAGGTGGCAGGGTCCAGTTTCGTAAATTGGCCCCTGGCAAATTTCTTAACTTCAAGCTATGGTGTGACTTTTTCAGCTATTATTGTGTACTATTTATAGATATGGATATATTTGTGAACTAGGTGTTTTGGGCTTGTGTTGTTCTTGAAATTGATGTCTGGCATGTACACCTTCCATAGTTGCTCTGCAGTATGTTGATAGTGAAATACCAATAGTTGGCTAGGAAGAAGAGCTAGCCTCCTATAGCAGTAGACACGTGGGTTCAAGGCAAGCCGTGTATCTCAAAAACGGCTTGGATGACAACTATTCTGAATTGCATCAAACTATTTAGTAGACAATGTTTTTCAAAATTTTCATCCAGGGAAAGGGCTTGCGTTTGCACTGTGAGCACTACATGCTGTCAAAAATGGCATTTGGATGTGAAAAATGCAGGTATAAAATAGGGGTTGGGTGCATAAACCTCTTCTGCTATGAACTGCCATTGACTTCTCTGGTCAAGTGAATACTATTCTTATGCTTTGTTTTAATATAGGTATCTAAAAATATGGACCTTTTTGACCTCACTTGTGTATTTGATTTTTTATGATTTTTTATACTAGGTCGCTGATTGCGGCATTAAATTTGTACATAAAAACTGGACCCTGCCCCCTTATATATAAAAATCTAACTAAGAATCACGTCCACTAGGTGGTGTAAAAGATGATTTAATCATGTTATAAAAAGATTATCGGGGTGACAGGTTTTGGGGTGACTTTTCCAACCAAATGAGGCGACATCTCCAGCCACTCTGGGGCGATTTCTCCATATACGTTGGGGAGAGTTCGCCATGTGGCGAGTTTTCCCAGGGCGAGTTCTCCGCATTTTCAATCTTACACCGTCCTAGATATTGATCAATGTGATAGAAAGGCTTAGAAACCTTATCTAGAAGCTTGGTTTAAAAATGGCAACCGGCATAGACGTGGAAGATGAAAGCATCTTGACAGCGATATTTAAAGACTCTTTTCCTGGTATTAGAATATATTTTTAAAACTTAAGAAATTTTAAATCACAAATAGGAAGCTTTTTCGGTTTTAGTTAGGTTCATTCAAAATAATAATTAATGTTTGCCTATGATTAACGCTTAATTGATAGGTTCACTCCAAAGTTGACGTAATTGCAGGAACACAGTTAAATCCACAGGGGCTCGTATTTTGCGTACAGTTTGCCAATAAATCGTATATATACTATATCATAATATCCTTGATAAAAACTTTAAATTTGATACACAGCATGGGAAATGCAGCCTTTATTCTTATTGAAAATAACGCCGACAGAACATCTTAATCAATATGGCCATTAGTACAAATATTAGTACCCTTACTCCTACCTCGTGGACAGGGTACTAACATGAGCATATACGTGTCAATGGAGCAAGCCGGGTGTGGTTCACACCCGACGCTCCTTTAGCATAATAATAACACTTCGAACTTATTCCTTGCATAAAATCTAATAAATTGAGTAGTCCTCTTATTTAATACCGGAAGTATCGAAAATCTTTGTAGAAATAGTTGTAAAATCTCATTTACCTTTTTTAGCCGATATTTTCGTTTAGATAGTCCGCCATATTAGTTCAAATAATGATTACTTCCGCTCTCAGCTTCGTTTGTTTGTGTGCCATATAAGGACATTGACGCCTTATTTGGAAACGTAAACAAATTGTAGTAAAATATTGGCACCATTTGAGTCAGAAATTCTGCACACTAAAAGTAAATACCGTTTATCAGCAACTTTGAAATTCCACCAAGAAGCGATTATTTGCCACTTGATTGATAATAACATAGCTTAGAATATCCAAATATGGTCTGGCAATCCTTACGTCGAAAAGGGGTCACAGCTAGAGTCTCGCGTTATCTGTCATAGCAGACAGGGTGAGGTTAGTGTAACCATGCCAATTTATTTTATCGTGTAAGGGCTTAATAAATTCAAAATAAACCAGACTTCTTTCACAACATGATTATACTTATGTAGTAGATTTCTACACTGTTTGTTTTTCTGACTTTAGTGATGATTTTTTTTTGCTCCATTACATGATATGGGATCAGTTCATAGCCTTAACCACAACAAATCAAGTTGAGGCTATGACATCGTAGCTATATAGCCATAAGAAATCCGCATTCTGACTTGTACTATAGTCTGACTCTACATACCCATTTGTTTGTACCCCCCCTACCGATTTCAAAAACGAGAACGTTTAATGTGATAAAAACTGCACAGAACTAAGTCAATTGAGTCATTGATTTATAATTTCTAACCTGACTGAGACCAGAATGGCACTACTGCTGCATCCCCTGCACCATTTCATGCTTAATGGACTTTACATACTAACATGGCACCATATTGCGTACACTATAGGCTAGTTTATTTCCTTCAGACAACATAATGATGTAGTTCATCCTGTTAGGCAAATGCAAAATAATTGCGTAAATTACATAACGTTGAGAGTTTGGAATTATATCCCTCTGCATACATGAACATAGAAATTAAACCGCTTGTTAAATCCACATGAAAAGCGTAGTTGTCATTTTCCTTTGCTTAATTCGACATTGTAAATATCGGAAGCAGATGACTTATGTCTATACATAAGTAGTCGTGATACACCCCTTTGCTGAAAATGGACTTGTCCAGAAACTGGAAATGGATCCGAGCATGTCCGTCTATTGCACTGGAAACTTCCGTTAAGCATGAAGCACGCAAATGATGACGGTGTTAGGGCCACTCCACTCAGAGTCAGGTTAGAAACTATAAATCATGAGTGAAATGACTAAGTTTCTTGCACTTTTTATCACATTAAAGGTTTCCATTATTTAAATCGGTAGGGGGGTACAAACAAACAGGTTTGTATTATCAGACTATTGCAACAGGGGATGATTTTTTCATAAATGTAGAATATATAAAAATGGAATGTTTTCTGCATAATTTGAGTGTACAGATTTAAAAAAATGAACCCATCTTTATGATATCTTTTCAATTAAATTCACAGGGAGCATTCAAACACATGTACCGTCCACCATTTTTAATATTGGTCTTTGGTCATTTTTTGAAAATTCTTGACCTCGTGTTACTTCATGCTGAAAGTTGCATATTTTTATGTATGGTTATATATAAATGTATTGGGAACATTAAGCTTTAAGAATAAGTTCACTTTTTCTATGTTCCAGGTATTTCTGAAGACTTTATGTGCCTTTTTATCACATGCCCCCTAACATTTTTGCATGAAATAACATAATCATGAGTCACACCAAGTTGAAATTGTATGTTACTCTTAAAACCAATAGTGCATATTCATTACAGTGTTCTTGTACATATATACATTGATCTGAATTCACAATTTAGTAAATAACAATTGCTATTTTAGAATTTAGTTACCGTAAGATATATTTGGTCAGTTTTCATATCTATAATATAAAATCAATGACAAAAGGTTTTCCATTAAGTTTTCATTACAGTAAGACAGGATTTCTCTAGTGTCAACTTAGGATGGTGCAACATTAAATTTTGGATGCCCTATACAGTGTATTTGCGATATTTTTATAATAATTCTGACCAATGTTTTGAGCAATATTACATAGTTCATGAAGTAAAGACAGTTGTGGTATCAGAGATAGAGAAGAAACTGGCACTGAGCTGGTTCTCAAGAAATATTTATGATTATGTATTTGTTTAAATGGAGAAATACTACAGATACGTTCTCTATTCCTTGCCTTATGATGACAATATTCATATTGATGATCACAAAAAATGGCATGAAAATTTTAAATGAATTTGTTTTTATTCTTTAAAATTCTGAAAAATAGTTGAACTTTTACACTACTAAACATGAATATTTTAATTTTAATACCAGTGTCGCTAGATAAGAATCGTACATAGAACAGATGACCTGACATTGATAATATCTCAGTGATCACAATCACATACATATTATCAATACGTCTAGTATCACTGAGTCAGTGAGTGATACTCCCGTTGAGTCTCTAACCTTGAAAATGTATTACACAGCAAAAGTTGTACAAAAATTTTGTAATAAGCTTGGTATAATGAAGGACAGTACATCTGTATAATCCGATTCCTTGCTATAAACGTCTGCCTTTTCATACAATCAAGTATTCATGTGTTTTTTAACCCAAATTATGTCATATTGTTGTGCCAGGAAGACGTAATTCGTGGGTTTTCTGCAAAGATTTGCACACATCTTACCATTATTCTCGTAAAAAGAATTCCAAAGTATTTAAAAAGTAGGCGTTGGTGAGTATATATGTTCGCTTATTTAGTTTTTCAGTGTTTTGAAAAATTCAGTTTTCATTTTTTTTCGGCTGAATAAGTTGTAGAAATGGCCCAATGTCATGTATGCTAAATATAGATATAGACATTTGACCTTTCAACCATGAATACATTCGGATGTAATAATGTCGTCTTTTTACATATTAAAGCGGAGAAAGTACCGGGTGTAATGAGGTTGACATTTTGAGAAAACATTAATCTTGATCGCCAGTGCCCTCTAGCAGCATCCCCTGTTGCTACTTGTACAGTGTAACGTATGGGTTGTTTTCACAGACGTCATGATTGTGTACGCAAATACCCACAATGCAATGAGCGTGTACCTTGGGCCACCATTTTGAGTCCCTAACAAACCTTTATCAACACGAGTCATCACATATATTCAAGATAATCTAATGCAATTGTCGATAAGGATATTTACTTAATCAAAATGATACATTGATTATACTTGAAATTATGTGCCCCTATAGCATGAAAATAAAAATTAAAGTGTAAATTCCCAGTCTTATATCGAAAGAAAGAAAATGAGATTGAACCGTAATCATGCATATTGCTATCAAATAAATATGCTGTTATTTTCTTACACAAACAGACAATTCTGTCTTTTTTTATCAATATATCTTGTATGATGTTCCTAAGATTGTCACCTTGAAAGAGTATTTCCAGGCAGTGATCTTCGGGGTACAATAACAGTTCCAGAAATTAAATTTCATAGCTTGTGCATTATGCCAGAACTTTTAGTACAAATACTTTTCGCGAAAACATGTGCTTGTGACTTAGACAGCTGACAAATAATTTTAATAAGTACTGTCAGATATTCTGTTTGTGGTGGAGATGATGTTAAATGTATGCGATACTCGTTCAAAGAAGTTTCATCTTCAGTGTATTAAAACGAAACATTTGCCTTACAGAGCATGACTTTGTACTGAATGTCAAAACTGATTATTCTTGAAATGCTTTTAGATTATATGAAATTATATATTAATGATTAGCTTTTTAACTTAAACTAGAACCAGATGATTGATTTCAGCCCATGTAAATATAAAATCGTTTACATGTTTCTGCTTGTTTATGTATCATTTATGCGTCTGTTTATTGATGGATCTGTTTGTTTATGAAAGAAAACACAGATTGAATTTCAGTGTTTCATTTTTAAAAAAGGAGAAAAGTCATGCATTTGGTCTCGTGCAGTTGACAAGCACAACAGAATGTGATATATTATTATATCCTTTCGCACAAAATCAGACATGCCTTCATAATTATGTACAAAGAACAATGTTGTTAGGTGCCAGTTTGCATGACTGGAGAATCAAAATGGCCTATATGGAAGTACACACGTTTTATGACGTCACGTAAAAACAACGGATATGTGAAGTGCAAATATTTAACTGATTTTCTTTCTTCATTTACTTCTTGCAGAATAGAAATTAATAGGTGATCAAAGTGAAATATTAACAAATATTTTATCAATATCTTGTGTCCTTAAAATATTGATATTGATAGTTTGGAACAAAAATTTGAATTCTGTCTGAGGCGAGTGTAGGTGTTTAGTTGCTCACTTACTCAGAAATGTGTTAAGGGTCAGTCATCTATCAAAATACATGCCTGTCAATGTGCAAGAGTTTGTTGATTCAATTGATATCAACACCACATACTTGATGGCTGCATTTTGCTTTGAGCTACAACACAGCATTGGAACTAACCTGGCTAAGGCTAGGGAACATCTCAATAACTACAGTCACTCAGTGTCTCAGTGTACACGTAAAAAATCATAGGATGAAGTTGTTTTTGCTTTCCCAACAGAAGAAGACAAAATTTACATTATTTAGGCAACTTAGTCACCCATTTCTCCAGTTAGCATGACACCTGGTGCATTGAAAGAGTACATGTACATACCACTGAAAAAAGATGCTGCATTATACCAGTAATTCTGCACACCTCAACCACAAACATGGGTACCCTCATTGTACAGAGTTCCAAATGGTGGAAATCTGTCAGTGGAAGTGACTACTTTCAGCTGTGATATAACCTTGAAACAAACTGCGTTATACCAGTAATTCTGCACACCTCAACCACAGACATGGGTACCCTTATTGTACAGAGTTCCAAATAGCGGAAATCTATCAGTGGAAGTGACTACTTTCAGCTGTGATATAACCTTGAAACAAACTATGCAATATTCAGGCATTTACAGATAAGAATAAAAGATGCAAACAGAACATTTTCCTTGTACTCAAAGGTAAATTAGAGTTTGCTTCATTTTTATTTACTCTTAAATATACATATAATTTAGGAGAAACAAAACGTTAAAACACAAAATGTTAATTGTTACAATGATAAGCATTCTTTTTCCTGAAAATACCATATTAAATTAAAATGGCACAAGGGTAACTAAGTATTCACAACTTTGTAGGTGGCACTAGCAGTTATCAGAATCATAAAAGCAACCTAAAAGTGTATGACTATTACAGTATGAGTTATTTCTATTGAATTTACATATTTATCAACCAAAGTTGTGAAACAATGCTGTTTGTTATCTGTTGATTTTATCCTGAAATTTGACCAATTTTTGTTGTTTTACTGCCAAATGAAATTCAGCATAAACAGCCATGTTGACAGTGTAACTTAATTCCAGCTGGACTTAAACTGCATTAAAAACTCAATGTCAGAAAAGGTACATCAGTTAAAAACTTTTAACAAGCTTTAAGAAAAAGGTCTCGTATTGTTCTGTTTTTCAAAACAAAATTGTGTTGAGCACATATTTTGCAGATTAAGAGGATCAGATGCAGTTCAGACACTTCCTTTCTTTTGCTCATGTCATAATGCACTAAATTCATTTTAAAAAAGCCAGCAAAGCAATATTTGGGTTTCACCTCGCATCATAATTTCATGTAAACTTTGGAGCAAAAATAGACCTATATGTATATGGAAAATCTGGGTCCATTGTTGTTTTTGAAAAATTGTTTAGAGTTATTCCCCCATTGCTTAAACATAGCTAGTCATAGAATGGATGACAGATGATGGTCATGAATCCTGAATATGTGTCATGCTGCCTGTTCACATGTAAATCATGCACCAGCAGATCATGATCTGTGCAGTTTACAGCTAGACATATTATAAGCAAGTATATAGTAGTTGGTCTTGTATAAAAATGGTGGCAATCTTACATCCAATGTGGTGGCATTTATCTTCATTTTGCTACTTATGCAGAAGAGATAGTCATATGGATGTGGAATTTTCAGCAAAAGAGACCTATCTTCTCAGTTATAAATGAAAATGGTGCCAATTAGCATGCATTATGTCTGCCATGGTGGCCATCTTAAGTTCTTGTTATGCATGGTTTGCACATCTTTGAAAAACTTCAAATTTGAGGGCTTGCTGTAAAAAGTTCTTGAATTTAAAAAAATGGTTTTACTGGTGGAAGGTAACTGAACTTGAAGGAATACAAGATGTTAAAACTGAACAGAAAATAGACGGCTTTTTCAATTAAGAAGTTTTCTTATTCAAAACAAATGAAGAAATAAATAAAATCAGTTAAGTCAGATAACATGTCACCAGTAGTTAACAATGTAACAATCAAGAAGGTTACATTTCTGAAAGCCAAAATACTACTAAAGTCTTTCAGAACTTTTTCAGATGTTCTTGAAATAATAGCTCTCAAAGGCTGTGTGCATACTTTAATTGCTGTGATTCCTGAATTGATAGTCTTATTGACAGGAAGTTTTCACTTCTCAAGATGTAAAATTGGTTCTAAATGAAAATGGTGGCCCTTGGACACTATAGAAGCCAGTTTGAAAATCATTTTATTGCTACTCCACTTGAGTAGGTTCATAAGTCAAAAGGTGGTTTTCATTACAAGAAATTGTATGGTATCTAGTTGGTCCTTTTTATAAATGGTGCACTGCAATGATGGCCATCTTTAATATCTGTTCTTTGCTATTCTTACTGAAGGAATGGCTTATTGATATGGGGTTTTCATTAAAATATTTTTCACTAGATTTAGATGGTTCCAAATGAAAATGACCTCACAGATTTTGAAAAATCTTTTAACAGCTATTTCTTCTAAACAGAACATTTAAACACAATTATTTTCTTGCAGTATTTAAGTATTGATATAATAAAATGATGCTGATATAATGTTCAAAATGAATGCTTTGATTGCCATCGTGAACATCTTTTTATGACTAATTCTCCTTTTATTTGACCTGACCTAAGATTGTCATTAAAGCACTCTCAAAGGCAGTTGGAAACTGGTTTGGAATTAAAATGTACCTGTTTGACCTCCAACATGTCATCATAGTGGCCATCATACAAATTTAGTTATCATTTACCATGTATAATGACATTGATATTGAGTTTCCACTAAAATATGTATTATTATTTCACTGGTTCAGAATGAATTTGGTGAAAACTAGACAACCAAACTGACCTTGGAATCAGGTCATAGGACATTGCTGGCATTTTTGTACACCAGTAAACTTGTCAGCACAGGGGTTTAAATATAAAATGATTCTGTTGATGTATTTAGTTACATTCCAAGAAACAAGTTGATATTTATCACTGTAACATCGATTTAAGGTCAAAGGTCAAATCAAGTTTCTTGGTTTGCTAGCTTGTGATCATGATAATACAAAAACGTATGAATCAGTTTTTATCAAATTCAATTCACGGATATAACAGTTGAATACCTTGAATGATGCCACTTAAATTGATATTTTATTAACATATATTATCGATCCAACTGGGGGGGGGGGGGGCATGTATATCTGCAGTGTGACCCAGCTTTAACATGGTGGTTGGGGTCCATAGAACCTGACCATGTTATAGATTGAAGTGTGTTATAACCAACCAAGTCAGTGAGCTGAAGAAAATGGTGCAAGTACCAAAAAAAATGGCCAGTAAGAGGGGTAATAAAAACGGGTGCTAAAGTACATGCTTTTGATTAAATGAAGACAAACTTGTCTGAAATACACTTCTATATTGACAGCTTAAATTTGTGTAGTACAATCCATAATCTGTTAAGTGCTAGAGACATATATATGAAAAAACCCTTGATTTCAAGTGTAAATGATGTTTTCACATCCTGTTAGAAAACACAAATAACACATATATTAAAATAATGGTAGTCCTTATTTTATCATTTGATCTATATCCAATTGACACTGAACGGTTCTGTATGATATTGTTACCAGTAGCATGTGGATATAATTGTTTACATGCTACTTATACATCTTAAATTTGCCTAGATTTTGGTCAGCTGGAGACAGCTATTGTCTTACCAAGGCTACTCAGGGGATGAGGCTATTCATGAGGAAATGAAATGTGAACAGAGTAAATAGATTAACAAACATCTTTTTGAGATACTCTCTCTTCATTTAACTTAACGGCGAGATATGTCATTTTAAAAGATGGAAAATTTGATTTGCGTTTATGCGGCCATTGGTTGTGATAATATGGATAAACTTTTCTCCAGCAAAAAGGAAAATTTCATGGTACAGTAAACATGTTCCACTCACTTTGGAAAATGCAACACTCCATCAGATTCTATGGCTTTTATTCAAGTTTGGTGCTGACTGACTTCCCTTGATGAAAGGTTCTTTGATTTTATTGAAGATTGTAGTTGGCTTTCTTTTGATGTGTTATTGAAGTCACCACTAAAGGACAGCCTTAGAGGACCAAACAAAAGCCCATTTCTTATTGCAGTGGAAGCATCAAATAATTGTAGAACATTGATTGGGACATTTTTTTCATTTGCTTTGCACATATTTATACAGAAGAATCATTGCTTCAGAGGTAATCACTTTTCTTTAAAGTATCAGCAAAACTATTTTTTGTCTGGGTACATTTTTTGAAAGGAATTAATGGCTAATTTCTTTTTAAAAAAATATACCCCGACAAAAAAAATAGTTTGGTCGATTGTAGCAGTTACTGTTCCTGTTTTGATATGTTGGTTGATTGTAGCCAGTCCTGATTGCATGACTATTGGAGTGTTATCACAGCATACCATACTCAGGCCAGTTGTCAGCATAAGCTGATTGTGAGGTAATAATGCACTGTTAAGATGGCTTGTCGATATGAACAAAAAATTTGTTTGGATAATAATAGTACATAGATTCCAGTGCATTTTATATCAAGTTTGTGACTTCTTTGATGGTACCTCTGAATTTCTCTACTCCAAACCCAAGATAAAGTTTAACAGCCAATAATGTCACACAAAATATTGACAGATGGTGTATTTGTTGCCTGTAAGAAAAAAAAAAGGAGTTTGTGACATTGGCAAAGTCCATTGCAATCCCTGAATAATCTTTTTACACATTATTTTTCGTACTTTTAGGAAGAAAAAATATTTCTTCATGTATGAGAAAATTACACATATGTGAAATTTCAGGAGCCATGCTACAATCGTCTTATATTAGAATTCATATGTTATCTCTTTCCCCAAAATGCTAAAGATAATAGATGTACATGAAATTTCAGGAGTCACGCCATGATTGTGTTATATCCAAATTCATGTTATAATGGAGCATGCTGTTGAAGGTCAGAAATCATGACAATTAATTTTGTTCGTACTTGCATGTATCTTGTAAACATTTTATCTTCAATATGTGAGAAAATATTTTTGTTACCAGATTTAGTATATTGGAGTTTCAAATGGATCTCTAAGATGGTTTCTGTACACAACAGCTACAAAGAATAAAAATGCAGAAGATATTTACATGTCTTGGATTCCTGAAAAATCTCTTTTTTTCACTAGGGCATTAGTCTTATGGAGGGACTTTTGTTGGATCATGCACCAGTGAAGCAGGTGATACAATGAATTATTCCAAATTTCCTGTTGATTTGTTCTTAGCACAGACCTGCAAAACATGGCAACATGTCTCTTTCATGCAGTTTCACATTTGTCCTCCATTAGTACTTTGCAAGCTTAAGTGTTATTCTTGTATGAGTATCCATATGCAATGTTTTGTGCACTTGTCTTTTTTATTTAAAATCATATCAAAACCCTCGAGAGTTGTCAGGTTTATAGAGCATAATTATCCCTAAGTGAAATTATAGTAAAGGGCTATACATGTTAACATCCCAAAATCAGTAGTGGTTAGATAATGTGGAACACCTTACTGCATTCTTTGTTTTTCTTTGCAGATTCATGGAAGGAAAACCAGGACTTTATACACTATCTGTCAGAGCTGAGCTCCTTTGGATTAGAAAAATTAGGTAAGAAATAATACTGTAATAATACTGTGTTACAAGCTTTAGGGTGGACAATGTTTAGAACTTAAAAAACAGAGTATGCATATTGAAATAGAAGAAGAAAGTTAATAAGTGAATATACAAATAAGTATTTCTGTGGAAATGTGTGTTTAGTATGTGGAAATTGATATATAAAGAATAGATATAAAAAGGGGGATTGAAATGAAATATTGACTGGTTAATATGTATAAAAACAAATTTCTGTTCACTTATGAGTATGATATTATCTAATATCAACTGTATTTTCCATATCAGAGTTTCCTTCCTTAGGCATTGTTTAGCCCACAGCCACCTAAAGAAACTGGGACCTATTTAACCTTTTTCTGGCAAAATTTGGGATCCATTTACATCTTTTCAGGGTGCTTGGAACCATTAATTCTGAAATTTCCAGGGTTTAGTTTTAGGGGTGCATGATAATATCAAATACCGGTATATTGTGGTATTAAACAGACGATACAGTGATCATGATATAACTTTCTTATATCAATATAGTATGATATTGACGTAAAATTTTATATAAGTATCCAACGAACTCTGTTATTATTATAAATTAATATTTGCCATATATCACTACATATAATAGTAGTAATGATTGACAATTACCTACTGAATTCCATACCTTTGCCTCCAGTAATTAGTATCAGTAATTTCTATTTCATTTCCTGGGCATTTGCTGCATGGGTAATTGGAAGTTACATGTCTGAGTCTTCATCCTTTTGAAGCTTTAACTTCTCTTTGTCATCAAATAAGCATCTTGCTGACATTGACAACTAGCTGACATTGACCTTGAGCTGCAAGTAGTTCAAGCATGGCTGAGTATGACCTGGTGAAAAATTCAAAAGCACAGTCTGCCACATGGACTTATTTTGTGTTAAGAAAGTGTACAAGGGATGGGAAAATTGATGAGGAAATTGGTGTGTGCAGACTATGTGAGGCTCATGATAAGTTCTCCGGTGAAACCACCAATCTAACCTACCATACGAACAAGCACCATCCCAGGAAATGTAATTTCTGGATGACAGACAGTAGATCATCAATCCTTGCTAATGCGAGTTCATCATGTGAAGATAATTCCAATTTTTCTCAAGCTAAAACATCACAACCAATCCAGAGAACCCTACCAGGACTCATTGGTGCAAAATACCCCTCCCATTCTCATGCTTTACAGATAAGTGACAAGGTGTGCCAATTTATCATACCAGAGTTTAGAGACCTTGTACATACACTTGACCCCTGATATAATGTTCCAGGTAGAAAGCAGTTTTCAGAGGCGATAATTCCTTAAAAATATGCTCAAATCATGGCACTGGTAACAGAAGACCTATGAAATGCTCAGAAGGTTGCATTGACAACAGATAGTTGGACATCGAGGTTGACTCAGTCATATCTGACCATCATGTCAACTCACATTGATATGGATTGGAAGCTGATAAACTATGTTCTTCAAACTAGGCCCATGTATGAAGGGCACACAGGTGAGAACATAGCTGCTGTGATTTGTGAAGCCCTCAAAGAATGGGAAATATAATGTCCCCATACCACCTATTGTATCAGATAATGCATCTAGCATAGACAATGCAAGGACTCTTTTAGGATGCAACTTTCACATCAAGTGTCATGCAGATACAATTAATTTCCCTGCACAAACGTGTCTCAAGATCAGACGCAGTGAAATTCTCCTCAGCAGGATTTGTCGAATAGTTGGGTTCTTCCACCTAAGTACAACTTCAGCAGCTAAACTGAGATGCCAGGCTGAATTGCTGGGTCTACTGGATCGTAAGCTTATAGCTGGTTGAACAGTACTTATGACATGATTTCAAGGTTTCTTGAAATGCAGTGAACAGTAATTGCCGTTTTGAGATCCAAAGATCTTGCTAAAATAAAAGAGAAAGATTCGAACACATCGTGAGATGATGACATTTGCCTGGCAGATGAGGTAATGGTTTGTCTAAAACCTGTAAAAGTGGTGACAACCACTCTTTATGCTGAGTCAGTTCCAACCATTTCTTTTATCATGCCTCTTCATTGCAAACTTATTGACAGTATTTTCCAACATAGTAATAGCTCAGATGAAAAGGACTTGGGTTGGTGATCTTCAGGACAGATACACTGATCAAGAAGAAACTCTGACCAATGTTGCTGCTTTGGATCCACATTTTAAAGCCTTACCTTTCCTCAGTGATGCATGAAAGTATGAAATCTTTACCATAATTTTGCTGAATGCATCAGAAATGATTGTTAGAGTGGAGGCTGGACATGACGCTGATCACTCATCTGTGGGTGATAGTGGGCAGTCATGTTATGTGTGTCTGCCAATTCTGCTGCTAAGGATGTTCAATCAGTTTGCAAGAAGCTCAAATCTGACATTGGTCAGAGTGATATGATACATAAAGGTACTTGTTGTTCTGGCATGCAAGAACATCTTGGTGATGTCTACATAACTGATGTTGAGACTTCAAAAACACAAACGGAAGAACTAAACTAGAATAAACTGTGTGATATTTACTATAATACACTAACACCTGAAAAGAGACACTTGTGAATGTTTTGGACAAGATGAAGTCACTTCAGTCAATGAGTGGCCTCATTGAACAGTGAGGTTATACATTACATCACTATAGATGATTTGGTTAGAATGGTGTATACAGTAATATTTCCCATATATTTTTCTGTTCTTGTGATGAAGTTGGACAGATGCATATTTGTAAATCTGATCTAGCATGTAAAATAATCTTTGTTTCAAATAAATATCTTACTTTCACCCCTATATTTTTTTAGTAACAATGTGGACTTCAAAAAAACAGTGATCAGCTGGACTATCTGCAGCCACTGGTGGTCAGATGAGTACAGTCAGCTCATGATACTGAATAATACACTAGTGCTTACAAAAGTACAATCAAAGCTAATGATTTATTTTAATACAGTGGTGTTCAGAAGAGTACAATCAGCTCATGGTTAGTCAGAAGAGTAGAATCAAAGCTCATGATTCATAGTGCATTGACGGTTTTGTTGTACAAATGTAAGCCACCCATGGTGGAAAAAATCAAAGCTCTGAACCACATTCAATTTGTTGTGTACATTGAAACCTTACTTGTGATAAAAACCAATGGTATTGCTTTGACAGGATAATTAAAGCTATAAGCCAGATACAGTTTATCGTGTATATCCAGACCTCACATGGTTATAAAACTCAAAGGTATAGTCAAGCAGTGGAAATGGTTATATAACTTATATAACCAAGTAAAAGTAAAACACTAATTTTGACTATGATAATGCTGTTTTATCTGATAATAATTCCAATTATTATGAAATGACTAAGGTTTCTGCAAAATGATTGGATACAAATGGTCACATGATACAGATACAGAATTTTTTACAAATATGTTTCCAGTGCACTTTAGCTCCTGCTTTGCCTATATCAACTTCCTACAAGATAATAACAACCAAATCTTCCCTATCCCCAACACCTGATTTAAGATATAATCTCATAAGTTCAAACAAGTTAATTGCACAATCCTTCCTTCACCCCAGCATTCACCCCTGTAACCCACAAAAGCACATGGTATGCTTTACGAGTCACTCATAATAAAATACTGCATTTTTTATTTGATGGTGTTTCACCACTTGTTATTGAAGGTCATGGTCATATGGGGATCACACTAAGAATGGACAGAATTTTGTTATGTAATACTGAAATGGCTAGAAAGCAAGAACAATAAATGCTAAAACAGAAGAATGTAAGCTTAAAGTTGAAAAAATAGTAGCCTGGTAAAAAAAAAAAAAGGGGGAGAAAATCATACAGAATGACAGAAGGTCCTCAGATCACTTCTAGCACTCCAATCTATGATAATGTACAAGAGTTAATCACGCTTGGCTACAGATGGGGCTAGGTATTCTGGTTCTACATGAAGATTGTGATGAATAAAAATTGCATACCGGGTAGTACCTTTAATCTTGTTTTGTTGACAGAGTCTGCTGATTTGACAATAGAAAGGAGGACAAATTCAGAATTATAAGGATTAAATGATCAGGGCTGCGTGTTTATCGGTGTAAATTTCACTGATCATTCACAAAGTTGAAGTCTTTTGAACTGTAGTACTTTTTGAGTAATTAGGTAAAATTTTACTCATTAGTAAATACCCAGATGTGATTATTTAATCCAGGAATGTTATATTAGAGCATGGAAAACTGTAGAGACTGAAGAAGATATTAAATGTTGCATGTGAACACAATAATGTCTTTGAAGGTTTGGAAAATTAACACATTTATTAGATAACTTTTTATGTTATGGATCAACAGATGAACTGATTGCAAATTTTGAAGAAAAACAATTGGAGCTATAAAATATGAAATATCTCCATTACTATTTTAAAATATTTATTCATTTCACATATGTATAAAATGATATGGTTTGTGTATTCTCTATTCCAGCGGTTCCCAACCTGTGAGCCTTGGGGTTATTCTAAGGGATCTTAAAAGTGCAACTAGTTGTAAGTCAGGGGCTGCACACAATTTTTTGAACTTAAGGGGTCCTCATACTCAAAAGGTTGTGAACCACTGAGCGATTCTGTAATTGGGAAGTGGTCTCATTTCAAAACTTGTCATAAGGAGAAGTCTTAGTGTATTTATAAATTGTTGCATAATCAGTGACATATAAGTACATAATGGTAGATAATTTGTAAGCATACTGTCTCTTTTAAAGAACCATCAGTCTAAAGAAACTGCAACATTTGAGTTGATATGCTCAAAGAAAACTTTATTAGAGGACCATCTGTGTTGAGAGATTATGTTCTTAGTTTTCTTAGGTAACCTTTCAGGACAGGTTCCACTGTTATTTCAGTGTTAATTTAAATTTTCAGCTGGAGAACCTGATCGTCTCCTGGAAGAAAAAAGTCAAGTTTTGAAGGAAACACAGAACTTGGCTTTCCAACATTACAAGACCTTTATCCAGACTGCTGAGTGCTCTCGGGAAATATTTGAAGATGTAACCATAGTTTAAATTTGTAATAATAATAATACATGTAATTCACTAAATTTTCATATTATTTACATTTTTTCAATTAAATTAAATTTGTAAAAACAGTATGATTATAAATTGTTTTGCATTTAATATAATTCTCTTTCCATTTACTCCTTTCTCCCACTATTACAGAATATTCTTCTTGTACAATCTTGTTTATTCGAGTCTCCCAACAAAAATTTTTGGAATGTAAACTCTCCTTATTGTCATCAAGTTGAATAACTTATACTTTTTGGTCCCGATGATAATACAGTGGTTCCCCTCTTACACGATCACTGCATCGGGAAACTGGCCTTGTAAGACTGGTGGCCTTTCCAGAGGGGTACTATATGAGAGGTGTATGCGTATATATGTGTGTTTAGTAGGAAAGCTACTTATAACTTAAAGCAGACAATATCTTCATTTTAAAGTAGCATTAATTATTAAAATATTGTTCTTGTCTTAAAAACAGAGTTATTTCAAGGTAACATAAATGAATAGCTTTTATTCTTAGGTGTGAAATGTGGGTGGGGTATTGTTGGCATGTGCATTACAAAACCATTCAAAAATGTTATTTAAATCCTGGTACATATATTGTTTTGCATTTAAAATAATTCTCCTTTCTCCCACTACTACAGAATATTCTTCTTATCTTGTACGATCTTGTTTATTTAAGTCTCCCAACAAAATTTTTCGGCAAGTAAACTCTCCTCATTGTCATCAAGTCGAATAACTTATACTTTTTTTCTTCTAAGTTTACATGATGACAGGTTAAAGTTTTGCAATGATTTATTCCTATGTTGCTAATTGAACAGAACTGAATTTAATTTGCAGATGAAACTTTTGTTAACGAAATGCCTTGTTCTAAAGGAAGTGATACATGTACTATCACATGACATTTTGGTCTTTTTGTCTGGTTCCCTCTTTTGTTCAAGGTTAATTTCTATGTGTGTGTTGATCCATAAAATCTATATTTAGCCTTTCTGACCATGCTATGATCTTGACAATTACATCCAGTCATTATTGTCAGTTGCAAAGAAAAATGGAAGAAAGAAAAAAATTCCGCTGTGTAAAACCCAAATCTCTATCGAAACATTGCTGACCCCATTTCTATCTGAGCATGTCATGATCTTGACAACTGCATCTGCTTATGATCATCAATTTAAAAAGAAAAAAATTGGCAGTGTGAAGTCCAAAGCTCTATCAAAACATTGTTGACTCCATTTCCTGAACATCGTCGGCATTAATGATATAATAATAACCTTAGTGGTGCACGTACTTTAACCAATACTTCTTTCTGTAACAAAAACCTGACATCCGGAAACAGACATCGGGTAAGATAATCAGATTACTTATCATACCGTAATTAAATATTGGTTCTGGACAAATATGCTTTCAACATTCAGCAGTTAAGAAAAGATATTGTCTTATCCTGGATTCTTGAAAAATTCTTTTTAGCCAGTAGAGTGTCACACCCTTTGAAGAACTTTTGTTTTATTTATGTTTTTTCAAACAATACAAAAATAGTAAAAATTCACTTAAAAAGATTAAAAAATAACAGTAAAGTATGCCAGAAGTAAAATTCATAACATATTCAATATGTTGATATCATTCATTCTAGCTAAACCTGGTTTTCAAAATGTGTTTTCTTCCATCAGTACAACATATACATCTGTAGCTATAAAAATAAACTACTGTAAACGGAAGGCAGAAAAAGAAGAAAAATTCAAAAGACAAATTTTGATTCAAAACATTTAAAGATCAGTGGTTTCTATGGACTGGAGACATTCATTGGATGCCACAGCAACCAAATCCAGCCTAGAATGTGTAAAAAAACATGACAAAATTAACCCAGTGCCCATACTTTTTCATCAGTCATTATTTGATTATTTTTGTTGAAACCAGGACCACTCTGGTGGCCTAGTGGTTAGAAAATCCACCTCAGATGTGGGAGGTTGCAGATTTGAACTCCAGCCAAGTCATACCAAAGACTTATAGAAACTGTACAAGCAGCTGCCTGGTGTCAGGATAATGTGACTGGGTGGGACATGTAGATGCTAGATGTAGCTATAACAAAAATACTGCTGTAAAAGGAAGGCAGAAGAAGAACAAAAATGGAAAAGACAAATTTTGATTCAAAACATTTTAAGATCACTGCTTTCTGTGGACTGGAGACATTCAGTGGATGGGTAATGGGTATATTTTATTTCAACATGGCAGGAGATTGGTTCCCACAGCAACCAAATCCTGCCTAGGATGTGTAAAAGTCATGACAAAATTAAATAAACCCAGTGCCCATATTTTGTCATCAATCACTATTTGATTATTTTCATTAAAACCAGGACCACTCCAGTGGTCTAGTGGTTAGAGCATCTGCCTCAGATTGGGGAGGTCACGGATTCGAACCCCAGCTAAGTCATACCAAAGACTTATAAAAATGGTACTAACAGCTGCCTCGCTAGGCGTTTAGCGTTAAGAGGTTAGTGTTAGGACTGGTTGGCCTTGTGTTAGCATAATGTGACTGGGTGGGACATTATGCTAGATGTCTGTGGCATGTTGCCCTAGTGCTAGACATCACTATAAACTCTCACACTGCAGACATCATAGTGATATGACTTAAAAATTTATAAAGCTACATTAAAAATCAACACACACACACATCAAAACCAAAGGGTTTGTTTCAGAATATTTTAACTTAAGTTTTTAATATTGTAAATTGGAAGATTTTTATTAGTGCTTTTGATATGTACGTCTGGATACCTTTAAAAAGAAATTTATTCATTTGTGATACAATTGTCATGATGCATTTGTGTTGAAAATGTCATAAATATGTATAATTAGTTGAGGTTGAACAGGATTCTTAGCATATTTTGTGATTTAAGTGCACTGTCATCAAAATAATTGTGCATTTCTGCATACATCTAGTTCCAGATCATCGAGAAACATGTAGGAAGTTTGCTAGAAAAGTTGCCCAAGTTTTCAGAGGATTGTAACAGAGTTCTGAAGAAAGCACAAGAGATAAGTTCTAGGTAAGAATAAAGTTAGAAATATACTATTGCACCAAATAAATTGAATAATACTTGAGTGAATTATTACTAAAATCATCAGTTGAAATTGAAGCCTATGTATGTATTATATATATGCAGGTTTCCAAGAAAATGTTACTAGTTGTTACAAGATCAACTTTTAAATTTTCTCCCTGCATTTAGTATCCATAGTTTTCATTAGGCAAGTAACAGGTTTAATTTGTAGCTAATTTCACCCTTAATTATTATATTGTTTCATGCTTATTACAAGTGTTAACAGATTTTCTGAACATTGTATTGTAAGGCATGTGCAGGTGGTAGTGAATGCCTAAATAGGTTTGGTTGTTTCTTCATTTTCCTTACCTCATGGACCATTCTGGTGGCCTGGTGATTAGAGCATCCACCTTGGATGTGGGAGGTCATGGGTTCCATCCCTGGCTGAGTCATACCAAAGTCTTACAAAAATAGTACTTACAGCTGCCTCGCTTGGTGCTCAGCATTAAGAGGTTAGTGTTAGGAATGGTTGGCCTGGTGTCATGATAATGTGATTGGGTGGGACATCGTAGTGATATGACTGAAAATTTTTTAAAGCTACATTAAAATCCAAATCACACACACACACCTCACCTCAGGGACAACTTGTCATGGCAACCTAGATTATGAAGAATACTCTTAAGTTCTGCACACACTCTCATAATCTGTGCATCCTGCATAGATCAAGATCTGCTGTCACATAATACACTGACAGATCTGGGCATATTAGTCTTTTAGAAGTAATCAGTAGAACAAACTACTTATAACTACTTATACCCTGACCTGCCAGTACTTCATACAATGTTAGATCAGTGTCAGTATTGCTTGCAGATAGACTCGCCTTGTAATTAAATATATATGGCATAAGTAATCAGAATTTATGTAGATTTAGACTTAAGAGTAAAATGATTTTTTGATTATGAAGAGTTTCTTTGAACCAATGAATCTTTGCATATGATTGATTTCTTTTTTTTGTGTTCCCGATTACCATTATTGTTCATAGGCTGATGCTGTTTTTGATGATGAAAATCATTGTTGATGATGATGATTATGATGTCACTGCAGATGAGGACAAAAATAAAAATCATTAATAATTTGACAAATTTTACATCCTAAAGGCCACTCAGATATTTATATATAGTGCACATCTTCCCTTGTGTATCTCACAAAAAGCAGTAAAAGAAACATAACTAAATTCATTCCAGATTTTATGTACAATTTTTGGCAATAACAATTTAAATTTTAATCTGGTCATAAATTGCCAGGAACAACCATCAGCTTCAAAACTTTACAAATCCATTTGTCCATATCTGCAATGGCATGTTCAATATTCCAGTCAACTTGCCCAGGGGAAGCTGTCATTTATAAAATTTATAAAACCATGAACCTAGTATCACTGTCAAAACAACAGTTTTTGTACATTTTGCAGAGTCTGTAAACTACACCCCATAAATTGATATTAATTTCTACTGCATTACAGTGTGTAATCAGAACATCATCATAACAAAGCAAACATGAGAAACAGCATCATCCACTTAAACTTTACAAGCTGTCTTTTGTCGATTGATTTCTAATCAGTAGGACCCTTTTAGAGAAATACCTGTTTTACCTAATGTTTTTGGATGCCAAAAGTAATTATGTTTTGAAGGGGGTTTTGAAATTTTAGAGTTGTTGCTTTTGGAGTTAATGGAATTAGGATCATGTTTTCAATATAGATACAATAAAATCAAAACTTTTGTCTCTATCCATTGTTGTTGACATCTGTTATATAAATACTGTTGTTTATGAATGAGAATACACCTGCTTTGAAATGGAAGTTTGTAAATGCAGCAGTGGTCACCATCAGTGAAGTTCAAGTTTAGCTGTCGTGATAACTGCTTTGATTACTCTGCTATGTATAACTAAAAGATTAAACTGTTTCCACCTAAACTAATGCTTCAAAGGAGTCTCAGTATCATGAAGTGTTAATGCAGAATATTTCTTAAAATGATGCTTCCTCTTTTTTTGTTGTCCTCTCAGATTAGTCCTTTGTAAGACCGCCATACTAATTTTAACTAAACAATGAGCCAGTCAGCATTTGCTTTATAACTGGATGATTGATCCATTGTCAGTATAAGATGTTAATATCAGATATGAACATTTCTATAGTGTGTAACTATTACAGTTCAGAATTGGTGAGTATTTATTGCAGTGTGATTATTACAGTTCAGCATTGGCACAAGTATTTATTGCAATGTGATTATTATAGTTCAGAATTGGTGTGATTATTTATTGCAATGTGACTGTTACAGTTCAGCATTGGCACAAGTATTTATTGCAATGTGATTATTATAGTTCAGCATTGATACAAGTATTTATTGCAGTGTGATTATTACAGTTCAGAATTGGTATGAGTATTTATTGCAGTGTGATTATTACAGTTCAGAATTGGTATGAGTATTTATTGCAGTGTGATTATTACAGTTCAGCATAGGTGCAGGTTTTTATTGCAGTGTGATTATTTCAGTTCAGAATTAGTACAAGTAATATTGCAGTGTGACTACTACAGTTTAGCATTGGTACAAGTATTTTTGCAGTGTGTGTATGACTTACTATTCAGAAAGCATGAAAGTAAATGACATTTAGCATGATGAACATTAATCATGTTTAGTCATGATGGTCTACATGTGCGCTCTCTCTCTCCTCCCTCTCTCTCTCTGTCCGTATCATAACATCATGTGCCTGAACATAAAAACACTAGATTCACTTGAATAATTACAATGTGATTTTTAAAATTCTTCAATCAGCCATATGTCCAAATTAATATCTGTAGTAATCTTCCAAACTCTTTATCTATCAGCCATATGTCATTGTAATATCTGTAGTAGGGCTATAACGAATACAGGAATGGTAAGTATGATACATATCATGAATAATAATAATAATTCATGAATATTCAGTAAAGACAAACAAAAACCAAAGAAAAAAAACAATACTTCTTAATCTAAAGTTATTTGACTCACAGGTTCCTTAGTGTCTTAGTTACTAGCCTTGGTAACATAAAAGCAGTTCAGTAATAATATTCTTCTTTAAAAAAAGTGAGCATATGAACATGCTCTGATTTGAGAGCTGCCCTTTTGGCAGTTGAAAAGTCCCCAGCAGTACTGAATACACTCTCATTTGGGACATGATTTCAAAATATATTTTATTAGATTTTAAGCTTAAATTTTATTAGTAAATGAAATAGATCCAGATTGCTAATCTGAATTTGTTATTGAAAGCATCTGCAAATATCGGACTGTAAAGGCTTACCTTTGTAGGCATCAAAGATTGACAACAACAACAACTGAAGTTTATAAATAAATATTAAATATTAATAAATACCTGATAATGTGTCTACAAAACTTGCAAATAGTTTTAGCTTCTTTCATAGTATATTTATCGCTTTCTTTGTACATATGAAATCCAAAGCATTTCCATATCCACAGATTATATTTTGCCAGAGGATCTGAAATTTCAACCTTAGCAAAGATTTTTGGATGGAATTGCAAGACTAGTTTTTAAGACACGTCCTTGGAGAATGACATTGGCTAGAAATTTTCATCAATAATTGTTTAACTATTGAACAATACTTAAAAAATTATTGTTCAAAAATGGTTAACAACTTTAATGATTGATTAAAATAATTTAATGATGGAAGCATAAAAAATGAGTCGGGGTGTTTCGACTTACGAAATAAACAACTTTATGTAATATGTTTATCATGTGACAGAAACAACAAACTGCGTTAAATCGATGAAAGGTGAACTGTATTTTGAAATATGATTAATACTGGCCTATTGGGTACACATTAAGATCTATGTTAAACATTTTGCATTCGAAAATATTAGAATAACGAATTGATTATTTTCAACTTTTTTTTTAAAGTCGTCGGATGAACAGCCTTACCTTACAGAGACACACACAGCTTCTTGAGGTCCTGGAGGTACCCCAGTTAATGGACACCTGTGTTCGGAATGGTTACTTTGATGAGGCTCTGGAACTTGCTTGCCATGTCAAGAGATTGGAGAAGAAGCATTCCAACATTCCAGTCATTGCAGTAAGGCTTACTGTATATACTTGCTTATAAATGTAAAGTCCAACTGCAGACAACATAGATCCTGCTCTAGCAGATTTAGGTCTTTGCAGTTTGCAGTTAGATACAACTTAGAAGCAAGTGTACATTGCATGTATATTTTTTCTCATTTATATGATGCATTATGCAGATTTACTGAAACAACTATAGGTTTAAATACTTGTATGCTTTTGATATATTGATATACTCCTCATGTGATTTTCTGTGCATGTGTTGTTCTTGTAGGAATGTTGTCAGGTACTTAATGGGTGTTGTTGATCATATGCAGGACCCAAAAAGATTTTTATTATGTAACATGACACCACAGAAGGAGGCTGATGATGCAACGGTAGGTGAAATCAGATCACACTATGCATTCATAAGGAATTTAGCCAAGGATATTTTGAAAAACATAACTGATTATTCATCATGCAGAGGGGGTCATCTTGATTTGGTTATGTCTGATCTGTCCATCCATCTCTAGGAGCTCATTATATACAAATTACACAGCACAAAATATCAACAGGTGAAATGTTTGACAGACCTGTTGCAATGCTTAAGTGGATAATTCATGGCATTGCAGCAGTTTTTCCATCAGATTTGTACTGATTTAAATAAAAGTATGTAGACAAATTGAATTTTGCAAGGTTATTTCTATGTTTTTGTAGATTGATTTTCAGGTCTTTACAGAAGTTTGTCAGTTTTTACACCTCAGGAAAAAATATTTTTTATTAAATTTGATATGTGTGTTTGTATGCATATTTAAGGTAAAATCTTATAAGATAATATTTATGTATCGTCTGCATGATTTCAAACAATGGTGTAACATAAAATCTAATTCGTTTTTTAAAAACATGACATAAAAAAGACATTAAATCAAACATGATTTTTAAGACATACAAACGACCACTCCAGTGGCCTAGTGGTTAGAGCATCCACCTCAGATGCAGGAGGTCATGGGTTCAATCCCTGGCTGAGTCATACCAAAAACTTATAAAAAAATTAATGGTACTAACAGCTGTCTCTCTTGGCGCTCAGCATTAAGAGGTTAGTGTTAGGACTGGTCGGCCTGGTGTCAGGATAATGTGACTGGGTGGAACATCATGCTACATGTCTGTGGCATGATGCCCCAGTGCTAGACATCACTATAAAATGCCAAACTGCAGACATTGTAGCAATATGACTGAAAAATTGTTAAAGCTACGTTATAAATCCAAATCATACACACACACACATAAAACATACAAACACAAGTAAAGAATTAGACAAAACACATAGCACATAATTTACAATATAAGCAAACAATGCATTTTAAAAAGGCAATAATTACAAGTAAATTTATTATTTAGATGACTAGAAAGCCAGATGTTAGAATGATCATTCTGATGAAAGAAAAAGAAATAGCTAGACAACCATACCATTATAGAACATTTTCAGTTTGACAAGTTTTAGGGCAATTTGCATTTAGACCATACATGCTTTACAAAATCAGATCCAGTTTATTATTTATTTATTGTAAATCATAAAGGAAATTATATTTTCAGGAAGTACAGAATTTGTTGCTTAACCATTAGTGTTTGTCAGTATTATAGAACACATGGCATAGAATTTGAATGTATGTTCTTGTTACCTTTATTGGTTATGGTAATTAGGCAGTATTGTGTGATAAAATTAACTAAAAGTTTTTGCACAAAAGATCATAAATTTGAGATATCCTTCTTGCCCTTTCTTTTCTTTTAACTTGATAAAATTACTGAAAAACAAAAAGTTTAGCAAGCACAGAACTTTCTCAGACAAAGGCAGAAATCTAAACTTTTCTGTTATTCTTCAGAAAGTATTGATACGACATTGGCAGTCAGCTTTATGTAGAAACAAAATCTGTTTAATTTATTATATCAGCAAAAACATTGAATCTCATTAAATTTTTAATTTATAGTGTCTTACAGGAGCAATTTGTTTTCTTCAGAATATTGTGACAGAGGTGAAGAACTCGGCTCAGTTAATGTTAAATCAACTGATTCAGCAATTACGTACAAATATCCAGCTCCCAGCCTGTCTACGTGTCATAGGATACCTACGACGAATGGACGTTTTCACAGAGGCAGAACTCAGAATAAAATTCCTGCAGGTAGAGAAGCAAGTATATTCAGTGAAGTGATATGCATCCAGACCATCTAAAAATGTCAGCCTCTGTAGAATAAGCACTTTCTGGTCAGCTTAAAATGATGTGATCATTGCATAATGGCATCATTGATATGACCTCTCATTATTTAAGTACATGGGGCCCCAGGTGGCCTAATGGTCTAAAGCGATCACCTTTACAGACCACTGACACCTCACCTAAGTCCATGTGTGTTCGAGTCTCAGACTCAACCAACTTGGGTGTGTGAGAAAGTTCACCCATTGATTCCTATGGGTTGGTGGTTCTTCTCTGTGTATTCCTGGGTTCTTCCTTGGCTAGATATACATGCTGCCATGTACAGTTAAACTCCTGACATATGCAGTAAGAGTTCCCAAGAGTGGTCATAAATCAAATAACTCAACATGTTAATTTCACTGCCTTTAATTTTCATTAAAAAATATGTAATTCATTTAACTCTAATCCATTCATTTTAGCTATTTATGAGTCCTAATTTGCACACATCAGAGGATATCTGTATAGCCTATCATATCCTGCAAAATGTTATACCCACAACAACTTAATTGCATGCTAGCAGTATGAACTCAGGGAGAGACTCAAATTAAAATGACATATTTCTGAATTGTGTCTCATATTGAATAGTGGAAAGAAAAATTGTTATACAGTTTAAAAACCACAATAACATTCCTGCACAAGAAAATGATATAAAATCAACAAAGAAAGTATGTGAGAGCTTTGGAAACCTTTAACAATTCTGAGATTATGTGATAGCTTGTCAGCAGTTGTCCCATCACATAGGAAAAATGCTGACACAATTAGAATAATAATAATCTTGTGATTGAAAATGATAAAAGCAATGAAAAGTATTCTAGACCTTGAAAAATCTGTTGTATTTATTAGCTACCATAAATTGGCTATGCAGGCTTTCTTTTGCAGAAAGTACTGAAAAAGTCCCACACCAACATACACTTTTCTTTTTATGTTTGGTAACAGGACTCTGTAATCTTCAACTTGTGCAGATTTAATGAATTTTCAAATGCCTATGTAAAATTTATTGTATTGACAGTAAGTGACAAGATACTCTTTCCTGTATTCATCTATATAATGACCCTTCACTTTCAGCTAAGATAGCTAAAAATGTAACCAACCTATACATTTTTAAATTGATTCTGAATCATCTGGACCATTCACTATATAGACAAAACTACATATATTTTTTGTTCTGAGTGGACAGAAAGAACAATTTAGAAATGTTGAGACCTTCAGGCCAAGACATTCCTACATTATATCAAACGAGCTTTTCCCCAACACAGATCAAAACATGTGGTTTTGTATTTATTACGTATACCCATTCTTTAAATTTTGAATGTATACTCTTTAAAAAATGAATTAGTCATTTGGCATTTTATGAAAGATATTGTGCAACTCTCATAGACGTAACTGGTCCTAGGCCTAAATATACACTGTGTTGCATCATCTGTCTGTCTGCATTGCAGATATGGATTTACTCTTTAGCTTTGAATTTTAAAACTGTTGTATGAGATATATGAATGGATTTAATCTACAGTCACATCTAGTGGATTTTTTCCTTCTCAAATGGAACATACGTTTTGGACCAGTAAGTGACACTCTTTCTTACACTTTAGTTGCTGAATAGGCATGCTAATTCCAGGGCAAAGTAATTAAATACATTATACAGAATACCCTTTAATTTACTGTACCTTCATATATATTTTTAAGAAATCAAAGATTCTGTCTCTTTCTAACATGCAGACTAAATTTTTAATCTTCATTTGGATATATTTTAACAAATTTTTTTTAAACAGTATTGCAGTATTGTTCTGTTTTTTTCTCTTTATTTTCTACTTGAATGGTCATAAAAATTTAAAATGAGAACAGGATTACCTCTGCATACATGCCAACCATTACGCTTGTGGCGTAATCAGTACATCTTTTTTTCTCTCACTACATTATGCTTTATGCGGAAATGTATTCGGATTATGTGTTTCATTATATCCCACTCCCAAAAGATTAATAATTTGTTTCCTCGTTTTTATTAATGTCCCATTAATCCCACAGACTATATTCTAGACAAGACTGCTTCTATGTAGCTACAACATAAGAGTATGCTTGTCCACAGACTTACATGCACTTTCCTTACAGTATTATGTTCTATTTATAGCAGCTGCCCTGTTTCCAAGAAAAATGATGGTTTCTACTTTCAAATGTTGGACCTCGGTTTCTGTTTATAGCAGCTGTATGACTTAGTTTGGAGAGAACAGGCTGGTTTTCTAACTTGTAATCTTTGCTTGCAGATTTTTTGTTCAAATTCATATCTGGTACAGAACTAGTCTGTAGGTATTTGGTGCTAAAAGTCAAGTCAGATTTATTCTAGTTGATGTATGTGTTAGAGCAAATATGTTTGTCAGATAACTTAACAGATGGATTAGAAAAAGATGAAAAATCAATTCTGTGATGAATACATGAATTACACAATACAGCGTTCCATTCTAGGGCATCTTCATTCCCCTTGCAGGCTGTGTGGAAAGGATTTTAATATTGGTCATGTTGGTAACACAAAGACACCTTGAATTAACTTATTTCACGAACTCCAATACTAAGATAACTTCTTTTTTACAGCGGAACTAAATTGTGGACACGAATTTTATAAATGCAGAGGCATTATCTGCCGAGTTCTTAATAGAACACGGACTACCTCTAGCGATAGAAGACTACATTGGTCCTTTAACGGATGTTTCTTGATTCCAAAATTGCAGAAAATATGCATGTGCAAGAACAAAATCATCAAATATTGTTAGGTTAAACACTTCACTTAAAATTGTAGAAGCCATAAAAAATTGGGCTGTTTAGTATTGCAACATACAGGAGTAGTAATTATGATGACAAAAAGTAGTACCAAGTCTGTGTAAGAGACCTTGACAATGAAAAAGGCATAGTCAGAATGCTTTTCTTTCATTACCAGAATTAACAGTAGATTCCACTGGAGAAAACAATTTTTTTATTTGCTTGATAATGCTTTGAATAAATATAAGTTGGCAGCACTGTATGGGGTTTTCAGCTTATACTGCATCAGTGATGACTGGAATTCTTAAAAGAGTTGCATTCTATATTTTGAAAACTGTCTCCATCATGTCTCATATCAAGTTGTCTCTGTCATACGATGCACCATGCTGCAGGAAAGGCAGCTGATAAATTAGAAGGAGAACTCATGAAGAATCTAGTTGGCACTCTACCTGACAATGTACTTCATGCAGACAGAGCTGATTTTTTCATATTTCCCAGCTAATTGGCCCAATAACTGGAAGATATAAATTTACTATTCTTTGTCAGGTTATGAAAGGAAAATTGGTTCTTTACCATTCTAATGCAGACTGTGAGAGATTGCTCAGTATTGTTAACAAAAGTAAAACAATTCAGATCCAGGCTCTGTAACCCAGCACTTAGTGCTCTGCTGGTGTGCAAAACATTCATAGTCTCAGCTGGTACAAAGTGTTTTGAAATGCAATATAAGAGTCTGTTGCTTTTTAAAGCTCAAAATGTTATATACGAAAACTTGAAGCAGTAATTGGTGTTAAAAGTCCAGAGGAATAAATAAATCATTTTGTACATACGCTCATTGAATCTTTATCATGTTATATGTGGATTACTCTTTTTGTCCACTTGGATTACATTTTCCTCTCCAAGGGTTGGCATGTATGCCTCTCTGTGCCCCATATAATGAAAAAAAGATCTCAGCATTGAAACAAGATGTAATTCTTCTAAATTTGTGTTATCAAAGCTGTCTGTGATACATCTACTTTTATGTTGCAAATATTTGTCAGTTTAATCCTCTGATTTGATTCATTTATAAATCCCTCCATTTAAACATGCTCCTTGAAAAACTATAATTTCACAGACCAAATTTGTGAAACTCTGAAGCAGAAATGGATTTTAGTTAAGTTTGGTATTTAAGATTGACATTGTGAAATGTCTCTCTGGAATTATTGATGTGACACTCTGAGTTTTTCATCTCTCTCTCTCTCTCTCTCTCTCTCTCTCTCTCTCTCTCTCTCCAGCTTCAGCTGAGAAATCGGTGTTAAACATTCTGTCCAAAATATTGTTGTCCACCTTAACTAATTTTAATTTCTCAGCCTAGATTGAGTGAAATGCACATAAACTGCTTATCAAGATTTATGGTAGTTACCCATTTTCGCCCAGTGGCAAAAACTGCCATTTTTGCCCAATATGACTTCATTTCTTAAAATTGCAAATGTTTGTTACCATTTTTGAATAATTTAAAACAGTTAGCAATAAATCATTCCAGATATTTTATTAGTGGACTGCTATTGAATATTTCAGGTGGTAAGAGTAGTTCAGGCTTGGTGTGCAATACAGAAATTTTAGGTGTGTGATATGGAATCACAGATGAAACTTCTATATTGCATGCCAGATCAGTCATGTAAGATTAAATGGGTATGTAGTGAATAAAAGTATTGGGGCTTTTTTAAAAATTCTCCTAAATTTCACAAGCGAACATCCTGAAATCACTCTCAAGTTTCTGCCACTCTAATTTACAAGTAATATTCTTCCAAAAAAAAAACCAAGACACTGAACATTCTTCTCTTAACTTTAAACCAACATCTGCCAAACACTAATATGCTTGAAGAATTATCAAGTTAGTGTATACAATTCATGGCAGCCATAGCTGAAATAATTAGTGCAACATTTGACCACTGCATTTTCAGTTATGAGATACCTAATTGTGATAAATTCATTAACCCTGCATGCCACATTTACTCACCATGAGGTTGTACCCTGTTTCCAAGCTCTGTACTGTCAACATCTTTTATGATATACCAAAGTTGGTGGTACTGCAAAAAGTAGACACGTGTAGCTTTACAATGATACTAAATAATACAGACTTTCTACAACCATTACAGAATAACCTCATTTTTGAGCCCCAATTTTTTTAGGCCAAAAATTACTGGTTTTCGGAAACAGAGTTTGTGTCCAGATTTTAGAATTTTCAGCCTGAGATCTAAAGCAAACTGGTCCAAACTGCACACAGGCATGTGAACCTTGCAAAAAATAGGATAAGATTGAGGATTTTAGAAACAAGTAGCCATGAAAATCATCAATCCAATATGCCAAAATAAATTTACCCTTCTGCATCTACATGAGCAAAACAGCATATTGGAAAAAACATCTTTAATACACCTAGGCATCTGGTTGAATGAAAACCAGAATGCATTTCCTATCCTCATTTTAGACAGATATGAAGAGAATCTCCAGGATTAATGAGTTAATTTAGATCTTTTTTATGCAGTTAGATTTTATTCAGTATGTTCATGGTTTTATTGTTATCTTGTTTACATTTTCAGGCCAGAGATACATGGTTTCAAGGAATTCTTCGGGTGATACCTTGGGAAGATGGTGAATACAGTTATCTCCCTTTAAGTACAACTGAACATATGTAAAGCATGTTAAATTATTTTCATCATAAATCTTTCTTCCTTAACAATATTATGTATAATAAATGAATTTTTTCACTCAATTTGTTTTGTATGTAGCATTCATAAAATAAAACTTTCAGCCTTTATTTTCCTCCAAAGGAGATGGAAATTATGCTCCTTTCTAATTATGTTGTTAAGTAATTTAAATAATTAACAATGCAGATATTTTGTCTTGAAAGACATCTTTAATTTTGGAAAATATTTACTTTGGAATCTGTATTGGTGGTTATGCACAAATTACAAGGTTAAGCTCATGGTAGCATTATGTAGCACAAGTTTAAAGTATACCCTCAGGGTTTACTTTCTTTGTGTAGGGGTGGGAAGTACATAATTACATGTAAATTTGATATTATCTATGATTGTTTTAAATTAGTGTCGACCTGAATACTGAAGATTTGTATAATTTCTTACTCATTTCAGCCTATGTTCACATTACCAAAACGATAGAGGCAAGCCGTGTGCATCTGTTCGACATTGTCACACAGTACAGGGCCATTTTCTCTGATGAAGATCCCATACTCAGCACAGGAAAGGATGATTCTATAAATGAGGCTGCATTATTTCATGGCTGGATTGTACAGAAGGTTAGGGAACATGAGAATTACATATCTCTTTTGAAAATTTTAAGGTTAAAAATTGCTTGAATGTTTTAGAAGACAAAAGTAAGCATGCAGTATGTTTTATGGAAATGAAATGAATATTGCCAGCTGAAATCATTGCAGTCTAAATGATTGCATTGCAGTATAAATGGTTGTACTGCAGTATCGATGATCATATTGCAGTAAAAAAAGATTGCACTGCAGTATAAATGATCGTATTGCAGTCTAAATGATTGCATTGCAATATAAATGATTGTATTGCAGTTAGGGTGAAAAGATTCGTCAATGTATTGATGCATTGATACTTTTGCTGAAGCGATACATATATCAATACAAGAGATGGAAAATCGATACAAAATGATACTGTATGCAGGTTATTTTAGTCTTTAGCAGTCATGAATAATTATTATTAGTTGCTTTGTTATTCTGAAAAATTATAATCCATCTGAAACAGCATTTGCAGTCACAGGCACTCATGTTTATTAGTAAAAATGAAAAATACTATTTGTGAATACCCATTCGCTGTCTAGATGACATTGTTTGTAATCTGGCCCCCCTCCCCCATTCATTGCTAATTATCTTAACCCAGAGATATGTTCAGCATACATGCCAAACATGTTCTACATGTATAATGAAGTACTTTACTCCTCAGTATGATATTCCACTTTCATGCAAAGTTTCTACTTTGAATTGTATCTTGACTCATTTGGTCGATTTGAAAGCTACACTACGGCTTTGTTGCACGGTGAAATATGTTACACTGAATTCTCATTTGTGGTTATTGCTTGTTCTGATCTAGGTTAAACAATAACCACTAATCAGAAATCAATGTAGCTTATTCTCTGCGTGACAAACAGGAAGTATTGGCAGAGCAACAGAGTCTTTGCAGAAAAGTCATTAGATACGTAAAGTACTTGCGTAGAGATCCTGTCAGGATATGCTATTGCACGAATTGTGCAAAGTTTGTACAAATTCACATGCTTGAAGAACATTGAAATATGAGAGCTCCCACAAATTCATTGAAAGTCCCACATATGAAAATGTGCTCAGTGAAGTATACAATTTTTATTTAACCGTTCTTGTCACAACATTTGTTTTTTGGATAGCAGCTGTTCCACATCTGGGGTCTTCAAGCACAGCATGATTGGGTTTCAAACTAAATTTGATTAGCACAACATGCCCAGGAATAAGCAATATGGTGTAGTTTAAAACCATTCATGAAGAAAGTTTCACAAATGCGTGTTTAAAATATGGGTCACCTAGTAAACCCAAACTGTCCGATTCTTGGCATGGTTCATTACGATTTCGTTCAGGAACTACTTGCTGATGATGGTGATGATGACAATAATTTTTAAAGTTATGAAGTATATTGGATTATTGGAGCTGGTAAAGTGTTAATGGAGATACCAGTGAGTGATTTTGAGCCTGAAGTGGTGTTAAATACAAGTCAGATGTAGCTGCTGGATGAACAAAAAATAGATGGCATGACCCTTTCACTGGTATTTTGAAATTACATGTACAAAGGGCAGAATACTAAGCCTGATTAAATTACACACAATTTAAAAGTGTAATGCAATTTATTTTTTTTTTAATTAATCATTTTTGCCCTGCAAATCATATGCTACAAAACCATTTATATGTATCCATATCAGGGTCTAGATAAATTTAATAAAATAAGGGTTACAAAAAATGAAATTAAGAAGTAAAGATATTTATTTTAATACCTCTGTTTGCACAAGCATTGATGGACTAAATACCATTATACAGCATTATGGAACAGATAAGAAATTTGGATTTAACAAAAGATGTTTATGTTAGTGAAAAATCCTATTTTGGAGCAGCTTTATCCAAAAGACAATATCTCTGAGCTCTGGAAAATTGTACATAACAGTCACAAAGAACAGTTTCAAGCTGACAAAGTTATATTTGTATGTGCCCCTTCAGAAAGAAGCACAGAACAACATTGATACAAAGAAAAGGAGCAGAGTATGCTCAGAAATAACCAACAGATTAATGCTTATACAACTATAGGTGACATCTGTCAAAGATGTTAATTTAAGTAGAGACATAAGAAAGTGGAACAGGAAGAAAGAGAGACATATATTGAAGCTTAGATAAATATTGACATATGACCATTTCTTTATACCCCTCCTTATATCTTTAACAAAGAGGTAGGTCTCCCTTATAAAATCCTTTCATCATCTCTCCTTAAATTTTACATGGGGAACAAATATGGAATTTCTCTTTTTTATGCAGAAATATTTTTAACCAGAGATTGAAGGTGCTGATGGAATAAATGAAATTAGCACAGAATGAACTATGGGGCAGATTTCAAACTGTTCAAGCTTATCACCTTGTGTAAGTTTAAAAAAAATTGATGAATAGGACTGTGTGCAGTCAGTAGTTTTCCTTTTTCACTAACAAATACAAGTACCTGTGGCTGCAACAGTCTTTTGCATCTGCAGGAAATAAACTGATAGATTTTGTTGGTATTTAGCCTTATTCCCATGCCCATATTTGTTCTAGATGAGATCTTCTTTGCACAAGGAAATTGCATTATTTCTTCTGTCTTGAAAATAACAACGTAATGTCTTCCACTTGTAACTGATACACGAAATTGGTAATATGATGTTTTCAAATTGTTCATGTTGTACAAAACCAAGGGAGTTAAATGGAGCCACCATTAAATGGCCTAAAACTTTGGATAAAACTCACTGCCTCCAACAGGTAGGCTGTTTGAAAGTATTGTTGTTATCTTTTCATCAATAAGAATCGCATATAAATATATAACTATATGTCTGTCTGTAGTCTGCATACTGGAAATAGGATCAGAATGTCAGTATACATGAAAGGGCACCACCTACCTTCCAAAGATGGAAAGATCTAAAGTTCATACATGTATCATATCACAGGTTGCGTATCGTGAATTGTATCAATACGTGGCACAGGTATCATTTCACCCCAGCCTAATGATTCCATTGCAGTATAAATGATTGTATTGCATTATAAATGATTCCATTGCAGTATAAATTGGAATATAAATGATTGCATTGCAGTATAAATGATTGCATTGCAGTATAAATGATTCCAATGCAGTATAAATTGGAATATAAATGATTGCATTGCAGTATAAATGATTGCATTGCAGTATAAATGATTCCATTGCGGTATAAATTGGAATATAAATGATTGCATTGCAGTGTAAATGATTGTATTGCAATATAAACGATTGCCTTGATATATATTATTGCACCACAACATGTAAGAGCTTACTATTGTTGAATTAAATAATAATAATAATAATGAGGACTTTGTATAGCGCCTAATCTTTAAAAGCTCTAAGCACTTTACAACATTAGACAACACCTATAAGATAAAAACATATATAATGATATGATTACAAAAACAAACACCATGAAATTAGAAAACATAAAAAACAACATGCTGAGAATATTTAAGGTATGATACATTATTAGGTCTTTAAATTGGATCACTGTGTCTAAGTTCAGTGGGCAATTCATTCCATGTTGCTGGGCCCTGGTATGCAAAAGAACGCTGTCCATATGACTTTGTTTTCATTGTTGGAATAATGAGTATATGATTGTCAGAAGAGTAGCGTAAGTATCTTGCTGGTGTGTACACATGGGTGAGGTCGGATAGGTATGTTGGACTAGAGTCCGTCAGTGAAATGTAGCACAGAGAACAAATTTTGTGTTTGATTCTGGATCAAATGGATAGCCAGTATAGGGTACAGAGCAGTAGGGAGGTGTGCTCTGATCGTGGTACTCTAAGTATGATCCGAGCAGCTGTGTTTTGAACTTTTTGAAGTTTCTGGGGTAGATATTGAGATCAACCAGACAGAATTGAGTTACAATAGTCCAGTCTTGAAAGTACTAATGAACACACAAGTGTTTTAGTGGTATCAACTGAAAGATATTTGCGACTGGAGCTGATGCATCTCAGCTCAAGATATGCAGCTTTGCATATGTTCATGACATGTTGGTGCAGTGTGAGAGTACTGTCCAGAGTAACACCTAGGTATCGTACTGATTGTGTGAATTTAATGTTGGTGTTGCAGATATTTATTGTTTGAGGTAAAGGATGTGAATGAGAAAGACTTTGTGTTGTGATCAGAATGGCCTCAGTTTTATCATCATTCATCTGCAGCTTGTTATATGTCATCCATGATTTCACATCATAAATGCACCCTCTCTACACCTTGGATGGTAGCATCAACTTCATTGGGTGGCTAGATTTGTATATTTGGGTGTCATCAGTGTACAATTGGTGAGACACTGGATGATGAACTATGACACTTGAAAGCAACTGAGTGTATAGAATGAAGAAAACAGGTCCAAGAACAGACCCCTGTGAAACACCACAACATAGATCAACTGGGCTGGAGTGTATTCCATTTGCAGATACAGTTTGTGTCCTGTTGACCAAGTAGGACTTGAACCACAGTAAGGCTGTATCATGAATGCCAAATACATGCTGGAGACAGTGAAGTAATATATCATGGTCTGTTGTGTCAGATGCTGCTGACAAATCAAGGAGGGTGAGGACTGTAATCTTTCCGCTATCCAATGCAGAGAGAATGTCATTAACTACTTTTAGAGAGTAGTTTCAGTACTGTCGCAAGGGCGATATGCAGATTGTACATTGCTAAATAGACTGTTTGAATTCAGATGAGATACAAGCTGGGATAGAACAACCTTTTCTAAGATTTTTTACATGAATGAGAGATTAGAAACTGGTCGGTAGGTCTTTAAATCTCTATGGTCTAGTGTTGGTTTCTTCAGCAAAGGCTTTACAATGGCAGTTTTTGAAAAATGATGGGAATTCCCCAGATGAGAGAGAGGTATTAATAACATCAGTTAGTGAAGGCAATACTGGATCTAAGCACTCAAACGGCAGTGATGTTGGAATTGGATCAAGTTCACATGACTTTGGTGCACTCTTCATCACGACTGTATGTACGAAATCCATTGAGACAGGTTCAAATGCTGCTAATGGTTGCCTCTCAAATTCTTTATCCCAACTATGGTCAATTGAAAGTGTGGTGTCAAGCTTATCTCTAATGGTTTGTACTTTGTCACGGAAGAAATTTGCAAACATGTCCAGAAGATCGACTGGAGAGAAGGTAGTTGGAAGTAATGTAGATTTGTTCCTTGACATTAGCTTGTTAGTAATCTCAAAGAGCTCTTTGCAGCTGGAACTTTCCATGATCTTAGTCTTGTAGTGGGCTGATTTCGCTGCATGGACTATATTTGTGACATTCTTCTTAGTGGCTTCATATATTTGCTTATGAATAGTGAGTCTAGTGGAAAGCCAAAGCCTCTCAGCTTTACGGCGGTCTCTTTTAGCAGCGCGAAGCTGGTCCCTAACACTGCTGTACCATGGAGAACACTTGAATTGATACTCTGCACTTGGTAGCTGGGGCATGTTTGTCGAGCAATGAACGCAGGCAGTTATCAAGTTGTTCTGCTGTAGGAGGTAAGCAAGTTGTTAGGTTTGCTTGGATGTCATGCATTAGTTTGGTTCTATTTATCATACGGAGGTTTCTCTTAGTAGCAGATAAAGGTGGAGGGTTAGGTACTGATACATCAAGATGGCATATAATGTAGACATGATCTGATGCAAGGTCATGGGATACCAGGGAGGACTGTAGAATATTATCATCAGGTCTATGAAGAATCCATTATAAAATGTGACCATGTTTATGGGTGGGTTGGTTAACTGACTGTTTGAGGTTGAAAACATTAATGGAATCTATGAGTTTTGATGTGTTTGGGTTTCCGGGACAGTCAAAGTGAAAGTTGAAATGTTCAAGAATAATCAGGTTGCCACCAATCAAATTTCCATACTCCAGGAGATTTGGAAACTGCTCCAAAAAGAGAGATTCAGTCAGCTTGTTTTTTCTACTAGGAGGAGGGTGGTATAGGCAGAAGAAATGGACTTACCTTTGCTCCAGTGTGAGTGTAGTTTGGACTAGTTGGAACGATGTGTGGTCAAAATTGAATGTTGTGATGTGGTTAAGACGTTTGATCATGGAGTTCTTTGTGATGACAGCAATTCCACCTCCATGAGAGTTACGGGGGAACGACTTGATGGAGTAACCATTGGTTGTTAGATCCGCACACATGGGTTCATCGCCTGATGTTTTTAGCCATGTTTCTGTCAGGAAAAAGACGTCAGTATTCTGGTTGTTGATAAAATTAACTATTTCAGTGCGCTTTTCCGGTGGTCCTACTGATTGGGCATTGAATAATACAATACGCAGAGGTATCTCTTGGATAGTTGACACAAAGGTTGACAAATTAATAGGGATTTGAATTAGGTTTTCTAAAGTAACAGTCGAATTTGTTTTAAATTTTTGAGCCGAAAAAAGGGAGATAACTGGAATTCTTCTTCCTGTTCTATGCCAGCCAACTTTGAAACAAGGTTTCTTTTTGTGCTTCTGTTTACATTTAGGTAATGATGAATGTAGTCCCAGTTCGTTTAGTCTATAGCACAATGTAGTGTGGAGAGCCAAGGAGTGATCATTTAAAGCAATTAGTGAGGGTCCATCATAGCATAAACGGATTGACTGGCGAATATCACGTGATGGCAGTTTGTTCAAAAACAGTGGAACAAGACAGCTGAGAAAAAGTCTAATTGTTCTCATTTCCAAAACAAGGAGATGAAGAAACACATACGAATTGAACAGCCAATACATAATGAACACAATAACGTAGATGAAGACATGCAACAAGGACAAATATCATGAAAACAGCACTAAAAAATGGAACAGCTGCTTCAGGCTGGTTAAGCGATAGTGGCCAACTTGTTCCTATCCATATTATACACATGAAAACATGCTTTTCAAGGAGCATCATGATATTTAATTGCCATATTTTTTAGTGTACAAGTTGATACTTTTTGACTTGGAAACAGTGCCTCATCTTACACTCTGAATCAACTTGTATATGGATTGAGTCGTGAAAATTGTTTTAAGTACCACTGATACCATGACTTTGAGATATAATCTGCAAAATCAAAAACTGGTCACATAACTGTACCAATTCTTGTTCAGCTGCCACATCAATAAATTGTTGGAAACTAATATGACTGCATTTATACTATAATTTGTATCATTGTTTTGTATGCATTTGTATATGCTTCTCTTTTCTGATTTTTACAAATTGAATTAAAACAGTTAAATTTCACTGGCTGCATAGTACTTATGGTATGTTCTCTATAGTGTACTGTACTTATGCAAAGATTATTGTTATTCCTGTTTTAAAAAATGGATTTTCCTGTATTTATCTCCTTACTCTTCTTATAACATACCTCATTCTTCCTGATCACATTTTGGTCCATTGATATTTGATTTAAGAGTATTTTATTTTGCACACTCGAGTGATTAGTAGTGCATCTTTTTCATTGATGTAATTGATCCTATAGAGGGATGTAATACATATTAATATTGAGTATTTATGAAATACCATATTCAAATACTGTCACATATTCACTAAAGAATGCCAATAATACAGGTCAAAATTCAGAATAGAGATGGAATACTTGTAGGTCATCAGCAATCCATTTTTAGTTTTGCATTTCAGCTTTTCGTTCTTAAGAAGCTGTTCCTTTGGTATCTCTCTTGGATTGATTATGATTTATGGATTGCTCTTTGGTTTCCAACAACAAGCCAAGGCATTTAACTGTATAAAACACTGATATTGACTAAGAGTACTTTCAGTCATCAATCTGCATCAGTTACTAGTTTTATTGTCTCAAGAAGACTGAAAACCACAAGGAAGAATGTAATACTGGTACCAGTAATTTATCTGGTGGTGTATATAGCATTTTATCAATTAGAGAATAACTTATTGTTAAAATAAATGTGAACTCTTTATGTTGGTGAATTGGAAATCATGCAAGGTATCAAACAGAGATACCAAAAATGAAAATGTAGATAGAATTTGTATTTATTCATGCTTAAATATCTCAGTACCACTTAAAAAAGGTATAGAACAATCATTTCTTTAGGGTTTGGCTCTTTAATAATTCTAATTGACAAGGTTGTGTGACTGATAATATTTTATTCACCCATATATATATGGTATCATTCACTACAGGTGACACAGTTTCTTACAGCTCTGGAAAATGACTTGTCCTGTGGGGTTGGTGGTCGGTTAGACTCCATTCTGGGTCAGTGTATGTACTTTGGTCTGTCATTCAGTCGTGTGGGAGCAGATTTCCGAGGGTTGCTGGCACCAGTTTTCCAGAGGGCAGCCCTGAATGGCTTCATCTCAGCTCTTTCCCAGGCCAACAGAAGGTTTGAAGATTTTTAATAATATATAAATAGCAACAGAACAGTCTACCATTATTTACTAAACAATTTATACTGTAGATATTCTTGAAAGCAAAAATGTTTATCATGAGACAGTCTGTAAAGTGGAGGAAATCGTCAGTTATAAAACATCAAAAATATACTTTTATATATACTTGCTGAAAAGTCTAAACCAGCAGAAATCCAGCTCTGCTATTCCATAATATGCTGGCAGATTTAGGTCTATGCAGTTTGTTGGGAGTTATCAGCAGAACAGTCAAGTAGACTCTGATATGCCAGAGAATTTGGCATTGGCAGATCAGGGTCTGTGTTGTTTGTAGTTGGACTCAAATTATAGCAATTCTGTACATTACACTATAGGACAAGTGGCCACATCAAGACAAAAATCTGCTAACAGCAGTACAAGACATATATTCTCAGTCACAAAATCTGCTGCTTTTAATCGCCACACTTCTGCAAAGTGGGTGGGGGAGGGATATTGTTATTGTCCATTTTCATCCCTCTGCCTTTTCATCCATCTGTCTGTCCAGCCCTGACAAAGCTTATCATTGCATCTCCTCACACTGCTCAGAGAAATTTGATAAAATGTTTTTGGCTAGATTTGTGATTGATGTAGATGTGCAATAAAGTTTTATTTTTGCTCTTTCTTATTCTAGAAGGGGAGCATTTTTTGAAAAGTTTTTTTTAAAGAAAAGATGAAATTTCAGGAATTTGGTTCTTCATTACTTCATCCATATAGGATTGTATTGAAATATTCTTGGAAGCTTAATATATCTGGTTTTGTAGCAGATCTGTACTTGTTTCCTCCAGCCAGGTTTTAGGGAAAGTGTCTTGAAAAATTATGAAAACAAAGGGAATTCTAAGCTGGGATAATATTATTGCCTTGATGTGTTAGTCTGTCAATCTTTTCATCTGTTGGTGTCTTCATCAGTGACAAAGTTTATTATTGCATCTCCTCCCTCACCACTTGGAGATTTTAATGATGATGTTTAGACAAGGAATATTTCCCTGCTACCTCACGAATCCAGCCCTACTAAAAACACACAAAAAATTCTAACTCGTATAAACAAAAGGCAATAACTCTTGCTCATTGTTACGTATATCTGATTTAACATATATTTATTTTAATTTGTTTGTTTGTTTGTCAGTTTTTAAAAACAAAATATTTTTCTTACATGCTATTGTAATGTAAATTTATTCGCTGGAGATGATATTTTTTTTCAGAAAATTGGTTGACCTGAATCATTCTTTTCATAAACAAGGTTGGCCTGGAAGCTGACCTTGATTCAAAATTAGTAAACAAAGTTATATTTTATTTTAAAATGATTGGTTGTTGTCACGGTCATGATGGGACTACGTGGGTTAAGAAGTAAACACTTTTTTAAAATTTATTCTGGGAATAAAATCATTGGTCTAATCAAGGCCATATTCTGTGTATGTGATATAAACACGATCACATGCCCCCCCCCCCCTTCTGATTAAGCAAATTGGGGGAATTTCGAAATTGCATCTTATAACCTTTGTTTTAGAGAGAGTTCTCTCAGTTTTTGGTTTTTCACACTGATGTCAAGTTAATTTGTTGCAGCCAGATTTTGAGTTAATTATCTTCAGATCATTTGGATTTCAAAAGGATTAATTCTTTATTCTCTGGAAATATTTTGAGGAGTGCTCACACAGAAATTTTGGAAAGACATTCCTTACAAATTTAATTTGGATTTCCAACACCAGAGTGCCATTATTTGTATTTCTATAAGGAACTGTAGATAAGCACAGTACTGACTACAGCATACGTCATCATCATCCATCTTGGAGGACGCACGGTACTAATTATATGGAACAAATATTAGAGTATTTACGGGTTTGGTGGTCCATAATTGGTTAATAACGAAAATTAAAATTTTAGTAAAAATATCTTTTGAGAGCTTATCCTATATGTAATTTTAAAAAAATAAAGACAAATTTCTACTGATGCAATTTTAGTATTTTTACAGGCTTGACACAGGAGTACTCAATAATGAAAGTAGCACCTGATTCATTTGGTGCAGAATCAATAACATGTGTTTCATGCACATGTAAATAAACAAAATGCCGCAACTCATATGGTGTTCTCCACACATAAGCTTGTACCAAGGTTAGATTTGCATGGAGAATTATAGGTCTCATCATCAGCACCCAGAAATTTTAAGTTATTGAATTTTGAATATGATAGTGTTTCCATATGTTTACTATTGGAGTTGAATTAGTACCATGAGTCCTATATGCGACCTATACCATAATAGGAGTTTGTTGTTTCCATGGTTACCATGTGCATCCAGAGTATCATTTTGGTGGTTTTTGCATATGACAATCATAATGGAGTCTTTTTTTCATGGTTTGCCTGTGATTTTGGAAAAAAAATCTATACAGAAGACAGATGGGAATGGTTTTATACACTGGACAGTGGCAGTAGATAGCTCAGGCCATGGGGAAAAGAGCATAGTATGGCCTAATGGCAGAATTTCAAATGATGGTGCCCACAGATTGACCTATATGGTTAAATACCATTTTAACACATGAAACAATTCCCCAGAAGGGGGTGGGGGGAAGATTTTAAATGTAAGCCACTTATGTCACAATCACTTATGTATCAATACTGATCATTTAACTTTAGAGACACATTCAGCAGATCAAAGCAGAGAACATTGTAAAAATCAAGGACTGCACAAAACTGCACATGGTGCATTGCCTCAGCCTGTAAATTGCATTATTCTATGTCAAGTCACATTGAATATCAATTATATCTGTCTTATTTCTTATCATAGAATTAAACTCCTTGACACCTTTTCTATGTTTAGCATGTTTCTCATATTGGTACATTCAATTTTTTGGCAAACAGTATTGGAACTTTTCTGCATCCTTTTTATTGAGGGAGCAGGGAGAGACATTTTCACTTAAAAGAATAGTTTTCAACCCTTCATTCCCAATAGAAGCCTGCAAAAGTCCTATCTATATTGCATTATTTATACATGCAGTTTTTCTCCCCCAACCTCTCTTCGGCATCTTTTCATACAGTTGAAACATTCTTGATGTATAACTGCATGGTGAACATATTGCTCTCTCCCACCACACCAGATCTCTTTTCTCTTCATGTACCAAGTCCCATGATAGAAAACCTTTATAGTCAGGGTGTTGGAACTGGTGCTCTCGGAACACATTATTCCACATCTCAGCATTTTTTCCTGTGTGCACTAAGCGATATGTGTTTTGTTCACCAGATCTGTTGTTGTGAATAGATGAAAACAAGCTTCATGTCAGAAATATGATTTCACATTTGAAACAAAAGCTATTTATAAAGCCAACATTTCTCTGCACTTACTATCAAGTAATAGTAAGGAATCATTTAGCTGTAAATTAGAGCTTGCTACTTGGTTTGCCAAATCAAGGTGTATTCCCTACCGTGAGTCTGGATTTTCCATCAGAATTCGAACTTGAAACTATTAGAACATTTATTACTAGGACTTTTGCAATTCTTGGATTATTCTTAGATTAATTTTAATTTGATTCTTGAAACCGTAATTTCTTCTCTTTTTTTCATTTTCACAGAATTTTCCAGGAAAATAAATTATTTGTTTAATTTTAAAAAGCTTGTTGTTGTCACACTTTTTGTGTTACTGTTTATTCGAGCCTAAACACATAACATAGAAACTGGGTAGCTCATCAGAAATTTTTGTATTTTAGCTAAAATATTTCAGAAAACTTTGTTTTTTTTCTAAATTTGAATTCCCCTAGTTTTTGAAATCTTTATTGAGATCAACAATCTTTTTCTCAAATGGCATTAAAAGTGGAAATCTTTCTTTCAAATCCTACTCAATAACAATTAGATCTTTTCACAAAAGATGATTTGATTCAACTTGCCAGAAAATACGATCTTTCTGAGGTAAAGGCTTCCTTAACAAAACAGGAAATAAGAAATATTTTGGTTCAGTATTTGGTAGAAAAGAATGTTTTGGATAAAAGTGCTTTGGCTCTGGTCAGTAAGTCTGTATCAGACTCTGACACAAAAATGAAGGAATTAGAATTAAAATACAAAATGGAATTGGAGTTGAGGAAGCTGGAACTTCAGAAAGAAGAAAGAGAAAAACAAATGCAAATGCAGTTGTAAGTGGAAAAAGAAAAAGAACAAATGATATTACAAGCAGAAGAAAGACAAATGCAGTTACAAGAAAAGCAAATGCAATTAGAAAACAAAAAAAGAGAGAAAGAGAGGGAATATCAATGTAAAATGAAAGAAATGGAACTGGCAAGTGAAAAACACATTCATACTTCAAATTCAGATTTAAGTTTTGATCTTGCAAAGAACATTAAGTTAGTGCCCCCATTCAGAGAAAGAGAAGTTGACAAATATTTTATTCATTTTGAAAAAGTTGCTGAAAATTTGAAATGGCCAAGGGAGCATTGGACTCAGTTATTACAAATGTGTACTCACTGGTAAAGCTAGTGATATTTACATTTCACTGTCAGTTCACCAAAGTGGTGACTATGATGTGGTTAAAGAATGCATCCTAAGGGGTTATGAGTTAGTCCCTGAAGCTTATCGGCAAAAATTCAGAAACTATAGAAAAGAAGCTGGACAAGCATGTCAAATTCGCTAGAGAAAAAGAGAAGTTATTTGATAGATGGTGCTTAGCCAAGAAAGTTGAACGAGATTATGAAAGTCCCAAACAACTTGTATTCCATGAAGATTTCAAAAACTGTGTCCATCCTGACATTAAGTCTTATCTTGATGAGCATCATATTGAAACTTTGGAAAATGCTGCTCGTGCTGCTGATGAGTATTTTTTAACTCATAAAGTTCCTTTTGTAAATAAGACTTCAACTCAACAGTCTTTTGGCAGAAAAGTATTTCAACCTAATACAATCCCTTCTAAAACTCAAACTGACACAACTTCTAAAAATCAAGCTCAGAGAAGCTTGATTCAAGATTCTTGTCTCTTCCTACGTGTTATTTCTGATTGCTACAAATTGAAAAATAGGCATCAGGATCTAGACAGACTTAACCCTTTACTTCACAGAGCGTAGTGACAAAGTGCAGCGCGCTATAAATAAAACACCTGTTACCTAGCTGACCTCATACGCATAGGCCTGCCTGTGAACTGTTAAGCAATGTAGTGTATGTTACGTTTAACAGCAATTTTAACCATTTTACATTTTTGGTACACATCTATTATATGTGGAAAAATTAAAGAGTAAAATCCGATTGTTATAGCTGTGTAATTATTTTTCATGGAAGAATTTTTTTATGTACTTTAAAATCTTGAGAGAACTCGTTCACCATCATGTCAGTGAGGCTGCATGACCAACCGTAGCTACCATTTCCCATACTCGAAATTTACTCGTTTTTTTTGTCTGCGTCTATATCACTAAGTCATCTGAATTTGATAATTTATAAAAATTAATTGCTGCCTACATCAATATCAGAGCCTTTACCTAAGTTGTTGAATCTTTCATAGTAGTGATTCTAATCGTGAAAACTTCGTAAGTACTGAATGAAATCCACGACCGCCATTTTGGAGAGTGGAGATTACGACCCAGTTACTTTAAATAGCAGATATCGACCAGTGCATAAACAGTGACCATATGATCTGATGTAATTGTCATTCGCAGAAATGAATGTAGTATCAAATAGGTGGGTTTTCCCCAAAGGTGGCGCTATGAAAACCAGCTCAAAATGGCTGATGTTTACAGCTGGCTTCTAGAGGCGTCAAAAGGCACTAACATGCGAATGGAGTAGAGGCGTCAAAAGGCGCTTCCATGCGAATGGAGTAGAGGTATCCAAAGATGCTTGCATGAGGTAAAGGGCTATTCCAAATGCTCTTATTTCTAAGAGGTCAAGGTCATGGTCATGTATTGAAAGCAATACATGTGTTGGGTCTAACAAACCCCAGTCTGATTTGATTATGGAGAATTATGAACCATTCATATTGAAGGGTTCTATATCACTCTTGGGTGATTCGGCCAATCCTATCCCTGTTAAAATTTTAAGGGACACATAAGCTTCTTAGAGTCTTTTATTGTCAGGTACTTTGCCTTTTTCTGAGAAGTCTTCTTCTAATGAGAGTTCTTATTCAGGAAGTAGAGTGTGGCTTTGTTGATGTTCCTCTCCATTGTGTAAATTTGTCATCAGACTTAGTTTCAGGACCCATGACAGTCGGAATGGTCTCTATTTTACCCATTGAGGGCATTCATTTATTATTAGGCAACGACCTAGCTGGAGACAAGGTTGTTGTGCAGTTACCAGAGCTATGGCAAAGAAAGCTCTTGATAATGATGTTAATAAGGAAAGTATTCCTTTAGCTGATACATGTATTGGTCAGGCTTTTGATGAGGTCACTTTCACTCCTTGTTTGGATCAATCAAAGGGTATTGATCACTGTGATCCTCTATTAACAACTCATTCTCTTTATTCTAATCAGGGTGATAAGCGACAATCACTTGTTGTATTTCATTAAAAATAGAATTCTTATGAGAAAATGGAGACCTCCCGAGGTACCTGCTGATGACGAATGGTCAGTGAACTATCAAATTGTAGTTCCTAAACCTTACAGACAGGAAATACTTAGTCTGGCCCATGAAACTCCAATGGTTGGTCATTTAGGGATCAATAAAACTTATCACAAGATCTTAACTCACTTCTGTTGGCCAAAAATCAAAAGTGATGTTGCCAAATACTGTAGATCTTGTCATACTTGTCAAATGGTAGGAAAACCAAATCGAAAAATTCCCAAGGCTCATCTACAACCTATTCCTGCCTTTGACGAACCATTTAGTAGAATTATGGTAGATTGTGTTGGTCCCTTTCCTAAGACCAAGTCAGGTAACCAATACATGTTGACCAGTATGTGTGCATCAACAAGGTTTCCAGAAGCAATTCCCTTGAGGAATTTAAAATCTAAAATAATAGTAAAAGCTGTGATAAAGTCTTTTACTCAATTTGGCCTTTCTAACTCTATCCATTTGGGTCAAGGGTCAAATTTTAGGTCTGGAACTTTCCAGCCTATTGTGCTTGAATATGGCATTCAGCAATTTAAGTCAACAGTGAAGTTATGGTTTGACAGAACTTTAATGGAGAGAACTTTTGAGTTTTGTAAACTAAACTTAAGGAGATCAGTGACCAGCTTTTGGCTAGAATCGGTGACCCAGAAAACTCTTCTTAGAAAGCCAAGTTCCAACATCATTTTCACCTTGCTGGAATAAAGCTCATTCAGACACCTTCAGTACTGATCTTCTGGCCCTTGACAATATAGCAGCCTTTCATATGTCCACTCCACTGTTTTATAAAGTGGACAAAATTGTGTTCCATGCCATATCAAGCTGGTTTGGAATGTAGTTGCTAATTCTTCAGTGTTAGATTTGATCTCAGCAATTTTCCAACTTGCAGAGAAATCTGGCAATAACCAGGCTTGGGAGGTGATGGCAAGGATTGCTAGAGTTGTTAACAACGCAGATCATCATGCCATGGCCAATGTGCTGACTGCTTTGGTCAACTTAGACCTGATACAACATGATGCATGTCTGCGGTACTTTGTCGCTCAAGCCTCTTTATACTAAGGCTTTATGGACAATCCCGTTTGAGTCACCATTGCTTTTTGGAGAAAGAATTGAAGTTTGGAGGCAAGCAGCTCAGGAACCTCCATAATGCCACCTGACCCACACAGTCATTTGAAAACATTCAGGCCCTTCCAGGGTGGAAGGATGTTAAGTTACCTCAAAACAAGGGATCTTTTCAGGCAGATGTGAATCAGTATAGATCCCAACCCATTGCCCATAGACAACTGTCTAACCAAACCAGGAATCAACTGTACAGAGTAAGTAAGAAACCAAATTTCTCTGCCTTCAAGCCTCCTAACCATAAAGGTTGACATACCCTTCCCACTGCCTGCAAACAGCCTACCTGCTGGTGGTCAACTTCTGCACTTTCAGGCTCAGTGGATGCCCCTATTGTTCCAGAACAATTCAGTGATACAGGTCATTTCTAAGAGGTTCAGATTTCATTTCATCCAACCCCTTCCTCTTTCTTTCTTTGCCTTTATGGACATACCATCAGATCAGGAGAAGGATGCCTTTTTTACATTAGGAGATATGGTCAAAAGCAGACAGTAGAGATTATTCAACGGCCACAATCACCAGGGTTATATACAAGGCTGTTTCTTATTCGAAAAGTGAATGGCAATTTCAGGCTGACCATCAACTTAGGTTGCCACAACCAGTTACAATTCCAGAATTCAGGATAAAGACAAGATCAATCCATCTCTCCGTCCAAAGGGACAAGTATGTTTTCAGACTTGATGTGACCAAAGCATATTTTCATGTCCCTATCCACTCTGCATCATTTAATTGTTTTGCATAATGTGACATGGTGTATCAGTTCAGAGTTCTACCCTTTGGTCTCAGCATAAACCCTCTTCTCGAAGACTTCATATACAACAATGGCAGTGTACCTAGATGAAATATCTGGTAAGTTCTATTCTACTTCAAGCAGAAACAATTTTCTCTCACTTTAAATCATCAAATCTTTCTAGTGAACTGGAAAAAGTGCAACTTCCATCCATCCCAGTTTTTTTCCATCTGGGTATGGAGTTTATCACCAACATGAATCTGGTACTATTTCCTCTTGTTTGCATAATCAAGATTGTCAAATTCATCATGTCCGTTTCCAACAGGACTTGTTTTTCAGTCAGAGTTCTTGCAACTCCTTGGATTATTCAGTGTGGCAGCGGACTTGACCTAGCTCTGCTGTATTTTTTTTACGTGCCCCTTACAAATGACATTGCTAGAACAATGGTACCCCTTTTCAGGTCCCTCGATCAAACAGTCATGATCATGCCTGAGATATGATCATTCCTGCAGCAGTGGTGCATCCCAGGTTGGCTAATCATGGAGATCCCGCTGGAGAAGCCCCAAGCAGAAATAATGGTATGCACTAGTGCCATTACATACAGTTGGGCTGCTGGACTTCACTACCATCAGCAGTACCTGGGAGCCAAGGGACTGGCTGCCACACATTAGCCTTCTAGAAATGAAAGCTGTCATCAATGCCTTTAACTTGCAAAGATCGACTTTCAGGCAAAATGGTCCTTATTATGCCCAACAGCTTTGTGGTGGTGATGACCTATCTCCACAAACAGGGGACTGCTTTGGTGACCTAAGTGGTTAGAGTGTCTACCTTTGATGCAAGAGGTCGCAGGTTTGAACTCTGGCCGAGTCATACCAGAGACTTACAAAAATGGTACTAACAGCTGCCTCGCTAGACGCTCATCATTAACAGGTTAGTGTTAGGACTGGTCGGCCTGGTGTCAGGATAATGTGACTGGGTGGGACATTATGCTACATGTCTGCGGCATGATGCCCCAGTGCTAGACTTCACTATAAGCTGTCACACTGCAGACATCGTAGCAATATGACTGAAAAATTGTTAAAGCTATGTTAAAAATCACACACTCCAATAGGGGTACACCAAATCACCTGATCTGATTTGGCAGTTTCTACATTGGTGTGACAATATCAATACCAACATGATGGAATCACAAGTTACCCACTTTTGTCTCTCCAGTCCCCAATCTAGATGCATGGGCCATGGATGCACTGTCAGTAAGTTAAGAGGGGTTGTGGGCATTTGCCTACCCTTCCATGGTCCTGATTCCCAAAAAAAATCTGGATAATATGGGGTCAGAAGTACAAGATAATTCTACTCAGTCTAGTGATAGACCTGCCCAGGAAGATTCCAGCCAATCTCAATCTTCTCAAACAGCCATGGTCAATGCTGTTCCATCCCTGCCCTGACCTTCTTGTGCTTGGCTCTTATCAGGGCTGCCTTGAGTGACAAACAACTTAAACCTTTGATTGTGGGGAGAATATTGAGAGCAAGAAGGCTCTACACTCTGAAGGCTTACAAAGGAAAGTAACATGTTTTCAGGGACTGGTGCTGTGTCAATAACATAGTCCTTCTGAGTGCGTTAATCCCTCAACTGGCTGACTTTTGTCACTGGCTCTTCAAAGAGAAACAGTTGGCCACAATTAATATCAAAGGCTACTGCTCCATGATATCAGACACATTCTGGCATCATGGTAGATGTGATATTGAACATGATCAAGATCTGTTGGATCTTTTGGCAATTTTGATCTCAGTTAACCAAAATCCTTCAATCTGTTTCCAAAATAGAATCTATCCTGGATTTTAACATTAAATTTGAGCCTCTAGCCCGTGCTAAAGTTAGTATCCTAGAAACATGTTTCCTGATACATGTAGCTTTAGCTTCTGCATGCAGGGTAAGCGAGCTACATGCCCTTTCCATCAACCTGAACCTGATGGTGTGGTGGTTCTCTTGACAAAACCAGGCATTGTAGCCAAAAGAAGGTTACTGTCTGTTAGTAATCAAAGAGCCATTCACTTGCTCTCTTCCATTGACAGGTCAGGAGCAGCGGCCATGCAAGATCCTGTTTGTGCACTCAAGCAGTATTTGAAATGCACAGAGACAAGTCATGGCAAGTGCAAATGCTTCTTTCTTCCAGTGAAAGCCAGGAAACAGGATATCACTCTTCAGGCCCTTCCTTAGTGGCTGAAATAGGTTATACACTTGGTTTACTCAAAGTCTCACATGATCAGAATTGCCTCAGGAAGATTACTGGTCATGAGAGTAGAGAAATCTCTGTGGGCCTTGCATTTGAATGTAACATTTTGATCTAAGATATAATAGAGACTATTAGCTGGCATGCAGAGACAACCTTCTCAAGCTTTTATCGCTGAGATTTAGCGTCTCATTGGCAAATCTTGAATCTGGTAGGTACAGTAGCAACAGCCCAGATGACTACCAGACTCAATTAAAAAAATCAACACAGACTACAAGTTTCACTAGACTTGCACCTGAAATTTTGTATGTAAGAAGATTTTAATAATTATCTTCTTAACCATATTTAGGACTCTCAGATCAAGTGATCCCTGGATGTGTTGCTTATTTAATTAGGAGAACACATTATTGTTTGCATGGGGAATTCAGCCATCATTCCCATGAAAGATACCAGAGGTAGAGGTCGGATGCTCAGCATTCCTTGCACTTATTATCCTCGCGTAATGTGATTGGGAAACATAAGAAAGTTATGTTTGTCCAAGAATACTTACCCAGTCACATTACTTAAAACCCTTCCAACCACTCTGCCATTTTGGCATTCTCATTAGAATGTTGCTCAGCTAAAAACTAGAGATGCCTGGCAGTGGCAAGGGGATGTAATGGGCAAGAGTTAGTGCCCTTTGTCTACATGAGGTAGAAAAAGATGTTTTTCGTCTTTTAGTAGGGCTGGATTCGCAAGGTAGCAGGCTAATATTCCTAACATAGCGTGATTGGATGAGTATTTTTTGAGAAACATAATTTACTTGAAAATTTGCTTCTTCTCAGGCCACATTTTGGTGAAATTTCTTGAAATGGAGGATTTTATTGAAACTCTCTAAGCTAGATATGTGGTTGGTATCAGTGTGCACAAAAGTTTTTCTTTCTTTCTCAGCCATATTTTTGGGCAACAGTTTGGGAAAAATTTTCAGAAACAGGCATAATATTTTAGAAATTTGTTTTGTTATTGCTTCTCCAATGCAGCTTGGAGAATTTTATGAAACTTAAAGGCTAGATATGATGTTGGTGTATATTTGCAACTGGGTGTTCCTTTTTTTCCCCATTCTAACCCCATTTAGTTCAGGAGAAAATATATTGAAGCAGTAGTTGAAAATATAACTTGTCATGGCTTCTCCTCCCACCCCACTGGATTGAATTGTAGATAGATATCTGATTAGATTAGTTATGCAAGAATATTTATACTTTTTTGCTCTAACCCATTTTTGAAAATTTGTTTAGAAACTGAAATTTTGAGAATTCAGCTTCATTCTTTAGTATTTATGTAACTCTATAGAATATTACTGCTTTATATTTACAGATGTGTTGGAATTATTCTGATATTTTCATTCTTCAAAAGGTCTTGAGAAATGGGGAATTTTTTTACCATATAAGGTATTCATTATTCAGAAGAACCTGCATAATGTTCATGCTTGTAACTGCATGTACATCTAGTTATTGAAACAAATTTACTTCAGAAATTTGGATCGACTTCAGTAATGTTGGTGATTGCTGGTACCAACATTTCATAAATACTGCATTTTCCAAGTTCTTTTAGAAAGTGAAGATGCCTGTTTAATCAGACAATTATTGCTAACATTTTGATACTTCTACACTTCAGATTTGAGGAGAATATGAGATATTTAAATTTGATTCTCATCTATTCAGATTTGAGGAGAATATGAGATATTTAAATTTGATTCTCATCTATTCAGATTTGAGGAGAATATGAGATATTTAAATTTGATTCTCATCTATTCAGATTTGAGGAGAATGTGAGATATTTAAATTTGATTCTCATCTATTCAGATTTGAGGAGAACATGAGGTCTTACACTTGACATTCCTCCACTTCAGATTGGAGGAGAAAATATGCTCTTTCATTTGACACTCCTCCACTTCAGATTGGAGGAGAAAATATGCTCTTTCATTTGACACTCCTCCATTTCAGATTTGAGGAGAACATGAGGTCTTACACTTGACATTCCTCCACTTCAGATTGGAGGAGAAAATATGCTCTTTCATTTGACACTCCTCCACTTCAGATTGGAGGAGAAAATATGCTCTTTCATTTGACACTCCTCCATTTCAGATTTGAGGAGAACATGAGGTCTTACACTTGACATTCCTCCACTTCAGATTGGAGGAGAAAATATGCTCTTTCATTTGACACTCCTCCATTTCAGATTTGAGGAGAACATGAGATCTTACAACCTGCTGTCCACAACTGCAACTGTTGGCAGTTTGTCATATGTTCCAACTGGTCAGGTAATTAAATTATGCAAGCCTTAACATTTGTTAAAAGTTATCTTGCCCATAGGTAGATGCAATTAAGATTTGTAATTATTCATTTTCTTGCAACATTGAAGGACAAAACATCACTTGTTCCTTCAAGATTTAAAATATTTATTACAACTCTGATCCTGCTTCACATTATTAACACTGTATATTTTATGCAAATGCCAGAAAGATTGGTAATTTAAGTATAAATATAGTACATGTACTCACTGATTTAATATTGTATCCATAATAGTAATTCCATTGAAAATGTGTACAAAGAAACATACTTTCTAGAATTTTTCAGACAGATTCCAATCCAAATATACTTAATTTCTTTATATTACACTCACACTAACTTATGAAATTCTCTTTTTACGAAACATTCCAAAGACATATCCAAAGGGTTTGATTCTTTACTCACAATAAACTTTCTAAATAGGAACTAGTATTTAGGTTTGAAAAGTACTTGAGCTGAAATTCATACAGAATGTTTCGGGTATTGATCTTCTGATCTACTTAATATGGTCAAGCCAATGGGTGATTGTAACCTGAAATTCATACAGAATGTCTTGGGTATTGATCTTCTGAACTACTTAATATGGTCAAGCCAATGGGTGATTATAACCTGAAATTCATACAGAATGTCTTGGGTATTGATCTTCTGAACTACTTAATATGGTCAAGCCAATGGGTGATTATAACCTGAAATTCATACAGAATGTCTTGGGTATTGATCTTCTGAACTACTTAATATGGTCAAGCCAATGGGTGATTATAACCTGAAATTCATACAGAATGTCTTGGGTATTGATCTTCTGAACTACTTAATATGGTCAAGCCAATGGGTGATTGTAACCTGAGATTCATACAGAATGTCTTGGGTATTGATCTTCTGAACTACTTAATATGGTCAAGCCAATGGGTGATTATAACCTGAAATTCATACAGAATGTCTTGGGTATTGATCTTCTGAACTACTTAATATGGTCAAGCCAATGGGTGATTGTAACCTGAAATTCATACAGAATGTCTTGGGTATTGATCTTCTGAACTACTTAATATGGTCAAGCCAATGGGTGATTGTAACCTGAAATTCATACAGAATGTCTTGGGTATTGATCTTCTGAACTACTTAATATGGTCAAGCCAATGGGTGATTATAACCTGAAATTCATACAGAATGTCTTGGGTATTGATCTTCTGAACTACTTAATATGGTCAAGCCAATGGGTGATTGTAACCTGAAATTCATACAGAATGTCTTGGGTATTGATCTTCTGAACTACTTAATATGGTCAAGCCAATGGGTGATTGTAACCTGAAATTCATACAGAATGTCTTGGGTATTGATCTTCTGAACTACTTAATATGGTCAAGCCAATGGGTGATTATAACTTGAAATTCATACAGAATGTCTTGGGTATTGATCTTCTGAACTACTTAATATGGTCAAGCCAATGGGTGATTGTAACCTGAACCCAGTTTCATACTAAACAAGAAGACTATTTATGATGTCTAGTTGGTGCTGAATAAAAATGGTGCTGATCTGAAAGTCAATATCTTGAAAATCTTGTTATTGATGCTCTAGATGTAAAGTCAATATACTCCTAGATGTAAAGTCATAATAACAGATTTTATTTTACCAGATGAATAATTACAATACCTATTTAGTCCTGGATGAAACTCTTGCCAATCTGACCTCAGATATGGCTGTCACAATGAACAAATTGAAAATCTTGTCATTAATTCTCCATTAGGTTTTCATAAAAAAAATCATCTCACGGTATCCAGATTGTCCTACATGAAAACAGTGCCAATCTTACATCCATTATGGCTGTCACAGTGGATAATTTGAACTCTTGTCACTCAAGAATATCAAAAGATGGTTTCAAGACTAAACAGTTAAAAAGAAGAATTATCTTGAATTCTTGCAAATTCTTAGTTCTAAAAATGAAAAATTAATTATACAACAAATGTTAGAAGATAAACCTTTCCATCCAAATAAATATAAATGTGAAGTACTACAAGATAAAACATAAAAGGACAAACAGTTTCCACAAAACTTCATATGTTTTATACAAAGTGCCTTGATTAAACATTATAAATGGCTTGCATTGGAGACAAGAAAGACATCCTATTGATTTGGGAGTTAAAAGCTGAGAGGGACATCAAATAAAAATATTTTCCACAAAATAACTCACAATCTATGCAACAGAACATTTTTAAAAAATATTGTTGATAGGTTGCATTTTAGACAAAAAAGGCAGCTTATGGAATTAATGGTCAAGGTCACAGACTGACAGAAGAAATGGTTTCCACAAAATAACTTGACATGGCAGGTATATAATGTTGTCCTTGTTGGATGTTCTTTGTTGCTAAAGAATTTTTTCCTGCAGTGATTTCATATTTTTTCTTTATTACAGGCCAATCAACTACTCCCTCCCATGGTTCTATTAGATTTCTATCCATTGGCTGCATTCTGTAATGATGTGCTGACAGCATTTAATGAGTTACGTCTCTGTGCCCCACTGTCACTGGCATGTAATGTAGCACAGGCCTTACAGACCTCCATGTGTGAGATCAATAGAATTATCTTAGCCTTCAACAGGTTAGTATGATAACCTTTATTTCACTAACCTCAAGCACACAATGTCTAAAAAATAATCACAGAAATCAGGAAGCAATAAGGAAATAAACATTCATTAGGCACTAAGAAAATACAGTAAGTTTCAAAGTGCCAGTAAGAAAATTACTGCAGATGTTCCTTCTTTGTATTAAATTATATTGGGACTCGTGATATGGGGATACTTAATTCCTTCAAATTATAAAATTATTAAATTTAAACATGAACATTTCTTTTTCAGTGGTTCAGTATGTAAGAATGTTGTTTTATATGGTGCATAAAGCATGGTTGCCATTTCTTTCAAATATATATAATTGTTTTATGCACTTGTTTGTTTATTTTTGTTCATTACAGAAAAGACAACAGTGTGTAACAAATGCAAAAGATTCAAAGTAGCAGAGGATGTTCATGCAACATGCCTGCTCTGTATCAAATGCTCTTCGTCAGTACAGACAGAGAATACGTGGTTTTATGATCTTAGAAAATAGCTCAAGGGCTGCAGAGTGAATTGTCCATTTATTCTGAGCATGTGGTACTCAGTCTATGTCCCACTAAAGATATTAAATTTAATCAGCAACTTTTCTCTAAGAGGCCTCATGTCAGATGCTGAGATGCCCCCTCCACCCCCCATGAAGATTCAGAAGATGGTGCCAGATTTCAATACATTTGGAATGAGAAAAAAATTCCTCTCTATAATAAATAAGGCTTTAGCATCAAGATTGTTTATGACTGAACAGGAATTTTAGAATCCCATTGGGGATAAGCCTTCAGAACCACTCACAAGGCATGACTATTCTAAGTCAGATATCACCCAGCCTATGGGAACTGAGGGTGCAGTCATACCTGTCTCGACCTATAAGGCATGAATATGCAATACGTCATACTTTGTCCTTGTTCTTAACATGAGGCTATATTACTTGACTCGTATGGCCAGCTGACCAGACTGAACAAGCTGCAGTTTGACTTATATGGAACCCACGGCCATAACATCCAACCATAATGGCATTTATTTATGCTGTTCTGTCAACCAACTGGTCTGGCCATACAAATGTGCATTGTACAATGACAGTGGTCATGATTCGCTTATCTCAGACTAGCAACATATTCTGACATCTACGTTATCTTAAATGAAACATACAGCAATCAGCCAGACCAAACATTAGTATACTGCTTCAGAGTGAACTTAAATCAAACATACAGCAATCAGCCAGACCAAACATTAGTATACTGCTTCAGAGTGAACTGACTTTATTCACTGAACCATCTGGCAGAGCTGAACCAGCATTCTAATATATGACCACTTTCAACAGCATATCCTATGTAAACAAAGATGCATGTCAACAATACAGCATTGTCAGCGCTATATGAAATGCTTTTCCCATGGACCAAAGGTGTACAGGCTGTGGAAAATCCCCAGCTAGATGTGGATGCCAAACTTGTCCATTTTCATCAGGTTTGGACTTATTTCTTTCTGCAAAATGATTGGGTGATCCAAGTCATGTTGGAGGGCATAAGAATATCATTTTTCAGGCCTCTTCCAATTTCATTGACCCCCATCAAGACAGAAACCCCAAACAATCCCATGAAGGTGGACATATTACAGAAGGATATAAATCTTACTCATAAAGTAGGCAGTATAAGTTAAACAGAAGCCATAAATGCAAGGCTTCTATGCCAGACTGTTTCTTGTGATGAAGTCCAATGGCAAATTGAGACTTGTCATCAACCTTGCAGTCAAAATAAGTGAGTTTTGAGAGCACTCTTGAATGTGATCACTGTGTCTTTGTGTCTAAGTTCAGTGGGCAATTCATTCCACGTTGCTGGGCCCTGGTATGCAAAAGAATGCTGTCCATATGACTTTGTTTTCATAGTGGGAATAATGAGTATATGATTGTCAGAAGAGGAGCGTAAGTATCTTGCTGGTGTGTACACATGGGTGAGGTCAGATAGGTATGTTGGACCAGAGTCCATCAGTGAAATGTAGCACAGAGAACAAATTTTGTGTTTGATTCTGGATCGAATGGATAGCCAGTGTAGGGTACAGAGCAGCGGGGAGGTGTGCTCTGATCGTGGTACTCTAAGTATGATCCAAGCAGCTGTGTTTTGAAGTTTTTGGAGTAGATATTGAGATGAACCAGACAAAATTGAGTTACAGTAGTCCAGTCTTGAAACTACTAATGAACACACAAGTGTTTTAATGGCATCAACTGAAAGATATTTGCGAATGGAGCTGATGCATCTCAGCTCAAGATATGCAGCCTTGCATATGTTCATGTCATGTTGGTGAATGTGAGAGTAATGTCCAGATTAACACCTAGGTTTTGTACTGATTGTGTGAATTTAATGTTGGTGTTGCTGATATTTATTGTTTGAGGTAAAGGATGTGAATGAGAAAGTCTTTATGTTGTAACCAGAATGGCCTCAGTTTTATCATCATTCATCTGCAGCTTGTTACATGTCATCCATGATTTCACATCAGAAATGCACCTCTCTACACCTTGGATGGTAGCATCAACTTAGTTGTGTGGCTAGATTTGTATATTTGGGTGTCATCAGTGTACAGTTGGTGAGACACTGGATGACGATCTATGACACTTGAGAGCGGCTGAGTGTATAGAATGAAATGATCTATGACACTTGAGAGCGGCTAAGTGTATAGAATGAAGAGAACATGTTCAAGAACAGACCCCTGTGGAACACCACAACATAGATCAACTGGGCTGGAGTGTATTCCATTTGCAGACACAATTTGTGTCCTGTTGACCAAGTAGGACTTGAACCACAGTAAGGCTGTATCATGAATGCCAAATACATGCTGGAGATGATGAAGTAATATATCATGGTCTATTGTGTCAAATGCTGTAGACAGATCAAGGAGGGTGAGGACTGTAATCTTTCTGCTATTCAAAGCAGAGAGAATGTCATTAACTACTTTTAGAAAAGCAGTTTCAGCACTGTGGCAAGGGCAATATGCAGACTGTACATTGCTGAAAAGACTGTTTGAATTTAGATGAGATACAAACTGGGATAGAACAGCCTTTTCTAAGATTTTTGATATGAATGGGAGATTAGAAACTGGGTGGTAGTTCTTGAAATCGTTATGGTCTAGTGTTGGTTTCTTCAGCAGAGGCTTTACAATGGCAGTTTTGAAAAATGATGGGAATTCACCAGATGAGAGAGAGGTATTAATAACATCAGTTAGTGAAGGCAATACTGGATCTAAGCACTCAAGCAGCAGTGATGTTGGAATTGGATCAAGTTCACATGACTTTGGTGCACTCTTCATTAGGATTGTACATACGAAATCCATAGAAACAGGTTCAAATGCTGCTAATGGTTGCCACTCAAATTCTGTATCCCAACTGTATGGTGATGATGAGTCAGGTGAAATTGTTGGTGTCAAGCTTATCTCAAATGGTTTGTACTTTGTCACGGAAGAACATGTCCGGAAGGTCGACGAGAGAAGTTAGTTGGAAGTGGTGTAGATTTGTTCCTTGACTTTAGCTTGTTGGTAATCTCGAAGAGCTCTTTGCAGCTGGAACTTTCCATTATCTTAGTAGTGTAATGGGCTGATTTTGCTGCATGGACTATATTTGTGACATTCTTCTTAGTGGCTTCATAAATTTGCTTATGAATGGTGAGTCTGGTGGAAAGCCAAAGCCTTTAAACTTTACGGCAGTCTCTTTTAGCAGCGCGAAGCTGGTCCCTAACACTGCTATACCATGGAGAACACTTTTGAATTGATACTCTGCACTTGTTAGCTGGTGCATGTTTGTTGAGCAATGAACGCAGTTATCAAGTTGTTCTGCTGTAGGAGGTAAGCAGGTTGTTAGGTTTTCTTGCATCTCATGCATTAGTTTGGTTCTATTTATCCTACAGAGGTTTCTCTTTGTAGCAGATAAAGGTGGAGGGTTAGGGACAGATATATCAAGATGGCATATAATGCAGAGGTGATCTGATACAAGTTCATGGGATACCAGGGAGGACCGTAGAATGTTATCATCATGTCTATGAAGAATCCAGTCTAAAATGTGACCATGTTTATGGGTGGGTCGGTTAACTGTCTGTTTGAGGTTGAAAACATTAATGGAATCTATGAGTTTTGATGTGTTTGGGTTTCCGGGACAGTCAAAGTGAAAGTTGAAATCTCCAAGAATAATCAAGTTGCCACCTATTGAATTTCCATACTCCAGGAGATTCGGAAACTGCTCCAAAAAGAGAGACTCAGTCAGCATGTTTTTTCTACTAGGATGATATAGGCAGAAAAAATGGACTGACCTTTGCTCCATTGTGTGAGTGTGGTTTGGACTAGTTCAAACAATCTGTGGTCGAAATTGAATGTTGTGGTGTGGTTAAGATGTTTGATCATGGAGTTCTTTGTGATGACAGCAATTCCACCTCCACGAGAGTTATGGGGGAATGACTTCATGGAGTAACCAGTGGGTGTTTGATTGGGCATTGAATAATGCAATACGCAGAGGTATCCCTTGGATAGTTGACAGATTAATAGGGATTTGCATTAGGTTATCTAAATTAACAGTCGAATTTTTAAATTGTCGAGCCGGAAAGGGCATAAGGGAGATAACTGGAATTCTTCTTCCTGTTCTACACTGGCCAGCTTTGAAACAACGTTTCTTTTTTTGCTTCTGTTTACATTTAGGTAATGATGAATGTAGTCCCAGTTCATTTAGTCTAGAGCACAATGTAGTGTGGAGAGCCAAGGAGTGGTCATTTAAAGCAAGCAATGAGGGTCCATTATAGCATAAACGGGTTGACTGGCGAGTATCACCTAATCTTTACATTCCTGTTAAAATTTTCAAAAAAACCTGGGTGGTTATTTAAAGAAGATCTGATGTAAACATTGCGACAGTCATTACTAACAATCACGATGCATTTGGTGCATGTGGATTTATGATGAGTTTTCCATACTGTTATAATACTTTACTGGGGGTGGGGGTTATTAGGTACTTACAATTATAATTCACTTATCCATCAGAAATAAGCAGTGTTTGAAAGCTGAATTTAATTGAATAGGTCCTGTTTCTTTAAGTAAAGAAAACCTGAAAAAATCTGTTTTCTATTTGTTTTTATTTTCTGATGAATATATTCCACAACCAAATCATACACCCCACCACAGGTTATAAAAATGAAAATTAATCATTTACTTCAAGTATTTACCCTACCACCAAGTTTCTACACAACATTGTGGCTTTCTTTCAATTCTCAAAATAACAATTGAGAGTTTACCCAATTTAAAGCAATCTACCATTTGGCATGGAACTTTTATGGAAGAAATTTCATGGGGGTAAATGGGACCAGGTGACAGCTAAATAAAGGTGATTGTTAGGAGAGGTTTGACTGTATCAGTAAACACTTTTAGAAGGATGTCTCAACAGTACTTTTTCAAAACATTTTATAAAATGTTGATATAAATCACTGATGACATATCAAGACAAGAAGTTTGTGTTTTGGGTTTTTAACATACCTTTAACAATTTTTCAGTCATATCACTATGATGTCTGCAGTGTGGTAGTGTATAGTGATGTCTAGCACTGGGGTATCATGATGTCCCACCCAGTCACATTATCCTAACACCAGGCCAACCAGTCCTAACACTAACCTCTTAATGCAGAGTGCCTAGCAAGGCAGCTGTTAGTACCATTTTTATAAGTCTTTGGTATGACTTGGCTAGAGTTAAAACCCGTGACCTCCTGCATCCGAGGCGGACACTCTAACTATTAAGCTACCAGAGTGGTAGATATAAAAAAAGAAAATATTAAACATTTTAAGACTATGATAGTCTGAAGGACCCCAACTAGCAGTATCTTTGGAGTTAGGTTCTTCCACCTGATCTTATATAAATTAATTATGTAAATTAATTAGTATTCAGTGTTTTGACTGTTCCATTGTAATTGAAATATTCTCTTTGACTTGGCTAGGGCTATCATTATCACTGATTTGTTCTAAAAGAAAAATAGCAACTGAGGTATTATTTTTTAAAACATCAATAAAGCAAATAACTATGTAGATAAAAAAAGTTATGATTCAAGAGATTTTATAAGACAGACCAGGACAAAAAAGTTATAAGTAAAAAAGGCAATTAAACATCTCTCAACCTGATATTTCACCTGCTCTTATCTCTCTCCTGAACTTGTTTTGTTTTCTATTTTGAAGTTATTTCCCTTTGTAAATGGCTGTTTGATTGATCAGCTTATAAGAAAAGCCAGCCTATTTAAGTTAACTTTTTCACTGGTGAATTACGGTTGTTTTGTTTGGTTGCTATATTCTAAACATCAGTTGAAAAATTTAGTGCACAACCATTAAGAGTGTACTTATTAGAATTTCAACTGTGCGTCAGAATTTTCAGTACTCGTTTGAAAATGCATTGCAAGTGAAATCAAAATAGGCATTACATCAGAAAAATTTACTTTTGACAGGGCAGAAGAAACAACTTTTGACAAGAGAGAAAAAGAGTTGTTTTGGAAATTCTGCAGTGGATATGCACACGAGTTGCTGCCATACTTCAACCACTGTCTCCAGCTTCTGTTTCCCGTGTCACAATTAGTGCAAGTTCTGGGTGTCACAGTATCAGAAGTTGCAAAAATGGCAAGTATTACATGCATCATATATGAAAATAAAGGTTACAATGTTGTTTTTTCTTCATCCCATGGCACAAGTGGTACTTCATGATATCAGGTTACAAAAATGGTGAGCAAATTTGGAGGCCTGCATGTGCCACAGTAATATAGTGTATGAACTAACTAACATTCAGTCATTTTCACATGATGGTTGAATAAGATGCATGCATGCTGTATAACTAAGTTATCAGAGTGCATTCAGTGTAAACAAACTGAATTTCTTTTTAGTTTTTATGAGAGAATCAAAACAGTGACCTGAAGAGGCATCCATTTCAAAAGAAAAATATATACATTGTTGCCATTTTTTTCATAATCTCCTAGCACTGACATAGTTGGGTATTATTTAAAATTGCAACACTAAACACAGAAATTTATCTTTTGAATAGCTTCCTCTTTTCAAGTAAATATTGTACTGTAATTCTTGTTTAATGTGTATCATGATAAATGCCACTGATTATTTCTTTAATAAAAATAATTTCTTAATTTTGATTGAATTAACAGGTTTTACATATAGTGGTTTCCTCACAGTTATTTAAGTTCCACAAACAAATGCACTCTGTCCTTTATGTACAGCTGTATCCTTCAGGTATAACTATTTATGCCATGTACAATAAAAATAACATGGTTTTTAAAGCATTCATATAAAAGCAATTTGATAATACTGTTGGTATATCAAATTGTGATCTGCCCATGGCATATTAATACACATATATAAACATTGTTTCAATAATAGGCTATCAATTCTATTCATCACTGATGAATTTCCACTGATTAATCATTAAGGATGCAAGTAAAGAATGACAAAAAATTAAAATCCCTGTTGTCTAAATGAATTAAACATGGTACACAATTTCATCAAAATCCTTTCTGCTTTCCCTCCCCTGCCCCCTTTTGAATTGGGGACAAAATACATGGAAATACATGGAGCAAGAAAGAAATAGAATTTGGGCTTGATAAAACCTTAGAAGATGAACTTAAGAACCTGGTTCATCATAATGGTATGTGAACACTTTCCATGGGATTTGTCTACAGTTTTCACAACACCAATGAGACATGTTGCAATAGCCTGTCAAGACTACAAGGTAAATTTCTAGGTTAGGAGGCACATAATAACATAATATAGTTCTAATAATTAAAATGTTCAAAGGGTGCTCCCCCATCTGTTTCTTTCTAATTGTGTAGGTTGACCAGGCTTAACCAACCAACAGAGAAGCATATGGATTGATAATAACAAAAATGCCCCTATGGTATTTCTTCCAAACCACCAGTTTACATTTCTCTCTCTGTGTTGGTGTGTCAGCATACCAGTTTTACCATAGTCTTGGTCTGTCAATGCATTCTCTCTCCCTCTCTCTCTCTCTCTCTCTGTCTCTCTCTCTCAATGAGCCTGCATCATGTGACGATTTCTCTGGACCTATTAATGGTGGTAGAAGCTATGGTCAAACCAAACAATGGAAAGGGAGAGATGTAAGATAAAAGCAATTTTTATGGTCAGTAGCAGTGTTAATTATAATGTCTTGGATCAGCTGTAAATACATTTAAATGTTTGCATTTCCTCTTGTTGGTTTGTCATTTCATTTGGTTTTATTCCACACCCATTTCAATACACTCACCGGGAGAATGAATAGATGTGCGTTCACTGTAACCATGCTGTGTGTAGTGCTCTAAATTCTTCTTTAAACCATCTTTCATGTTTAACACATTAACCCCCTAGCGATGACTTAACGGGGCAGGAGGTAGTAGTCTACTGCCGAGCTCTGTAGCGTCATGGTCATGCATGATACACTAAAGTGGGTGGTATTATAGAAAGGTAGACAGATGTAGCTCTACAATGATACCAAATAATCTGGAATATCTAATTGCACTACAAAATACAGATTAAAAAAAACTCATTTTTTTGGACCTGACTTTTTTCTACCCAAAATTTGCCCGTGGTCAGAATCCGATTTTGTGTCTGGATTTTAAACTTTTTGGTCTCACATCTAAGGCAAACCAGTATGAACTGCAAATAGACAGATGAGCCTTTGCAAAAAGTAGGATAAGATGGGCATTTGGAACAAAGAGTGGTGTCGATACAAAAATAATGGCTCCGTTTAGCAAAAAAAAAAAAAAAAAGAACTCCAACTTTTACCCTTTTGCTCATGCGCAAGTCAAATAGCCAGTGAAAAACGATGTTTCTAACACAGCTAGGCAGTATGTTATTGAAAGATCACTGGGGATTTGGTGTTTTCGGATCTGTTCAAAAATAGCTTTCAAAATGTGTTTCCTACTCGATTTTCAGGTGAAAATGACAAAAACCTCCAGGGGTTAGTGTGTTAAATCACAAGTGTTTTTTATATTCATTTCATCAATATGAATGAAAATATATATTCAAAAAAGAAAAGAAGCAAGTTATCAATTTGCAAAGAGGATTGTGAATAACCACTGAAGGCACACATCTACATTTTGCAGTAGACACACTAGGCTGGAATGTGAAGAATTTATTCATTCAGTCAATCTGCATTTGCATTTAATCAGACTTTAACTCCATTCAGAAAGCAAATATCTGCATTTGTATGTGACATAAATAAAATATGTATTACATATGCTGTATCTTGATATACCACTCATATAAATTTTTCAGTGAAAGGAAACTCAGCAAGCCTCATTTCCTTTTAATAAAAACTTGTACATCTCATGGTATATCACACACACATATATATTTGCTGTAAAACCTTCGCCATAATACCCAATATAGAATAGATTAACAACAGATATTTATTCAGTAAAGTATCATACATAGATGTGGGTTTTTTTATTTTGCAGGGTATACTTGCACAAATTGATATCAGTGCAGTTGTGTCACAGATTCAGCATCTTGTACCTCAACAGGAAGAGAAGGTACATATAGTGGACACAGCTGCCATGGATACATTCACTGAACAGTCAAGCACAGTTGCATCATCAAGTGTGGACCAATCAAAAGCTGTTGTTACAGAAACTAGTGCAACACAGGAGACTGAATATTCCGAGCCTGAACACTCCAAAGTGATATTTGCCACTGGGAATGAGGAAGAGATGAAAACTGGAAATGAAAGCCAAATCTTGGACCTTCAGAGTCATCAGGAAAATGCTCTGTCAAGTAACATTGATACATCTTTATCTACAAACATCACATCAGATCTGATTGAGAATTTGAATGTAAAAGACAATACAGACAAAGATACAGATGAAAATATAGATTGAATATTTTTAAAATAAATCCAGAGCAAACTGTTTACATTTATTTATTATTTTTATTCATGTTTATGCCTATTTACCTCTCTGTCTATTAAACCATCTATCCATATTCATTACTTAACCTGTCTGTCCCAAAGTTCTAATGGCAATAGCCTGACATTATTTCCCCAAAAATTATGTAGTCCAATATTTGTGAAATTTTATCAATGGCTGCAGCAAATGAGAAAAACCTGGCTATTTTTTTAATGTACTTGAAAATTTGTAATTTTCAGTTCTTGATTTGCTGATGCTTTAGTTTTATCTGTGCATGCATTACTGTGTGATTATGATATTTAATGTAGCTTTAACAATTTGTCAGTCATATCGCTATGATGTCTACAATGTGGCAGTTTATAGTGATGTCTAGCACTGGGGCATCATGCTGCAGACATGTAGCATGATGTCCCACCCAGTCACATTATCCTGACACCAGGCAGGCCAGTCCTAACACTAACTTCTTAATGCTGAGTGCCTAGCGAGGCCACTGTATGTATCATTTTTGTAAATCTTTGGTATGACTCTGCTGGGGATCGAACCCATGACCTCCCACTTCTGAGGCAGACACTCTAGACACTAGGCCACCAGAGGGGTCTGCATGCATTACTAGTTTCCTCTCAAACTATTTATTAATAAAAATTATTTCTTTTTTCATAAAAGAATTTCACCCAGTAACAAATTTTCTTCAGTTTTAAAAATTATTACAAGACGATTTTGAACCTGAGAAATACACAGTACTTTATTGCTTAATTGATAGACGTTTGAGAGTATTGACAGTACTTGAGAGTCGTATCTGGTTCAAGTTCAACAGTAACATTTTATTGCTTACTTCCTCAAACAAGAGTTGGAGGAGGATAATAATAGTAGTTATTATTACTAGTATCTCCTACCTTTTGAATAGGGGTCTGTGCTACATGTATTTTTTTCAAAATGGCTTCATGTGCTGTCAGACCACCATGCAAATATAATTAAAAAACACAATGAGTGATGGAATGATATAATGCCTATAGTACATTCCACAGGGCAATCATTCAACTATAGGGATTTTATAAGTCCAAGAGAAACGCTTTCACATTATTTGTCTTTTGTTTTTTGGCTGCAGAATGTTGTAAACAATTTCAAAAACATAATGACCAAACAACTGCCTGGGATAATTATGGTAAACCTGTATCCAACCTATCAAGTTAGGAAATGGTCATTTTAGCACATTTGTCAGTTATGTCATGTAAATATAGTAGTTTTAGAATCACACTGACATTTACATACTTTTTAATTTCAAAGTTCAGAGCAGGGTTCCCACGCTTTTGGGAAAAAGTCGGAATAACTGATAAATTTTTTTCCTGACCATGAAAAGTTAATGAATTTCGCAGATATTGGTGAAAGTCGGGAAAAACCCTGGAATTTTCCTTCTCCACTTGACGCACGAAACAGTCACATAATTGAGTCGTAACTAAACTGATCTTGAGTTAAATTTGTCGAGTTCTAACCAGAATATTCGGAGGGTGCAGTATGGATCATTTGGGTGCATGCAGTATGCATATATGCTTAGTCAGTCCAAATGCTCAGTGGATTAGATTCATCTAGTAGACTTCTATTTTCAAAGTCAGCTCAATATCTATATCTCTCATTACACAGAAGGTAGGAAAACTAGTCTAGCATCACAAGAGGCCACCATGATTGTGGCAAAGCATAGCCGCATAACTTAGGGCCAAGCAAACTTAAACATTGTTAGATGGAGTGATACATGCATGAAATCGATATGAAAGTTACCTATTTTCTCAGAAATTATGAGTATTAAAATCATTATGTCTTTAATCTGCTGAAAGACAAGATAAAACTACGGCATTGATGAAATGTTACCTGGCACTCGTAATTTGCATTGTCAGTCGCACGAGTACACAAATCTTACAACCCACATTTTCAAGTGTTATAGAGAAAAAAATATAAAACTATTAAATGAAAGTCGTGTTCTGGTTGTAATAAAAATACAAAAACGAAAGAACACAACATTCTCCATATTTATATATTCCGAGAACAACTTCTGGAGTTTTGTATCATGTGACTACCAGGTTGACCTGTGCTCTGCTTGATGAATCAGACTGGACAGATTGCTGGTTTTTACAAAAAGTATCTGAATTTCATTTAAAATAATTGAATTTATGAACAACAACATTAAAAACGAGTTTGTTGTTAATATGATGTGACTATTAGACTTCCGATGTCATTGTTTGAGATTTGTAAAGTGCGAGTACAGGGTTAGGTCTCATCTATCACGTATTTTCACCTAGGCTGTCAGCGGATTAAAGACATAACATTTATAATACTTGCCATTTCTGAAAAAATAAATCATTTTCCTATCAATTTCATGCAGGTATGAGTCGATATAACATAAATTTAAATTTTCTTGGCCTGCTGGTAAGTGACTACCATATGTCGCTACTGCATGGTGGCGGCAAATTCCAACTTTTCTATAAGCAGTTGCAATCATCCCACACCTCAACCTAAATGTTCAACTGTGAAAAATTGGGTTGGAATATTTGGAGGAAACTCAGATTAGAAAATGGACTTCTATTCATTTTAAGCCAAATTTATAGTCCAAATTGTTGAATCTCAAAGCTGAAATGAGAAATTGTTGTTCCTTGTATTATATATTAAAAAATTATATAAGCCCCTGTATCAATAAGGTTTGGGGACTGGTTTAATGAATTACAAGAAGACAAGTTGATTTTACAGAAAATTCAGGTCTTTTATACAACAGTATATAATTTTGAAGGTCTTTTGTCAAAATTTAATGAACCCCTTTTGAAAATGTTTTTTAAATGATGGATATTTGACCAGATCATCTTTAAGAGATATAGGTTGTTTGAAAAATCTTGTTTGGGATTTTATTGGCACAGATAAATTCAGTGTTAAACTCTTTTCGTTACAAGACAGTATTCTAATTATTTGATTTAATTGTTTGCTTTTTTTGTGCTGTAATAGAAAATGTTATTTTCTATGAGATGCATATATATATTGCTATAGAATTCTTTAGAATTAAAGATTTGAAAGGAAACAAAACATAATTTATGTTCATTATGTTGTTCCCACTTAGCAACATAATGCAGCAAAATAAAGTTAGAATTTTTTTCTGTATATTGAAATGACTTTATATGCCAATTTGTAGGAATATAATCAAACTTGTTTCATGTGATACATTTTGTGGTTTTGTACATGATAATCTTTTCTAACTTCGATGTATTTGGAGAGTCTTGAAAGAGAAACATTTTTAGATTTAGAAAATACATGTTTTATAATCTAAAATGTTCTTTAATTCCATTCAGTAATGGTCATATGTGAACCTTGAAAAAAGTAATTTCATCCTGGAAAAACACAGGAAATGACCTGGAAATTTATCTTTAGAAATGTATGGGAACCATGTCAGAGTTAGCAAGTCTCATTCCAGATTCAGTTTAATGTTAAATGTATTTTTGTCTCCATTATGTCAACCACAGCCTTTACATTTTTGTTCCATGCCTTATATAAATTAATATTATTTGTAAAAATTACCTGAATTGTACAAATGGTGATTACTAGTATCATCCAAAATGTGTAACTGTAACTATAACAATGTGTTCCTCCTCTTTTTAAACACAGAGAAAATACTGGATACTTCTTATGTAGGGAAGATAAGTTCCCAAGCATAAAATGAGAAATAAATTTATTAATTGGATCTATTTTTACGCAACTGTTTTAAGACTGGTGTATTACAGTAGGTTAAGGGATTGTCTGTCTGTTAATATTTGATTGTTCAAGCTTTTTGTAATGGTTTGAGAAGAGTTGTGCTGGCTAAGTACTTATAATGGCAGACTCGTGACCGAAAGGGTGCTGATTTGAATCTTACCATCAGACCAGCCTGGGTCAACTACCATGGCTTGTCCTTGGGCAAGGTTCTTTACTCCATCTGCCTAAATAACTACTTGTGTTGCTGTGCCATAAAGCACCAAACCAAACAAATCGTTGGAGCATTTTCATGATAACTTGCCTCTGTGAATAGACAGTGTCATACTATAGCCCTGCCACTTGCCTCAAGATCAATGTTACAGCAATGGAAGATGCAGTTTTGTGACATGTATCATTGTACAGCGCATAAAATTTGAACCATTAAAAATATTTTAATGAATCTTGAGTTAATTATATCTTGTGTATTTTTCTTTAAGAATAAATTTTTTACCACTTTAGGTATTTTAATGAAAGTTTAACCAGTTATATATCATAACCAGGCAGTGTGTCACTTACAACAGCCATGTCACCTAATTCAAGGTCAAGCCAAAGGAAAACGGAGATCAGTGATATATATTAATGCACAGGTTTAACTTCTAAACCAGTGAAAAAATCAAAGTGAAACTTTGCCATGATTTTAACTTGCATATTCAGTCATACTCCTTCAAGGACAAGGTCACAACACAGAATAATGCAAGTCCATTCATTTCCTGATCCAAGATGTCACTTTATAACCTCTACAGCTATTTAGATGAAACTTAACCAATGTCCACACCTTATAATACAGCAGTTGAGTCTCTAGGTCAAAGGCCAAGATCATTAGTAGGACAAATGTCATGCAATATGTGTAGCATGTTACAGAATTCTTATTGCGAATTGTTATGCAAGTTTCCAGTCAGCATGTTGAGATACTACTACAATAATTGTGTCAGTCTTCAACTTTATTCTGTATGAATATCTTTCCAAATTATCATTTTGTATTTTAATATGATTCATATATATAAAAAAGAACAAAGTATTTTGTTGTTTTGAAAAGTCTGACATCATCTGTGTATATATATATATATATATATATATATATATATATATATATATATATTAAAAATTGTATGGATAATGAAGCTTTCTCTGGGTATCTATATTATCCATGTTTTGTAATTGTGGCTAAAACTAAAGAATTCAACTTAGGCAAAACTAAAAAGAGTGCACTGATAAAAATTATAAATGTGAACTTAATTTTTTTAATCACAGCTGAAAATTCTTATGTCAAACAAGTACCTGCTAAAAAGAGTGCTGTAAATTGGTTGAGTGTGAGACTTGTAATACAATGGTCCCTCTCCACAGGAAATACCTCCAGTTTTGCCAGGATGTTTCAGGCTCTACCTTTGCCGTTTGTATTAGCCTCTCTCCCCCACGAGAACTTTTACTAGAGAGATGCAAATAGTTGGAGCCCACCAGAGGTCTCTACAGATCCCCACCCTACTGTTCACATGAGTCTTGGCTTCACCAACATATGTGAGAAAGTCTGTGCATAGACTGGTGGTTATTTCCTTGTTCTTTATCCACCAGATATACTATCCACCATGTATTGCCTATTATGTGCTGAAATAGATGTCAAACCCACAAATTCAAACTAAGCCCTTCTCAGGACTTTGTTTCCATGGGGATAAACTTCCTCACCAACCTCTGGCTAGTTCATGTTCTGCTGGACAACAGAGACGAAGTTTAGTCTCTTCCAAGCCAAGTAATTGTTCTTGGCTTGTTTATAGCTTTAACTCCTGAGGACCTTTAACTCTGCGGCAGACCTGGTTCACTTTACTTGCATGTTTGTTTCATCTCTAGCAGTCAGTCTGCTAGAACCAGTTTTCGAGCAAAGTTGCCAACTGCATTGTATATGATGCATAGTGTAGGATCTTCTATGGTTGATGAAGTAGGAAGGCATTCATTCTGTCATCCTTGAAGTGCAGAGGCAGACTTTCCTCTCTTCCTTTTTAAGGAGAGAGAATGTTCAATTTAGGCCATCTTCGCTAGCCAAAGTTCCGTTATATTAACCCCATCTACACCTTGGCTGATCAAGCAGATATTTGAGTGCTTTGTCCTTGTGACATCACTACGATTTCATGAGTTGCCTCCCTTAGTATGTAATGCCAACTTGCCAATAGCGTGTAACAGTGGTGCATTGTATATGGGTCGAAAATGGTGGAGGCAATTGACTTCAGAAGGATACTTTGTAAGTTTAGCACCAAAAATATGACTACATACCAGAAAGAAGTCATTAAGTCTGTATCTGCTTATTTACGAGTCATATCAAGTTATTGCTCCCCTTGTCATCACCATGTAGGAACAGTTTTCAAATCTGAACAACTTTAATTTCGATTGGATGCATCCAGTGAAACTCGCAGACCCGAAGCACAGAAATATCTGCTCGATCCGCCAAGATGTAGATCGGGTTAATATATCGGAGCTTTGGCTAGCGAAGATGCCATTAAGGGCTACAAGGCAGCCCTCTCACATGCTCAAGTTCTCAAAGGGACCCTTCATTTGTTACGGACCCTCATCTTCCTGATCTTATCAAGAATTTTGAACTGCAGATGCCAGTATCTCGCTCACTGATACTGAGTTGGAATTTCTTGTGCGTGTTCTGGCTTTGTCGAAACCCCCTTATGTACCATTGAGTGAAATTTCTTAGCTGTCGTCCCGCAGTCCTCAACGTCTGCAATAAGCAAATGTGAAGGAAGGGTCGAAAGCATATCTTACTACATATTAAGGACTTTGTTGTTATTTCAACATTCACGTTCTTAAGGTGGATTGTTCTTACTATCAAAAGATCTTGTCAGACCCTCATTGAGATGGACTTTTCATGAAAATTATAAAACCAATGAAGTCATGGCTATTACCACTTCTTGGGCGTAGCTTAATCCCCCTTCGTGAGTGCCTCTTTATGGCGGTCACTCACTACTTTCTGCTTCTACCTTCGATCTTTGACGCACCAGAGCGAAGGCATTTTCATTTTCACGTTGGCCCTAAAATAACAGCTCAACGCGTGGCCCAATCTGCCAGATTATAACAGTGAAGACTCGTGCCGTGCTGATGAGTAAGTACATCATTTTATACCACTCCTGAGACCGTTAGTCTCCCTCCGACCTGGCAAACTCAGAAATGCAGTAGTGATAAGTCTTGTAACACAGCTATTAAATTGCAGGGGGAAGGGGGTAAAAGTTATTTTAATTATGTAGTACTTACCTATCACTATTACAAGAGTCTCTCCTCCCACCCCACTCTGAGCTCCTTAAGCTAGAGCCAAGTCAAAAAGGACGAGTAATCTGCCTAACCCCTTAATGTGGGAGTCAGACTAGGTCTGTGTTCTTTCTATTCTAAGTGTTCTAGAGCTTTCCATACTAGCTGGATGGAAATATGTGCTTGGACGAGGGGCCTTGCGTCCCAGAAGAGGTAAGTAGATCAATAGGGACTGGTATTACATAATTTAAATTAGTTTTGACCACACCCACCCACCCAGAAAATATTTTTTTAAAATGAAAAATGGTGTATCTCTTAGCATGCCGGACTCGCAATCAAAGAGGTGCGGATTCAGATCCTGCTATTGGATCAGCCTGGGTCGGCAACCATTATGTCATAGACAAGATACTTTACTCCGATACTTGACTCCAATTGCCTCGACACTGAATAACCTACTTGTGTTGCCATGAAACACAGAACAGTTTAACCTTTATACTTGCAACAACTTTTTTAAGATGCGTTTCTACATGTTTACGTTTATTCGGAAAGGTTTATTTTCCTATATAACCGTGATTGTGTTGATGTGCCTTAATTCAGTACGCACTGGTATTTGAAAAATTAAGGTTACCTTATAAAAATTCGGGAAACTAGCACATATTATATTTTTGCCACGGAATAGGCAGGAAATCCATAATTGAATCTGCATTTTGTCTTGAGCTAAATGAAGTAAAAACTAGAATGATCATCGTGTAAAGTTCTAATAACCAGCCTGCAAGGAAGTTTGTCCCTCTTTACTGTTTATAATGAGACCTGGCGAAAAGTAATATGCACGATAGTAGTCTTTCTCTCACACTACCACCATCCACCCACCCTCTCTCCGTATTTTTACAGGTTTGGTATGCAAGATCTGTCGAGTTAGGAGTGTAGTGTATATTGTCATTATGATATGTGTTTAAATCATCGATGGAGAGGACAGGTAAATAAAAAGACCATCTTATCCACATTACAAAATCTCACAGGAGAACCTCCTACTAATATAGCTCTGCCGATGAAAAGTGTACCAACTGGGGTCGCACACCTTAGATTTATCTATTTATCCCCCTAATCTATGGGGCACTGAACTATAACAATAGGTCAGTCTGTTCTTCCTCGTTGGCCAATAAATGTTATGCCAGCTACATTGTAATTCTGTAATCAACACTGGCGTGCGTCCATGTTTTCTTGTCTTTGTTTCACAGTTGTGCAAAGGAGTAATATCTAACTAATGTATTGTTTGCATTGCTGTATACAATATATTGTTCCTCGGTTTTTGTACACGATAGTCATCAGCAAAATTCGGATTGTGTGAAATACGACCGTAAGTCCTTTACAAAAGAGTTTTATAGTCGACTTGTTTGGCAAGACTAATTTAGTTTAATCCTGCACACTTCAATCACGCGAGATAAGAACTTTTATTCATTAAAGTTAACATTGTACAAATACTGGCAATTTTTGTATTCTCAAAGGCATGGGCTTGGTGTTCATTGATCTTTTATGTGGCACGAATAGGTAATGCACTCATTTCGCACCCGTCTGGCCAGGACTCGATCCTCGATTTCGGCTCAAGCAAATGTAAATGGCCGCCATGAATATTCGTACATTATTGTACCTGCATCAAACCCGAGATCAAAGTGATCTTAGGAAATGCGTTTTCGAGTTTTTTGTCCCGTCTTATTGTCTGGTTAGGTCTGAAAGAGATGGGGAAAATTAATGCGAAAAACGACTGAAAAATGACCGACCGAATTTAACATTCGATGCAGCTGTCATCCATTTGCTAGATTGATTTAACACAAAAGCACACAAAATAAAAAGAAAACCACGTCAATCGTCTGTAAAGGAAACTTTTCGTGACTTCAAGTCCTCAAACATCTGTCACAGCTGTAAACAGTCGATACAAAATGCGGCACGCATCAGTGTCTACGTCAATTTTTCTCTTCCCCCACCAAAAAAATTTGAAAATAAATAACACCTTCAAACGACGGTATTAACATTACTGTGCCTTCAAATATGAAAATTCGTTCGTCAGCTGGAATAAGTCTCATTTAAAAAAAGAAATGGGCATTTCAGAATGAATACAATATTATCTGGAGGTCCAGATATATTGTATTAAAATCAGTACATTAGTTTTTGTTTTTTATCGGAAGTTTATAAATTTAATCTTTATTCTTATTTCTTCTGTGGCCATTGTACATGTTCTGGTAACTGATTCAGTGCGCTACGGCCGTGAGGTGCATTGAGCGGGGGGGGGGGGGAGAAAATACAAAGGAAACCACATGCCTTAGCTGACCAAGTATTTATCCTTGCATGTGGTTTGTGTACGAGATTGAACCATAGTGTCTGTGTAAAACAAGCTCTTGGCCGCTGCACAAGAAAGACCCCATTGTTTATCAGATTTATTTTAAACTGCAAATTGTAATATATTGCAATTTATGGTTTATGAACTAGTGGCGATGACTAAACAAAATCACACTTAAACCAGTATGAAATAATGACGTGAGAATGGCTAATAGCGACAGAGTATTTCCATGTTTCTATGACCTGAAGTGACTGACAAAATTAAGAAGAAGAGAAAATGCCTCCATATAGATGTGCACCAGTCTGTTGCAGACAAACCTTGACTAACTGCAACTGGTACCTATCTACCATTGCTCGACGCGAGAAATGCTGGTTCGAGGGTTATACTGTAAGATCAGTCCTTGGAAGACGATAAATGAATAATGTTAGGGACTGAGAAAGTTTAACACATTAGGTGTGTGTGTGTGTGTGTGTGTAACTTGTATTTTTAGCTTTAACACTATTTCAGTCATATCGCTACTATGTATGCAGTGTGGTAGTTTATAATGATGTCTAGCACTGGGGCATCATGCCGCAGACATGTAGCATGATGTCCCACCCAGTCACATTAATCTAACTCCAGGACGACCAGTCCTAACACTAACCTCGAAATACTGAGGCCAACAGAGGCAGCTGTTAGAACAATTTTTATTAAGACTTTGGTGTGACTCAGTCTGGGTTCGAACTCGCGACCTCCCGCATCCGAGGCAACACATGAGGTACGGACATGCTTGGAAAGATCTTTCCTGCAGGCATCTTAATTATAGTTATCTTGTAAAGTAATTTGACAGTGGGTAATTTTTAACGTAGTCAAGCATACAGGATTATTCTTATTGTATGTGTGTCAAATAGTGATCTCTCTCTCTCTCTCTCTCTCTCTCTCTCTCTCTCTCTCTCTCTCTCTCTCTCTCTCTCTATATATATATATATATATATATATATATATATATATATATATATATATATATATATATATATATATATATATATAGGTGTGTGTGTGTGTGTGTGTGTGTGTACGTTTGTTCGTTGGCTTTACTTCGCTTGCGAAGATTTAGGAAGGGGGATGTCCACGTCTATTTCACGCGTGCTGCTGGCTGACGAGCCCAATATGTGAAGGCACGTCCGTCCACAGAGACTGCAGTGGAATGTCTGGGTTGTGGTGGTGCTGCCTATTGTTCCCAGTTGTTTCTTCGCCGTCGTTTGTCCTCCAAGCTGGCCCATCTGTTTTGTTAAAGGTGGCAGTGGCCCGGTGAACTGTACGTCGCCAACTTTCACTGTCAGCAGATTGTGATGCCTATTGGCGGTGATTGATGCCACAGGTGGTGAGGGTCTTTTTCAAGGAGTCTTTATGTCTCTTTCGAGGTGCCCCTCGATCACGGTGGCCAGTGGACAGCTCACCATACAGTGCAATCTTTAGCAGGCGATGATCCTCCATCCTGGACACGTGCCCTGCCCAGCGTAGCTGTATCTTCATCAGCGTGACATCAAAGCTGGTGATCTCTGCTTGTTTGAGGACTTCAGTGTTGGTGACGATGGAGTGGAAGCAGAGCTGATGGAAGCGTTCAAGGAGACGGAGGTGGCGGATGTAGGTGACCCAGGAAACATTTAATCCTAGATCTATGTGGCATTTACCCTTCATCAAAGAGATAAACAACGAGTGAATCACCTCTGCGTAAGTGATCCAAATATTGGTGTTTGATTGGTTTAATGTCAGCAATGACGTAATAGTAACAGTATGCGTTGACACCATTTTTACCTAGACCGACATTTAGGTTAATGTAACCTGGTTTTGCTAAAATATGTCATGTGATACTTTATTTGATTTACAGTACATTTTACGTGTGTAATTTAAATGGCAGTATTATTAACTGCATATTCTATTCTATCTCTCTTTCTCCGCCTGTTTTTTTCCATCCCGTATACAGCCGCGGCTATCTGATTAAAATCAGATCTCCACTCGTTAGCATGTCGAACTCGTGCACAGAAGGGTCGGGTTCTTAATCTGCTATCATATCATCCCGAGACGGCTGTCGCAGCGTGTCCTTAGACAAGGCACTTCAGTTTCATTGCCTCAGCACCATATAAGCTTCAAGTAATTATATGCCATTAAAAAAAAATAAACGCATAAAATAAAAGAGCTGACACCACCACATGCGTTACCATTCCTACCTCTTTACGATAAAGAGTGATGTGGTAAATATCCGCTTTGCTCTTAACTGGATTAACTCCGTTTAAAACGTGATCAGAGATCTTCATCTTAAATGCGATATACGCGATCTATAATAGATGTATGGGTTCGTATAGAACGAAAAGAGTCCGTTGATGGAGATACCCCTCTGTCGAGCGGATGCGTGTATGAAATCGTCTACAACACCGTGCGTACATTCTAGTTTTATCGTGGCGTGTATGACAAGAGCCGTGCACTAAATTCAGGTCTCACTGGAGAGTTTATCTGGTGAATGTTCATCCGACAATGACCTATTGCAGAAAGATGAGAATAATTTTACACTGAAGATACAAATAAAAACAAACTGATGATTTTTGTAGAACGCATGCATATGAGATTTTGACTGCAGCAATCAGGTTAATTCCTCATACAATTGGTGGCTTTTATATAGAACCAACACTGCCACCAACCCCTCCTTTTTACATTCATTTTTGACAGCAGAGACCTATTTTGAATATTTTCCTGTGACAAGGCAGCTAAAAGAATCAGTATGTGCTTCATGCATGAATAAAGTTCACTAGTACTATAATAAATTAGCATACTTTTCATCACCCTCTCAACCAGCTCGATTTTTAGATATTTACCTATGCAGCAGACATACGTAAATACGTAAGCCAAGTTGGCTGTTCATTTGCAGCCTAACTTACGCATTTGATCTCCAGTGCTAGTCTAACTGTGACAGGCAGTCACCAAACAAGCCAACCCATTTTCAAGCCTAATTCAAAGTAAATCTAAACCACATTACAGATTTAACTTCTGTGTGAATTTATAAATGCTAGGCTTATGATAATTAGGCTCATGCCTTCTACGTTAAAAATTTTGGAAATGTCAAAATACGAAACTATCCAGTGAGACCTCAAAGTACGAGTTTGAAGTACGACATGTGGCCGTATCTTTGAAGATCCAGTAAATCTAAAGGCAAATTCTTTTCTTAGGAACCGCGGTGCCTCATATCGTTAGAGTGCCAGATTGGCATTGCGAAGATTGCTGGTTTTAATCATTCCCAAATCAGACAAGGTCAGCCGCCGTTGTGTCTCTCAGGGACAGAGACTTTACTCGAATTGCTTCGGTACGATACAGCCTTTCGTGTGTTTATGTGTCGTAATATAGCAAAATCAAACAAGTCATATATGAAAATCGACAGACATTAAATACCCAAACCAAAAAAGTTGTATATCAACACCGACAGACTCGTCCTCGGATTGAATAGATTTATCATCTGACAGTAAATAATCGACATGTAACTGAAAGATCTATCTTCCCATACTAATCTGTTGATTAGATAAACTGGTCTGTAGTGAAACATAAACTCGTCCATAGTGAAATACACAAGCGAAAAAGTTGTTTAGTCGTATTGTATACGATATTGTTTAACAAGTTCATACGCGTCTGGGTAGACGCTTTTCGCTAGCAAACATAACAAACACGAATAGAACAACCGTAAGCTTCCAGCGCATAATGCAGTGGTAGACATGGGTCTGTGTTTATTCTTATGGATGCTGAATGCTGACAGCTAAATATGGTATTAAGTACAGCTACGTGGCAAATGCTAACTACAAAACTTTCTTCGATCAAAAGTGAAATAAATGGTATCCACTTGATGAAGATCCCTAAAGTAACTCGTAGCTTTGCTTATTGATATCAATTGCTGAAACAAAAATAAGTTACAAAATGAGGGAAACGTGCACTTTTGCTGACAAGTAAATCTTAGCAAATTTTATTCATATTTTAGGCCTTCCCCATCATGTTATCCATCTCGTGCACACACACACACAGACACAGACACACACATATATGTGTGTGTGTATATATATATATATATATATATATATATATATATATATATATATATATATATATATATATATATATATATATATATATATATATATATATCGTGCACAATCGACAGAGAATCTTGTCACGATTTGTACTACTACTGTCTGTTACCGAGAGGAAATGTTCAATCGTGGGTAGGTATAATATGACTTTCTTGTGGCACTGACGCTTGACTGGCTATTCAGCTGGTATATGTATTCTTTTAAAGTAAGGTGTAAACTGGTTCTTTTAGTACCTTGCTTGCGTACACTTTTTTTTCCACTGTCAACCATCTGACGAATCTATAACCTCAGTCAAGTATTGCATATAGGTTTGCATTTCTCTTTTCATGTGGCTAGGAAAACTGAGACAAGACGAATTTTTGAAGATTTTGTTTACAACAATAAAAAAGTACTTTTAGTTTTACTTTGAAACAACTTTTATCGAGACACAGGGTCACTTCATATAGTTGCGGGTCAAGTACACAAAATCTGGAATAAACTGGATATATTAATGATATCGCAAGTTGCCGCCCTATCAGGTCTAGTAATTGCCTACCCTATATGCATTAACTGTCCTTTAAAAAATGGTTGCCGCTTTTAAATTGAACTAGTAGGTGTCGTTTCGAAATCCATTGATGTATAGGGTAATGGCCGTATGTGTTACTGATGCAACTTTGAAGAATATCCATACTTATATTCGCGTGTTATCGGGATGGCAGTCGTTCATAATATGACATGTTAAATGAAAAGACTTTGTGACGGAGAGCTATGACAGTGCCTCAAGCAAGCGTTTTCAGCTGTTAATTCAATATAAGATCGTCTGAAAAAAGTAAAAGCTATTCATTGCAAAGTGTAGGAATGCTGAGGTATTCTGGGAACAGCAATGCCTCACGGAGATATTTAACAGCTGTACAGCTTCAAGCTTGGCTTGTTTCTAGATTATATTTATTTCATATGTGCTGCTGCCATCCGGATAACACGCCTAACAGAAAAAAGGCGAACGAAAATATGAAATAACAAACGATTATGTTATGGATGAATATTCACTATTACCCAGCTAGTGTAACTGCAAGATAGTAAACTTTTTTGTCTTAGCAACAACAACAAAAAAAAAAAAATAACAAAAACAAAATATAAATAATAATACTTATCAATTATGCAAACTCATTATTCAAAATCTACAAGCCTGGTTAGCTGGCCTCCCATGATGCTTCGGGAGGCCAGAGTGCCATGCTAAAAGTCTACCGGATAGTATAAACAGGAGGCGGTTCACAACGGAAGATAATCTACCTCTGTATCCACCAGAACCGACAAGTTCCGAGTAATCAGTGACGTTAACCCTTTAAACCAAAAGGCGAATCGAGTACAATATATCCCGTGCCTACAAAAGATAATGTTAGATTTAGCCAATATAAATGTGTGACTCTCGAAAATTCGAATTGCATGCGGTGTGGACTTAAGTTGTCCTATGTGCCATTGATTGTAAAAGTTGTTTCCCGGTCAGACGGCCATGACTGGCGATTTTAGTTACCGTCAAAATTCTCTGATGCAGATCTTGTTAATTTAATTTGATTAAAAAATCAATACGCATGGGACTTTTTGGAACATAGCATAGACTTATTTCAAATGATGGCTTCGCAGATATGAATGCCATCACATGAGCGTTATTGGGGTGCACAAAAAAATAAATATATAGTAATGTGACACTGCACCGATCTGCGACTGTCACCTTATCCTATTTAAATTCTTGTAAGAATAATAAAATACGGAATTATCCGCCTACACCGTCATGAGGCAATAATTTACTTCTGCGCCAGAATGACAGTGTACCATTTCGACTAATCAGGGGTACATGTTATAATGATTTCGAGTAATTTTGCATTACAATGTCCGAAATACCTTCCGAACTTAATTTAATTTGCGTCAAAAGGGATGATATCGAAATAGACATAAATCTTTTATTATTATATTGTTCTTGTTTCTTCAAATCTCATTCATAGATCACAACATTTAAAAATCATCTGTCAAGGACTAAAATATGTACGTTACTGTCGGTTAAGCCAGGGCAAAATCCAAAGGAATGAAAATGATTTTGTAAATAGTATCATATAAAAGTAACGTGTTACCGGTAATTGTTTTCGAAATAAGAATATTCCGTTTAAGAAACCTATAAAGTTAAAATGTTTGTACCTCCAATTTGTACTCGATACCCGAACATTCCGATGTAACGAATCTTATTGTAACGAAAGTTAACTGTAATAATCTTCTTAAATTTTTAAAGAATGAACAGATAGATACGGAAGTGAACATGTAATATGTTTTCTAAATCTGAAGAACGGACAGTGTGATGACACTAGTAGTGTTTATGATGAATTGTATATAAATGAAAACAGCAATAAAGAAAAAACAGTTAAAATAAAGTATGTTTTTTGTTGTTTTTTTTCTCTGAAAGTAAAGACCAATTTCGAAATGTTAAGAATGCATCGTGAAACTCGAAATATTAACTCTTTATTACTTATTGAAATTGAAATTTTCCATTCTGGAAAAAAATATGAACAATATTTTCACCCACCCACCTCGTCCCTCTCCCTAAACCATTGATCGACATGATATATTGAATTGAAAGATGTTGTTTTCAAACAATGTCTTAGTAACTGTTTTGACGCCATTAAACCATTAGTATAAAACATGCTATTGTATAAACCATATCAAAATGAGCTTTAATCCTCCCGCGCCTTATCCTCCATTTCCGTTAATACTACCCCACCCCCATCCATTATATTAATTCTCCCACGCCTTGTCCTCCATTTAATTAATCGTTCCGCACCTTATTATCCTCCGTGTCCTTTAATCCTCATTCGTCTTATCCTCCATTTCGGTAATCATCACCCGCCTCATACTCCATTTCATGTAATCCTCCCGCGCCTTATCATCCATTTTCGACAGCTCCGGTGGCCGAAGTGGTTAGAGCATTATCGTCGGATGCGGGAGGTCGTGGGTTCTAACCCCGGCCGAGTCATGCCAAAGACTTCCAAAAATGGTACAAGCAGCTGCCTTGCTTGACGCTCATCATTCAGAGGTTAGTATTAGGACTGGTCGGCCTGGTTTCATGATAATGTGACTGGGTGGGACATGATGTTACATCTTTGCGACATGATGTCCTAGTGCTAAACATCACTATAAACTGCCACACTGCAGACATCGTAGCGATGTGACTGAACAATGCGATATGACTGAACAATTGTTAAAGTTAGGTTAAAAAATCCAAATCACACACATACACGCACACACACACACACACACACACACACACACACACATCATCGATAGTCTTTATCTGAAACAGAGGAGATGCTTTAGTATAATTTAGACAAATTAAGAGTTTTTTAGTCGTTACTTAAGCCACCAAGTTAATTGTATCTAAGTTTTAGAATATGTAAAATCTGTTTATGTTGCAGATAATAAGTGACACCTGTATAAAATCCATTACATGGTTCTTACTCTACCTTATCACCACTGAAATAACATTCTAAAGTTAGTTGAGGATCGTTTTTACAGTCTAGACGATTGAGATGTGTCAGTTCGGATATCTAAATTTACAATGTTTTAAGAGTCCAATGATATTCCAGGAGAATTTAGTTTTTTGGATAGAAAATAAAGTCATCGGCTAAAATTTTACTTTAATTTGTAATGCTATATGTACGTGGACGTGTACATTTTGTTCGTACTAATAATTACTGCCAGAAACTATATATCTTGCAAACTTCTTAGAAACTAGTAACTCAGTTAGTTAACAACAAACAGAGGAATTTCTTCAGCGTTGCTTTTTCAAAAGTGCCGGAGTTTTTAATCGCGCCATACTGCTGTTTCAGAGAAGTGTTGTGTATACTGAGGAAAGTGAATGTCAGCTTGGACTCGAAATGCAAGGATTCATATTTAATATGAATTTTAGTGGGCACACACACAGATACACAGTAACAGCTGCTTTGGAAAAGATTCAGGCGTCATCTTGGATATGATAAAATTACCCACGTCATCCCACTGTAAACTTAATAACAAATACGGGATAGTACAAGACAGGGTGTGGAGGAATTGATATCCTCCAAGTCCTTATTTGAATGTTTCTAAAAATCAAAGGTTCATGTATATGTATATTTGGATATCGGGGTTTAGATTTCATTCAGCGCTGTGTCGAATTATATTTCTTTACGGTTTAACTTCATCCTATCATACTCTCAATACTTATGCGGTATATTGTCATCTTTATGTCAAATTATTTGGACAGTATATTTTCCTGTAAAATGCCTTTGGACATATTTATCAATTTATCAATTCTGGCTTGTGTTAATTCTTTAAATTTTAAGGCATGTATACCTGTCATAGTTACTTCGCGTTGTGTTCTTCGTTAGGTTTCGAAGATGACCATGACATTACTAACTGGTTTGGTTTCTGTGAGTCCATGAGTAACTACTGATCGAGCCAATTTGTGCGTTGAACTGTCTGTGTCACACCTGACAGGATAAAACCATTGGGTTTACTTGAATAATAGAGGAAGTGATGCAGTTACGATATCTCCGATGCTCGCGTTTCTAAATTTCCTCTGCAATTCTTCTCCGTTCATAGTCTGCAGGTCCCGTAAGGAAGATACTCCGACAAGTGGATCGATCCTGTCTGAGATCATCCCAAGGTCCAGGTCATTGCTTAAGTGTTTCGGAGATGAGGGAATCTTTCGCTTAACCGGCTTGAAGCAGCTGTTCCGTTTTTTTATTGCCGTTTTCATGATATTTGTGCTTGTTGCCTGTTTTCATCTACGTTATTGTGTTCATTATGTATTGGCTGTTCAATTCGTATGTGTTCTCTCATCTCCTTGTTTTGGAAATGAGAACAATTAGACTTTTTCTCAGCTGTCTTGCTCCACTGTTTTTGAACAAACCACCATCACGTGATACTCGTCAGTCAACCCGTTTATGCTACGACGGACCCTCTTTAATTGCTTTAAATGATCACACTTTGGCTCTCCACACTACACTGCGCTCTAGACTAAACGAAATGGGACTAAATTCATCATTACCTAAATGTAAACAGAAGCGAGAAAAGAAATGTTGTTCCAAAGCTGGCAGGCGTAGAACAGAATTTCAGTTATCTCCCTTATCTCGGCTCAACAATTTTAAAAAAATCGACCGTTAATTTAGATAACCTAATTCAAATGCTTATTCATTCGTCAACCTTTGTGTCAACTATCCAGGAGATACCTCTACGTATTGCATTATTCAATGTTCAGTCAGTAGGACCACCGGAAAAGCGCACAGAAATAGTTAATTTTATCAACGACCAGAATACTGAAGTCTTTTTCCTGACAGAAACATGGCTAAAAACATCAAGCGATGAGCCCAAGTGTGCGGATCTAACACCCACTGGTTATTCCATCAAGTCGTTCCCCCGTAATTCTCGCGGAGGTGGAATTGCTGTCATCACAAAGAACTCCATGATAAAACGTCTTAACCACACCACAACATTCAATTTCGACCACACATGGTTTGAACTAGTCCAAACCACACTCACACTGGAGCAAAGGTCAGTCCATTTTTTTTGCCTATACCGCCCTCCTCCTAGTAGAAAAAACTAGCTGGCTGACTCTCTCTTTTTGGAGCAGTTTCCGAATCTCCTGGACTGTGGAAATTCGATAGGTGGCAACCTGGTTATAGATTCCATTATTGTTTTCAACCTCAAACAGACAGTTAACCAACCCACCCATAAACATGGTCACATTTTAGACTGGATTCTTCATAGACCTGATTATAACATTCTACGGTCTTCCCTGGTATCCCATGACATTGCATCAGATCACCTCTGCATTATATGCCATCTTGACGTATCAGTCCCTAACCCTCCACCTTTATCTGCTACTAAGAGAAACCTCCGTATGATAAATAGAACCAAACTAATGCACGACATCCAAGCTAACTTAACAACTTGCTTACCTCCTACAGCAGAACAACTTGATAACTGCCTGCGTTCATTGCTCGACAAACATGCACCAGCTACCAAGTGCAGAGTATCAATTCAAAAGTGTTCTCCATGGTATAGCAGTGTTAGGGACCAGCTTCGCACTACTAAAAGAGACCGCCGAAAAGCTGAGAGGCTTTGGCTTTCCACCAGACTCACTATTCATAAGCAAATATATGAAACCGCTAAGAAGAATGTCACAAATATAGTCCATGCAGCGAAATCAGCCCACTACACTACTAAGATCATGGAAAGTTCCAGCTGCAAAGAGCTCTTCGAGATTATTAACAAGCTAATGTCAAGGAACAACTCTACACCACTTCCAACTACCTTCTCTCCAGTCGACCTTCCGGACATGTTTGCAAATTTCTTACAAACCATTAGAGATAAGTTTGACACCACACTTTGAACTGACTCGTCGTCGCCCTACAGTTGGGATACAGAATTTGAGTGGCAACCATTAGCAGCATTTGAACCTTTCTCTATGGATTTCGTACGTTGTGAAGTGGCAAATTTTATGTCGATCTAACAAGAATACATTAGCTGAGACCAGACAACCATTAATTAGATTTATGGAGACAAGCGCGTATCATATCGCCATACTACCGTGTACGGTAATGTCCTTTAGAGGGTGAATTCTGTTCCTAATTAAACATTTGTTTATACAGCAGCCAGGCGGACACTTTAGGACGAGGAAAACTTCATTTTCATGGTAAAGTTGTCACAACTGAGAGAATGCAGAAACTCTGTTACTCAAACTACCAGGGTCAAGTTGACCCTGACTTTGGCGCCTCTGGAAAAAGGCGGCAGAGATATTTGATTCTGATTGGTACGTTAAATGAGAGGGCGTGTTCCAACACAAAATTTCATAGGTTTTAATATAGCCCGCATCGAATTTTAATCAGTCTAAGCTTTTCCTACAAGAGGAGACCCAAAGATTATGACTCCGGAAATTTGCAAGAAATTTCCGTAAAACTGTTGTCCAAAAAAAGGGGACGATTGTCGAAAGGAACCGACGAACTAATCTACCGATTAGGGGGAGGAAAAACGTTGACGGCAAAGGTAGTGTGACAATTCCATGTAATTTGTTGATGCCATATATAATGCTTTGCTGAAGTTATTTATTTGTATCTGCACGAATCTTTTTTTTTTCTACATTCGTGTAATAATTTGCTTTATGAAGTATAACTGTGTTGAGTTCATGCATAGGAAGTTGTACATTAATCTTCTTTAGATAAGTTTGACGAATTGTTTGAATTTGTCGTCTTGTTTGCATAAGAATTATGTTCTAAGAATTTAATGCATTACATTAGTTAATATGATTTCAAGAATCCGTGTGAATTCGCCGAATTTAGAAGATTTCACGTATGATTAAGAATAAGTGTGTATTGACGGAAATGACCTAGTAATTGATTGACGTGATGTATCCTATTTATTCGCTGTGTATGTGGTAATGTGTAAGGTCAAGGCGTAACGAATTAGCCATTTGACTAACTAGGGTCATTATAGGACATGTGGAGTCGATTGATAGCCTTAGCGTCTGTTTAGCACTGATAGTGAAATCTGATAACGAGGGAGAATAATGAAGAATTAACCGTTTCATAAATAACGGGAAATTTAGGTTGTCTCTATTTATATTTATTTAAAAGGGAGAAAATAGCTCCAGAGACGTATGAACGAATGTGTGATGTTATTCTGAGACCTATACGGAGAAGCATAGAGAAGAGGGCAGTGAGACATATAATCCTGTGTCGCAACCCTGCGACGTGTTAATCTCTGAAGAAGTATTTTGAGTGTCCTGAGACGGGTGGTAGAAAGTATCATCCCGAGATCCAAGGGGTCCGAACAGCGACAGAGGAAGCAAAAACAGACTGAGGACGAGCAGGTTATGAAATCATACAAGACGTTGACTTCGATTGTTCACTCGATCTTATGATGAACTAAATCTATCAGTAACAGATTGGCTATCTTATTTAGATCTATTTGCGTTTTCTTTGTATTTCGGTGGAAGTTAAATTTCTAAAAGCAGAGTACACTCCTGATGTAATGAATTTTCACAGTGTTTGTATGTACGTGATTAAATTGTTTGTTTATATGTACGGGGGCTCGTGTTGGTTTGTTCTATATACCTGCTCAGATCTCTATCTATTCCACCTATAAGTTTCACCATTTATATTTCCATTTACTCGAACCGGGCAATAACATCGAGGGCGGTCAACCCCTAGATAACGAAAACCAAATATGGAGGGACATTCACTCCCCCCGTGTAATATACGTACAATCCTGATGAAGCGTGCACCAAAGTCATGTGAACTTGATCCAATTCCAACAACACTGCTGCTTGAGTACTTAGATCCAGTATTGCCTTCACTAACTGATGTTATTAATACCTCTCTCTCATCCGGGGAATTCCCATCATTTTCCAAAACTGCCATTGTAAAGCCTCTGCTGAAGAAACCAACACAAGACCATAACGATTTCAAGAACTACCACCCAGTTTCTAATCTCCCATTCATATAAAAAAATCTTAGAAAAGGCTGTTCTATCCCAGCTTGTATCTCATCTGAATTCAAACAGTATTTTTAGCAATGTACCATCTGCATATCGCCCTTGCCACAATACTGAAACTACTCTTCTAAAAGTAGTTAATGACATTCTCTCTGCGTTTGATAGCGGAAAGATTACAGTTCTCACCCTCCTTGATTTGTCTGCAGCATTTGACACAGTAGACCATGATATTTTACTTCACCGTCTCCAGCATGTATTTGGCATTCATGATACAGCCTTACTGTGGTTCAAGTCCTACTTGGTCATAGGACACAAATTGTATCTGCAAATGGAATACACCTCCAGCCCAGTTGATCTATGTTGTGGTGTTCCACAGGGGTCTGTTCTTGAACCTGTTCTCTTCATTCTGTAGACTCAGTCGCTCATAAGTATCATAGATCATCATCCAGTGTCTCACCAATTGTACGCTGATGACACCCAGATATACAAATCTAGCCACCCAGTTGAAGTTGATGCTACCATCCAAGGTGTAGAGATGTACATTTCTGATGTGAAATCATGGATGACATGTAACAAGCTGCAGATGAATGATGATAAAACTGAGGCCATTCTGATTACAACATAAAGACTTTCTCATTCACATCCTTTACCTCAAACAATAAATATCAGCAACACCAACATTAAATTCACACAATCAGTACAAAACCTAGGTGTTAATCTGGACATTACTCTCACATTCACCAACATGACATGAACATATGCAAGGCTGCATATCTTGAGCTGAGACGCATCAGCTCCATTCGCAAATAACTTTCAGTTGTTGCCACTAAAACACTTGTGTGTTCATTAGTACTTTCAAGACTGAACTATTGTAACTCAGTTCTGTCTGTTTCATCTCAATATCTGCTCCAGAAACTTCAAAAACTTCAAAACACAGCTGCTCGGATCATACTTAGAGTACCACGATCAGAGCACACCTCCCTACTGCTCTGTACCCTACACTGACTATCCATTCGATCCAGAATCAACCACAACATTTGTTCTCTGTGCTACGTTTCACTGTCAGACTCTAGTCCAACATACCTATCCGACCTCACCCATGTGTACACACCAGCAAGATACTTACGCTACTCTTCTGACAATCGTATACTCATTATTCCCACTATGAAAACAAAGTCATATGGACAGCGTTCTTTTGCATACCAGGGCCCAGCAACATGGAATGAATTACCGACTGAACTTAGACACAAAGACACAGCGATCACATTCAAGAGGGCTCTCAAAACTCACTTATTTCGACTGCAAGAACAAACTTAAAGACCTAATAATGTTTCATACCTTAAATATTCTCAGCATGTTTTTTAATGTTTTCTAATTTCATGGTGTTTGTTTTTGTAATCATATCATTATATTTTTTTTATCTTATAGGTGTTGTCTAATGTTGTAAAGCGCTTAGAGCTTCTAAAGATTAGGCTCTATACAAAGTCGTCATTATTATTATTATTATTATTATTATTATTATTTATTCTAACCACCACGAGATTGCTTTCCTTCAGTCACCACGACGTAGAAGATTTTATATGGCAGTCGCCCTTCTTACATCTTGGTGACGTGGTCTGCCCACCTCAACTTGATTTCATCATCAGAGTGTGGATGCTGATTGGAATGCATACCCCTTTGAGAAGCTTAGTGTCTGTGACCATATCCTGATATCTTATCCTCATCGGTTTCTTCAGGCAGCCCTTTTTCTTTACCTGGCACCTGAAACAGTGGGGTCGGCAATAAAACAGCTTTATAGACTTTTAACTTTTAGTTTTGTTTGTAGACTGATACCTCTGCGTTCGAACACATTTACAGGTAGTCTAACAAAGGTCATGCTTGCTGTAGCAATTCTGGCGTTAGTTGCATCATAGATATTGTCTGCAAGTGACAGGGTGCTGCCGAAATAGGCGAAATTGTCCACTGCCACGAAGGTTTGGCCATTTATTATAATTGTAGGCTCCGTGCAAGGCTTTCCTGGTGCAGGATGGTGCATCGCCTCTATTTTCTTGATAATGATTATGAGAACGAAATTGTCACAAGGTGAGGAGAAATAGTCTCTACTGTCTTGCATTTCAGACTCAGATTTGGAATTCAGGGAACAGTCATCAGCAAATAAGAGATCACAAACATTAACTTCATGTGACTTCGTCGTCGACAGTAGTCATTTCAGATGGAAGAGCCTGCTGTCAGTCCGGTTTAATGTTGATCATAGTGTCATCGTCACAGAAGGCATCAGTAAGCATTGTAGAGAATATCATACCGAAGAGGGTTTGGGGCCAACACACAACTCTGACTGACTCCATTGATAACTGGGAATGGTTCAGATGACAGCGTCGTCAACGACACGAGCAAGCTTGCCATCATAAAAATGCTGAACCATCATGACGAATTTATCTGGGCAGCCCAATTTTGATATGATCTTCGAAGTGCCACCAAGGCTGACTGCTTCGATGGCTTTTGTAAGGTCGATGAATGTCGTGTGCAGGCTGGAGTTCTGTTCCTGGTATTTCTCCTGGAACTGACGATCTGTAAACGCCATGTCTGTGGTCCCTCGTCGTTTTCTGAAGCCACAATGACTCTCTGACAGAAGCTCTTGCTCGGCGTGATACACAAAACGACTCTGAAGATTTCTGGTAAGTATTTTGCCGGCTATTGACAGCAAGGAGATGCCCCGATGGTTGTCGCATGATTGTCTGCTGCCTTTCCGCTTTTACAAATAGATGATGGATGCAACTTTGTACTCCTCGGGTATAGTTCCTTGAATTCATGTTGACAGGAAGAGTTACGTAAGATTCTGTGCCATTCGCAAGCCTCCAGCTTTGTTAACTTCTGCTGGTATAGCATATGATCGAGGTGCTTTGCCATTTGACATCAAGTCAACAACCGATAATTCGCGTATGTAGAAGTGAAAAACCAATAGTGGACTAGGAAGCACAGATAGCCACCGACAAAAGTAGATACGTAGGTTAAAGGCAAGTAGAATATCTCCAATAACGGCTTGAATGGCAACTATTTTGCATTGCATGAAGCTGTTTAGTACAACATGTGTTGTTGTTTTTTAAAGTATTGCCTACGTTTGCGTTTGCAACCTGAGCATCACGTTGTATCGAAAATTACATGGAAAAAATGCATGTATAAATATGGTATAGGACATCTTCGCTAGCCAAGGTTCCGGTATGATAACCCTACCTACATATCCATAACCTTTGGCGTCTCGAGCAGATATTTCTGTGCTGTGAATTTTATTGGATGCGGCGGCAAGCCACTGCATCCAATCAAAATTAAGTTGTTTCAATCTGAACACTGTTCCTAAATGATCGAGCACAAAACTTTAATGGAGTGATAAATTAGCAATTTTACAGTGCCGATCAGTGTTTGTACAAATACCTTTCACTCAAATACACCTGTAAAAGTTTCCCGCTGGTACTTAGTCATACTTTCGATGTTATACTGACAAAATATCCTTTATAAGTCAACTGCCTCCACCATGCTCAGCCGATGTACATTGCACTGCTGTTATTGGTTAGTCGGCATTACATACAAAGGGAGGCAACTCAAGAAATCAAATAGATGTCGCTAGGACAAAGGACTAAAATATCTGATCTGCCAAGGTGTAGATAAGGTTACCATACTGGAACCTTAGCTAGCGAAAAGCGAAAATGGGAATAGGGGTCCATAAACTTCTTTTGCTAAGGACTTCCTTTGACTTCTCAGGTCAAGTGAAGGATATTCTAATGCTATATTTTATTGTAGTCATGAAAAATATGGACTCACTTGTGTATGTTAAGTTTTATGAAATTTAAAATAGGTGGACGATGTATTAGAGTTGTGCATAAAAATTGTGTGTATATATACTGGGCCTACCAAGTTACCCTATAGATATCAATTGGAGCTATAAGGTAATATAACCCACCGTAATATATATATATATATATATATATATATATATATATATATATATATATATATATATATATATATATATATATATATATATATAGATATAGATATATATGTCACACTCCGGTGACATTCATAAACAACGCCATTACATGGTCAGACCATCTTACCCTGGCGTCATCCTTGTATTAATATTTTAGTCATGTTTGCCCTTGAAGTTTGGATAAGAAAGACGAAACGATACCAATAACTGTGCAAGAATCGCTATCTAAAGCCTTACAATTTGCATATTTTCCACTGCTTTTTTTGAGAATCCTTTGAAACATACGGTGAACAAAAAATTATCTGCTATCTACCTGTGTCCCGGTACCTTGGCCTCCCAAGATGCTCATCAAACTAGGTCAGAGTACCAATCTACTGACGATTGAAGCGTGAGCGCAAACAAGGGAGAAATTTGGGAGTATGTCGAGTCTCCTCCAGGATGTCAAAGCAATTCCCATTGGTAAAAAGACGATGATGTTCTGATTGATAAATACCGTATGGAACATGTGTTTGCTAACGATAAATCTAACTGACATCCATACACGAAACACCAATCTATATTTTATATACTACTAAAATTAAGTAAATCTGATTAAAATCAGATCTCCACCGTTATACACAAAGGACAACGGAGATCTATTTTAATCAGATTGAAAATAAGTTGACCTGAATTTCTGAAGGTCACCAGACGAGGAACGTTTGTCGGCGACTGTCAGATATATATTACCACTTAAATCTGAGTTCTCTCTCTCACTCTCTCTCTCTCTCTCTCTCTCTCTCTCTCTCTCTCTCTCCGTGGGTTCAGTTCACTCCAGTTCCCTTCAGTCTTTCTTTGTACCATAACGTTCCTTTGTGCAGTTATTTATATATCCATTTTAGAACTTATCTTGAAATCACCACCATACAGCCAATACTGCGCTATGCTGCCGTTACACCCGAATCGTTATATACATAATATGCATATATACGTTGAGTTCTTCGTCCCCCCCCCCCTTTTTTTTTCTTTCTCTTTGACCATGAGACCTTGAGCATAATTTGCGAGTACAGTATACTTGTATAAAGCAATTTCTAAATTGAGACTTTCTCAAAGTGTAAACATTTACTTTATAATGATTTTACTACTGTAAGCCCAAACTGAACTGCATTATGCATTATACAAAGCGTATTCGTCATAAACAGTATTGTAAAATAGGTGGTTATATGGGTGGGTATAATTCATCTTAGATGGTTTATCAGACATGGTACAGTGATATGATTCTTTGGGAGGGACCCAAAATTATACCCCTCTCGCAGATGGCTATCACATGGACGACATATGTACCAACTTTAGAAAAGTTCTATCCCGATGCGTATGAGATAGTTACAGACAGACAGGTAGACCAAAGGGGATATTTCGTTTGACGTTTAATGGCACAGCAACAAGCGAAGGCTACTTAGGGCAGTACAGGAACACACCATGATAGCCGACCCGAGCTAATAATATGTCAGTGTTGAAAGCCAGATGGGGGGGGGTAGGGTGTTAACATGATACACTGCTCATAATGCTGTATTATTTATGCACATACCAACTTCATTCGTAACTTTGGCGTATATTGTTTACTCATAAACAATGCTACCTGGGAGTCTAACACAAACATTTGCAATGTAATGACTGTGTGAAAACCACTGCATGGCATTATTATCTGATCAAGATAAGAACGATTATGTAATATATATATATATATATATATATATATATATATATATATATATATATATATATATATATATATATATATATATATTAAAGTTCTGTAGTAATAGAATTAAATTGAAATAATTGCATATCGCCTCGATACAAGGTCCTTAGAAATCACGGTTGATATTCACATATTACCAGGCATGCTTTGTGGACAGTTGTGGGAATTAAAATTCACCTTGGGTAACTTGTTGGTGTTTTTATGCGATAGGTAAATGGAACTCGTATTTTTATATGCTTTATTTGGTATACGCATTTATAGTTTGTACGGGAAACTGACCGAAGGAGGAGGTACTAGTGGCAGTGCTGAGTTAATGTGGGTACGTGCTATGGGCTCCTTGGTGCCGTGGATAAAATTACACATTACATGTACTTAACCATATATAGGTTTTAACCATATACAGGTCTAAACCGTGTAATGCCTAATATAATACTGCCCCCCCCCCCCAACCCAAACCTGAAATGCCCCGGGACCCCAAAGCTTTAACACGTCCCTGAATGGCGGGGCATGGGAAATTATAACTTTTAGGTCAATATTATTCACCCCCTAACACAATCTCCACCCCATTTCCCACGAAACGGCAGCGGATGAAGGAAAGAAGAAAAAAGAAATGTAATGACTGCCACTATCATTGGTAATCAATACTAACGAGACAGTCTAAAAATAATGTTCACTGTAGCAAAATTGGCAGGATATGAAATCGAAAAGAGAACACTGCCTACATTTTATGTTAGTGATAGGTTTAGTTGGAAGAAAGCTGCATGCTTTATTGTTGCTTTTGTTCTCTAAATTTACTATCAATACCCTTTTCCCCTCAACTAGCCTACCTTGGGCTGTGAGGAGGGGTTGGGGTGGAATTTGGAGTGAGATAGGTATTTCTTGCCTTCAAGCTGTGACGTGTTGAAAACTTTGGCCGAGACCGAGGACATACCACTATGGTTTTGCTTGATCATATTGATGTATCAGACGGGTTGAAACAAGAGTCTTGTAGAGGAATTTTAGTGAAGAGCGAATCCACGGTTGTAATTCTTGTCAGTCTATCGATCTAGGTCCGGATCTACCCAGAAATGTGTACACAACGTATTCGCTTTCTAGATCTGTCACGGGAGAATACATGTTTTGCGAAACATGTCCTTTCTTATTACGCGCGCGCAAATACATTTTGTGTACACGTGTGAAAGGTGTTCTATAAACTTGTTTACTCGCTTAATAATAATAATAATAATAATAATAATAATTATTATTATTATTATTATTATTATTATTATTTGAAGAGGGTAACATAGCAGTTTACACACAGCTGATCTCTAATAGGACTAGAAAGAGTAAGAAACACAAATAAAGCTAATCCACGAATTCTGCTGAACTACAACAACTATTTTTTTTTTAAATGTACTAACCCAAAAACAAAAATATGAAAATTAAATATATTAATACCATATCGAAATTCAATATGATCAAGGTAGTATTTTCATTAACGTATTACACATTCACGAATTTCATCGGACCAGAAATGGGGTGGATCAGAGAAGCTTGTACAAGACATGTTAGAGATTGACCCGTGAAGAAATTCTGTACCCTCACCGCTTAAGTTAAGCAGTTTTCAAAACATCGTAACTTTCTAAGTTTGTTTGTGAAATATTTAAGCAATATAGCGAAATTCGTGTGTGTGTGTGTGTGTGTTTATTGTTAATATTAGATGGGGTGGGCGGCTGTTGGTCGGTTGCAAATTGGTCTGAAGTTAATCCATCTTATCTTAACTATTTGCTAAAGATTGCTCTTTGGGTTGAACCGGATCAGGAACCATAAAGATCACACGCAACCCTGCGATGACGACATCTGAGACAGTGTTTATTTGAACCAACACGTTATATAATCCAAAGTCCTGAAGAAACTGAATAATCGTTACAATATGATGAAATTCATGGATTCTCATTAAGAAACAAATGCGCCTCTGTTATCGTTGTTTTGTTTTGTTGTTTTTTTTCCCCCACGAGTTAATTGCTAGATGCAAGAATTGGGTAAAGGTGATAGAGAAAATATATTAATAAATTTTCGTTAATACAAAAAGGGATCTTACTCTGCGTTTTCTAATATATATAACACAATTATACAGGTTAGATAATTTTTAATTCGTGCTGTACGGAGATTCGAACCCATGTCGGAGGGTAAACGATACCTACCCATCGCCTTGCCTGCACACACCAGCCCATATTCCATCAAGACTATGCACACATCACCATATATTGATGCAAATGAGTCAGTGTTATATGCACTCGTGTGTAGCAGACACACTCGCATGACTACCTAGTAATTAATCTGTCTGGTGTATATTTATAATTCTCTATGCCTCCTCTCTCTCTCTCTCTCTCTCTCTCTCTCTCTCTCTCTCTATATATATATATATATATATATATATATATATATATATATATATATATATATATATATATATATATATATATATATATATAAACACACACACTTTGGACCGCTCATATGGCCTAGTGGTTTGAGCGTCCGCTTCGTATGCGGAAGGTCGCAGGTTCTAACCCCGGCCGAGTCATACCAATGACTTATAAAAATGGTACTGCTAGCTGCGTCTCTGGGGTTCAGCGTTAAGATGTTAGTGTTCGGACTGGTCGGCCTGGTGTCAGGATAATGTGACTGGGTGGGACATCATGCTATATGTCAAGCGGCATTATGCCCCAGTGCTAAACATCACGATAAACTGACACACTGCAGACATCGCAGCGATATGACTGAAAAATTGTTAAAACTACGTTACAAATCCAATAACACAAACACACACAGACACACACACACGCACTCACGCACACACACACGTACATTCTCTCTCTCTCTCTCTCTCTCACACACACACACACACACACACACACTTTGCCCCGATCACGCCAATCCTTTTCATCTCTATCGTGCATATGAATTACATATTTCAGCCTATAACGCGCTTCCAACTGAGAAAAGCGCAAGACGGATCATGGTTTTAGCTCTTTGCTTTAAGTTATCATTACAACGAACAGTATATATCCTGATATACCGACGAATTATGTGACGGCAGATCTAGTTCAACATTCGCCAGTTTGATCACGATGTAGACGAAATAAGACGTTAATAGCGTTATGAGTACATCAAAACGTGCACAAGGATGAACACGTCCCGAGAAATGTACATACGTGCAATATGCACCTCATACTGTTTTATCAACAAGTATTCAAAAGTCCCCTTCATATATACAAGGTTATTGTAGGAATATAACGATCAATAACATAGAACCAAACTTAATATTGAACATTCTATTGGCACGAGCTCATAACGTTAGGGTTTTCAGTGCAACTTTCCACTCATAGGTATGCGTTGTACAAACATAAAAAGGTTATAAAATTAAGATCCTGTCACCATTGTTGTATCCAGTGAGGGTATTTTGTCAAAAAGTCCCAAAAAACTCAATAGGGGGCCATCCATTTAGTACGTACACAAAAATCTGGCAAAGCTTGACCCCTCCCCCCTCCCTGTACACATGCGTACTTTTTTTTACACACACACCCCACTTGCGTACGTACGCTTGACGCACCCCCTCCCGAATTTTATAAAACGGCCTATATTTAATCCACGCAGAAATGATCAAGAATTAATAATATTAACGCGTTTAATAAAACAGATAGACCAACGATGTTGAATGTCTGGCTGCATCAAAGAAATAAGCTGCGTAACTTTAAAAAGGTTTGTCTAGTGTCCGCTAAAATTCAAACGCAGACTGAACCCAGTCGAACAGGTTACGTATGAGACAAATTATTATCAAGGTACCCCCTCCCCCCCCCCCCCCCGTTTCCTATGTGTACGTACATTATCAGTAAACCAACCCCACCCACCAAGATAAATTAAGCCTTCCAGAAGAAGACCTCGATTTGAGTCCAATAGGAACGCGCTAAATTAAAAGACGAAGTATGGCAGATTATGCAGCGACAGATGAGGAACTATGTTGTTTGTAGTTGATCTCGACAATAAGCGAGCCCAGTACGGTTGATCCCATTCTCCGGTATCATATCAATACATTTTTTAGTTTTATTCGACAAGTTTTTTATTTTTCTTTCTTCGCAGCTATTCATTGCATGTATAGTGCTAACAAATATCTGCCATCTCTCTCTCTCTCTCTCTCTCTCTCTCTCTCTCTGTATTACAAGACGCGCTTTACATGTCAAAACAGGACACTTGGATTTTCCACTGTATTCTTTGGATATAATACAAATCATAATTGACCATTATCTGGGGTATGTGGAATACACATGTATCTGCCTTTACGTTGTATATCGGAATACCTGTGTCTGTATGTGTTACCTGTTTCATCGGATATCCATAATACAGACGTCTGTGCACAAAAGCCCGCCTAGTACATTTGGTAATTAACCATTTAGTGGTATTTCACGTATCCGTACAAATCGCTGGCAGAATTCACGTTTTGTAGAAATAATGTGAGTTCCATTCTTATATGCTGTTCAGGACTATGAAGAAAAAAAGCAAACTGAGATTTTTATTATGAATGTGTCTCAAGAATACGCAGAAAAGCTGGACGATAATAATAATAATAATAACAATAATAATAATAATTAAAGGTAATAATAATAATAATAATAATAATAATAATAATAATAATAATAATAATAATAATAAAAGGGTAATAATAATAGTAAAGGCAATAATAATAATGATAATAATAATAATAATAATAATAATAATAATAATAATAATAATAATAATAATAATAATAATAAAAGATAATAATAATAAGAAGAAAAGTAATGATATTATTATTATTATTATTATTATTATTATTATTATTATTATTAAATAAATAGATAAGATAACGAATTGGGATAACTGTCAGAGGGAAAAAAATAATTGATATTGTAGACACGAACTGCACATGAAGAATAGTCAGCGATCCATTTAAGATACTGCAACCGGCTCAGATTGGCATAAGTGAGACAGAACCCCGACAAGTGTTCGATCCTGTATAAATGTAGTCTCAGAAAGTAACATTGGTAGGTGGGTGATGCTCCATATAAAATATAAAGAAATTCACTCTCTGCATTGGGGTGGGTGGGTTGAGTACGATGATTTTTTCAGGGCAATAATGTTACAAAATAAGTAAACACCCAGTTTAACCCTACGCATTATAAAACCTCACTTACGATTTGCCCGGAACTGATTTCGCATCTCTTTAATTTCCTTGTTTTACCACTACCCTGGATTATTCCTCAGCTTCAAGTCTAAACAAAAGTGTCATCTTCTACAATGATTGCTTTCGTTATAACCCCAAGCATTTTTATTTATTAGTCTTTTAATAGATCCTCAGAAAACGTGCTCTTAATGAACTGAATATAAGCGGAACGCGCAGCAGAAACCTATCATAGATTTCATTGTCTAAAACAAAGGTAAGACGTTGTTTGATTTTAATTACCGTGAAGATTAAGGATACGCGTTTCGTGTCAAACACTTAGTTATTCAATGGATAAAAGAAGTAGGTCCTTTTCGGCAGTATCGTATGATATCAACAGATTCGGTTCTGACTTTTTCAAATCTTTTATTCGAAAAGCTATTTCAAGACCATGCGTGTTATGGGCAGTCTTTAACATGTTTATTGTCAAAAGATACGTGTGTCTTGAGTGGACATGACCATTTTTGTTAATTAATATAGCTGTCTAGCTCGACTTGTCAATAAATATGTCAAACCATCCCATCCGTTTTTTCTGTGTTGAATATGACCTCTCTCTCTCTCTCTCTCTCTCTCCAAGCCACGCTTGACAGGTCGAAACAAGGCATACGTTTGAAGCATTGGCGATTTTGTATTATTATTATTATTCACATGTTCAAATCTCTGACAAAGTTTACGTTCTGCAGTTGTATAAGGATTTAAACAACGATGACGAAGACGACACAACAATAATAAGAACAAAAGTAATAGGTAGAGAGAACTTGGATAATTTTCAAATATTCTCACAAATGAAGACGGTAGATATGAAGTGTGAATGAAGATCATCAGTAATCCAACAAATGAACTGCATCAGGCGCTGACTGGGTGAAGGAAACATAGCAGTGGTTCAGACAGAAACAAGAACAGAGGTATTCAATTCAACAACACTGCGGATAACATTTATTGAGAATATGAAGTAAAAAAATTATAATAAAATATAAAAAAAGAAAGAAAGAGTGGGAAAGACATCCACCGAAAATATTTAGAAGTTTTATCTTTGTACCTGTTTTCTAAATATTTCGGAATGAAGTGGGCTAGGTGAGACGCTGTAATTCCTAGGTGACATTATTTGGTAAAATACATACATTTGTACTCGCCGCGTCGTCCTTAGTGATGAACATGCGAGGAGGAACAATTACAAAATCAACAACTGGAGAAGGAGTACAGAGATGCACCCCACTCCCAAAACAAACAAAAACTTGGCCGATTGATCGGTGTGAATTTACGGCCACGAATGGGCCTGGACGTACCTCCACTCTCGCAGTTGCGAGGGTTGTTTGGGCGGTTGCTACGCCACTAAAGGCAAGGTTTATAGTTGTGAAAGAGCATTAAGGTAGTCAGTCTCTTAACTTGCTTCAATGGTCAGTGGTTTTCACCGGGTTCTTTCTCCACCAGTTATGCTGACCGCCACGTATAGCCTAACCAGTGCTGAGAAACTGCGTTAAATTCTAAACGGAAACAACTACGAGAATAAAAAAAATAGTGTAATAAAATAAAGCAAAAGTTTCCCATTATAAGTATTTCAGAGATACAATGAAATCAACTTTACCGAAAACAAATGCAATATAGACTCATTACACTCTTTCATCTATCATCATGACACTTTTGAAACTCATGTTACTCATGAAAGAGTACGTCTGAGCTAAACACCCAAACATGAGTACTCTCTTTTCAATAGTACAGTAATTCGATTGTGATGACGTATTTAATTTTAATTTTGTTGGTCGTGTGAAGAATGATTGCATATACTAAATATGAAACAATCATGACCGTGTGTGATTTGTTACGCATGAAATTTATATTTTGAAAGAGTACGATGAAAATAAATCGGCAAATTTGACCCTCTAGCATGTTTCAGGTCAGACTAACTTTCATTCAACAAACTTTGATTCAATTGTAGACATGCGATTTTATGTTGAGCTAAACAGCCGTCGATGCGTCTCTGCTGTGTAGAAGTTCCGAAAGCAAAGAAAATTGCCAACTATGAGCTGAAAATTAGCAACCTCTTTATGTCCGACCGTATCTAACACCTTCACATTTTGGTCTAAAATTTATTTGGCCGTATACATTCTCCCATGCAGTGAAAACACGTGTTCTGAAGCTACGATATCTGAATGTTACAGCAATGTTTAACTATGTATATCATACTGCAAAAACGTGGAAGAAAAAGTCTCTTATTAAAGAAACGTTATAAAACATGCCAGACTAAAATTTATAGAAGTAATTAAAAAAATTTGACTACTAATCGAAACTAATTTGTTATCAATTATACTTTCTCTCAAGTGAGAGCCCTTAGTGTTTCAGGCAGTTAGCCATAGCAACAAAAATAAATGTCATGCATGTATGCTAAAATTACATTTTGTCTCAGTCTTCAGCGTAACAGTTGAATTTTTAGTTGCTGCTGTGGGCTTAACGCCATTTTTCAGCACATGATAAGCTATACGTGGCGGCCAGTATATTTGTTGGAGGAAGAACTCGGGAAGAACCACCAACCCAAGGAAGGTTACTGGCACGCTTTCTTGCATACCCATGCAGTTTTGTAATTCAAGGTTAGGTTGCTTACTTTTATGTTGTGTCCGTTACACACATACACGATTATGTTTTGGCTAACTAATATTTATTTATCATGCTATAGTAGCTCTAAGTAAAGACAAGAGAAAAGAAAGTGAGAAAAAGAATGGAAGAGAAGAAAAAAGTACACTTCTTTCTTACAAGTGCTTTTGAGATTGTTGCCAATTTGGATAGAGCCAGGAGAAAGAAACAGCAAGTGAAAAGTGAGAAGTGATGAGATACAAAAACAAAGGACTGAAGCAAGAAGAATATTGACAACAGCGCAGAATGGGGAAATTCTGGCAACTTTGCCAGTGCCAAGGTATCTTAGGACATACGATATATATATCTAAAGTTTCGAGAGTGTCTGCACGTTCTAGTACCGTATATGAACGGCAACCGAAACATCATTTTATTGGTGATGTGGAGGTGGCCGTGGTAGTATGGGCGCTGGAACGTGCAGGCAGGCGATAGTTGTCTTATCTCGCATTCAGAGGTCCTAGGTTCGATACCAAGCAGAAACCCAATATGAAGCGAATTATTGATATGCTTGTTTAGCGGTAAGGTTGGAATAGTTCTAGTGCTATTAGTGGTAATTAATGTCCTTACATTCGTCAACCATAGGGATTTTAATATACATCCTCGTAATAAAATATATATATTTATAAGTATATAGTCTTTAGAGTAATTCTCCTTAGGCCAGTGCTTGGAGTAATGCTACATTACTCCCTTATATAGATATAAACTATCTTCGGGCCTGATATTGTACTGTGGTCAAGAGGTACCAAACATGTGATTTTGTTAGAACTGGCAGTGCCATGGGAAGCTAGAATGGAGAGGCCCACGAGAAGAAATTGGCCAAGTATCAGCCACTCATCCATGAGTGCTAGACGGAAGGCCTGCAATCTACAGGTGGAAATAGGATGCCGTGGTTTTGTATCACAGACCTTGTCTCATGTTGTTGTTTTTTGTGAATTATTCTGTCGACATACATTCAAAGCATATTTTTATCTCGCAGAAATAGCCCATGTGGTCTAAATGGGCTTCAACAGCGGTCCAAACTTCATTTTTGTGAGAAGCGGTGAAACACAAAAACAAAAGACATGCTAAATGAGTTTTCACTCCTCCCACTGTATATTGACTAAAATGGTCTGCGCCAGATACCACCATATATGTTCAAGACGATTTACGCAACTTACATGGTTCAAATCTTGATTCTATTTTATTCAGGTTTATACGTGTATCATGCTGGATGGGGGATTATAGTAAAGCTGCACACTAAAATTACATTTTAATCCATTAAGTTCTTCAGAAGTTGTCGGCAAGAAGAAAAAAAAAAACGCGATCTTCATCTCGTCCAGATGATATTGCGTATAGAAAGTGGGCAGTCCAAAACAATGTGACTGGGCGGGACATACTGTTACATGTCTGCGGCAGGATGCCCCAATACTAGAAATCACTATAAACTGCCACATTTCAGACATCGTAGCAATATGATTAAAACTGTAAAAGCTACGTTAAAAAAAAAATCGAAAACCACACACACCACAACCAAAACAGAGTTATACAATTTCTTGCAGGCTGGAGCTTTCCTTAAGTAGTAAAAAGAGATACTCTGATATACATTGCACCGCCACATGACACTCTCGTGGCGTTTATATATGCAGGTGTTACGTACGTCACTTGGTGGCATAGAGTATCTATCAAATAATATTCTGATTTTGATAAGCAGAGAAAAAGAGAGTAGTTTACTAGTCGATTATGATCCTTATATGCGTCTGGATATAAATAGTCCTGGGGATCGACAATTTTTTGGTGGGGTGGGCAAAGGTTTTATTTAAGCCGGGATATCTTTGTTCTTTATCTTACCTAAGATGATTTATTTTAAAGTCATATATTCCACTAAAACTTGTTTTTTTTTATGGGGTGGTGGTTAGCTACTGAAAATCAGTCACAATATTTTTTTAAAGTCCAGCCATCACTCCACTGCGGAAAATTAAATGGTTGGTTCTTTATCTGTTCCCATTTGATTGAGATATGTATGTTATCAACAACATCGTGTTATTTAGAACTGACACAGTACATGTTGGTTCCAGCAGTAATATAATAACGGCATTAACCGCAGTTATCTTTACAGTCGATCAGAATGTGCAACATTATCTACTCACCTTTGCCCATGACATAATGCCATCAGGTGAACATGACACTATGGTACATGCCGCATTTTATGCGTTCCTGTAGGATAGCAATGTATGGTATCTATCTTTATCGTGTTAATCATTACAAGATATAATAGGGAATGGTCTAAGGCGTTCTCCTCTACAGATCACTGACATCTCACCTCTTTCTGCGTGGGTTCGAGTCTCGGGCTCGGTCAATGTTGCTATGTGAGAAATCTTGCCAAAAGCTTCCCCTGGGTCGATGGTTCTTTTTTGCCCAGGTTCCTCCTCCACCAAATATACTGGCCGCCATGTACAGTCAGTCTGTCATGTGCTGGAAAATGGCGTTCAACCCACAAGGATAACATGATTTTCTATATATAACCCCATAAAAAACAGTATAACTGCAAGCAGTATAATTAGCCGACAGATCAGTGTCTATGCTGTTTGTTCTACTGATTACTTCTAAGAAACTGCAGAGACCTAGATATGCCGACGCTTTATACAACGTTGTAACTGGGTACACACACACATACCATATATATATATATATATATATATATATATATATATATATATATATATATATATATATATATATATATAAAGTGCGTGACAATTTCCCTTTGAAAAAATTATAAGTGGACATAGGTTCCTACCAAGCAGATAGGGTTGGTAGCTCAAATGTTTACTTTCTAAGGACCGTGTTAAGATACCCCTGTCAATTTCACCGAGATGGAATGCTACACCATTGAAGTTTACACTGACATGGTCGGAGATGGACGAAGAAAGGTCGAAGTGACCCTTCACAAGGACTTTTCTGGCTTAAATGCGATAAAATTGTAATGCTCAATGCATTCAATTTTAAAATTCACTGCAATTCAAAATTCGACACACAAACACACACACACACACATACATACATACATATATATATATATATATATATATATATATATATATATATATATATATATATATATATATATATATATATATATATATATATATATGCGCTCTTTTCACCTCTCGTAATGATGATGAAATACAGATTAGACACACCTGTTAAATTCTATTGATATAATCTAACTTGAATTGGAATTGCAGTTATTAATTTGTTCTGATTAAATTTGTTATTTTCTTGTCAAAGGGGGCTCATATTTCTTTGTTTCCAGGTGTGCGAATCAGACAGTCCGTGTTTCACCTTTTCTTATCACAACATTTGCGCGACTATGACCCTGACAATTTTTGTTACTATCAATCAAATATTTCGCGTTCTCTAAAAAAGAAAACAACACCCCGAACAAATTTTAAGCATGCCATGGATTGAATGTTGAAACCATAATTGTATTGGCGTTGATACAAATACAGTATTCGTCAAAATTAAATTAAACTGATTATGTTATCTCCGTTCGTCTGAAACATTTCTTCTAACATTTTAAACATCCAGTTTCTCTACAGAGGAAGAGACTCCTTGTACACATCTCAAGTTTACTTTACTAATTTATAGATAAAACAATCATAATTAGCAGCCTCATAGAAAAATATGACTTTTCAGTCCTCCACATCACAATGTACAGATCTTAAATGTGTCAACTGCGGACCCTCTACTTTACATTTATACAATTAAAAAGGTGCCATCAAGAAATGCCTAGAAATGAACTCCAAATTGCAAAAAGAGAAGACTTCAGGTATTAACTTTTTTATAATTAGTTTTCTACAGGAATCAATGAAACTCAGTTAATGAACTACATGACCTCTGTGTGTGTGTGTGTGTGTGATTTAGATTTTTAACGTAGCTTTAACAATTTTCCAGTATTTTCGCTACGATGTGTGCAGTGTTGCACTTTATAGTGATGTATAGCACTGGGGCATCATGTCGCAGACATGTAGCATCATGTCCCAGTCATTAAACTGACACCAGGTCGACAGTCCTAACACTAATTTATTAGTGCTGAGCGCCAAGCGAGGCAGCTGCGTGCTATTTTTGTGCCTGTGGTATGACTCGGCCGTGGTTCGAACCCACGATTTCCTGCATCCGGAGTGGACGCTCTAACCATTTAGGCCACTTGAGAGGTCACTATGTGACCTTTACATATTTTGGGACATCGACGTTTTGCAAATTCAGCATATAACTACTTGACATTTAAATATGTGCTACATTTGAAAAACGTCCATGTCCCAAAATTATTGTAAAATTTAGAAACTTTCTTTTTATCGATGTAGTAGTGAACGATGTCAATTCCGTTTGCACAGAGTGGAGATAATTCATGCAAATGGACGGTTTTGCCATTATACAATACATCATAAAAATAGACGTTTTTGTTTAGTAGAAATATGGAAATATTTCACAAGTGGAAACAATGTATCGTCACCTAGAAAATGTTTCCACTTAAAGAGAGAAATGAGAACCGTACATTTCCTCTATGTATTACAATGAAATTTACCTTAAAGGGCCACTCCTACCACAACATTAATCTACCACCATCCCAGCGAACAACCTTGCCACAATACATGATACGATAAAGTCACCCATATCGTTTTTGGTTTAGATTTGTGGGGTTTAATGCCATTTTCAGCACATTATCTCTATGCATGGAGACCAGTATATTTCGATCGATGAATAACCCGGGAAGGACCAACGACTCACGAGAAGCAAATGGACGGTTTTCGCATGTAACCATGTGGGGGAGATGAAGCATGACACCAAGCGAACTGAGGTGATATGTGTGAGTGTACTGTGGGCGCCTTACCACTTAGCCCTCAAGGCCCCGACATGCACAGTAAAAATACATGTATAAATATAGAATGTTATCAGAACTAAGAAGACGCAAACAAAATTACCCATCCTCCAAAACTGAACTAAACACTTTTAACAATAAAAACTATCTCTTCCATTTCTTGACAGAATTTGTACAATGCAAATTTACACATATACAAATTAGCTTATGCACTACTTAAAGAGATGGTGCTAATGTACACACCGTGCAAATTTATAAACCTTAGCAAATAAATTCGCATGACAAAATTTACATGTATATGCGAATATTTGCACACACACACACACACACACACAGATCGATCCCACGACCTCCCGTATCTAAGGCAGACTATCTAACCACTAGGCCAGCGGTGCGGTTATAATACGAATGGCGTGATGACTTGAAGTGTATGGCGCTAACAGAGTGCATTGACACTAGAAACAAATTAAAAACATGTATTTAGGTTAGAAATGGCCATACCAGTGATGCTTACATCTTTGATACGCATGTCTTGTAATGAATTAATGCACAACTCCTTCACTATAACGCCCTTCATTATATCGCAGTCCCGGTTATAAAATGGGTATGGTCGTGCATTAAAGTTCATTGAGATTTTTTTTGTATTCTGTACTTCATTACAAGACGGTATACTCTGTGGTTCTTATGAGTAGTTTTATTATGTACTGTGTACTTCATTACAAGGAGGTTTACTCTGTGGTTCCTATGGGTAGTGTTATTAAGTACTGTGTACTTCAGTACAAGGAGATAAACTCTGTAGCTCCTATGGGTAGTTATTATGTACCGTGTACTTCATTACAAGGAGGTATACTCTGTGGTTCCTATGGGTAGTGTTATTATGTACTGTGTACTTCAATACAAGGAGATAAACTCTGTAGCTCCTATGGGTAGTTATTATGTGCTGTGTACTTCATTACAAGGAGGTATACTCTGTGGTTCCTATGGGTAGTGTTATTATGTACTGTGTACTTCAATACAAGAAGGCTTACTCTATTGCTCCTATCAGTAATGTTATTATGTACTGTGTACCTCATTACAAGGAGATATACTCTATATCTTCTATGGGTAGTGTTATTATGAACTGTGTACTTCATTACAAGTAGGTTTACTCTACTGCTCATGACGATAGTGTTATTATGTGCTGTGTACTTCATTACAAGAATGTATACTCTATAGCTTCTATCTGTTTATGGATAGTGTTATTATGTACTGTGTACGTCATTAGAAGGAGGTATACTCTGTGGCTCTTATGGGGAGTGTTATATACCATAGGAAACGCAAAGGTCTGTCATACCTGGCCTGGAAATCATAAAAGTCTGAGCTTCAGATTCATTTTTCAGCTTCAGACAATCTAAAAAGACCATCAGGTGCAAAGTGAGCTGTGACTGGTTAATACAGAATATCAAGCTTAAAGGATCTGGGGTCTCAGGTCCATTTTCTTGGCTTGTATTCTTCATAAATTTCTACAAGAAAACTGAAGCTCAAGCTCAATGTGTTAAAACATTTTAAGTTCTCAGACTTTGATTAGAATTATAAAATTATGTAAATGATTTTTGACCTACAAGCTTGTCAAGTTCCAGCTACTACCATATACATGAAGGATCACATCTGATTCTGAATTTGAGCTTCAGCTAAACAAAGTTTCAGAATAGTGGGCATGAATTTTCAAATACCACTTGTGCACAACATACAAACTCAGACAGAACATTAAAAAAGATCCAAAAAAACATTTCACTACTGAGAATAAATTTCTTAATTTAGTCCACTGTATAATGTCTATACTCATTTTTAAGTTGAATCCAACTACAAACAGCATAGAACCTGATCTGCTATTGCATAATGTGCCAGTGGATTGGGGTCCAACATTGCTAGTTCCACAGATTACTCCTAACAAACTGCATTGACCCAGATCTTCTGGCATATTATGCAATGACTAATCTGGGTCTTTGCAGTTGAACTTGACTTACAAGAGAATATATATTATTCTACAATTTTTTGTATACTGTAAGGTTATGTTCTCTAATGAGCCATGTCTCGAAGTCCAGTTTCTGTGTTCAGATAACATGAAGTTTGAAGACTGCTGAGTATACATAGTACTTGAGGCAAAAGTGAAAAGTACAAAGACAGATAACAATGAATTTGTTTTATTCATTATTGACATGGATATAAAATTGAACATTTTTCTATTATATTTATCTCTATTTGTGAATCGGCAAAAATTGTATGCAAATGAAATTTTAAGTTGTGTAAAATGACAATGGCTGATCTATTAAAAATTAAGTTTCTTTTCTTGTTCAAATTGTTGCTAAAATAGAGGATTCACTTTAAATTGCAGAAGAAATGATTAATGAAAAATGAATATTCCAAATAAGTCTGGTAGTGTCTGAGCTTACTGGTAATGACTGTTCTATTTGATGAAAACAAATAATGAATACCATATAAGCTTGTTTATAGCTGAATCCAACTGCAAACTGCATAGACCCAGATCTGCCATTGCATAATGTGCTAGCAGATCTCGGTCTAAACCGCTTGTAAAGACTAATTATTTGAAGAAAACAATATGCACCATGATCTTCCAGGGTATTATGCAATGGCAGATCAGGGACTATATTTTTTTCAGTTGGATTCAACTTGTAAGCAGGTATATATGGCAACTGATTAAATTAAATGTTGAAATTATTTGCAAGTAACTCGCTGTGTAAACATGGTGAACAGAATTTGAATACAAAATTAAAATAGCAAAATGTCAATGAATATTTTTTTCCTGACAAACACTTATTTTAAATACTAACGAAAATTTCTGATTGGATATCGTATTGTTTTACTGCTGTCCCCAATATTCATAATGTTTTACATTTCATTCCACTCATTCACTCTTTATCTCTTAACACACAGATGTACTAAAAAAAGTTCCTGAGATGCTAAAAAGCTAATTTCTTCATCAAAAGGTACACAAAGGAGTCGACTTCAAAGCCATGCAAATTGTTGGCATCTCCTTGTAGCCTCATTAGGAGTCCCCCATATGACACATATGCTGCACTGGAATGAGAGAAGAATGAATAAATTACAAAGTACAATATATTTCATACTGAGAAACCTTTAGTAAACTATAATTTATCTGCATACCAATTACCTGTAATGCTGCTTATCTTGACAAACTGTGAGTCAAGCAATTTCACGTTTTTTCTTGCTCTTTTATTACTTTTTAGGAAAACCCAATTAATGGACAAAATCCATGTTTAACAGAGGGCACTGACCAATTATTTGAAGTATCCTTGATTTTATTAAGATAATGGATATTTTGTCTGTCAATGTAAAGGGTAGGGAATTTGTAGAAATGATTATATGGGACAAATGGTCAGCTATAGAGAGAAATTTATTGCAAAAATGTTTTCTTTCTCTTTATCGAACAGGTTTATTGTTTGGTGTAGAGGTACCTTTAATGCCTATTTACTGTATTTTACAACCTGTTATATACCAAATGGCTGGTTGCTTTTGTTCATTGTTTATATGATTCCAGCTATTTCAGAAAGATATTTCAAGTAGATATTAGGACTTATTTCAAGAATTACAATTTTTTTATACCAATGGAAGGACATCTAAAAATGTATAATACAAAAGTGTGGGGAGAATCTGACAAACACCACAACATACAAAGATGTGACCTTAAACTATATATGTGCCTCTGATCTCAAAGCTGAACATTTGCCCCAGCACCTTCACATGTAATCCATGACTTCAAACCCTGACTTGAGCTCCTTGACCATGACCCTTCACCTGTACCTCAAACCTCAACATCTGCCCCTGCACCTTCATATGTGATCCTGTACCTCAAACCTCAACATCTGCCCCTGCACCTTCACATGTGATCCTGTACCTCAAACCTCAACATCTGCCCCTGCACCTTCATATGTGATATATGACCTCAAACCCGAACATGTGCCCCATGCTTTTGAACCTTCACATGGGATCCATGACTTAAAACCTCAACATGTACCCCTTGACCATGAACCTTTACCTTTGACCTTAAACATCATAATGTGCCTTGACCTTGAATCTTAAAGTATTATCCTTAACCCAGAACCACATGTACAACTTCTTGACCTTTAAACAAAAAACTTCACGCCATGAAATCCCCTCTCAAAAGGAAGATGTAAACATAAAGTTAAAAAACATTGGCATGCAACTTCAGTGAAACTATGTGCTAGATGATGCATGTGAAATATTTGTAATGATGTAGGCAACGAAACCATGTTTCTTTCATGAATAAAACAATGTAAGAAATATGAGGTATGATCAACTTTTAGAAATGATGAACCAAAGCACATGGCAGGCAAAAATTGACATAAAAATGCATGTGCTGACAGAAAGATAACAAATATGTGCTTAATCCCTAAATGATGTCTAAGAGTGCTGACAGTAGGATGACAAATATGTCTAATTCCTAAATGATGTCCATGAGTGCTGACAGTAAGACAACAAATATGCCTAATCCATAATTAATGTCCATGAGTGCTGACAGTAAGATAACAAATATGTCTAATGCATAAATGATGTTCTTGAGACCTGACAGTAGGATAACAAATATGTCTAATGCATAAATGATGCTCTTGAGACCTGACAGTAGGATAACAAATATGTCTAATGCATAAATGATGTTCTTGAGACCTGACAGTAGGATAACAAATATGTCTAATGCCTAACTGATGTCCAAGAGTATTGACAGTAAGATAACAAATATGTCTAATGCCTAACTGATGTCCAAGAGTATTGACAGTAGGATAACAAATATGTCTAATGCCTAACTGATGTCCAAGAGTATTGACAGTAGGATAACAAATATGTCTAATGCCTAACTGATGTCCAAGAGTATTGACAGTAAGATAACAAATATATGCATATATGAGACAATCCCATGTTAATGTCCAAGAGTCATACATTTATCAGGATCTTTGGAATATTTGGATGTTGAAATATTAAATATATAAATAAATGAACACTAGAAAAAAAAGAGATAAAGAAAACAGAATATGAAAATGAAAAAAAATATAAAAAAAATAAATGGAAAAAAGCTCAAAAATGTCCAATAGATGTATGGAGAAAAAATAGGAATGTTGTTGAGATAATCGTAATCTTACAATGTATGTTAAAATTAGACATATATTTTATATAAGTGTTTCTAAAATTAGTTGTTTCTCTTCTAGCTGCAAAGACAAGTTTCAGTTTAAAAAAATCTGCTCTGCTCTAATAGACTACAAGCCAAACAAACAAAATACAGACATAATATATGAAATAAACTATTGTATGCATTCATTTTTCTTTTTCCATACATCCATTTTGTTTCAAACATAATTGATAGATGTCTGAAGCTGAGAGACAATAATTAACAAGTTGTGAGAAAATGATTTTCAAGCTATGAGCAACTTTAGCGTTACAGATTTTAGCAAAAACTTCTGGGCCGAAAAAGAAGTGCGTTTTTGAAGGAGTATGGATAGTGGTTGTTACCATGGCGATACAACCAGCTAACCACACTGCCATAAAACCACACCAACCAACCAATAAAAATAGAGCAATTTTTTAGCAGTTAAATTCAAATATTTCAATTAAAATGTTGGAGGTGCTGCTATTCAGTGTAGATAGGGTTGGTGTATGGGATAAGATAAGATTGATGGATGGAAAAAATGAAAAATGAATGCATGAAACATGACATTTGTGAGAGGACAATGCCTTTTTTTCCTGAAGAATCTGTTTTTATCAGGAGACAGCAAAGTACAAGATCCTCACTTTTAGCTGAGTCTACCTTCTTTTTAGTTAACAATCAACGCTTTAACATTGATCTTAATTTTAAGTGGATGGACACAGACAGACAGACACACGAACATGCAAACACCAAAGTGACTGCCATGTCAAACTTCTAACAAAGTAGACTTGACAAGAGAAATTAAACTTGATGCTGAGACAACACTGAAGCTTGGAGATAAACAGATAAACAGATTCCTCAGGTTCACTGAAAATGAAAGCAAAAATCGTTTTTAAAAATATGTTATAACTTCATGCAATTTAACATAAAATCAAAACACGGTGCAACTACTCTGGACCAGAGGTAACTCATTACCCCTAATCCAAGAATTCTGAACTCAATGCAAGAAAACTATTTTCCCACAAAATATTCAATTTTATCAAAGAGTCTCATTTTCCCTCTTCTTTCTGTAATATAAGCATGCTAGACATTCATCTTGTGTCTGTCCATAGAGATAATTTTTCTTATTTCAGTTGTAACCAAAATGACCTTTGTTTGAGGATTTTAATAATTTACCAGAGTGCTACAAATAAGTTTTACTTATTTTCCTTTGAATATGTATCCACTTTTGGGTTCATGTGACTTTCAGTTAAATCAGTTCTTTTCATGTTGTCTTCAGCATAGCATAACCCTGTTCATTCTTGGAAAAGCCTTTTTCCATTTTGTTTACATTAATATCTACCTAGAGCAAACAACTAATGGAAACCTGAAAACTGAATCCACCAATCGTCCGAATCCCAGCATAGTACCACTTACCATGATATTCGTAACTTTGTTTGCATAAGAAGCACAGAATAGCAAATACCATATAGCATAGGTTCCCATCTGATGTTTGCATAATGCAACAATGTATACAAATTTACACTGTTCTCCATAATTTAAATCGAACTGCACTGATCTTGATAAAATACTTTACTCAGATCTCACTTCATGTTGTTACAGTAAACATGCATGTGGATACAATATAATTAGATAGAAAAGACTGAAACCAGCACTGCATAGAAAAGAAAAACAACCTAGAATCATGTGATTTTTTTTGGGGGGGGGGGGAACTATCAGATCACAAACTGTTTCTCTTTCATACAATTTTATATAACATTGTTTCTTTTTGTCATTTCATGCAAATACTATAAATACTGTTGATTAATAATTTACTGTTTATCTATAACATGAAGAAAATCGATTGCCATTTGATTTCCGGAACAAATTTGCTTAAAACTGCAGTGGAATTGCCAACTACATTACATTTACAACACTGATAACTCTTGTACTTTCTGATTAACTTTAAAAAAAATTGCACACCAAGTTTATACATAATATCCATTGAACTTATATCACACAATACCAAAAATAATGTGATTAATATTTTTGAAAAATAACAATACTTGATATGTTACATAATGGATTATTAAATAGCTTACCATCCAAAAACTTGCTTATAGCAAAGGAAATGTCCAAATAATGTATGCTGTTTCTTCACCCTGCCATTTTAACAATCTGTTACGTTGTTTCTTCACCCTGCCATTACAATAATCTACTAGCTTTGACAACATAACATTCCTCATGCTTTCAGCATTATTCTCATATCCGGGTCATGTGACATGGACTGCTTCAGTCAGGTGACCCAAAAGGATAACCTAATAGAGACTGATTTTTAAAAGAAAATACTTATTTCAAAAAGAAAATATCTATACAGATATCAGCAATTACATTTTTAATTTAAAACAGGAATAAATATATAAATGTAGGTTCAAAAGATAAAAGTGGTAAGCAAAGAATCAGATGGTAAGCTTTCGTACACATGTGATATATATATATATATATATATATATATATATATATATATATATATATATATATATATACATATATATATATAGTATTAACACATTAACCCCTAGCGATGACTTAGCAGCCTACTGCCGAACTCTGTAGCGTCATGGTCATGCATGATACACTAAAGTGGGTGGTATTATAGAAAGGTAGACAGATGTAGCTCTACAATGATACCAAATAATCTGGAATATCTAGTTGCACTACAAAATACAGATAAAAAAAACCTAATTTTTTGGACCCGACTTTTTTTTTTTTTACCCAAAATTCGCCGGTGGTTGAAATTTGATTTTGTGTCCGGATTTTAGACTTTTTGGTCTCAGATCTAAGACAAACTGGTATGAACTGCAAACAGACAGATGAGCCTTTGCAAAAAGTAGGATGAGATGGCCATTTGGAATAAAGAATGGTCTCCATACAAAAATAATGGCTCTGTTTAGCAAAAAAAAAAAAAAAAAAAAGGAACTCCAACTTTTACTCTTCTGCTCATGTGCAAGTCAAATAGCCAATGAAAAATGATGTTTCTAACACAACTAGGCAGTATGTTATTGAAAGATGAAAGATGACCGGGGATTTGGTGTTTTCGAGTCTATTCAGAAATAGCTCTCAAAATGTGTTTCCTATTTGATTTTCAGGCGAAAATGACAAAAAGCTCCAGAGGTTAATGTGTTAATGAAAAAAATTAAAATTAAATATTTAAAATTTAATCTACTGAAATTATGATGCAGAAGCAATACATTATTAACATGCACATTAATTAACAAATATTGGAAGTTAGCACTAAGTTAGCTTTAGCTCTATGTTTCCATCATGCAGCGGGTGAAGAGGTGATGAGGCTGGGTTAGATGTCAAGGTCACCTCAAGGTCAGGTCTACATGTAATTCTATATGACACCACAAAGGTCAAGGAAAAAAGATTGGTGAGATGACCCCATAAGCTGTCATACCAGATTATGCATTTACAGTCAGCATGCAATGTATAATGCACACCTGGTATGGAGCCACTGGAGCATTATGGGTAATATTCTGTATTTTTCAATCCCATGCTCCTTTACTTGGTCAGAAGTCATATGTGATAGTCTTGTTTTCTTCTGTATTTCATTGGAATACAAATTAAAAACTACTTTTTTAAAATAAATTTAAAGTACTTCTGACATCACATCTGAATTCCAAAAATGATCTTCAAGACCTCCCAATTCCCAAAATTAGTAGGGTTTTTTTTCACTTAAAATTTTCATTTGGATTATTTTGTGTCTAATTTATTTCAAAACTTAATTGTATGGGCCCAAGTATTAAACTGTTAGTAGTTTTAATGGACCAAACTGAAAGATCCCAGCCTGTACACAGAGGTTACAGAAGGAAATGATGACAACTACACTACAAATTAAGCAGAACATTTACGAAAGCATGCAGCAGTTAGAAATTCAGAAATCTAAAGATAGCACTATCTAGCTTGCAGAATCTGATGATTGCTTGGTTTTCCTCTGGCTGTAAGTACCTTTCTAGTTTATGTTTGCATTCTGTATTCTTACACTTTTGGAATTCAAATATGTTCAAGAAGTGTTTCAATGGGAATGCAAATTACCTTCTTGACAAAAGAATGTTTGCTGTGGCAAGCAGTTAATTTGTTAAAATTAAAAGAGAATCCATTATGCCTTTATTTGATAATCAAAAACAACTTCCATTGATCTTAATTTTAGAATAAATAATATCTGAAAAAAATAAATTAGGTTTTGAAAATATTTGAAATCACACCGATTTGGCAATTTGCCATTATTTAAAAGCAGAATAATACATGAAGGGTGAAAGCTGTAATGTTGGTTGTCCCAACACAAAGAAATATGAAAAAGCAAGTAAATTTAGCTTGACAATTAAAAATGTTTTAAATACTAATTAATATACATAAGGAAAACTGCCACACTAAAAAACATACGAGGTGAAGGACTGCTACCATGTTATGAAGTTAGTACATGTACAACTGAATGGGAAAAAAAACAATATAACTTATTCACACTCGAGCAAACAGCCATTAGTTACATACAAAAATATATCAAATAATATAGCTGCTCATTACAAAATACTGTAATGGATATTGAATAAAAAAATGTATTTAGATATATATTGTGATTTATCTAATTTCTAGGACATTAACAAATATTTACTTTTCTCACTACCTATATCCAATAATTTGTGTGCAAATGAAAACATTTTTTTCCATAAAATTTATATCACTGTTTATAATGTGTACTAATGCACCTGGCACATTCAATAAAAGTTCAGAAGTGGGATTAAGCAAAAATAAAATTAAAATATGGTGCTCTGTATAATAAAGAAAGGATATATTTTGGTTAATGATCCAGTTGCAAAGGTTAAAAAGAAAGATAAGATAGAATGAGTATGAACAATTGAGGGACTGACCATTAAATTTTCAAAAGGTTTGCTGGCAGGGGTATGATTTTATTGACATAACAGAAATTCGACCCCCAAAAAGCTTGAAACTAAATTTCCATTTCTGATTTACAAAAAAAAAAAGAACTCACTATAGCAGCTGAAGACAAAAAAAAAAATATCTCACTGAAAATGAAAAATATTATCCTGGTTTGAAAAATATCCAAAGCACCCATTCCTTTGAAAACTAAATGGTCAGTCCCTGATTTGAAATTTAAGTTTAATAATACTTTCTAAATAGCAGCTTTTCATGATTATATATGTGTGTGTGTGATTTGGATTTTTAACGTTGCTTGAACATTTTTTTGTCATATCGCTATGGTCTGCAGTGTGGCAGTTCATAGCGATGTCAAGCACAGGGGCATCATGCCACAGACATGTAGCATGATGTCCCACCCAGTCACATTATCCTGACACCAGGCTGACCAGTCCTAACTCTAACCTCTTAATGCTGAGTGCCACAGCTGTTAGTATCATTTTTATAAGTCTTTGGTATGACTCGGTCGGGGATCAAATCCACAACCTCCCACATCCGAGGCGGATGCTCTAACCACTAAGCCACCAGAGTGGTCACATGATTATATATATATCATCAGTACATACACCTTTAAGCAGTGTTAAATGTTTGCTGTACCATACTGTCAGAAATTCTCACACCTTCAATTTTTTCATTCTCCAACATTATCATTTTCCAACAGAACACCTTGTATTCCTAAGATTTGGTAAATATTTATTTAATAAGTAGCTGAAAATTATGAATAATGATACAACTTATCAAGACACATCAAACAGTTTGTGAAAAAAAAGTACAAAACTAAAGATAAAATGATAACAGAAAGTACAGTGTATTATAGATCCTCTTATAAAATATCTGAGAGTGTCGGATTAAGGCCATATATGAGACAGTGCCAGATTAAGGCCATATCTGAGACAGTGCCGGATTATGGCCATATCTGAGACAGTGCCGGATTAAGGCCTTCCAGGGCCATAAGCACTGAAATATCATGGCCCCCCTCCTCTTACAAAATGTGAAAATCATCCCACCCCCACAATATTAAAAGCTAAAAAGGTGGGAAAATACCATTGTTGCCATCATTCCAAATACAAACACTTGAACATGCAGACAGAAATGGTCATATATAATTCATTCAGTTTTGTCATCAACAATTAATTTGAATTTTTTCTGGTGCCCCTATAGGACTGGTGTGCTCAGCACATGCCTAGCGTGCTTAATGGGTAATCTGGCACTGCAGAGACAACATTCAAGTAAATCATGTAAAAATATCCAATAATGATAGTAAAGGACTGAAAATAAATTCCAACCAAATAATTATTTACATAATAAAAAGAGAAAAAGAAATAAAAGTTGAACTGTTTAACAGGATTTAAAGACCATGATCAAAACAAAAGGTGAAAATCAAAAAGTAGGTGTTGTAAACTTAAAGTCAGAAAAGTTAATGAGCTTCCATTCATGTTATGAATTTAATCTATAGTGTGTCACATCATTCAGCAATCAACAGAATTAAAAGAAAAGCAGGTAAATAACTTATCATAACTGAAGAGATTAAAACAGCATATTTAATTTATTTTATATTTAAAAAAATATGTACAACTATTATTTAACAAATTTAAGAATATTTGAAATCTTAGAGGTCTTCTCAATTCTGTTATATATAATTAATGAATTTATGCTTTATCCAAATCATGACCAATATACACACACACACATATATATATATATATATATATATATATATATATATATATATATATATATATATATATATATATATATATACATACATACACACACATGCACTGGAAATGTATAATATGGCATATACTAGCACAAAAGTATATTTACTTTAGGAAATGAAAGGAACACACTAAAGTTATACTGACTAATTACAAACAATGCTCATTTTATATACAATGTAATGTTAAAATTGTTGACAAGTATCATTCCATCTATTACAGATGAAATTTTGATTAGTTATACATATTCAGAAAAATAAAAGAGAAATAATAACCTGTAATAGACTTAGTCCACATCAGTTTTAAGTTTATGAAACCAGAAATTAAACTTGACCTAGGAAAATGCAATATCAGCTTTGATAACTTCCAAATAAATTGATTGGATCCATTATTGTAAACTAATTAATAAAAAAAACAAGCATAAATCTTATTCACATGTATGTTTAAACAGCATACATTTCTCTCTGGGATTCTACAGTGTGACAGCTGGAAATTAACATGTACAATTATTACAGTACTGTAAATTTTATACAACATACCCTTACTTAAAAGTGTAGTCCAACTGCAAACTGCATAGATGCAGTTCTGCTGGCACACAGAGCACTGGCAGATCCAGGTCTATGCAGTCTGTTGGAAGTAATAACCATAACAGACAAAACAGACCATGATCCCTATCACATGTGATGGCAGATTAAGGTCTATGTTGCTTGCAGCTGAACTCAATTTAAAAGCAAGTATGAATGGTACTATAGCTGAATGTCTTTAATCCTAAGAGCTGAAGCTAAAAGTTGCTTTTTTACCACAATTTGTATTCAGTTTCAAATCAACAGTCTCAGTTTTTGTATTCTGTAAATAGAATTTCAGTGAAATACCTTGCATTTCTTTCCAGATAATTTAATTCTCTCCAAGCAAAAGTTCATCATTGGTATGAAGGGAGTCACAATGACCTCTTGTCTTCAGGTGTAAAATTACCCAAAGTAATATAAGAATCTTGTAAGTTATTACATGTATCCTTATTGTTTACCATTCTTACTTGTATACTATGCCTATAAAATGACACAAGTTCACATTACTAACCAGCTATAATAAAATTTGATTCTGGAGAAAAACTTATTTCTTAAAGTTCAATAAATAAAGTAGCTTAGTTTGTAATAACTGCAGCCTACCTGCTAAATGTGTCCACATCAAAAAACTCCAAGACATTAAAGAGTTTTGTATTAACTAATACAGGTATGCACCTATTACCTGTGTCCATCAACAAGCATAATTGTGATAATTGATGTCTACCTGTAAACTGTGTCCACCCAAAGAAACTCTAATGAAACTGATGAAGACTAAGGAGCAAAAGTAGCTGACATTTCACAAAGATACCTGCTTACTAAATGAGTTAACCTACAGCAAATAACAGTAACTTATATATTACAGGACAATGTTAATTAACATTGGACCAGGACAGTGGGATAAGATAGCAGGCAATACTTGGAAACTTGCCACATGACCACTGCTATTACATTTGACAATTTTACTGCTGATGTAATGTTAGGAAATTTTACAGGAAAAATGATGTCATTATGTACCCAGACTACCTCACTCGGTTTTCTGAAAAATTCAACTGGATCTGGCTTATATGTGAGGATTTACAGCACACCAGTGAAATGACCATGATCTGCTATCACAAACAAGATAATTTTAGATCTATGCTATCGCCTGTGATAAATATTATTCAGAACTGGCACCTGTCAATTGCTCATCAACTGACAGCCATGGAATTTAAAAAGAAGGCATTCTTAAAATCCATCTAAGTATCTAGATATACTGATTACTGCTTATAAAGGAAATACTGTATCAGACTGGCAGATCACAGAATGTTTCTGTAATAACGACGATTACCACGATCTGTAAACCCAATCTCATTCATCAGACAATACTTAGAACCATGTATAACTTTTGTTGACAATAGGAAGTCTTCATGAGTTATGGCCATAAAAGAAATAAATTAAAAAAAAAAAAAAATATATATATATATATATATATATATATATATATATATATATATATATATATATATATATATATATATATATATATATATATGTATCAAGAGAGAGAGAGCAGGGAATCACCAAATCTACCATTCCCTGAGCAAATTTTGTAGATGTCCTGACTTCACTAACAATTCCAGTGGGTTCCATGTTGTACATACAACATTTAATATCAAAAGACACAATTTAATCATGCAATTATTACTGACCCCAGATCCCAAGGAGTGGAGTGTCCTGAAAAAGTACTGCCAACATAGTACAATCACATAAAAAAGTAAAAGCATGTGTGACTTCGTCAATGTAGACTAACCAACCCCCCAAAAAATCTGGCAAAAACATAAACCAAGACTAAAGAAGTAAAATCCAAAACTAATTTTTAAAACATTAAAACATTTTTTTAAAATTTAAAACATGATTTTTCTTCTATATTGGATCAGAATGTAAACTATTTTTAATTTTCTACATCTGTGTTAACCTTCCAATATGGGGTTGGGGTGAAAGAGAGTGGGGGGGCTGCAGTGTAAAATAATAATGGATATTAAACATATCAATTCCCAATAAAGTTTTTTGTTCTTTTCCTGCTGTATCAAATTGTTTGAATATGGAATGCAAACTGCACATGGATGAAAAGAAAGCCTGAGTCATTACACATTCTACATACATGTATTAAAATGGAATACATTCCAGGCTGTGGTCCTATTATCTAAAAGAAACTGTCACTTTATATACACTGTTCTCAGCAGTCTGTAAGTGAATGCAAGCATCAGAAGTCAACGTTCATTTTACCTCAGTTTGTATTTAGTTTCACATAGTCAACTGTGTCGATTGTTTGGATTTTGCAGACAGAATTTTGATGAAATATGTTGCACTTATTTCTAGGTCATGTATCACAAGAGAATGACATTTTAGTTCCAAAGATCTCTTTGTGTTTCTAACATTATCATCATATATGAACCATGTCATTCATTATCACGTGCACTTGCTTGGCTGGTTCACCAATTTTCTTTATATACTAAGCATTGGACAGGTGATAAAAGAATCTGGACACATATCAAAGAAAACTTTATTCCAAGAAGTTTAAATACATATACCCTTTTCAAATTCCATACAAGTCTCAGCTTGTACAGTATTAATTTATATCTGTGGTTACAATCCACCCACAAAGGGTATACAACAGTCAGTACACCTAGGTACCTGACAAATAGCTGTACATATTGCATAATGTTCTATATCTATATGTGTGTGTAGGCGAAAATCATGAGACAGAAATCCAATTGCTTCATTAAACTATCTAAATGACTGCACTCCCTCTATGACATGCAGGTATTCTATAAATACTGTGTGTCAATCACTGACAATTTAAGTGATAAATATTGTTTTGAGTGGAAATCTGGTAGTATATATTTCTCACTTGTCAGTCTGGCTACAAATCAAGATACCATTCCTAATCACATACAAGTCTGATCCAACAGCCACTGCATGATGTGCCAGCAGAATAAACAATAAAACCTGATCTGCTGGCATGTTATGCAATGGCAGATCAGGGTTGATGCTTTCTGCAGTTAAATCAAACTTGGTGGGCAAGTATAGATGGCAGAAAGTGTTTAAAATGTATTTTTTACTAAAGGTTAAAACCTATGATAAAAATATCAAAATTTATATCAAGCTTACAAATATCAAAGCGGTTTTATGAAGTTAATTTTAAACAGCCTCTTAAAAATTGCAGTTTCCAGCTAATATAATTGAAGAAAATTATATAGGCAATATAAGTGTTTAAATACAATTTTACAATTGTATATTAGTTTGTATCATGTCATACTCAACTCTTGCTTCTTTGCAAACTATATGGAGCAGTTTCAAGCAAACGCAGACTATGGACAAATACAACTTTTGGTAACTTTGAAAGTCCCTTTTCCCTCAAGATTTTAAACTTAATATATACATCTGATTGATGTCTACCTGATAAGTGATTGTGTCCACCTGAAAAAACTCCAACAAAACCAACACAGACAAAGGACCCAAAGAAGCTAACATTTCAACAAGAGTAGTTTGGATACCCAATTCCTACACAAATCTAAATAATGATAACTAGTATTAATTAACATTGGACCAAGGGAGTAGAACAAGACAGCAGGTAATTAAATCACCATAGACTTGGAAGCTTGCCATGTGAACAATGTTATTAGATATTGTCAATTTTAAGGCTGATCTAATGTCAGGCAATTTTCCAAGAAAAATGTGGTCATTATGTACCCTGGCTACTTAACCTACTTTTCAGAAAAACTCTTGTGTCTCCTATCATCTCTGGAATATGCATGGGACCCTAAATAAAAAGTTCTCAAAAAATGCAATGGCAGAAAAGCCTCAGGCTGTGTTCTTATCATCGACAGATAATTCGTAACATTTAATTTTGTTTTACAAATCGTCCTTCATTTTACAAATACATAAACATAAAAATATTACTTGCCCAGAAATATTTTGTACTTGCCATGGGCTGCCATGCCAGGTATTTCAGTTGCCCTGAATGCATTAAAAAAAATATGGTCATTCAAAGCAGTACATATAGTTTTTTTTAAATTCTGAAAAATGAGATTCCTGATTTTCTAAGCAAGGTTTTAATTTGCAGATGTGAGAACAAATACTGACTTCATACAATATGTTTATATTTACACAAACATTATTTAAAACCACAAAAATTTTAACTTCAATATTTACATTCATCATTTTCTCTTTCATTTCTCTTTCTTTTTATTTAGATTTGGTGGGGATGTGCAATTAAGCTGTGGAATTATTAATTTTTATTTCCATGTATTGGTGACTGGCAATTGCATAACATGCTTTTATTCAGTGTTCCTTGCTTCGAACAACCTTATTTTTCATCTTTGGCTCAAGAAATTTCCCTCCATGGTGACAATAATGTGCATAAAAATGACCCAAGAAAATAAAGATGAAAGATTGTTATGGTGATTTTTTTACACTGGATTGATTGCATGACAATCATCGTCAAAGAAACATAAAACTATCAATTTCATTGGCTGATGGTCTCACTGACTGTGATTAACAGGCAAGAAAATTACAGAAAACTGAGCTGTCCTTTGATTCAAACAAAACTGATTAAACCATATAATGTTGGAAAAGTGAGTATTTGTTGTAGAAATTAAGAAGTCCATGATGTGAGTGCTTGTCATAATAAGTTAGAATTTCATAGAGAAGATACAGTATATACAACCAAAGTTTATGTTATAAATACAGGTCAAACCCGTTATAATGCATTTTGTTATAAAATGATTCCACTTATAATGTGATGGCAACATGACTCCCATTTCTTAATTTAAGGTGACCTCTCTTTCTAACATCCTAAATACATACTCTCAGAAAAGCCAATAATTCATATCCCTACCAGATTTTTAATCCCAGCATTGCATTTAATGTTACCTTAACTTCACCATGCACCATTTCTGCCACATTGGCAAGTATACAATTCAAAACTGAAGTATATTTGATGTCTAATGAAACCTGGCAAACAAAACAAACGATATATGATCACGAGGTTAGTTAAAACTGATGACAGTGAAATTTCAATGCACATTTTCTATGGGAAAGTTTTTCGAAAAATTTGTTAACATGATCCTGCTTATATTGTGATGTTATTCTTTGGATTCAGAGCACGGCGTTTTAACGGGTTTTACCTGTAACTCCACTTTTGTCCTGGTAGGGGACACTTCAGCTCAACTTTTTACATTACTGGTCTGAACACTGTTTTTGGATCTCCCAGTGAAGAATAATGACATTGTTTGGTGAAGTTATTACCAAGGTTTGCTCAGAAAATGAGGGAATCCAATAAAAGGCCTGCATAGCTAGGTAGACTGGATAGTATGTAGATGAACTGGGGGTGATTTGTGTAGTTTGCTCGTCATACATACATAATGAAACCAGTGAAAAGATCAGGTTTGCACATGCAACAGGACACAGCCCAACTAATTAACTCAAGGGATGGCAAAACACAGCACAATTCAGGTGCTGCACAGCAAAAAATATAACAGACGAGGTTAAAAATCTGAAAAAATTCATCTTAAAATTTTGAGTGCACGCGTGTGATTTTTTATTTTAAATGCATCTTTAACAGTTTTTCAGTCATATTGCTACGATGTCTGCAGTGTGACAGTTTATAGTGATGTCTAGCACTGAAGCATCATGTCGCAGACATGTAGCATGATGTCCCCCCCTAGTCACATTATCTTGACACCAGGCCGATCAGTCCTAACACTAACCTCTTAATGTTGAGTGCCAAGCAAGGCAGCTGGTAGTACCATCTTTATAAGTCTTTGGTATGACTTGGCCATAGATCAAACTCACGACCTCTTGCATCCGAGGTGGATGCTCTAACCACTAGGCCACTGGAGTGGTATAATGTGACAATTGATCTGAGAAAAGCAAGTCTCAATTTCAAAATCTCAAGATCAGTGGAGGACATCTGAGAAAAGCAAGTCTCAATTTCAAAATCTCAAGATCAGTGGAGGACATCAAAACAATATTAAGTCCACAATGCTAGTCATTACATTACCACCGTTCTTAAATGTTGCTAAATGGAAACTTTCAATTTATTTTTCAGCAATTCACCATTTCGAAACTGTTCATACAATATTTTTTTAAAAATAATTCTTATATAGGTAAACCTCAACTCTGGTATAGCACAGGCCATACTTATCAGGTGTTTGATGACAACCAGCTCAGGGACAGACTATTTCACTTTCTGGAAGGAGGTTAAAACAAAATTTTCCAGCTCTCAAATTAGTTTAGATTTAAAAATACTATTCTGAGCATTTATTGTTACTAATGGAATTTACAATCATGTTAAGATTAGAATAAAGTTTTATACATAATTAGAATGATACCTACTAATAATATCAAAATAAGTTTAATGAATGAAAATATACAAGAAGGATTTAATTATCATAACATAATAAATTAAATGATTTAAAAGTATATGAATAGTACAAAAATGTACAAATTACCATACAAATGAAGAAATGTGTTAATTATGTAATCAAAGAGAAGAAAAGTAAAACATCATGGGCAACTGGCTCACTTACCAAGATAGATGTCAATAGCAGTGCATACATACAGTGACCTATGTGAAAACAAGCTGTACAGAACCTCTCACAGTTGTGTTTGAACATGTCATCTTGCTGTCACTAAATTTACCTGGTCATGTGGATCATATACTCTATGTATACTGATACACACAACAAGTACATGACTTACCTGTATGAGCAAAGTCTACCTGGATAGGCTACTATATACAAGCTGTCTGGATAAGCTTATTTATTATACATGCAGTGTGTATCTATCTATCTATCTATATATACAGTACATGAATATGCCTAAAATTTTGGCAAAGATTCAAAATAGACAACATGAAATGAGTTCATCTATATTTCTGAAACTAAAATGGATGTCAAACTGTAAAGGAATGTTTTTTTTATATACTTTTCTGCATAATTTGTTAGTGATTGTAGAAGAAAGAATAATACAATTAAGAAAAGTTTTAAAATTTCATAAATCATAATTCTGAGAAAAAATCATGTGAAAAGTCCATCTTACTTAAAGCTGAAACATTTCATGAGTTAAATAAAAAATTCATGGATGAATTGAATAAAATATATAAAACATTAAACACATTTTTGAAACTGTCACCTTGCTCTGTCACTAGCCAGTACCATTACCACCCCCAAAATTTTACTGTGCCTCCGTCCTATAAAAAGTATTGTTTGACCACACACCACACCCCCAGGACCCATACAATTGTGGTGGTTGCTTGGACGACAGTTGTTGTACCACTGCTTAAAGAACTTGATTATATTTCAACATTTAGGCTTACTGTTCATAAATACTTTAAAACAATTCTGCTACAAAAGAATCGTTAACTAATTTAGATACTAGTCGTTAACTAATTTTGATACTAGTGGCTCAGTCTCAAATTCCAGAGTGGATACCATACAGATTCATTTATAAGTCAAGTCCAACTGCAAACAACAAAGATCCTAATCTGCCATAGCATAATACCAGGGTATATGTTGTTTGTTTTACCGATTAATCTTGACAAACTGCACAGACCCTGATCTGCCAGCACATTATGTGATGGCAGATCTGGGTTTGTGCAGTATGCAGCTAGAAATAATTTATAAGCGATTACATACAATACTTGTAATATTCCGTACAACATCCCAAAATGACACATAAAAGCAGGAAAGGCCAGTGCACATATGATTTTCTACTGTTGTTGTTCATTTCTGACATAAACATCTCTAGTATAAAGAAACAACAGTTAAATTGATCAGGATATTTTGAAAACAAAATTGACCATTTAAGCCAAAGAAGTTGCAATTTTGTATTGGCATACTAATATTATAAATTTTCACCCTGAGATCATTAACATACATTTATAATTTTCAAAAAAGTAACAAAATATTTTCTATTAATTGTACTCTTCAGATTTTCCATACAAAATATTGGCAACACACATGTAACTTTATAAGTGAATTGTCATATAAAAGACGACATACAGGAACTAACAATTGTACATATATGACAAGTCTGAGTATGCATACAATTGTACATGTACAACAAGTCTGAGTATGCATACAATTGTACATATATGACAAGTCTGAGTATGCATACAATTGTACATGTATAACAAGTCTGAGTATGCATACAATGATATATGTATGACAAGCCTGAGTATGTATACAACTGTACATGTATGACAAGCCTGAGTACAATGGTACATGTATGGCAAGTCTGAGTATCCATACAATTTGTACATGTACAACAGAAACTTCTGAAAATTGGAATTCACCAAAATGAATAAATAATCTAACTCCATCAGTGATATTCAACAAATTTCTTCTGTAATCAAAAGTTACACCCATCCCGAACAAAATTACCCCACTGTTACACATTTTCTAGTTACTCTTAGCAATTTAACCAAAGAAAGGTTTCTGTGGGTCAATTACCAAATAAAGAACATTCACCTTTTTGACAATTACCTTTAATATCCCCCACACACAAAAACCTGTCTCAAATTGCTGCTTTGTTACAGTATGTACAACTCCAGATCCAAATGAAAAAATGCATTATTACTGAACAAGTAAAAACCAATGCTTACTCAGCGATACTGTTGAACTTGCGCTGACTTGAAACAAAATTTGGCAAACATCCAGACAGTTTAGCCAATAGTCAATTTTTCTTCCTAAATGCACTGAAAGGTATGACCAGTGTCATAACTATAGATCCACATTGGGAAGAACTAATATTGACTTAACCCAGTCCCAGCCTAAAATGTCTTCTTGCAAATTATGGGAGCTTTTTCATGTTGAACATAAATTCACATATTGTCAACACTTCCATAAGATAAAGAATGCATTTCTTTTTAATAAATAAAGCTAGATAATGTTATATTTGGGACTGGCAAATAGTCTTCTGTGGCACTGGACCCATTCTGTTCACATTTTTTAAACCAGTATTGCTCTGTTTTTTTAGATTTAACTGCATGTCATTTGGTACTTGATATGTTTTACATGTAACTCTTATGCTTAACTGTAAGTCATTTGATATGTGATATGTGTATTGCATAAACTTTTATACTTTACTGCAAGTCATTCGGTATGTGATATGAATATTACATGCAGATATGCCAGTTTAAGATATTGTCTTTTCAGGTCCAAGTTAACAGAGCCACCACCCTTTCTCCAACAATATTACTTTCCAAAAGAGTATTACTTCCTAATACAGCATATCTTTATAACAGCATACACCAGAAATCATTCAACACATTCTTATGCAATTTGGAGTTATCCTGTTTCAAATACATCGTGTCTCATCAACTCCATTCTGAACAGAGTTCTAACCCTTGACATTTAATATCACATCTTCACATAATATATTGCTTATAACAATAATAGTTCTGCATCCTTTGCACATGATTGGATGCCTTTTGGTAGATTAATTGTCTTTTATATTTTGATGAACCTTTCAAATATTTTCTTTTTTTCAGGTCCAATTTTAAAAGAGTTATTGCCCTTCTTCCATCAGTATTAATGCTCATATCCACAACAGAAATTCCTTCTAACCAGCACAGCTCAGGAATAATTTGCAATTTAGTTACGTTGTGCTTTGCTTTAGGAGAATAGGTGTTGTCAATAGTTTTCATTTCTACAGACAGAAATGATGCCTGTGCCCATGATGGCTCACTCAGATGAATTCACAATTTAAAGTTTAAGAAGTAAAACACCTAATAATCATTTATGACTGCTTAAGATTAAAATAGCTTGTATAGAGTAAGTATTGTTTTGTACTGATTCTTCAACTATTGTATTCATATGGCAAAATTATTGATAACTGATGAATTATTCCACCTCTAAAACATGTTAAGTTTATTCAAATTTTAGGTCTATTTTTGTAAATCTGTCATAAACTGGTATCAATATTCACTACTAAAACATCTAGGCAGAGCAAGATTCAACATGGGATTTGTATACATTGACTAAAAATAAACAAGTACACTGACTACATTGGCACTATTTGCCACTGGGGACAAACTTGACTGAAATGTGAACTAATAAAAAAAAGTAGTGTTTCTTACACTAGCTCTGAAATTGCCTTGGTGCATAGTACAATTCTGTGTCAGCAAAACAGCCAGGCTGACTGATAGGTATGCCAACTTGAGACATGATTAGTCATGAAAAAATGAAGTATTTTGCAACATCCTACATCAATAGTAGCAGAAAAGTGTGACCCAACAACAAAAGCGTAATGATGACATAGATGACCAAAATTTAGACAGCAGCCAATGGCAACATTACCAGTTTGCAAGCCACAGACAGATTGTCATTCCATAAGCAGGAATTACTTTGCAATCTTGTCAAAAAACAGTGAGGTAAATATGATGTAATGGGAACTTAAAAAACGATACATTTGTCATCCCTGCCAGCCATACGTACTTGCTTATAAGAAAATTTCAACTGCAAACTGCATAGACCCAGATCTGTCAGTGCAATGCTCTGGCAGATCTGAGTCTGTGCAGTTTGTTAGGAGTAATCAGTGAAACAAACAACATAGACCCTGATCTACCTGTGCATTATACTATGGCAGATCAGTATCTTTGTTTGCTATTGCCTTCATTTGTAAGTGAGGATATGCAGTATATCTGCAACATGAATTGACGTACTCGTCAAGGTTTGATGTCATAGTGATTCAACAATTAACAGGATGAATATCTGCAAGGAGTAAAAAGCAATGATGCTTTTGAGGTGAAAGAGAAGATGAAAAACAAGAACAGCTGTTGTTCTAACTCAGACAGAAAAAGATACCACCAGCTGTGTTCACACTAAATGCAATGTGAACACAGTATGGTACCCTAGTCTGCAAGAGTACATCTTCAATATGAACAGATTCAGAAACTCTAACGTGAAATAAAATGCATAAAGGTGTTAGGACAGCCGTATTTTAAAAAAAGCTAATGGTAGAAATGATGCAGGTTCGGTATTCTGGTTTCCAAGAGCGAATTATGATGAAAAAGACAGAAAGCTGAATGATATCAAACATAAAACTCTGCCCTGTGAAAATGACTAAAATATTCCAAGAAAGTCAGAAATCCTCCACAAATGCTATCATGCTGACTGCTCCACTTTAACATAAATATTTCATAATGGGAAACAACCAAGAAACAAATTTATGAAACTGCTCCATAAACAAATGTCAAAACACATATTCCAACCTTATGCACAGATGTGATACCTAATTAAGACAGGTCCTTATCCTATGAGCATGATGAATTTTCTTCATGACATTTTGAACACGTTATTGGCTATATCATGCAAGGAAAAAGGGAGCTAAGTGCCTTTATCAAGCACACACCAAGAAGTTCACCTAGGCTGGCCTGGGCCAGCATCAAACCTGTGACTCTTGGATTACAAGTGAGTCTGACACTGATTGAACTACCATGTTCATGTAAGATATCATAGTATCACCTCTTGGATACATAAAACTATCATGTTCAAGTAGGATATCATAGTATCTCCTCATGGATACATCACACTACCACACTCAAGTAGGATATCATAGTATCACCCGATGGATACATAAAACTATCATATTCAAGTTGGATATCATAGTATCTCCTCGTGGATACATCAAGCTACCACACTCAAGTAGGATATCATAGTATCACCCGATGAATACATAAAACTATCACATTCAAGTTGGATATCACAGTATCTCCTCATGGATACATCAAGCTACCTCACTCAAGTAGGATATCATAGTATCACCCGATGGACACATAAAACTATCACATTCAAGTTGATATCATAGTATCTCCTCATGGATACATCAAACTACCACACTCAAGTAGGATATCATAGTATCACCCGATGGATACATCAAGCTACCACACTCAAGTAGGATATCATAGTATCACCCGATGGATACATAAAGCTACCACATTCAAGTAGGATATCATAGTATCTCCTCATGGATACATCAAACTACCACACTCAAGTAGGATATCATAGTATCACCCGATGGATACATAAAGCTACCACACTCAAGTAGGATATCATATTATCACCCGATGGATACATAAAACTACCACACTCAAGTAGGATATCATAGTATCACCCGATGGATACATCAAGCTACCACACTCAAATAGGATATGATAGTATCACCCAATGGGTACATAAAACTACCATACTCAAGTAGGATATAATAGTATCACCCGATGGATACATCAAACTACCACACTCAAGTAGGATATCATAGTATCACCCAATGGATACATCAAGCTACCACACTCAAGTAGGATATCATAGTATCACCCGATGGATACATAAAGCTACGACACTCAAGTAGGATATCATAGTATCACCCGATGGATACATCAAGCTACCACACTCAAGGAGGATATCATAGCATCACCCGATGGATACATCAAGCTACCACACTCAAGTAGGATATCACAGTATCACCCAATGGATACATAAAAGTACCACACTCAAGTAGGATATAATAGTATCTCCTTGTGGATACATCAAACTACCACACTCAAGTAGGATATCATAGTATCACCCGATGGATACATAAAACTACCACACTCAAGTACGATGTAATAGTATTGCCCCATGGATACATAAAAAGTTAAGCACCACAACTGTGAATGGCACAAATCTATTTAAAATATCCTAAGTACGGATATCATAAACTGAAATAAAGCCCGCTATATTAGAGTTTTTAATGACAGTACTAGAACTAGCTCCAGGAAACACCAAAAGAAATAGCCAAAAAAATGAAAACCATGTTGGCACTAATGGTATGTATACTCACCTATAAGTCAAGTCCAACCATACTGGCAGTATTAATTAAAAATCATGATGTCCTTGCAAGAAACATTTTTTATTTCACAGGTACTAAAAACTATTCTACATGAAAAACTTCCAAAAATTAGCAGAGACAAAAAATTTAAAGTTCACTTAAGTGATACAAACTCACACTGTACTCATTAGTAAACCAAAAATAACAAAAATTACTTACTGATATTCACAAGATGGTCCTGCTACTTGGTTTGTAATGTTTTCCTGAATCCATCACTTCAATGACAAATCCACCTGATGTACTCCAATTAACTTCCTATTTTGCCAATTTTGTTGCCTAAATTTTACAAGTATTATTATTACCTGGCCTCAGTTTCACCAACCTAAGTCTTAAAGTAATATCTAGACTTAAGACATTTGACTGGTTAATTTTTCAAAACTTACATAAAAGCCAATTAGACAGCTGGATAATAGACTTAAATTTACATCCATAGCTACGTTCAGTCTAGGTTACATTACACAAGTTTAACTATAGTAAATGCATCAATGCAATTTAAAGTAATAACATTTTCCTAATTTATCTATTGTCAAAATTTATACGCTCACTGAAAATAATGCCCATCTGCCTTGTACACGACTTAAAGATCCCAATATCCAAGTAACCAGTTGTAAGTATTCTTTATCACAAATTAATAACATATACTGTACCCTTATCTTGCCACAGATACATTCTTTTAACAGTACACAAGCTAATTTGATTAGTAACTATAGTAATATACTGTGTGCAAGGCCCCAGTTTAATAAAATGCAATGTTATTCATAAGAAATTACAAACAGGCTATTTTGTACAGAGTCAATTTCAGGTACAAATTGTATGTCTATGTAATAAGTAACATGCATTTAATTTTGTAAAACAGGTTTTTTTCCCATTTCCAATGCATGGCTCTTAAAATTCAGAAAAAGTAGCTGGAAAACAATCTAACTTGGGAATTAAAAAAAGACTGAATTCATGAACTAAATATCACCTTCATTTTTATTAGTTCCTTCTGATGTTTTTTTGCATAGAGAGGCAAAAATCAAGCAAAGATTTTGTTATTTATCTGCATCATAGATAAATCTGAATCTTATACATTGCAGCAAAAAGATAGTATCAGCAGACTTCTGTTCCATGTACTGATTTCTATATCAAGCCCAGCTGCCCCCACCCCCAAGAAACACTGTATCAAAATTATATGAGCCACCAACTATATCCTATGACATTCTGTACAGTGAAACATGAATTAGCAAACACCTGAATAAAAATGACACCTGTTGTTAACGGATAATGCTCATCAATCCTTGTTTTAAAGCTGACTTACAAATTTCACCTGTATAAAAAGGACACTTTCTCTTCAAGGATACTTCTTATAAATCCTTTTTATAAGTTTACTGATAAATTTCACACGTGTAAACAGGATACCTGGTCTTCAAGGTTAATGAATGTCAATCCTTCTTTTTACAGTTTACTTACAAATTTCACCTATATAAAAAGGACACTTGCTCTTTAACGATAATTCTTATCAATCCCTTTTCTTAAGTTTACGTATACATTTCACCTGTATAAAGAGAACACCTGCTCTTCAAGGATAATGCTTATAAATCCTCTTTCTTAAGTTTATTTAAACATTTCTCCTGTATAAAAAAGGACACCTGTTTGTAAAGGATAATTTTTATCAATCCCTTTTCTTATGTTTCCTTACACATTTCATCTCTATATACAAGACACTTGTCTACAAAGGACAAAATCCTTTCATCCCTAAAGTGTTTTTATATAAGCAGGTTTCACTGTAAGGTACAAAGCTGAATACTGGCAACCAACAGCAGGTAGTGATTTTGATTGGATTATCGAACATCTGAAAAACTGACGATTTCAAGTACAATAAAATGTGCCCGAGGGAAACTGTCTGGATACTTGAAATTTGAACGTACAGAGGTTAAAGGGCTCAAGGACTCTATCCTAAAAGTTAGTTAATGTGGAGGGAGCAAGTAGGTATATATGCACACACAGAAAGATTATGTATGTAAAATATCATAATATCAACTATGTCTAGTTTACATACCATTTCTTTGTCAGACTATATATTCATACAAATATATTGGGCCAATATCAAAGGTGACTATATTGTTTCTTTGTTGGACAATCAACAGATGTGTCGCCAACTAAGCGTATTCGGTAATTATGTTTTCCCAGTTGTTTAAACACTCATCAACCACAAAACACAAGAGAAACCAGGTGAAACTACTTATCTAAAGCCCTTCAATTGAATGATTCCCCCAGGGCCTGAAATACAGCCTTTACATTCGTCCCTCATAGAACATGATTTGTGTCCTGGTATATCATCACATGATAACATTACAACAAAATGTTTTTAAGAAAGAAAAAAGAAAAAAATACTAGCTACAGTTACCTTTCACTATAATGGTCCAAACTGTACTTGGGACCTGATCAAATACATGACCAACATCTGACTGTACCAATGCCTGTTAATTAAGTTTTTTATGCAATTTTTGATGTAGGGCATCAATTATTGATATTTAATTTTTAAAAGCAGAAGAGTGGAATAAAACATTGTTGTTACACGAAACTATAGTATTCTTTTCTGGGGGAAAAAATGATGTTTTATAAAAATTAATCTAAATGGGAACCAGTCAGTCATGAAAGGATAATACTAATACTAAAACAGAAACATAGCTGGACATCAAAATGACTACATTAATCAGTATTTTCTTTTCTGTCACAACCTGCTATATCTCCTTCAAATGTTTTTCTATTAAATTTTAAAATTAGATCTCTCTCTCTCTCTGTCTCTCTCTCTCTGTCTCTCTCTCTCTCTCTCTATATATATATATATATATATATATATATATATATATATATATATATATATATATATATATATATATATACACATGCATTTGCACACACACAAACACAGACACACACATTGGAACTTCTCAAGACCAAAACCCCATGGAACTAAGTAAAAGCTAGGGTTTTGAGAGGTTTTCAGTTAACTAGTATTAAATTTCCGTCTCAAATGAGATGCAGTCAGTTATAACAATATGTGTATTGATTACTGCCTACTTTCTATTTTATTAATATAATGATCATTCATCTATTGATATCTATACAATAAGTATTTAAACTCATCTTGTTGCAATATACACATATAAAGGACATGATCTGATTAAATGTTAATAGCTGGTATAAACATTAGAACAAGTTCAAAAACCATCTAAGAATTATTAAAAGTATAGTAAGGTATTGGACATAATCAGATGATCAGCAGATTAGTTCCTTTTGATCTAAACAACCACTGGCACTATATTACTTTCCTTCATCTGTTGCCTAAACACTACTGACTGACCTATTGTTGTCCATGGCCATGATTTGAGCTATGTTGTACTTATGCATAACCCCAGGCTTCGTCCAGACCCTTGAATGACCTCTTGGTGTATTGTAAAAATGAAATCTCAGACTGAAAATTTGCATCAGTTTTTAGAGTAGATTGGTTGTTTGTTTATTTAAAATATTTGGTTGTTTGTTTATTTAAAATATTTTTATTCAAATAAAAAAGGTAAAATTGTGACCCATACTATGTTTCTGTTTCAAGAGGATTTCAGTTAAGTGGGGTAACTTTGAAACTACAAATTGGCAGTTGTCCAAATATATTTGTATGAATATATACAGTACGTTTAAAGGAATGTCAAAACACTGCATATAAAGCAAGCAAACTGTAGCAACTTACAGTCGTGATGAGTCTGAGCCAGAGTCATCTCCCTCCAATCGGTACACCTTGCCATACATCACATACTCAAAACTGTCTGCTCGCGATGGCCCTGTATTTGTTGGGTTGTAGTCACCATCATCTGGAGTTCCATCCTCATTCAATGTTGTGGCAATCACCATCCGAAACTTGTCACCTGATAAAGGTTATAATTTAAGGTGTTATTTGCGAAGGAAATAAGCAATGCTCTAGCTCAATATGGGCAAGTTCAGGCTGGAAAAATACCTTGCAATTTTCTAAAATCAATAAGGGAAAATGGTATGATATTCAAAGAAATAACTGTACTCTTTAAAGAAGCATTTGCACTCACATAATAAAATAGAGCTACTTCTCTGGCTTGGCATGACTAATCCTCAAGTTTTTTATTACATATTATTACATTTATTATTATTATTACATATTATTATATTTTATTACATATCCCCTTGCCCCATGACCCCATAACCAGGCATCATAATCCAAACATGTTACATATATTATGCATGCCCCTGCCCAAAACAGCTAATAACCCTCTCCACCTATGATTACATATTTAAGTTTGGCCAAATATTTGAAAATATCACTGTAATTGCAAGTTTTTTTAATCATATTATATCCATGACCCTCTCCCACAGATCCCAGTGGATGGGGTTTCAAAATCATATTCCTCTCATGAAGGTTTATCACATGGCAATCTATATACAAAGCTTGTTGAATTTTCATACCCCTCTCACAGACGTTTATTACATGGGCAATCTACATATAAAGTTTGGTGAATTTTCTTAACCTTTACACTATTGATTATCAAGTGGCAATCCAAATATAAAAGATTGGTGAATTTTCTTAATCCTCTCACAGATGATTACCAAATGGCAATTTATATACAAAAGCTTCGTGAATTTTCATAACCCTCTCCCTGATGATTATCAAATGGCAATCTATATACAAAGCTTGGTGAGATCTTAACCCCCTCACTGATGATTATCACATGGCAATCCATATACAAAACTTGGTGAATTTCTATATCCTTCTCCCTAACGACTTTCACATGGCAATCCATATACAAAGATTGGTGAATTTTCTTAACCTTATCACAGATGTTTATTACATGGCAATCTATGCACAAAATCTTGCAAATTTCCACCCAGTAATTTAGAAAAAATAAATATACAGATTGGAGAAAAAAACATAACAAATAATAACAAATAAAATGGATGACATGGAAAAATAAATTCACATTTATACAATATTACACCAAAATAAAATCAGTGCAAGTTAAAAGCCAATTGTGTATCTGTTACATAATGTTTCAATAAGAAATTTTAATGGATGACAGAAAAACAAACAATACAGCTCCAAAGAAGTAAATATTGTTCTAGAACTGGCAATGCTGAGTACTTACCTATTTCTTAAATCTAAGAAGGAATCTTTACAAAACTATTTATATAATTTATGCAAAAAAAAAAAACATAACATCTTCAAATAGAATTATATGATTAAAACCAGGAGTTCACAGGGAGTTTCCACCTCACAAGAGATAAATATAGATGTACCTACAAGTCACTGAAAGCATGCTAAAACAGTGCCTACAAACTTATAAAAAAAACTTTGTTTCATTTTTTGCTTCTAAATAGTTAAGAGTCCATCTATTAAACCTAAGAAGATTTAAGAAACTTCCTTTTTTAAAAAGAAAAATATATATATTTTTCACAGCTTGCTTTCAAAACAGCCACAATTTCAACCGTGTTAACTACAGTATATTTACCCCTATGCTAAAAGTAGAGAATATCTACAGCTGAGTCAGAGCACTTTCCCTCCAGAAAGGATATAAATATTGCTAGCGTAACACCAGGTAATTTGTGATGAGTAAGGTCTCATTTTCTCCTCTATAAAGGTAAAATATATATTCAGGTGTCATAGTTCATGCTCAGGTGTAGGGTGGAGTGATCCGATGAGTGAAGAATGTGTCCCTTTTTGTGCTATAAATAACAATGTACATAAAGACAGGTAGACTGACAAATCAATAGCTTTTTACTTCTAATTATTTCATGGCAAAAGGAAAGAAAAAGTCATGCAGAGTGCAAAAAGATGTATTTATTCAAACGTGTTCACTCTGGAAATTGCATAGTTGTTAATGAGGTTTTAAGTGCAGTAGTCCAACATCAACAAAAATGTCAAACCAAGTACAACTTTTCATCCCATATATCTACATAATTCCCTTTGAAACTTTATTTTCAAACTGTCACTCTCTCCACTGCCTGAGTGATTCTCAGAATACAAAAAAATTTGCTAGACTTTTAATAGATGCATCATCGCTCAGGTAGAAATTTAAAACTGTAAAAATGATATTTATTGCAATCATTGTCGATTGTGAAACAATCAGAAAATAAAGCAATCAAAATGGTTCCCTTTCAGTGCTAAAATATAGCAGTTTAAATAAAGGCCTGGGAAGAATAATCATGGAAATTAAACTTTTAATACTTTTCCCCCATCACAAAACTTGAAAAGAAATATTTAATCTAGGTTTATGCTTAATTTTTTTTGTTACATATCATACAAATATGATGCAGCTATTTCAGAAACTGTGCTAATGTAATGATGTTTCATAGGCTACCTAGTTATGGCCTTACAGATGTAAAGTACATGTTGGAGGATACAGGTGAGCAAAATTAGAGTTGCCTCCCTTGCACTTGGATGCCCTCGAGAATTACATGTTGGCCTAGCAGCAGACGACCACCATTACCAACTATTTTTAAAAAAATGCCCACACAACATAAACTGACACAACTAAGAAAAAGTAAGAAAAAAGCATCTACTTGAAAAAAGACAAAAACTAAATCTATAACAAAAATGCTTGAATCAAAGTGAAATTCCAAAAAAGTCGGAAGAATGAAGGATATCAGAAACAATTGTTGGTTTCACAATTTTTAATTGTAGCATATGCAAAGAAATTCCGCCGCTTACCTAGATCTAACGGATAGATGAGGGTGTTGACATCTAGGATGAGATCCATCTTGAAGGACTCGCTCTCACAGAACAAACGAGACACTGAAAATTAATTTTGCTTGTTAATTGTTAAAACAGCCATAGAATTTTTTTTAAAGAAAACAGTTTCAATGTTATACAGCATGTCAGATTATTTGCAAAATTCTCTTTCATGCAAATAAAGACCCTTAACTGCATACAATTCTGTGTGGGACTCATTTTGGAGGACAGTATTTTAAAGATAGTTCTAGGACTCTCAATGGGACTCTTAATACTTAAATCTTAACAAAACTCTGATTTTCATTGAGATTTTTGTCATAGTATTGAAACCATAACGTACTTTATGACATACTAATAAAGAACATGTTGTCCCCATGAAATAAGTCGTGTTAAGATTAATTAAATTTTTATGTTGTAAAACTTTTCAGTTTTACATTATTTATCAAAAGACTATACACTATTTTTCCAAAAATACACTCAGCTGAACAGCTTGATACTTTTCTCAAAAAAAGTAGATATGGAAAGGGTTGGTATAACATCAAAGAAAGACATCTTGAGCAGATATTTTGAAGATGACATTTAAGGCAGTCACAGTGGATATCATATCAGCACCATTTTCAATTAGGACAAACTATATATAATAAGATGTATTACTAAAATCCTGATGATGATTTTACCATTCACTGAGTACAAGTGGTGATGACAAGAATTTCAAGATGGTTGCAATGGTGGCCATATTGTAATTTCAAGATGGCTGCAATGGTGGCCATATTGTAATTTCAAGATGGCTGCAATGGTGGCCAAATTTTAAGTCAGATCAGATCTATTTTGATTTATAACCAACTAGATATCAATATAAGGCTTTAGTGAAACTCTGTGTTGATATGAATTTCTATTCAAAAGAAGCAAATATAACAAGATTTTCATATTGGCCACAGTTATGGCATTATCAAATGTCCAAGCAGCACCATTTTCATTTATGCAGAGCAGTGATAACAAACATGTGTTAAGATATATGGACAGGCCATCCTATAATCGCTTCTGGTCAATGACCAGCAGAGCTCAAAAAAATAAAAATACTGGAAAATATTATATTGATTTTAAAATGAACTGGTATTTCTTGCAGGCCTATAAAGGAAGAGAAGAAAGCTGACCTTTAATTATTGCAATATTTCTTGTTTGGGATACAAGAATCGGTATCCTACTACTCCTAATTCACATATGTACCTAATAATAATTAATTAATTTAATAATTTCATATGCCAAGCTTTCCAAAAGGCTTATCTGTTTGCACATTAATAAAGATCAAAATATTAAATATCTTTTGATGTTCATCAAGTACTTATATAAATATATTTCTTTTTTTAAATGCTTGACTTGGTATACCAGAGTAAGCATAATGTACTACAGCAGCACTATGCCGTGACCTGATAGTGTGTCAATAAATTTGGCAATCTGGACCTGCTCAGTCATGTTATACATTCCAACAAGGCTAGCTCAATGTGTTTAAGGATTGTCCTATTGTCCTGTGTACAATGAACAAATTGGTTTGTATAACCCAGTACCAACTTGCATTCAATATATGCAAGGCCAGTCAAGTCCACCTAAACTACCAAAGACACAGATACAGAAAGACATGCCCTGTCATGTAATCTCAAAGGTTTTCAAAATGGAAGTTATAAAATACATTTCCATAAAAGTCATCAGCCCAGTACACAGAAAACCGATTTAAAATCTTAAGTACTGGAATCATTTAACATAAGGTCCTGTAAATTCTGACTCTTTCCACAGAAAGCTCTGGTAGCTAGCAAATTGTTTCTTGAGAAACATTTACAAGAATAAACAAACTTTGGGGACTGACTACAAAACTACAAAGAACTGATGCTGTAATAAAAGTGATGACAGAAAAATGCTGTAAAATACTGCCCCTTTTGCTTACTAATTAAAGATTACCATATAGGTACTTTTTATACGTCACCTACAACTGCAAACAACACAGACCCTATCTACCATTGCATAATGCACCAGCAGATCCAGGTCGATGATGTTTGTTCTACTGATTGTTCCTAACAAAGTGCACAGACCCAGATCTGCCAGTGCATTGTCAGATCAGTTCTATTTAGTTTACAGTTGGGCATGACTTATTAAGCATATACATTTGATAATTATCTAATGATAATTCCATTTTTAAAAAATGCAAAATATTTTCTATGGATATCTGTCTGATAATGTGTCCACCCACAACGTTTTGCCAAATTTATCATGATGTCTCTCCTGTCTTATCTTAGGAGAAATAATTTAATAAAGTTCTATTATCTTTTCTTAATATCCATTCTAATGAAACAAGTGGATGTTTATTTTTCAAAATAAATGTATACTGGCATACCATGGCAATTCAAAATGCTTTTTACTGAAAGCCTCGACCAACCCCACCTCTCTTCCAACCATGACTGATGGATCATAATCCAAAATCATCTAATGGGATTAAACATCGTAGTACTATTACACAAGGGACCAATGACCATACTTTCAGTAAAAGGATCTTTGTTATACTGAGATATCATATATGAAGGATCACTCTACTACTATCAAATATCTAATTAAATTAATCGACAGAGCTTTATAAAATGTACTGGTTTGGAATTTTTTGCATTTCTAGATTTCTTCATGGTATTTTGTGAACCCAACAATACATATATATGTCATGATCTGAATGTACCCATCCATGGCTTAGTGACCAAGATCAGGTCAGATACCTCCCATTACATTGCTCTGTTTTAGTAAGTGTTCACAGTCATCAAGTAATATCATTGCAAATATGGATGGAACACCAGGAACTTGAGTTCTACTAGCCAAAAGTCAAGTCAAACCGCAAACAACACAGATCCTGATCTGTCATAGCATAATGCACCTGTAGATCAGGGTCCATGATATTTTCTCCAATGAATACTCCTATCAAACTGCAAAGACCCAGATCTGCCACTGCATTATGCAATGGGAGATCTGGGTCTGTGCAGTTTGCAGTTGGACTCATAAGCAAGAAGATATGGTAGCTCATATTGTACTATCATATAGCATGGACGATATTTGTGGGAAGAACAGTACAGTGACAACTCTGGACAACTTTGGACTCAAAGCTTATAATTCAATGTTTTTTGCTTAACTTAAATGTCAAATTTTTCGTGTGTTTTAGTCTTCATACAATTTTTAATCATGAATTATAATACTTATTGTACTTTACTGGAAAATGATCAATTCATCCCATTAATAGTCAAACCAACTTCTGAAAACTTCACAAGATTATTTTCTTTCCCCAAGTAAACAAATCCTTGCATCTAATGTATACTGTTTAAACAGACTTGTCCTGATTACGATCTAAGTTATTGACCAGTCAAGTTATAACATGTACATGCAACCTGTATAGCTTCACTGAAGAAAATGGGTCCCATATTTGGCTTGGATTATAGATTTGATAATGGCTTATATTAGAGTGAGTCATCTATAACAAGGAAGGCCTCCTTGAACTGCTCTGAAATTGTGATACAAATTTAGAAAACACCCATAAGCTTTTACTGATTAATTTAATACACAAATGAATATGCCTCATGTATGAAAAACATTGTTGCAAATCTGAAACATGATGAAAACAAATTAAATACTAATAAGTCAAATGGCATTTCTTTTCTTAGTGCTGGTGACTATTCAGATTATACTTTAAGGAAATATATATATACTGTTACAAAATGGTACAATATACATGTATTTGAGAAACAAACAGTTTTAGTAATCTGAGTAATTGTATCCATTTACTCTGTAACGTGTATGATATACATAGTTATCACTGCATTAAGTCAATGACCAAAACTAGGGGTGTATTATACACAGAGTTACTATTGCATTATGTCAATGACATATTATGACCCAGTCATATAAAAGAAAAAAAACAATGGCAGGTCCAGAATTTGTTTTGGGTAGTAACTGACCAAATTTGGAGGTTAATTTGCCAACTTTTGAGTTTTTCACTGAAACAAGTTATTATTTCCTTTGGAAAAGTGGGGTTAGCTGAAACCCAAAAATGCTAAATCCGCAATAAGGTTGTGATGATGAAGTAACTGGAAAACTGTCAAACCAGTCAGATACAATTCACTTATCATTAACTAAGTATGGTTGACGAAAGAAAGAATAAAAGCTATACGATTTTTAACACTTAAGAAATAAATCTGCAAAGAAGCAAAATACTACAATGTCAGCAATTTAATTTTTAATAGCATCTTGTTTTTATGAAATTAATTTAAAGGGTATATATAATCCTTGAAATAAAAAAGAACTTTTATATTCAAGTTACCTAGAATAAAATACCTGAGTTCACCAAGGTGTAAAATTATTGGCAACCTATTCTTGGAAATAATGAATGGGTATATGTGTGAACCGTTGCATGCAGAATGGTTCCATTATTGCACAGAAGCCTTGAAAGAATTGATTATGATCACCCTTAAGTTTGCCTTGGTTTGTGTGTAATGGGGTCCTAGCAACACCTCTACATGATCAAACTTGTAAAGAACTTCCCTATTATGTGGGCTTTTATAAAAAGCAAAGAAATAAAGAAGAAAAATTAAAGAATTATGAGAACAGGAATGCAGACACAAAATGACAAATGTCTGAAGCATCATTTTAATGGATATCTGAATTGACCAATCTAATAGGCATCATAATCTATATATGACGTACTTTGTAGGAAAAGCACTACATGTTTTAGCCTGTCTTGACCCTTCTAATGAGTTCAATGGATCTGATTTTTCTGTCAGTAAAAATGAAATTAAATAGGGATATTTACAATCAGTGTACTGAAAATTATGAGAAAAGCTGCCTTCTGAGAAGATTTATCCTTCTTATGTAAACAAATTTATCAAGCACAGTAAAATAATGCATGTCCTTACATGACGAATGTCCACACCAAAACTCCCTGTCATCCAATGCTTCATTATGGGTGCTCCTTCTTCATATTTCTAGCCTAGCATTGCAGCAAAGGAACTCCTCCATTCTAAGCCGTGGAGCTTGGCACAGCATGTAGGCATCCTGCACTCCCTATCTGGTCTCTGGGGCATATGGATCACTTTATGCTGGTGACGTGTCCTGGATAAGCTCTAGGCTGGCAATGAGTGAAAAATGACGACCTGGATGATTTTGTGGGACTTCTCTAAGGACAACCAATCGTTCAACAGGGAGGCAAGGCAAGTTTAAACATGTTCAGAAAAACCGGGTATTTTTTTTTTCAGTCATTCGCAATGACAAAGTTTGATTCATGGCATCTGAAATGTGTTTTTAACTTTTCTGTGACTTACAAATAAGAGTAGCAATATTCTATGGCTGATCTCCAAATTCACTTTTTGGGAATCATATGTCTGTTCGCGGTTCCCCATATTGTGCAGAACCTCATTTTACCGGCATGTTATGGCATGTCTTTTTGACAGTTTGCCAATACGTACGGTATGTCACTGCATTTTGTAATTTGAAAATCAAAGCAGAACATAAACTTACCTCGATCGAACTTTTTCCCATCAGGATCGATATCTTTCACGTCAAAAATATCTTCGAACAGGACCCCCGCCATATTTTTGGGTGACTGTCAATATTAAGTTTGATTTCTAGACTTTTCCTCTTGTTATACCTCAAATTCGATCAAATTATTTTATCACTATATTATAAATTAAAGGTCCATTCGTTGTTTTTATCTGTATATCCGTTCAATCAAGAAATAAGTTACTAAAACTGTTTAAAAACTTGTCAAGGCATGAAATTTCCTGAACCGGAAGTATTGATATTATATACACCAACGTTGCTTTCTTTAAAAGAGAGGTAAATAAGGGGATGTAACTTTAGAGGACACCCGACATATTTTCGCAAAACAACAATAAATCTACTTGAAATGTCAACATTAAAGTACCCGTCTAAGCAAAAAATTAAAGTAATAATAATAATAAGTAGAATAATAATAATAATAATAATAATAATAATAATAATAATAATAATAATTATAATAATAATAATATTATGATTGGATATGTTAAGTAAGAGTATTAAATAATTATCATAATAATTATAACAGTGATTGAAACCAAAAATAACTATTACTATCATTTCACACACACACACCCCACCTCACCAAAAATTAAAAATAAACAAAAACAATACACCAGTTTCTCCTCTTTGCTACTCTTCATCTTAATCTTCATCCATCAAAGCATACAGTATTTCTTGCAAGAGGGTTGCTTTGATTATTATATGACAGGAGTGGACAATGAAGTTTGCGTGAATTCATTCTTCCATAGAATACTGAATACTCTGACACTGAAGACATAAATTGCATGTACGTTTGTTTGAGAATCGAACTCTGACACATTTTAAGATGATACGAGTTAAGTCTGTAGTTACGTATATGCAGCCTCCTGAGGAGTAACAACCACTTGTTGACGGACGGACGATGCATTACATATGACTGACGCACGAAGTACAACGTATGTTTTATTTGAGGAAACATTATTTCTGCTAATTTTCTATCGTTCTTGATGATTTGCGTACATGTTGTTGAGACAATCACTGTAATAAAAAATAGTACTCAATATGCTTTGGTCAAGATTTTTTTTTAAAAGCCCAGAATAATGCATGTGTGCAGTCTAAAGAGAGAATAAATGAATTTACCGTATACAATCGCTTATAAGACGAGTCCGCCTGAAAAGAAGTCGGACAGGTATTTTCTGTTTGTTCGCAAAATAAACACCGTTTCAGATCATTACCATTACTGATCGGAAGTTATGTGACGAAAGATCTGGGTCTGTGCATTTTGCAGTTAGACTCGACTCAAGACCCTTGTGCAGTTGAACAGACTCCAATGAAAATATTTTTGCACCTGACCTGAACGTGTATAAGCAGGACGTTTATACACCAAAATTATAATACTATTTTTATCTGTAAATTCTTTCATTTTTTTTTATAACTTTTGCTGTCAATTTTGTAAACTATTCGTTGTTTCTTTCGTACATTTTATATTTGCACTAATAATCCATATAATGTGTAATAATGCATACAATAATGCATATGCGCAACTGAAGATACATCTCAAAAAGTGGGTGTATAACCTTTGTGTGTTGATGTGCTGTAAAAATCCAACCAAACTTGTCTCCCTATCATGTGGGATTTCCCTTTGTACCCGTAAACACCTGACCGTACATGATCTAAATTGGACCCATAATATACATGTCATCAAACAGGATAAAACTACTGACTAATGCGTAGTTTATGAACGTTATGACAAAGTTTGTGTTGTGCAAATTATACAAAATGAAGTTCAAGACTGTAATTACCAGCTTTTTCTTTACAAAAATAAGGTTATAATAAATACATAAATAAATAAATAAAACAGGAAGGAAATATATGAAACAACTATGATAAAATAATTTAAAAAAAAAAAAATAAAAAATAAAATGTGGTTTCGCTGGGGGTCGAACCCAGGACCTTTCGCGTGTGAGGCGAACGTGATAACCACTACACTACGAAACCCTTTACAAGAACAAATTGCCTAAACAGCTTTGTTTAGGGTATTCTGCAGTACAGCAGACAAAATATTGAGAATATGGGTGTGGCCCAGAATTAGAACAAGGCTTACAAATATGACTCTTGCATGGCCCGGAATTAGAACAAGGCTGGCAAATATGACTCTTGCATGGCCCAGAATTAGAACAAGGCTGGCAAATATGACTCTTGCATCATGCTTACTCATACATAAAGTAGTAAAAATCTATAACCAGCGCAATAGCATATTCAAATATGACTCTTGCATGGTCCAGAATTAGAACAAGGCTGGCAAATATGACTCTTGCATCATGCTTACTCATACATGAAGTAGTAAAAATCTATAAGCAGCGCATTAGCACAGGTGGCTGTTGAAATATAAACAAAGAAAACAAAACAATAACCTGATTACCCCACTCCGCCTCGTTCTGACTCAGGATCCTGTCCATCGTACTAGACTTGTATATTATGAACCTTTGGCTTATTGATTTTTTTTTTTTTAATCAACATTAAGCTTGCGTCCAGGGCCAAGAAGAAGGGTGAGGGGCAACCGGGTATATATCCCCGGAGCCCGGGCCGGTAAGCAGTCCCGAGCCGAAGAACACTTTTGAATTTTATAAAAGAAAATTTATGTTTGAACAAAAATGAGGAGAGGCTCTTTTTTTTTAAATTCTTTTGTTTTACCCAAGGGCCCGTGATTGCTCTCTACGGCACTGCTCGCGTCAGACACCTGTGCTCAATAGCGTACCAAATCATACAACATAAATGTTTTGCTTCATTTGATGTTGTTGTAAGTTTTAACGCCATTTTTCAGCACACGATAGGCTATACATGGCGGCCAGTATTAATGGTGGATGAAGAAACCGGGAAAACCCCAGAAAGAACCACCGACCCACGAGAAGCTACTGGCAAGCTTTCTCACATACCCACATGGGCTGAATCCGAGACTCGAACCTACGCAGACAGAGCTGAGATGGTAGTAACGGAGAGCGCTTTAGACCACTCGGCCACTCGGGACCCCATGCTTCATTTGATAATTGCACTACATACATACATACATACATACATACATAGACATTTGTGGAACATTTATGAACATTTGAACCCGAACATAAATGTATAAAATATCAAACGCGGTGTAGTATAGGTGAGACAAAACTGTTTCAGAATACATAGAAAATGAAGATACTTCCTGTTCCCGGACGTATTCTAAATGTGAAACTCGAAACTTTTAAGATTGCATTTTGTAACAACCCATCCATACATATCCAAAACAGGTTGTTTGCTTGTTTGCTTTTGTGTTTGTTCATGCATGTGTGATGAGGGTGGTAAAGTAATCACGTCATTAGTAATATTTTATAAAAAGATAAAGCAACCTAAGTCTTGTATTGTTGTTGTTGTTGTTGTAGGGTTTAACGCCATTTTTCAGCACGCGATAGCTATACATGGCGGCCAGTATTAATGGTGGAGGAAGAACCCGAGAAAGCCCCGGAAAGAACCACCGACCCACGAGCAGCTACTGGCAAGCTTTCTCACATACCCACATTAGCCGAATCCTAGACTCGAACTCACGCAGACAGAGGTGAGATGGCGGTGATCCGTAACGGAGAGCGCTTTAGACCACTCGGCCACTCGCCCCCCCCCCCCCCCACCAGTCTTTTTTAAAAAGATGAAACAACCTAAGTCTAAAGCTCTGAATATTTTGTCAATCAACATATATATCACGACCCCACTGCCACATTTTGATAAATGTTTCCACCTCATAAAAGAGAAAAAGTAATGGCGACCCTCCAGAATCTCCTTGAGACTATGACTTGGGTCGCGACCTGGGGAGATGGGAACTGCTGATATACAGTTATACCAATAAGAAGTTGTCCTTCATAGCATTCTAAAAGGGGGGGGGGGAGAGAAAAAAACCCACAAAATAATAATTTAAAAAAAAAAAACAAAGAATCTCCGAACAAAGCAACACAAAATAAATACCATGGTTATTCAAGAAAGTACAATTAACAATTCCGTGAGCATTTCTGAGTTTGTTGGAAAGGTCATATAAATCGCTCTACATTGGGGCGAGGATTGGAAAAGGGGTCGGGGGGTATTATTAGATGCGTAGAAAGATGTTACACAAACGCCTTTGGCTGAACTGGACAAGGCAATAATTTATCTGGGTCTGAATTGTGATGAATGGATCATACATAGGTAGTTGGTACAGAGAACCTGACGTTCTATTTTACTTATTTAGTTACAAAGATAACAGCTTGAAAAGATAAAATCTGATATGATCGAACAAAAGACTGACACACATGCTATGATGGATTTTCAATACAAATTAAAATGGATTAAATAAATACAACATGTAAACTTGTGAACACTCTTAAGTAACTCGGATTGACATTCACCAGTTAATATTATAACGTAGATTTATATGCGACTTTGATATTGTCTGTTGTATAGCTCAGGAGTGGTCACCATGACTGATAAACCAGGCATAGTAGTAGTGAAGGGGGACACCCTAGGGACTAGGGGAGTTCCATGTTAAAAAGGCAATATCCACTCTGGGGACTATGGAAAATTTAACATGGGAGAAAAAAATATCCACTCTGGGGACAAGGGAATTTAACATGGGAGAAAAAAATATCCATTCTAGGGACAAGGGGAATTGAACATGAAAGAAAAAATATCCATTCTAGGGACAAGGGGGATTGAACATGGGAGAAAAAAAAATATCCATTCTAGGGACAAGGGGAAATTAACATGGGATTTGTTTTTTTGTTTTTAAGAAAAAAAGAGGGTTGGCAATGGAAAGTCAATCTCTTTTCGAGACCTATGAGTGGCCCTGAAAAGGGCCTTTGGGTTTCTTCTTCTAATTTCTTCTATTTCTCCACCAACTTCTTATTTTCTGTCCTACACTCTTTCTCTTCTTTTCTTTCTTTTCTTCCTTTTTTCTCTTCTTTCTTCTTCTCCTCCTCTTCTTTCTTCCTCTTCTCATTTTCTTCTTCTTTTTCAATTTTTTCATTCCATGCTCTTATCCTTATCCTTTCCTCTTCATCCTCCTTCTCCTCCTTTATTTCTTTCATCACAGCACTTATCATTTCCTTTACTTTTCTTAAGTTGTTAATCTCCATCTTCACTCTATGTGGACTATAAGAATAGTGATCCTCGTTTAACCTCACTAACATTTGCTCCATCATACCCAAATTGTCCAGGACGTCTTGCAATGTTTTCATTTTATCAAGCTGGTTCGAAGCCATCTTCTTTTTTTTTATTCTTTGTAGAATGGTTTGAACGACGAATACTGTGGGTTCTTATACTGAAAGCGCGGACGTGATGGAAAACATCCCCTAAGACATAAAATTGATATTACCTAGATCATGACCAAACAACGCGCGGACGTGAAGGAAAACATCCCCTACTTTCTCATTTCATATAATAAACTATCCACATAAGTGAAGCAACAATTAACAAACCCCAAATCTACTATTTACACACGCAAATCATTAAAACAAAATCCATAATTTACTATCCACACAATCGTACGTGAGCGGTTACAAAACCCAAACTATACTCTCCACATACGCTAAGAAACAATAAACAAACCCATAATCTACTATTCACACAAACGTACGTGAGCGCTTACAAACACAAACACACAAACACAAACACAAACACATACCCTCACACTAAGAAAAAGAGTCAGTGTTTATATTCACACTACTCTACATACACACATTGGCAAATAGATTACTATATCTTTTCTAGAGTATTGGGCAGCCCTGAAAAGGGCTGTTTGTTTTTTTGAACTCCATGACACCTGGTTAATGATGGCACCTTCCAGGCCTGGCACCACACACATCTTCTTCCCCAGTCTCTTTTCACTCGTTTTGGGGGAAGAGCAGAGGCGGGAGAAGTGGCTTCAGAATCCCAATTTTCTGTCTCTGGGATTCTGAAATTTCCTCTCTCCTCTTCTTTGTTTCTTCTCTCCTCCTCTTCTTTGTTTCTTCTCTCCTCCTCTTTCATCCTTCCCTCTTCTACTAGGGCCTCTGCAGCTAGCTCATTCACTATACGCCTGGCATATTCCAGGTGAACATGAAGTTCAAGCAGTTTTGCTAGTCTGGTGTTCATTCTCTTGATCAATCAACAAGGGTAGCTAGACTGCCGAACGAGTTTCAATTTATACTGAAAGCGCGGACGTGATGGAAAACATCCCCCTAAAACAAAATTGATCTTACCTAGATCATGACCAAACAACAAGGGGACCTAAAAGAAACACTCACTCACTTTTTTATACTGCCCATTACTAAGTTAAAAATTTTCATTAATCACTTCAATATACTATCCACATACGCAAAGCAATCAAACCCCAAATCTACTCTCCCCACACGTCAAACAGCAAAAAAAACATGATCTTAATCTACTATCCACATAAACGTACTTGAGCACTTACAAACACACAATCCTATACACAAACACATGCACTCACACTAGAAAAAAAGAGTTAGTGTTTATATTCACACTACTCTCCCTACACACATTGGCAAATCGATTGTTATTTCTTTTCTAGAGTTTGGGGTAGCCCTGAATGCTATGGCAATCTTTTAGTTTCAATGAATGCGACGTCCTCTGAGGATAGCCTTTCTGACGATAGGTCTGCTTCTTCGGAAAGAGAAGAAGAACTCTTTGGTGTCGATACGACAATCGACAAAGCCTCTGTCAGGTTCAGGTTCCTGCTGCTGCTGCTGCTGATGTTGTTGCTGCTGCTGTCTCTGAAGTCTGTACTTCTCTGTCCATTCTTCTTTCTCCCTGTTCACTTCTTCTCTGAAGAGCTCTTCTATCAGGTCTTCAGTGACTTTTAACATTCTCACATTCTCTATCTCTTCTGGCTTCGGTATCAGACTGTGTCTGACCCTATGCAAATTCACGTAGGCTTCGTTTAGCTTAGCTAGTTTGGAGCACATCTTCGTAGGAGGATGAGTCGACAATGGATGGTTAGACTGGAAACTACCCCGGTTCTTAAAGTCAAAGCGCGGACGTGAAGGAAAACATCCCTCCACGGTTTTCGAGCCGGAACGATCAATGAGTGTCATGAGAGAGATAGTAAGAAGTCAAAGAGCATGAATCAACATTCTTATAGCCAAACAAAAGACAAAAGCATTTTTTCAAAACACAACATTTTTTATTCAAAATCACTTAACACTAACCAACAACTCTAACATTTTTACAATAATCCAACAATATAACATCAAACATTTTTTTCAAATGACAAACATTTTTTTCAATTCACACTCTACTTTAAACAGGGCTGACAACGTTGTGAATGAAATTGTGATTTCCACTGTTGGAAGTCATTAGGCCATTGATGGACACTACGTTTCCTAGCTAGAGACAAAAGATAAGCATACTGGTCACAAAACCATCGATCTACTTTCACATCGTTTCTTGAAGAAGAACGAGGATCAAAATGAGTCACTAAATGTTCTAAGGAATAGCCCAGGCTGCGATGATCCAGAAAATACACACAATATTGTCCACACACCAACGAATCTGTGCCTTGTAATTTCACATTATTGAATCGGGTGGTCTGAGCATTTCTTCTCATAAAGTCAATGATATCGTCTTCCAAAGGAGGCAATCCATACGAATCGAAATATTCCACACATCCTTCTTGAGGAAAGTAGACGGCTACCCAGTGGGTTCCTGGGAGATGACTGTCGTCCGTGTTGATCACATAAGCTAGATGGTCTTGAGGTTTGCGATGAGGGAGTTCATCTTTAGCACAGACGACAGGATTCCAAGAAGCCGTATACGAACTGTGGTTCAAACGGTAATAAAGTTCCCAGGTATCCATTTGTGTGGTTTTTTTTCTTCACAGGTAATAATAAGTCATCAATTCGATCCTGACTTTTTGCTTGAAAATGTCTGACAAATAACCGTTTCTTCGTTTCGTCTCCTCACATTGATTCAGGAGAGCTTCGATACGATGGATCTCTTGAGTGGTTAATGGTGGACAAGAATGTTCACGCAAGTCTTTATACCACTGGTGCAACACGACTTCGTCCGAGATGAGACTCCAAGCTTCGTCCAGATACTAGTCCAATTTTTCTTCTTGACTCAGCATCAGCCATTTATCGTGTTGAATTTGACTGGGATGATCGTTTTGACATCCATAGCACTCTTTCTTGATCAATTCCGTCATTTTTTCGACCTAGTGTTTGGCAAAACAGGAGACTAAATGGGCTTCTTGTTCTGGCCATCTAGACTTCATCATGACAACTTCTTCGTCTTTGTCTTGGGATTCTCCTTCCACGGTCTCCTCACATTCCATGTCCAAAGTTTCTCCACTAGGTAAAGAGGGATAACAGTCTTCCATGGCTTCTAATAATCTAGAATGACTTCTGTCAAACTGTTGATTTCTATGGTATGATCGAATTCTGCATACAGGATGACGTTCACTGTCTCTTTCACTTCTTCTGCAAACTGAAGTTCCACACGAATCTGACCAGATTTTATAGGGTGGAAATGTCCCTCGTCGCTGCCTTGGTCTGGAGTGAAATCGAAAGCCCACAAAACATAGCTTCCTGCGTAATCTTCGTACGTAATACCGTGACTGGTGTTGGTTCCTAACTGGCCGGTGGCTTCGTACAGGCACAAGTACGATCTCAAGTAATTCATTTTATTGGGAGAAAAGTCAGGTTCGAAAGGTCTGGTACACAAGGTCTTGCCATCGCGAGTGACTTCGATTTTCTTCACCTTGAAGTGTTGAAAGTTGAAAAGAATTTCATTGAAGGCTCCGTTGAAGGCTGAATTCAGGACAATACCAAGGATTAAACGCTTGGGTAACTGTCCTTGAAACAGATGATCTTCGATCATGGAATGATGGCTAGCGGGAATGGTGAAGGTTTTTACTTCCACCCGTCGGATGGGATACTTGGCGGTCGTTCTGCTCAACGTTTGACTCATGTCGTTTCCCACTTTGGGTAACACTTCCACGCGTCGTACGTAGAGTTTGACCTCCTCGATTTTGCTTTTAGGATTGCCAGCAGCAGTATTAGCCAACAAATGGAAAGCGGTACTGCTACGATTCAGTCTCAAGCGAACATTGACACCGTTCAGCAAATATTTCTCTTGCAACCACATGTCCAAATGCAAACGATCCATCAGTTCTAAACTGTGTCCATCTTTGATTTTGTTTCGTCTTTCCTCAAAGCCGTCATTGCTTTTATCTAATGTGTCAAACTTGCCCGCTTCGTCAGGTTCCCATAGCACACAGGCATTGCGATGAGCATTCTTGGCATCTATTCTGTACGTCAAGAGATTTTCCAGGTAGGCACGGTAAGGGTAAGTATCCATGCTGCTGCTGACAAGTTTGTTATTCAAGTACAAGTCCACTGAGCTGAACAAGGAATGCATGAAATTGTTGACCGGAGCTATATTATCAGTGTCTTCTACTCCACCATCATCCTTATCTAGAACTTTGACTTTCAGGTACAGGTAACTGCTACTCAGATCGATGTAATCTTCGGGCTGTCCCTTGATTTCAAACTCGATGGGAGCGGAATCTGTCAAAGAGGAGACGGGGTGAAATTCCACCCATTGGGATTCTTGCATGGTCATCATGGTGGGGGGCATGGCAAACAGATCCAGTTCCGACTTGGAACAAGCGCAAGACTCTCGGTGCATCATTTTTTTCTGTGTCTCAATAATCGAAAACGTCTAAGTCTCGAACGGTTCTTCTTTTCTTGGCCTTTCTAGCTTTAGACGTGTGAAGTCTGGTGAAAGGGTGTTTTCTTCGTCGTCTCTTTCTGCCTTGTCCTTGCTGAATGCTTGACTCAGTAGCGTGCAGGACATTTATAGGTGTGTCTCATCGGCCCAAAAGGTCTTTACCCGTTTGTAGCAAGACATTTTTGCCTGCCCTCATGAAGGCTTCTTTGGGGTTTTGTTTGTCGATGATGACATTTTGGAGAAATTCTTTGCCTTGTGTCAGTGCGGCATCTTTCAAGGCGTGCAATCCGCGTGTCACCATCGGTTTCAACACCGGAGCCACCGAACGAAAAGCCGATTTTAACATATCTCCTAAACCGTGTCCTCGCTGTCGAGCAACCCCTCGGTACACTGGATACATGACTTACGAGTCGTGAGAGAACCGTTTTCGAAAATGGAGTTTCACCGTGACCTTTCCTTTGGTGAATGGAATATTTTGTCCCAAATCTCCTTTTATAGCAATGTTGACCGTGTCCAAATACGACTTGCTGACAGGCAAATAATGAGGATGTACAAATTCGCGGTGAACGTGGTAAGTGTTTCCACCTTCCTCGTCAGTGACCGTGGCAGAATTTACTTTGAAAGGAATGACACGCAGTAAAGGCACGGAGGTGTGTCCCACCACGTTGTACTCCACCACATCGGAGTACACGAAGATCAAATTCAGTCCCTGGTTCAGCTCTACCGGGAAACGAAAATACCTTGCAAAATGCCAGTTGTTGTCAATGTCTACTTTCTCAAAAAAATTTTTGGAGTGCTTATCCGTGACCAAATTGAGGTCTCCACCCAAAATGTCATACAATTCAGGGCAAAATTTAATACGTATACTTTTTTCCTCACTTTCAAATTTGATGAGTAGACGGTGAGACAGTTTGTGGTACTCAGTGGTGACACGTTTATTTAGTTTGGTCAGAACTTTGTCAAATGCTGCATAGAATTTGTCAGCGATGGCCTCCACCAGATGTTGACCACTAAAATAATGGCCTGAGTTAATTTTAAAGTGATAAACGTAAAAAGGAGGAGAAGTGTCACTGCTGCGGGGTATTGGGGTCTTGGGAAGTGATTTATATTGAGAAGTGGTCATCATGGTTTGCTGCACTGTTGGGTCCAGAATTTCGACGTCAAAATTGTTTTGTGTTTCAGAGATGTTTTTGATTTGTGTTGGGTAAATCATTTCTACCACTTCCCAATGGGCTTCGTGATCTAATGGGATGGCCTGAGGTAATTTGGCCGTGTAACAGCACAACGTGTTGTGGGGAAACACCTCCATGGAACTGTCACTGGGTAAGGTTAAGTAAAATTGGTTTTGGTGACTCATAATTCCAGAGTTCTGTGGCTGTCCGAGGGGTTACTGGACGTCAGAGGCGTGTCTCCGCTCAAAATGGGGTTCTGCTTGTGGTTGTTGTTGAAGTGGTGACTGACACTGGCACTGGACACAAGGTTCCCGTGGTTCCCGTTCGAGGAGAATTTCAGGGAGGGATTGGGAAGCAGGTAATCGATGCAACTGCTTAATAAAATGGTCCACAATTGTTTGTCTCCTTGTTGCAAACTCAAATTGGCAATGGCTGCCCCGATGACACAATACACCACGAAGATTTGGCAGAAAAAGACGATTTGCGTTTTAGGCACACGTTCTCCGCTCCACACCCACAAGGGTTGTTTTTGTAATCTTGCATAGAAGAACTGGGTGAAGGAGTGGTCGACGTAGCTGCGTCTGTGTGAAAGGGCATGATGGTCACTTCTTTTTATAGTCGATGACTTGCGAAGCGTCGATCCAAGAATCAAAACTGGGTGGATATCCTTTCCAACGTACTTTGACTTCTTTGACACGTCGTTTGCCCACTTTACGGGTTCTGCGTTCGAGAATGCTTTCGATGTCGTACACGTCGTCTTCTTTTTGGTGACACGTTGTAACTAGGGCAAATAAAACGTTCCTTTGAGCACTTCTCCGTTCATGTCTTCCAATTTATAGACGGCAGGATGACGGCCATGCACTCGTCCAGTGACACGAAACAATTCGGTGGTCCAGTTAGGTAAGTAACCTTTGTCGAAAGTGCGTTTGGTTTTGCCAATGCGCACCCAATCTCCTACGGCCAACTCTCCTTTTTTCTTGGGGACAGTCCTCGTCGGGGACGTACCAAACAGGCGCTCAAACACCAGCACTTCGTTGTCGGGAGTCACTTCTTGCGGGGCACGTCCGATGCTTCGATGGTAAGATTGGTTGTACGCTTGCACCAGGTGCGGTAAGATGTCGATGTACTTCAGAGTGTGGTGATGTGTAAAATATTTCCACATGCGTTCTTTCAAAGTGCGTTGAAAACGTTCCACGATGCTGGCTTTGGTTTCGGGATTCTCGGTGGTAAAAAAATGAATGTCACGTTTCTTTAATTCTTTTTGGAAAGCTTGGTTCAGAAATTCGGTGCCTTTGTGCGTTTGCCATTGAAGAGGGTGACGACCGCTTTGTTTCAACACCCGTTGCAGGGCTCGCACTAACTCGCTACTCGATTTGGAAGTCAAGGGTACGACCCAGGCAAATTTGGAAAAGACGTCGATGACACAAAACAAATATTTGTAGCCACGATTGTAGCTGGCCAAATGAGAGACATCGGCTAAGTCGGCTTGCCATTGATGATCGATGCCTTCCACTCGGGTGCGACTTCTGGCAAACTTGCGTCGAATGGGTTTGTGTAAAGTGTAAGTAGCTTGTTCTTGTAACCATCGTTGCACTTGAGGTAAATGGAGACTTTTCAGTCGAGTTTTGGCAGCACGATACAATTTTTGAACTCCTACGTAACCTGCAGGATGGGAGGGATCGTAGTAAATGCTGGCTAAGACTTTTTCCATTTTTTGTGTTTGTGTGTTAATAAGGCACCCACTCTTGGAAGATGCTACTCTTTTTCTCTTGGGGTAGTTTTTTGGATTGTAATGCTTTGCGTGTGCGACCGGCACTAGGTGTCGAGGAGGAGGAGAATGTCTGAACAAGGGATATTTTTTCTTGTTTCACTTCTGTCTTCACCTTCTTTTTCTCTTCGGATGAGGAAGGGGTGGTCATCATCTTTTTAATCCATCCGATTCTGGAGGTAGGTGGTGCTGTTAACTTGCGTACTTTTTCTGGTGGAGTTTGAAACCCTTCCTCTTCTTCTTCTCTTTTTTCTGTCTTGGGCACTGGCAGTAGTAGTGGTGGTGGCAGTGATGGTGCTGGACTTTTCATCAAGGTCTTAAAATCTTTCAGAGTGGGTAGAGCTGTTTTGTCTAAAACTTTCTGGTGAAAGAGTTGCAGTCGTTGCAAGAGTTGACCGTACTTTTGCGATTTTTCTGTTTCGGACAAATCTTGGCGATCCATCAAGGACTGCAATTCGTGTTGTAACTGGAACATCTCGCTCAAATTGGGATTGGGAGGTAAATGCGGAGTGTGTTGTTCTTGCCAACGATGGTATTCCATCCATCGTTTGTAAGGCACTAAAGCTAGTTTTCGTCCTTCCATGGGGTTGTCAGGGGTCGATTCTGAGATTTTGGGACTTCAGAGGGCCTTTTTATCTTGCTCCCACCAGTCCTCCCAACATGGTTCCCAAGACTCCTTTCAGTAAGGGGCCTAACAAGAGGGGTAAAATGCCTCCACGTTGGACCAACATCTTCTTCTTTTGACGGATGGGAATTTTCTTTTGAACCATTTGGCGAAGAACGTGACGATGTTTGTCTAAGCATTGTTTCTGGTGTTTGGACAAAGGGATCGTGCCTTTCAACATGTTCAAACAACATTCGCACACGGTATCGATGACCTCTTTGGAGGCTGATTGAATGAGTTTTTTTCGTAGGGGTGGAGAAGCTTTGGACAGGACAGATAACATGTCCCCAAGTTTGACTAAACGAGGAGGCAGCCCTTTCCTTTTCTTTCCTTGGGGTTGTTTAGAAGAGGGATGTTTTCTGGAGGGTGACATCTTCAGGAGCACCAAAACACTAATACCCTACTTGGTCACACACCTTTTTTATAATGGAACGCGTCGCCACTGATTGTCTTTACGTCGTATTAGTTTGAGGACAGGCATGACACGTCGTGCAGGGGTACGTAACGGACTAAATCGAGCCAGTTCTTGCTTGGACAAATCCAGTAAACTTTGTAACATGCCCGATCTTTTTTGAACTTTGATTTTGGGAGCAGGTACTTTGTGAGCAGCAGCCACTGTCACTAAATTGGAGGGTCCTGCTACTGGGGAAGTTCTTGGGGTCATCAACGGAGAAGTTCTTGGTGTGATCAACGTCTCCAAGTACTCTTCAGTTCTTGGTGTCATCAACGGAGAAGTGGATGAACGTGAGGCTGCCGGATACGCGGTCACCGCCGTGGCAGGTCGTGGTTTGCGAGTGTAAGGTTGCGTCCTGGCCGAAGTGCCTCTCTTGTGACTAGTTTTCTTCTGTGGGCTTTTCTTTTTCTGGGGACTTTTTCTCTGTTTCTTTTTCTGGGGGCTTCTTTTCTTATTCCGGGGTGGTGTCTGGTAAGAGGAGGGTCCCGCCACTGGAGAAGTTCTCCTTGGGGACCTGGTCTTTTTCTTCTTCTTGGAGCTTCGTTTGACTTTTTTCTTGGGGAGAAGTTTGGGGGCATTAGGATCCCATCTTAAGAGAGAGCGAATGATGACCCCTCCTAGAGTACCGCTCCCTCAAGGTTTCAAAATGATTTGTTTTTTGGTTTGAGTGTCGATGCGGGGATCGGCCAGTTGGGTCAAAGCGACTTTGTTTCGATCAAAAAAGCGTTTGGTTTGATGAGGAATCTGAATGATTCCTTGGAGTAATTGACGTGCCGTCACCGTGAACCATCGTAAGACTTCTTTGAGACTAGCTTCTAAGACACGAGCTCGTATTTGTGGATTTTTTTCTCGACTGATGCCATACAAGGCACGAATCAATTTGACGGGAAGATGCGACTGAAGGGACGTCATGTTCAAAATGTGTGTGAGACAGAAGAAAAGGGTTTGAGGTTTTTATAGATTTTTTTGTGGAGTGAAATTAAGTCGAGGACGGAGACGTGTACAGGACAGGCCCTCCGTCTTGGCACCAGTGGTGAAACAAGTGGGTACGAAATCGCAAATCATCGGGGTCGTAGGTTTCAAATCGACGAGTAAATAGGCGTGTGGAGTTTGAGTGGCATCGTCGTACGCCTGAGTCAGCCAAGACGTTCCTAACTGTTTGGCTAAGACTTGCACTTGCGATTTATCTCGAGGGCTTTTAAACAAGACCACGTAATGCGCATTGAGACTGATGGTGCGATGGGCTTTACTTTGTTGAAACAAATATTGGGTGATGTAAACGACACTGGCATTACGGTGATGCCCTTTGCGCGTGAACCACAGTTTAATTTCTTCTTCGTCTTCTCCTAACATGTCGTCAAAAATGACCTAATGGGTTTGACGGGAGTCAGAGACGATGCCGTCGTCTTCTTTAGGAATGCCTTCCACAAACACAATGGAATCGCCTTGACTTTCTCGCAAGAGGCTGTACGCCGATTGCCACTCTTTGTAACACCACACGATCCGCTGAGGTGGCCGATCGATCAAATGATGTTTATGTTCGATCAAACGTTTGACGAATTCGGTTTTGCCTGAACCGCTAGGTCCAGCAATGAGCATGTTAAAGGGATGGCGAAGATGCAAAGCCTCCCAACTGGCACGATCTAAGTGTTCGTCGATGACTTTGACAGTAGAGGAAGAGGGAGCAGAGACAGCAGAGGTTGCCATAGTGTTAGGAATGTCACTTGTGACACGAAAACAAACAAGACAATAGTTTATATACTTTTTTTCAGGACACGTTTATTGAATGTTTTAAACATGAATACGAAAGACAAAAATACATAAAAGCCAAATAGTTATGTACAGCAATAAAAAACACATCAAAACGATCAAAGTGGAATATAAACAAGTCTCTGTACAACATGTTTTGGGTAACCAAGATGTCCTAGGGATAATGTGTAATGTTCTTACAGTCTCTACATGAGCTATTGTCACACAAGTGTCCTCCCGGAATGGCCTTTCAGGAATGTCCATGACAGTCCTGTCCTGAAGCGAGTGGTTGTTCTCGGTGACGGGTTCTTCTGGTACTGTCACTAACACGGGCTTAAGAGTGACTTTTTTCCTTGGACGCTTGAATGTGTAGGATCACTACTCTTTAGCATAATGGGCCACTTCTTGGGTCTTTCAGGCATGTCCACGACAGTCCTGTCCTGGGTGAAGGGTTCTTCTGTCACTGTCACTAACACAGGTTGAAAAGTAACTTTTTTCCTTGAACAACTCTCGTGCATACTGGGCCACTTCTTGGGTCCAAGCCTCAAAACCCCATTTTTTTCAGCCACGGACATCTGTCCAATGGGGGTGTAAGTCACAAGCTACACACACATCGTCATACACGTCTTCGGTAGCTAAAAGTTGACGAATCTTTTTCTCCCGTAGAGGTCGAGAAGTATCCAGATGAAAACGCAAGGCTTTGAGCAAAAGAAGTCTTTCGTGACCATTTAAGGCCATCAAGATGATAAGTATTGTTCGTAAAAAGTCCACAAGGAATCGGCTGGTAAACGAAATCCCAGAAAACAAGTCACTAAGACACACACTATGCGTCGTCCCAAATTGATTGGATACAGTTCTTGTAATAATTGATGGTAATGATCCACGGTTTGAATATGATCATTGACTTCCTTCCACGGAATCTGTTCAATCACTTGTGACATAAGCCGTGGCATGGATTCCTGTTTTTATACTCTCTTTTTTCTGAAGCAATACACGTACATTCTACCCAGACATCTTCGTTCTCCAGTAGGAAATATAGAATACTGTAACCTACAGTTCAAACTTCGATTAGAAGTTTTCTCTTCCACTAAGCAGGTTCCACGTAACATATGTTGGTAATCCTTTAACTCGTCTTCCTCAATGCGTTGCTCTAGGTGAATCTTCAAGTAACCAAATGACGAACATTTCGTTCATTCGCTAACTCACTAACAAGGTCTGACCACTGAAACAATTTCTGACGAATCAGTTCTTTTATACCATTCAGGTACCAGTGGTTAAAGATCTGGTGACGTAACGGATGCAACTGTTCTTTACGTTTGACTTGTATTTTGACCAGCTCTCGGTAAATGCGTTCTCTCAACTCCACAGGCAAAGCACGAATGTTCTCTTGTAATGTATCCATGAATAGGTCAGTCCGTACAATTCACAATCTTCTCCTAGAGCAAAAGTAGTCTACATAGTGAGTAATTTCTGACCACTGCCATTCAGGGTAACGTCCAAGAATGTCACTGAACTCTTTTGATGTAAACGGTCTAGAGTAATACAATAGGACGAATGCACACTTGACCCAAAGAAATCTAACACACTGGTTGACTTTTTTCACTTTCCTCTTGTGATGGTTGACTTTTTTCACTTTCCTCTTGTGAATTTCTCGACACAAAAGTTCTACAGTGACCCATTGAGATTTCACTCTGGCAAACCCCTGCCAAACGTCTTTGTAAATCTTCTCTTGTAGTTCTTTAGGTAATGATTCAATATCGTTTTTGAAATGAAGTTTAAATACTGGTCTCGGTGATGTCCAACATTTGACTCCTAACCAAACTGGTTTCTTCTTCGTCAACGACATGGTAAGTTACTTTAATGTCTCGGTCCCACTAAAGGTAAGTAATGACAATTCGGTGACCATCGAGCATGTTCTACGTAGGCCGAATCTTGCGGTTCCCAGTGGTGAAGTGACACACCGCAACTGAAGCACTTGACTTTATCTCCTTCGCCCAAGTAGAAAAATCCGGCTCTGGCTAATTCTTCGGGGGTCGGTCCTCCCAGATACTTAGGCCATTTTCCTTTGAACGATTGAAGACGATTTTCAAAGTCGCAGTATTCCGACAAACGCACAGGAAACGAATATTCGTCTTTCACAGGTTCGTTTCGATGAGGGTTGGGTGACATGGACAGGAGTTTGCTCAGGGCTGGATGACATCTGTAGGGGGGTAGACGTGAAGGTGAACATCCACCTTTAAAACGAAACCCAGTAAAATCTCCAAGAGGACGAGCGGCATCGCTTTCGCATCCCTCAGGTTTGGCACGCACAGCATCACTTTCCATGATAGGGGTAGTGAGAACAAAGTTCCCATGATGCTTTACGGCATCGCTAAGGTCACAACGTACAGCATCGTACCCATCGCAAGGCTCACAATCGCATTCCACTTCCGAAGCCCCACACTTGAATTGTGCCTGTCTAAACTTGTTTTGTGTTTCTCTGAAAGTATTCATCTTGTTCCCTCGGTGTTGGTAGTCCCAATGAACTATCGATCTTGACCATAGCCCCTTTTTATACTAGTCGCAATGCAGTCTCAAGCTTGTACATCGTTCCTTTTTTATGTTTTTTATGTCTTGTTTTGGAAGGTACAGTCTCTAAGGTACCGTCATCATTGTACCGTAATGTCATGGGTGGAAAGGCCATAGAAAGGTAAGGGCAGTGCGGAGACCATCGAGTATGTTCCAGAATAGCTGAATCTTTATAGATACATAGATCCATTCGTAACTTCAGGCCACAAGCAAAACACTGTACTTCATATCCCAATCCTGACTCAGGCCCCAAGTAGACAAATCCTGTTCTAGCTAAAATATGCGAAGAAGGTAATCCTTCGCTATCCGTAGCCATTTCTGAAACGTGTCCAATCGACGGGCACAATCACAATAGTCAGGCAAGAAAACCGGAAAATGGTAGGGTTTGAACTTGGAGTTCTCATCGGGTTTATCACTCGATTCTTGCTGTGGCGAAGTCATCCTTCTGGTGGGTGGCTATCCGCTTACAACCAAAGTTTGATACCAACATGTCCATACGGCAAAGTAAAATGATTGGGCAGTCGCACTCGCTTCTGGTACACGATTTGATAGACTTTTTCCAAGGGTCGACTGACGATGTGGTGAGTGGGTAAACGTACAATCTTGTTCGGTTGATAGGTGGTCACTTTAAAATGTTCATCCTCTCCCGATTGCAAGGCTTCTTTCAGTACCCCAAAGTTGACCACACAACTGGTACGATAATTCAGAGTCAATCCCTTCACTTTGCACGTCGTGTGCACTTCTCCTTGTGGGTCCCGGTATTCGTAACCGTAATTTTTAGGACCACCACTGACGAAACTTAGAATCTTGTCGTCGGGATGCTCGTCTGTCCAGGCTCCTAAACGGTCTCCTTCGATGTCAGGGTGCTGTTGACTCGGGTGATGGATGTAAATGCAACTGTCCGTGTCAAAGTACAGGACGCGTTCCCCTAACAGTTCTAAAGCTTCGTACAATTTTAAGCGAGCATGGGCTGTCACGTAAGCCGCAATGATGACATTTCCAAAAGGGTCGTCTTGTACAAAGTCCAGATCTTCTTCGTAATTGACCAAGATCGAATCCTCGCGAACGACGTCCACGTGTTTCATGTATTTGGTTTTGTCGTGAATCATCTGAAAGTAGCGGGAAGGTTCAGTCAAATATTCCGTCTTGGGTAAACACGGACGTTGTGCCATTTTTCCCCACAAGCAATTTAACATCACGATCTCCTGCCTTCGTTTTTCTCGATGTGATCTAAAGTGATGCCTTCTTGTTCATAGTTTTTCTATTTGAATTTTATTTGGTCTTCGGGAGTGTAACACCAGGAAGGATAGCCACTGGCTTCTTGCTTCAGTTATAAAAAGGTATCCACGTAGTCAGCGAAAATGCCTTTCTGACTGGGGTCACCCTTGTGGTACTGTTGTGTCTTGGGAATGTGGCAAATTTCGTACACTTCTAACAGTTGGTATCCCATGTCCAGAGCTTTGAACAATTCCACGCTAACCCACGTCCCCGTCAAGGCACGTTCTTCCTGGGTGTGCTGACAAGGCTGATCTTGGTTGCACGTTTCGGCACAAGTACGGCACAAAGGAAACATCAGTTTGCCTTGGCAATGGTGAGGTAGCACGGGATGGTACAAGTCCGTGGGCGGCAAAACTTTACACTTGATCAAACCTTCGTATTGTCGAATGTTTTTCAGGTCGATGTGTTCCGTCAGCAATTGCGGGTGCCCTGCAGGAAAGTGACAATATTTGCACACGTAAGGATACAGCGAACACACGTCCAAGTATTTGATTTCTTCTCCTTTCTCTTCGTCGGCTTGGTACAGCAAACAGGTGGCATTGGTTCTTCTTCCGTACAAACTATCCCTCGGGTTCAGCTGGTCCATGAACTGGTAACTTTCCACGAGGCGTTTAAACTAGGGAACGGTTTTCAAACGGTTATCGTACTCGTGTTCCCACATTTCCACCACTTGGTATCCTTCCTCTTCTAACTTTAGGCTTCGCTGACAAGTGGCCTGGTACAAGTCTTCCATGGTTCGTTGTAAAAACTGAATTTTAGTGCCACGGTCAGGGTAACAGACGGGACATCCATGGAATAAGCAACCGTTAAACTCGTACACGATCTTGGGGTTTTCTAAGTCCCAGCCATCGACCGAATGCGTTCCGATGGTCTTTTCGCCCCCTCCGTTGCGGGCATGCTGAATCCACTTGTCTTCCTTGTCGCACAAGTAATGTAACCAGCGTAGGGCTTTGACCGAGTATTGACGTTTGACATAGTGGGTCGTTTGAGGGCTGATGACAGCTACGGTGTTTTCAGGCATGAATCGTTGTCGATACACTAAGGAACACGCTTTGGCAATGGTGCAAGCTTCTTTCAAAGGATCGACCCCTCCGTGTTCCATGAACAGTTCTCGAAATTTTCCACAGCAACGTCGTAAAATTTCCACGTCGGAACGACAATACTTCAGCATTTCTTCCTGAAAATCGAAAGGGTCCGAGGCGTGAGCCTGGTACCAAGCGTAGAAAGCTTCTCGTTGTTCGGTACGCATGTTGTCGGGGTCGTAATAGTGAGCCTCAGGTAAATGGGGTAGAACGGCGAGTTGATTGGCTTCCGTATTGAAAAAGTGTGGAAAGTACCCTTTAGCCATTTCTGTCATTCCAAACGTTTTAGGCATTCGGCTCAAAGGCATGGCCAAGTAACTCATCGAATCTTTAAACTGTACTTGTCCCACTTGCATGAAAATGATTTTGGCTCCGTTCAAAGTCACTTTAGGACGCTCGGTGCTTTGTTCCGTATAGTATCTCAAAAATAACTGTCCATCGTATCCGGAGAAATTGTGAGCCATCACCGTGGCATGACGATGACAATCTCCGTAACGTTCGATGTCCTCTTGACTCCACGTCTTGTCGATGGGGTCTAAGACCCATCGAGCGAAATCGGCTAGCGTGTTCGGTCCCCGAAAGATTTTTTCACGTCCTCCAGGAATTTTACTGCAGTGAGGGCAATGACTGAAGATAGGTTCTTGAATGCACTTCTCGCACGCTCGATGAGCCACGCAGAAATTAGGAATGTGAATGCCAGTCTCTTGCATGCATTCGAAATCGAAAAAGATGAAATTGCCTTTCTTCTTGTGTCCATCCTCTTTCTTTGGTGGGGGTTGGTATTTTTGCACGTAGCATTGGTGTTCCAAGTCCACGATGTGGTGACAAATGTGACATTTTTTCTTTCCTGAACATACGTGTGCCTTGGCATTATTGGTACGTAGGCCTTGTCCACACGTAGGGCACAATCTCAGCAGTTGACAAGCACATTTCTGCTGTGAACCTTGCGTCTTCAGATGTTGTTGGTAACAGGCAGGGCTGACAAACGTGCGCAGACAAGTTGAACAAGGCACTGGTCCTTCGCTCAGACAGGGTTGAGAGGCCAAACATCCGGGGCATTTCAATCCACAATGTTTGTGTTGCTCTCGATTATTATAACCATGGTCACATTTCTCACAGCAATATTTGTATCCCAGGAATCCGGTGATACTGGTAATGGTATCGAAATGTTCATCGTGATAATAGACATGAATGTATTTTCCATCCTTAAAATCTTTCCCTCGAAACAACAGAGGCCCGCGCATTTCTTGAGGGTACACTTTCAAGGTGTATCGTGGAGCTAGGGCATCTTGCAATTTTTGCATCTGAGGAATGCCACAGGGTGTGTCTTTGGACAGTCCGGCTTGTTGTAACAGGAGTTCTGCTTCATTTCGTTGGTTGGCTCGGTTCGATTTTCGAATGTTTTCCCAGGCTCTTTTCCATTCTACCGTGTCGTTCTTGTTGGCATAGGTTCCTCCCACCACGATAGCCCTGGCTAAACACATCTGGTCTTGAGGGTTGTGAATTCGGACGAGGCTCGTTTTGGTGATGCGAAGGTCGTTCACCAATAACACCTTTTTGCGGCCAGTCCCTTGAGGAGGAGAGACGTGGGTCATGTCCAGTGTGGCTTTTCCATCGGTGATGTCAAACTCATCATTGGATTGTTGTACGTGTTGAATCTTGTCCATGTCTTTGGAAGCAGTCAATTCTGCAGGGGTGCTAAACTCGATCCAAACAGGGGATTTCAAACCGTCGTGTTGTATGGAAAGTCTCAAGCGATCGTCTTCTTTGGGTTGACATTGTCGCTTGAGTGTGGTGAGCAAAGAATCCCACACCCCAGTGATGAAACCTTCTGCTTTCTCTAACGGTACTTCCGCCTTGAAATCTTTAAACTTCACTGAGTATTTGTAAGCCGCGGTTCTAAATTTTCTAGAGGAGCGCTTTTCCGTCTCTCGAATGGAATAGTACTTTTCAGGGTTGACTAAGGGTGGTGAACTTTGTTTAGAGGGTTCGGATTCTGGTTCACTCATGTCCTCTTCAAAATCACTGGCATGAATTTGTGCCAAGACTTCAGCCCTGGTACGAGGCGATAGATCACGTTTCTGCCTCTTACTTTCTTCTTCTTTCTTCTCGAATGAATAGGATCGTTTCATCTTGAGTGCAAAACGTCAAATGACTCAAGTTTAAACACCATGGCTAATTTACAGTCATGGCAGACCAGCGTATATAAAAGGGTGTGTGTCTTGTCCTTTCACTATTCTTTTCACTCTCAAACCGAGCACAACGATGGAAGAGACTAGCCAAATCGAACGTTTCATCAGAGCTTTGCGAGGGGTCATTAGAAAATTCTCTTCAGACCAGCCGACGGACTACTCTCCTTCCTTTCGAGATAAAAGTGAAGATACTTGCTATATCTGTCAGAAGAAAGGGCATTGGTCTGCAGAGTGTCCAGACCGTCAAAAAAGAAAAAAAACAGGGGCTAGAAAAGACAAAAGTCAAGATACCTGTTATTATTGTCAAGAAAAAGGACATTGGTCTCCAGATTGCCCAAAAAAGAAACAAGAGGAGCCAGAAGAAAAGAGGGATTCTTCAGAAGAAGAGAGGGATTCTTCAGAGGAAGAAAGCAGACAGGTGAAGAAAAAGAAACAGGAGAAGAAAAGAAGAAGGGAAGAAAGTGAGGAGGAATAGGAGGAAAAGACTGTGACGGTGAAGAAATTAAAAAAAAAACAGAGAGTAAACAATGAGACAGAAGAAGTGTATGAACTTTTTTAAAGTGCTCTGTTGTGAATTGTGAATTGGATTGTAACTATTGATAAAAGAATACATTAATTATATAAGGTAAGTGTCTGAGTTTTGATTTTAAATAAGAAGCTACACTCACGCATTCATATACACGTACTATAGGGGTAAAATTTTTTTTTTTTTTGGTTGATTTTTGAGTTATTGGCAATTGAAAGTCTATCTCTTTTCGAGAGAAGTGGGTGGCCCTGAAAAGGGCCTTTGGTTTTTGGTGTAGGGGTGAGTTTAAGCAATCAACTTTAACTGTCTTAAGCCTTTGCCACGGCCGAGACCTACTTCTGGACTGCGTACTGTTGATGATGATGATTTGGTTGAAATCACTAAGGGTGGTACGGTAGGCTTAGTCACAGGGTTGACGTGTTTAGCTCGGGAAGGTCGTATTCTCTTCGGTCGTAATAAAGAAGTCTGATACATTTGTTTCAGACTTCTTAACTCCGATAAAATGTCCAACAGTACCGTGACCGTTTGATTTTCACCCTCTCGTTTCTTTGCTGCTACTTCTTCTTCTTCTTGTTTTTTCTTACATCTTCTTCTTGCTGCTGTTGCTGTAGGAGAAAAGCTTGTTCCGCTTCCTTTTGTCGTTGTATAAATTTCTCCAATTCTTCTTTCTGTCTCTGTCTAAAATTCTCCACTTGCGGTAATGAAGGTGACGAAGGTTCCGGAACAAATTCTTGCGAGGTAAGAAAATCCACAAAATCCCAATTTACCTCTTCTGAAAGTAAGTCCGGGTTCCCTTGGTCGGTATCCACTGCTGGTGCACCCCAATGGATCGTTTTCTGAGTTTCCGTCATGTTGAATCACTGTCTCGCATCGATTGACTGCACACAGGCGCTAGCGAATCTATATAGACCACGTGACGTCACAGACTGTTCTCTTCGGATTGGATGCGGACTAACTGAATTTTGTAACGCGTGTTTGGATTGGTCAATGAACTCAATCCATTTCAATCCTTCCTACCCCTATAAATAAGCGCAGTTCACTGCATTGATTCACCTGTTCTCGGTGCCTCAAGATGTGGACCACAGTCGAATCATCCACCCTTGTTTCTTCAATGATGTTTAGGACGGACATGCTAATGTATGTCCGATCCAAGTGGACAGTTGTCCACAAGTCAGACACCAGTCTGTGGATACGAAGAGTGTACGTGGAGAGACAAGGTTGCCTCAAGAGGACACTGATTTTTGGCCCTCGAGTAAGACGCAGCTTGAGGACAAGAAGATGCCGCAGATGCCCTTTATGTTAAGGGCATATTAACATAAACCCAAAGGCCCTTTTCAGGGCCACTCATAGGTCTCGAAAAGAGATTGACTTTCCATTGCCAACCCTCTTTTTTTTTTAAAAAAAAACAAAACAAAAAAAACAAATCCCATGTTAATTTCCCCTTGTCCCTAGAATGGATATTTTTTTTTCTCCCATGTTCAATTACCCTTGTCCCTAGAATGGATATTTTTTCTCCCACGTTCAATTCCCCTTGTCCCTAGAATGGATATTTTTTTCTCCCATGTTAAATTCCCTTGTCCCCAGAGTGGATATTTTTTGTTCCCATGTTAAATTTTCCATAGTCCCCAGAGTGGATATTGCCTTTTTAACATGGAACTCCCCTAGTCCCTAGGGTGTCCCCCTTCACTACTCATAGTCGCCCGCACACAGTAACGTGCTAACGGGAAGAAGAAGGGAGAAGGGAGGTTTCCCCTGGCGCCAGAATTCCCTAGGCACTAAAAGCACGGGCGCCATAGGTTTTTGTGTGCCAAAATCCCTTTGGGAGCATCATCGTCTCCCCGGGCGTCATTTATCCCCAGTATGCCAATGCCCGCAAGACCCTTGTTTTCACCTCTAAACATGTTTTGACCTACGTCCTTAACACTCAATAGCTGACCACTACATGTACCCCGCCCCAATATATATGCGGGCGTTCTTGCTTTTGTGTCTAGAAATGGTAACGCTGCAACGAAAAACCACAAACTACAGAAGGCCCTTAAGTATATATAATTTTCAATCTAACTTGTCTTTATTTAGCTGCCATTTTCGCAATTTTTAAATTGTGTGATATATGCAATATCACACTGCTCATAGATGATAAAAACGTTTTTTTTCGTTTTTTATTTTACCTCGAAAAACGCGTTTTTTTACGTTTTTTTATTTTTTTGCGTTTTTTATATGACTTCATTCACACGAAAAAGTGAAACCATATGCAGTGCAAGAGAGTGCGAGATGTAGTGTTTGTGCATGCAAATCTTCGCCTAAAGGAAAAGCTGGACAATATAAATTATATGGAAGAAACCATAGAGTGGTCAGGTCAGTCAGATGGTGATAACGACATTGAGTGAAAAAAAATTCAATGTTATCTGGACTACGGTTTAAAACTTTTGACATTTTTTCATATTTGTATCTCTGAAACTTTAAAACTGGTATGTAGCGTGTAAATAAGTAAAATATTGATTTTGTGTTGCCTAAAAACTACTGGAACGTTTTTATTTATTTATTTATTGAGAAAAAAATGCGTTTTTTTACGTTTTTTATTTTAATTTTAACGTTTTTAACATATATGACACTGCTGTCATGTACCTTAACTGGGAAAGACTTTGAACGGTCGCGTCTATGCAGTTTACGCAAAGCTATTTACACTGCGAACCAGACTAATTTTTGCAACTGATCTTCGTTTCCATATTTGCAAGTCATTGTTGTTAAAACTCCTTCACCACCGGTAAAAATTGAAATTTTCTGATCAACACCGAGTGAATCTCGAGGGTGAAATTTGAAAACTGTAAAAAAACAATGAAGTTTTTCCGTTATTAACTCAGAACAAGAAATAAAAGTTATTAAGTATTGAAAGAAGACATTTGTCGTTTTGTTCTGCAGTGTTTTGTACACAATAAATCCGCATCATAATGCGTTCTTAATACAAGATAACAAAGCATACACTAAACAAAACATCAAAGTGTAAGGTGGGATTTGATCTCGGATATTTTGCGTCATCGATGTAATGCAATGGGATGATTTTCGTGTCAGAATTTGATCAAAATAAGGTTGTGGTGCTGACCCCTCTCGAAGAAACTAACGAGAATATATCTTGTTGTGTTGATATCAAACGCTATAACAGGCCACCAGTATATCTGGTACCGAAAACCCAGTGAAAAACCACAGATCCACAAGAAACTAAGGGTAAGCTTTCACAGATACCCATGTTGGCCGATCCTGAGACTCGAACCCACTTAAGTAAGATGTCAATGGTCTGTAAAGGCAAGCGCCTTAGATCAGTTGATCAATCGGGGGACCAGCTATAAAGGAGTAAAACCATGACAAGGTTAATGCCAATAATTACAAAAAAGGGGAACTACAAAGCAGACATTTAGCATAAATAAATTCTCTACTCAGATAGATGGTGAGCTTACATTTAGTTGTCAAGTTTAGAATATACAAATATAACAAACTGTCTTGAAATATTTTATTACTTAATATGAATCAACAATTGCTACATTCAATGTAACAATTCTGTGAAATGTATCAACATGAAAATAATGAAATCTATTGAAACGGATAACAACTATAAAAAACATGGATATCTGTAAACACGAGATTTATGAAAAGTATATTAAAAAAATGTGTTGTGTATTGTTTCTTACTGGAACTGTCACCCGAATAAATAGCATACACTGCAATAAAAATGTGTGCTATTCACACAGAATGATGGTAACCATCGTGTCATTAACATCTGTACAATACCACCTACTTGCTTTCAAGTCGAGACCAACTGCAAATAACACAGATCCCAATATGCCGTCGCATAATATATATATATATATGGTATGCATTGCATATACAAGGAATCAAACCACATGAAGTCGCGCCACAATCTATTACAACAAAATTCAACTTTTTATAATGATTGCTTTTTCCTATATGATAGGTAAAGAGAGAATTCAGAATGGATGAATGAAATGTTAAATTGGGGTCTGAAAGATATATTTTCATTTAAAACTCACCTTAGCAGCAAATTTATGAACCATGATATATGTGGAGGTTAAAGACGTAAAATCTGAATTGGCATAGAAGAACACTTAATTACTTTTGAATATAATTTGTACTCAAGCTTCAAAGTCATAAACTGAACAACTCTGTATATAAGTGGAAATTATGAAAATGAACGAAATATCCAATGTCAAAACTACTAAAATTTTAAAGAATTTCATGGAGTTCAATACATTTAATTCTGGATCATAGTGACGTAAATCTGAGTCTAAAGAAATGCCATCCCTGTTTGAAAATTATTTTGATCAAACGAAAAACAAATTGAGTAAAACTTATATAATCACACTACTTACAATGTAAAAACTAAAGATCAAAATATTTTAAATAAAAAACAAAGTAAGATAAAAGAATTTTGACAACAATAAACTTCCTAATTATAATTTTTTCATGCCAGAGACAAGTTGTTTGCTTTTTGTGTCTTGTACTTTCTTTATTGTCCCACTATAATAAATTTTGGGGGAAAATAGCATGATATTACAGCTTACCCAAGAAGATGTAATGCAAATATTCAGACAGGTCCTGAAAACTGTATCACCTTTTCTTTCAAACAAAATAAAATGACAAGTGGCACAACTTGCATAGCTTTGATTCAAAACTTCTTCACCTTTGAAAATGTTTATTACTAGCATCAAACCTAAGTGCACTTGAACACACAGGTATCAAAATTTCAAGTATAAACATTTGCTGAAATCCAATACAAAAAAGAGAAAGGTATACATCATACAGAGTTGTTGTCCTCATTTTAATTCTTAAATTTGGGGCATTCCTCATTTAATGATGATAATATATATAAATGAAACAATTTTGCTATTTTAAATGATTACATTTTTATAACACTAATTTATTTATATTAAAATTTAAATGTGCATATGATCTATTTTAAAATATATTGCTAACATATACCACTAATCATAACTAAATAAAACTTATAATTTTTATCACTTCATTGAAAAACAAATAGGAACAGATAGAATTTTTAAAAATCTGTCTAAAAAGTCATACATCAAGGGCTGCTTCAAATTTCAAATTGATAAGCAAACTAGCAGCAAGATACCATTCGGATGTGCAACAATATGTAAGGATGTATACATCACATATTTACTAAGGATGTATACAGCACATATTTATTAAAGGAATTACTTAGTAAAGAAATGATTGCATTTATTGATAAACTGAGAGAAAAAAGAAAAGTAAACTGACCATTAGAAATTAGAATGACATTATATGGCAGAAATAACACAAAGGCAGCATTGTAGAGATTAATTCTATTGAAGAATTCAACATTTGTTTGCAAGAGAAAACCTGTAGAAAAAATGCTTTCTAATATTTCAAAATTAAATCAAAATAAAAACCTATGCTCACATACAATTAGCCTTATATTTGAGGATTTGAGAACATTTACAGTGGTTTGACTGTTCATAAAAAAGTTTTACCAAACATATCAACTTAGCTGATTAAAATAGATATTTGTGATGGTAAAACCACCAAAATGTCATCAAATCCTTAAACATAAGATTGTTGTCCCCATTAACATGCTCAAATTATTAAACATATGACTGTTATCCCCATTAACATGCTTAAATTCTAAAACATGACTGTTATCCCCAATAATATCCTCAAATTCTTGAACACAAGACTGTGATTTCCAATAATACCCTCAAATCCTAAAAAATAATAATGTTATTCTCAAATCATCAAACAAAAGGCAGTTATCTCCATTAATATCATAAAATTCTTAAACGTAGGACTGTTATCCCCAATAATATCCTCAAATCCTTAAACATAAGATTGTTATCATCAATAATATCCTCAAGTCCTTCAACATAAGACTAAGCCCTTTCATTCTTACACACATTGGAAAACTGACTAAAAATAACGGAAAGTGTACATCTTTGTGACACCATGCCACTGGAAGACTTATGATGTCACATGGGGTTAAAATTTCTGACAGTGTGCTGTGGATTTTACTGCAGAAAATTCAGACATAACTCTAATTGGAAAACATGTTGTATTTGCAAGTGTGCTAAAATATTTATTTATAGAAAATGGTTCAGCTCTGATATCTTATGGTACAGAAAGCATGCTATATCATCAAGTAAAAAACTAACTTTGGAAAAGAAACTGTGTACAATGAGATCAAATTCAACTGAAAACCAAGAATTTTCTCGATGTGATTACTTCAGAACATTTTGTGTTTCGAAGTGCTGTATGAACATCTACTGTAGAGTTTTCATTCTAAATATTTCATATAGCTATTTCCAAACAGAATATATTAAATAGATCCTAATTTTATTATAAACTGCTGCAGTTAAGATTTTAAACTGAATCCAGTCAAATGAAACAAACTTATAAGTACATGTTTCAATATACCAGACTAAATCAGGGGTTGGCAACCTATGGCACACATGCCAAAAGGCGGTACGTCAAGAGGTTTTGTGTGGCACGCGAAGGGTAGCCAAAAATCTTGATTTTAATAGTGTTACTCTTGTACTGGTGGCACTCGCTCGTTCATTTTGTAATTAATCCAGAAAAAAAGTGGCACGCTAGACAAATTAGGTTGCTGACCCCATGTCTAAATTAAATAAATCATTTGGATAAATGATATTACAACTTTACTAGGTCCAATACTATTTATAGATTAGTTCTTATACATAATCACACAATTTTCTTGGTTTCCAGTATTACATTAGGCACTGAAGAAAGGCAGAGACAAGTGGTTTTTAAAAAATCAACTAAAAGACCTCCCCCACCCACTAAGAACTCTCAACATGGCATAGAAATCCACCGAATGCATGATTTTTGTATGAACCATACATATTAAGTTCCAGTGACCTATTAAAAAAAATTCTTTAGATGTCTGAGCCATGATCAAGTATCATGTTCATGCTAAGTAAATATAAAGTAGTCATGATAATCTTACTTTCAAAAACATGAAAATTATTTTGATGTGATGAATGAAATAACATGATTTTAATAAAATCTAGAAATTTTTTGATACCACTATAATGAAGATGGCACAATGGTGAAATATACATCCCAAACATGTGAAGAATTATATAGCTAGAAGATATGTAATGAAGAAAGTTTATTCAAGATGAGAGTAAATTTAGAATGTCTTGCTTATGTGTGAATTTTTTTAATTGAAAAACTAATTCATACTTTTTCTATCCAGAGCCCTGAAACATAGAGATTTGTATGGAATGATCTCATGAAATTCATGAGTCTGCATGATCTCATATGACATCACATTTGTACAATAATGACATAATGCAAGAAAAATAGCTTATGACTAATGACATACATACAATATTGCCATACAACAAAAATATCAATTTATACTATGTACAACATATAATAAAGTAATACAATGTAAAAATCAGTCCTTTCATAAAGTACCATATGCAATTGTTTATAAAAATGAGTCCAACTGCAAACTGCACCAACCCAGACCTGCCATCACATAAAGCTCCAGCAGATCTGAGTTTGTGCAGTTTGTTATGAGTAATTTGAAGAATGAACAAAATATATCATGATCTGCAGGAACATTATGTGACAATGGATTAGGGTCTTTGTTGCTTGCAATTTGACTCAATTTATAAGTGAGTATAAATGGTAATGATCATCTAAGTTGTACATCCTTTTACTTACAGATGCAAATTAATAATTTCATCAAACTGCATCAAACTAGAGGAATGGTGAGGAATTTTGCTCTGCCTCTTACTTCTACCCCCAAGACACTATCAAGATTATGGAAAAGAAAAGTGCACAAATCATCTGGAAATAGTGATAGTGTCTGGTCAATATGCATATCTTCTGATAATGATCAAAGTGATCCACTAAAAACTGAGAATCTTGCATTCAGCCAATGTGGGTATGTGAGAAAGCTTGCAAGTAACTTCTTGTGAGTCGGTGGTTCTTTCCAGGGTTTTCCTGGGTTCTTCCTCCACAATTAATACTGGCCGCCATGTACAGCCTATAATGTGCTGAAAAATGGAATTAAACCCCACAACAACAACAACAACAACAACAAAAATGGGGAATAGTTTTATTCACAAAGTTCTGTTCTATACTGCATCCAGCTGTAAGTTAAAAAGGGCAATAATTCTAGGGAGCACAAAGATTTGTTAATATGTGCATTTTTAGATGACTGGGATAATATATACAAAGTTCTGCTGTGATCCATTAAAAGCTGAAAGCCAGTCGCATTCACAAGATTGTCTAAAACTGCATTCAGCTGAAGGACAAAAAGGGAAATAACTCTAATAAAAACTGCAAGAATATACTTTATTGATGATGTCTGTAACAGGTACAAAGATTTATGGTAAACTATTGAAAACAGACTAGCTGCACTCATAATATTCTGTCATATGACTACATCAGGCTCAACTAAATAAAGGTCATTTACTCTAACACAATTCACAAGAGTGCAGTGATTTGTTATGCAAACCTTCAGATGATGACCATAAACATTGTTTCATGGACAGCCACTTAAAACAGTATGACTACTTGCATTCACAACTGTCTGTTATGGTGGCGCTCTACAGTTGCGTATTTTGCAATGGGTTAGAATTTCAAAGAAAAAGAATTTCCCCAGTTGTCCTCACTGGTTATACTGGCTATTTAAAAAAGACATTGTATATCTTAGGCATTGTTCAAAGAACCTTTGATTCCTTTTATTTTGGTGCATGATTGATGAGTAATAAATTATACACCTTGGCCTTACTCCAGATGTGCACCTTTCAGAAAACTGCCAGCTCCAAATGGTCATTTTCACTTGCTGGACTAATTCAGGCTTATTTTTTCAGCACAAGGAAGCAGTTATTTTAGTTAGCAGTGTGCTTTGATCATGTACAATTTCCATAAAAAAAAACAATATCCAAAGAAACGTTAGCCACATTATATCAAAGTTGCATATAGGTATGCCAACATTCTCTCCACCATGCATGTTTCAAATGCAAACAACTTCACCTTACATACATCACTCTCTTAAAAGTACATAATACTGCATGCAGCTGTAAGACAAAAAGGACAGTAACTCTTGCAAATCTTGCAATAGCAAAGTGATCAGATGATTGTTCTTGTTATAGGGTTCAAAGCCATTTTTCAGCAAAAGATAGGCTATACATGGCAGCCAGTATAACTGGTGGAGGAAGAACCCTGCCCTGGAAAAGCCCCGGGAAGAACCACCGACCCACGAGAAGCTACTGGCAATCTTTCTCACGTACCCACAAAAGCCGAGCCTGAGACTTGAACCCACGCAGACAGAGGTGTGATGGCAGTGATCCGGAATGGTGAGTGCTTTAGACCACTCAGCCACTTGGGGCCCCTGATCAGATGATATGCTCCTCTTCAGGTGATGGTCAAAATAATTACTGAATTTTTGCCAATTCCCCCAAAAATGCAGGAATTCACAAAATGGAGTGATGTCTGAAAGACTGTACAGAAGAAAACAAGGATTCCAATATACCATTTCCTCTAGAGCAGAGGATACAAAATGATGCTTTCTTCAGTAATCTATATCCAATAAAAGACAATTCCTTCAAAAGTACTTTGCAATCTTGAGAGCAACATTGTGTGTGCATGTGTGTGTGTGAATGAAAGAGGGAGAGAGAGAGAGATATATGTAGAGACAGTGTTCAGCATGTCCATTGCCAAAAAAGAAAGAACACTCTTTAAAAAAATCTTAATTACCATGTATACTCACTTACAAGTCGAGTCCAACTGCAAACTACATAGTCCCTGATCAGATCATGATACATGGTGTTTTTGTTCAATCTACTGATTATTCCTAACAAACCGCATAGACCCAGATCTGTTGGTGCAGATCTATGTCTGTGTAGTTCGCAGTTGAACTTGACTTAGAAATGAGAATATATGGTACTTTTCACTGGTTCTGTATGCTCCAACAACCATATAATCTATAATCTTGACCGTCTTACACGATATATACATGTACGTAAAAAAAACTGTGACCTTGAAAAGCATACTCTGGCAGTATGGTGAAACCATGTGCTAGGTAAAGTGACTTGTATCCAGTAGAAAACCATTTCCTGTGAAGAAAAAACCCCAAACAAAACATGTCCATTCCTCACAGACACTAAAATTGAGATATTCTACCAGGTATTTTTGCTGTAAGGCTTTCTTTGGCTTCATTTTCCAATCGTTAAGTTTAAGTGAAAATTAGCACATTCATAATTTTTCTGACTGCAATGCTCTAGTGTATTCTTTAAAGGTATTCTTGAATTTGCCATAATAAAGAGAAAAAAATGAAAGACACATCAACAATAATCTAATTCTCCATATACTGTATATACTCGCTTGTAAGACAAGTCCAACTGTAAACAGTAAAAGACCCAGATCTGCTGTCAGATAATGTGCCAGCAGATCTGCTTTTGTTCAATTTGTAATAAGTAATCAGTAGAAAAGCAGGCACATGCTGATATGGCAGAACTGAATCTTTGATGTTTGCAATCTGACTTGACTTTATAAGCAAGTACTATGGTGTTTCCATCTTCTGAAAATACCTAATACATGTTACTTGTAAAGTCTGTAAAAAAATTAAAATGCGATAAAAAGTTCAATATAATGCTGGTAAAAATCATGCTCAAGGGCATCTTACAAATGTACTTAGTAATAGCTGTTAAAGCACTCTTTTCTTTAAGTCAAAACTTCTTCACTTGAAAACACAAAATGTTGAAACTTTTTAGAGTGTTCAGGTTAATATTTGTAGCAGCACACCAATGAACTGAGTTTGAATTTTTGCACATTTCAGATGCATAGCATCATTTACTGCAAAGTGAATGAATTTAAAACTATCATTCCAAGTCAGAATGCTGAACCAGTCAAACCATTGAAATGGAACATCTGTATTATGGTTACTATACATGTTCTTTACATTAGGCTACTTAACCAGTCAAACCAATGAAAGGAACTACACAAAAGAAACAACTGTATTCTATGATGTGCACTGTACATGTATGTATGTATGTATGTAGGTAACAAATCATCGCTAATCTGTACAACATTCATTCAAACAAGCTGATTCAGTTCCTACAATTTATTTTGTACATTGATAGGTCAGGCTAAAACAATGACTAATTGGATAATATTGCACTGACTAAACTACATGTGTAGACCAATGACCACACCATATGAAATAGTCCTATTTTATAGGTAGGCAGACATGATACTATACAAAACAATTAAGAAGGGCTTACTGGCAAAAAAATCTCAATGAAGAATCCATCTTAAATGATCTTCAAAGAATGTAATAACTGCTCTCAACTTGTACTTAGATTCTACTCTTGCATCAGCACCTTTTTCCCCCCTCTCCCTACTTGTTTAATATCCTGTTTTTCAACCTGGTACAAGACTGTCAAGTAAGAATTCACCTGGGTTCGATCCCTGGCAGAGTCATAACAAAGACTTACTAAAATGGTACTTACAGCTGCCTTGATAGGCGCTCAGCATTAAGAGGTTAGTGTTACGACTGGTCGGCCTGGTGTCAGGATAATGTGATTGGGTGGGACAATATGCTATATGTCTGCGGCATGATGCCCAAGTGCTAACCATCACTAACAAACTGCCAGATTGCAGATACTGTGGCGATATGATTGAAAAATTGTTAAAGCTACATTAAAAATCTAAATCACACACACATCACACATAAAATATTGAATATGGATAATAACAAGTATCAAATAACACTTCTACACAATTTGCTTGACATGTGTACCCTTGTTTGGTAAAAATATCTTGAATGGTTTTAGATTTATACTTTGGAAACAAAATGTTTAAACAGAGTGACATAGTAATAACTATAAACCCTGGTATCTAGTACCACAGTATAAAAATAAAAACAACAACAAAAACTACAAACAAAACAAGCTGTGTAATATACAGCCAAAATGTCTGACAGTGATTTGCCAAATAAGGAAGTCTGCATGTACATAGTATACTGGGAGTGATGGACATGAAGAGTTTTGCTCCAGTAATTAAAGTATAACTGGTAAAAGGATGATGAACAACGGACAAATATGTTGAAATTATTGAAACTGAAGAATGAATAGCAATAGGCACATTTACATTACAGAAGCAAATGTTAGGATAGTAGATGGATGACAGTACATAAACCGATACAAACATTAAAAATACTGAAGAATTCTGAGTTGCAAAAAGTCCATCTTGACCTCTAAACTAAACTTCATAGAGATATACCAGAGTTTTGGAGTTATGCTTGGGATATGAAAGTGTGAATGACAAATGGATGAATACTGTCAAATATTGAAACTGAAGAATTGTGGAGAGCAAAAGGCACAAGTACACCACTAATCTAACTCGCCATCCAATTTCAACAAGAGATCTTAAAATACGCTGGAGGTTTTGGAATCTGAAGTGTAGATAATCATAGCTGCCAACCTTCCAGGCTCACAATTAGTGAAAATAGGGATAAAAAGTCGTGAATTTGGACATGAATTCGTGAAAAATACCATGACAATAACTCCATCCACTCTGACCACCCCGACCGTCAATACTACACTATATCAAGTTCGCAAAATAAAAATAAAACACTACATATATGCAGTAATAGTTATTTATCAAGACATGATACTGTGGCAGACTTGAACTTCCTCAACTGCTTGATCGTAAATTTGTTTTCTAAACAGTTCCGACTTCTTGCCTGCTGGTTGATCTTGGGGACTAAAATTGCTGACAAATTTTCTGCAGCTAAGGAGGCCCTAAAGTCTGTCTTCTTTTTCCTCACTAAAGAAAATACTCTTTCGATGTCACTGTTGCTGTGAGGAATGCACAGGAGCTGCAGCATTTTTGGTTCTTCCATAGGAAAATTTGGAAGCAATTTTCAAGTCCGGGAAAATTTGTCAGAACAATTGTTTAGCATGGTCTCCAGCTGATAAAGGTAGATTGTGTTCGACAAGAAAACTCACAAATAATGCTTCAGCGTTGGTAGCCTGCAGGTCTTCCGCCAATGGTTTAAAATATTCCAGAGCTGAAATCTGTGAATTCTTAATTTTCCCAACTTCTACGTGTTTTTTTGCAACTGGCATTCTTCCTCACATCGTCTCTGCGATGGCACACTGAGTGCAAAAAGCATGAATGAATATCAATGTTTAATGGCAGAATGCATGGCCAATTTTTCATATATTCCAAATGAAACTTCACTTTCTGAGTAATACATTTCTTTTTCCTTGGTGGTGAAGACATTTTCAAGATCTTACATGCGATGCTGAACGGTAACTCAAATCAGTGTTCTGACGCATGCGCAGAGCAAATTTCCAGTTAGGCCCCACTTTCTCTCAAAAGCATTTGTAAAACTACTCTAATACATATAGATTAAAATAGGCTACAATGCTTGCTACCGGGCCAACTGTACTAATTGGCTGTATATCTACTAATATCGTGACCAGCAGTACCGGACCGTTTCGGCAACTGCAAATATCACGACTAGTGCTTAACAGGAAATCAGTTATTTTATTAAAGATTTAAAATAATCGAGGATTGGAAAATTCGTGAATTTTTGGCTTACGGTGTGAATCCGTGAATCGCTGAAAAAGTCATGAAATTCACACCAAATTCGTGATGGTTGGCAGCCATGGATAATGGATGTATGGACAAATAAACAAATGAAAACATTGAAAGTAATGAAACTGAAGTTCTATGAATAGAAAAAGCCACATGGGCACAACTGGTCCAATAAATCTATACAATTTTACAGTTATCTTAAATGGTTTGGAAGTTTTGTCCGGGGAATGAAAGTTTGGATAATGGATGGATGGACAGACAAACAAACAAGAATAAAAAGTTTACTCTTAAGAAATGTGAAGAGGAAAAGGAATAGCTTGATATCTTGAGCAGTTCTGGAGTTATACCTGGGAAATTAAAGTGTGAATGAAAGATGGATGACCAAACAAACTGAAGGAAATATTATAAATACTGATACCATAGAACTGTGAATAGCAATAGACAAGTGTCAAAGAAATACGTTAAATGTCTTCATACTTTTGCTATCAAAACTAAAGTGGTGAAATGTCGATAATAGATGCATGGATGGACAGAAAAAAACAAAACAAAAAACCCATATTTAAACATACCGTATATAGTAGCTTATAAGACAAGTGCAACTGCAAACTGCACAGACCCAGATTTCCCATCACATAATGTGCTGGCACATCTGGGTCTGTGCAGTTTGTGAGGAGTAATCAGTAAAACAAACAATAAAAACCCTGGTCTACAGGGATATTATGCTACAGAAGCTCAGAATCTTTGGTGTTTGCAGTCTGACTCAACTTGTAAACAAGAATATATAGTAAGACTAGTGAACAGCAATGACACAACATCTGACCCAAGTTTTATAGATATCCTTTGAACAGTCTGAAATGTTACTCCATAGAACAAAAATGTTTGTGGATAGATAAACATTTTCATTTTTTATCTCTGGAAAAGAACTGGTGAAAGATGGTACAAGCCCTGCATATATCCAGCATTGTCTGCAATACAGTGTCAGTGTAGTGTTTACTACATATTTACAATGCATCATACAGTATCAGTGCATTTGCTAAAAATTTACAATGTATCTTACAGTATCAGTGTATTGTTTGCTATAAATTTAGATTATATTGTACAGTGTCAGTGCAATGTTTGTTATTAGCTTACAATGTATCATAAATTGTCAGTGTATTATTTGCTATATATTTAAAATGCATCATATTCAGTGAACCATTTGTTATAAATTTACAATGTACCATACATTGTCAGTATACTGTTTGCTATAAATTTACAATGTACCATATAATGCCTGTATTGTTTGCAATCATTTTACAGTGCATCATACAGTGTCAGTGTATTGTTTGCTACAATTTTTATTTTTTAACATTTAAGCACAAATGAAACAGTAAATTAAGTTGGGCTAATCTGATAAATGTAAATGAAGAAACATGCAAGAAAAAATCATTTATTCTTCCTGCAAGTTGTACAAATTTATCCAAGATATTTGCTTCAAAAGTTCTGTTAAGGTGTAGGTATTAAAGATATATCTGTAATATTACAGTAGAACCTGTCTTGAAAGACTACTTCTTGTGCCCAAGAGTTATGGTCTCTGAAGACAGGTGGTCTCTCATAACAGGTTACAATGTTATATAATCAATAAATTTATGCTTTGAGAATATGGTATCTCAAGACAGGAGGTGGTCTCACAAGACAGGTTTTACTGTATTGTAATTACATGTACATGCAAATTTCATTACACAATACACACACACACACACACACACACACACACACACACACACACATATATATATATATATATATATATATATATATATATATATATATATATATATATATATATATATATAATCATAAGTAATTTCTTGCACAAGGCAGCAAGAATGATATAAAAAAGATGTAACAGTAGAAGAAAAGCAACTGCTAGTCTGAATATATGATGGTGCCATTTTGGTTACTTCTGAAAAAAGGATACAATGTTAACGATCTACAACAAGTATTTACAATAATATAGCACAAGTACATAGATAAATGTACAAAAAATACAAACTATCACAGTATATCAGTCTAGTTTTGTCCAACACATGGATCCAATCATGTATAAAATAACTACAACACCATTAACAGCACATAAATTTCTTTGTAAATATACATGAGACTATTATTTGTAACATAAAATATGATCATTTCACTATTCATAATGCAACCTATACTAATTTTAAACTTTGCTGTGTTTATACGTATATTTTATGCAAAATATTATGTACTGTATCATGTCCACAGAGCAGAGAATTTAATTTCTGGGACACATCGAAAAATATGACCATTTATGATTAAAAATCATATGAACAAACATTTTACAGAACACCACCACGTACACAACTCGCCTTCATTATAACATGGTAGTTGATGTCTTTCAATAACTGCAAATTATTATGTGCCAAAACTGTGGTTTGCTTTGGTGCTTTATGGTACAGCAACATAACACACATGGCTTATTTAGTGCCGAGACGATTGGAGTTATGTCCATTGCCCAAGGACACATCATGCTAGCTGATCCCAGCTGGTCAGATGGTAGAATTCAAACTTTCACCCTGTCTTCTCAAGCCTGGCATGCTAACCACTCAGCCACCGCCACTCCACCAAACTGCGATATATTGATATTAGTACTATAAACTGAATGACAGCACAGTGAAAAATGCTTATGCAACAAACTGCTGCATCATGGGCATGATCAAATTATGTAAAATGATAATATTTTAAGAAGGAAAAAAGATACATCATGAAGCTTAATGCCCATTTCTTTGGAAATCATATTGTCATAACACTGATAAATAAATTTAAATAAATTGTTTGATTTTGATCTTCATGTGGTCCATAGTGGTACCATGTCATATCTGGAATTACATCATAATAAGGGATAAAGGTATGCACAAGGAAAGCACACACAGTTCTTTTTTTTAGGACCCTCTTTATCTTAGCAAAAAAAACATCTGACATGCAAAGATGAACATGACTATAAAAAAACTATATTTCTTTTACTACTATATATTTTCACTTCAAATAATTTGTTCTATGCTTTTCATAATTTGTTCATACTCTTTATATTCTCTTCAAAAAAAATACATATGTACCCTCTCAACAAACTGCCACATGTCAAATCAATATTATTTTTTTTAAATTTTAGCTCTGACCTAACCTTTAATCAATAATTATCAATCTCAAAAATGATTTCCTCTACCTTCCTCTATGGGGTGCACATTTAGAAATGCATCTCAATACATATACTACTGTCCAGAAGAAAACAAAAACTTCACAACTGTTAATTTGTAAATGCAGATGATGAAAGTCAGAAGCCCAAAATGCCTTGTAATAAAAATTTTTTTATGACAATAATGTACAAAATGGCTTAGCAGGAGAACAGATTATATGAAAAATCCCAGCTACCATTTATTCTTTCACACTGTGGAAAATAATAAATCTAAGTTTATGAACACTGCCATTTATACTGGCCATACACAAAAGTCTAATATTTACAGAATGTTTGAATGTAACAATATTCTTCCTTCAGATTTTTGTTTGCTGCTACCTTTACTGCAGTAATCATTTCTGTACAGAGCAACAAGTCCTTCCAAGATATACGATCTTTTAACATAGCAGCAAGTCTTCCAAGATATACAATCTCTTAACATAGCAGAAATTCCTTCCAACATACACATCCTCTTAACATAGCATAAAGTCCTTCCAAGATACACATCCTCTTAACATAGCATAAAGTCCTTCCAAGATACACATCCTCTTAACATAGCATAAAGTCCTTCCAAGATACACATCCTCTTAACATAGCACAAAGTCCTTCCAAGATACACAGTCTCTTAGCATAGCAGAGAATCCTTCCAAGATTTACAATCTCTTAACATAGCATCAAGTCTTTCCAAGATATACAATCCAATCTCTTCACACAACAGTAAATCCTTCCAAAATATACAATCTCTTAACATAGCAGCAAGTCCATCAAAGATATACAGTCTCTTCGATATTTCTTTAAATACTTTTTTAATTACTAAAGAAAAATAGAATAATTTAAAACCTTTGGCAAATGAAAGAAGAAAAAAACTTACATCAAAATTTTACTCTAAATACATGAAAAAGAGACTAAAAAGCAAATGACAGAATGAGAGTATGCTCCAAGTTTATATACAGAAATATTTACTCTAAATCCACCAATAAACCTGAAAAATCTGTTTAATCAAGAGATTCATTCCAGGTCTCATAACCACAGTATATCTAGACATCTGTAAAATATATACTGCAAATGTAATAAATCAAAAACATTAAGATGAAATAAAGTTCTGTACATCTGTACATCTACACTGTATAAGATCTGTACTACCCCAGTTTATTACTTGGTAAACCAAAGCTTGAATTTTCAAAGAAACATCACTTTGATTTGTCTGTTGCCGACTTTGCAGGTTGTGAAGATGGGGCCAGCCCACTTCCAAAATTGCCATGACTATCAGATGTACGTGTTGATTCATTATTTAATGCATAAGCCGATCCCAGTTTATCAGTAGCACTGGGTGTAGATGGTGTTGGGTTGCTGTCAGATGATGCTCCTGTACTTGAAGTTGCTTCTGCTAAAGCTTCCACTGCTGCCGACTGTGCCATCATCTTCTGTCGAACTTCTCTAATCTTCAGCTGAAGGCAGCTTTTTGATGGGAAGATGTCTGAATATTTGGCCTGGAAGACTGATGTTGCTTGTGCTGAAACAGAAGACAAAACTTATCACATGCAATTCAAATAGGCGTCTCATCAATTACATACATGCTAGAAAATGTCATCCACTGGTGCATCATCACCTAGAAAACATATGCAATGAAAATTCTGACTACTGATGAGATATTATTTCAAGTTGACAATTCATGCTTGTAACATTGTAAAAATAAGAAATTTTTAAACATTATTCAACATAAAACTTACTGCGAATGCATTTCAATAATAGAACACATTATAACAAATTTTATATCAAATGCACATTATATGCCTGTCTATAACATGAGTGCCATCAATGGTACATTTGCCTGCCTATAATACAAGTGCCATCAATAGCATTTGCCTGCCTATAACACAAGTGCCATCAATAGCATTTGCCTGCCTATAACACTATAACTCAAGTGCCATCAATAGCATATGGCTGCCTATAACATGAGTGCCATCAATAGCATTTGCCTGCCTATAACATAAGTGCCATCAATAGCACATTATATATTTGCCTATAACATGAGTGCCATCAATGGTACATTTGCCTGCCTATAACACAAGTGCCATCAATAGCATATGCCTGCCTATAGCACAAGTGCCATCAATAGCAATTGCCTGCCTATAACATAAGTGCCATCAATAGCACATTATATGCCTGCCTATAACATGAGTGCCATCAATAGCATTTGCCTGCCTATAACATAAGTGCCATCAATAGCATTTGCCTGCCTAATACAAGTGCCATCAATAGCACATTATATGCCTGCCATGTGTTAATCATCTATACAGACACTAATAGAGCATGGTTTAATCTGCAGATTACTCACTAATGGGTCACCATGCCCTGGGCCTTTGGTCAAATATGTGGTCTTGAACTAAAGTTACTATGGAGAAAGCATGATTTTCTTACTACTTACCATGACCATGACTATGAGACTTCAGAATATATAGGTCTCTTTATTACCCTAAGTGCGTCATCAAGAAGTTTGGTCAAAGAACATATTCTAGAGCAATCACTATTCAACAAACCTTTTTTCTCCAAGCCACAATGACACTGATCTCTGACCATTTGACCCCATAATCAAGAGGACTCTTCCATACCTTAAGCGCATGAATTTCACAAACTCAGGTAAAGGTAAGTGGTTAAGATTTAAAGTTATTATTCAAAAATCATTTTCTTCTTTGAGTCATCCCCAAACTTGGATAAAAGTACATGGTGAGAAAATTGATCTGAAATCAATAGGTTTCTTCCTTACCCCAAGTTAAAGCCATCCATAAAATGTGGTTCAGACACAATGACCATTCATGACGAAGAATTGATGTTGTTGTGCATAAGCAATTTTTCTTCTTCCGATAAGGTTTCCTCCTTACTCTATGTGGAAGCTATGCACAAAACTTGGTCCTGATAGAACTAATGTTATTGTTCATTTTTCCTTTTAGTTCTTTAAGCTCTAAAATCCAAAGGCTTCTTTCCTACACCAAGTGCAAGCTATGCAAAAAGCTTAGTACAGGCATGTGTTTTAGAACCAACATTATTGTGAGGGATAATTTTTTTCTTTCAGTCACAATGACCTTGATCTTTCAACCCAATATACATAGAAGTCTTCCATACTTTTTTCAGAGAACTCATTGGCACATGTATTCATGACTAATGTATATGATGAATAGGGTATCAACATCGTTTACTATCGTGCCATCGTGGCATACAGTTCATCTATAATGCATGTAATTCCATTCAAAAATTGCACACAGATTTACAATATTCAATAAATTTTTTCCCATGTGTCTGAATTCAACGTCTATTATACAGCATGAACATAGTATCAACACCATTTACCTGCTGTCTGACATAGTACTGTAGGGGCTTTCAATTAATCCATATATATATATATATATATATATATATATATATATATATATATATATATATATATATTGCATACATATTTAAACTATTCAATAATTTTGTCACACTTTATTATGTGTCTGAATTCAATGGGAAAAATTAACAGCAAAATCAGGTTAAGAAAGACAAAGCATGTGTACAGTTCATTGCGTTCCAGGGTCTATGAACGGTGTCTGTACAAATGTCATACTGCTGAAGTGTTCTCATATGTGTTTCCGTGTACATTTATCCACTGCAAATTTCCAATAATTAATGCTTGAACACCTATTCGTTTGAATGAATACAGCAAGAATAATTAACAATCAACACATGCTTTCAGTGTGCATATAACTTTTACTTCAGATTTTGTGAATATCGAAAGAAATGTGTGAAAACTACTATACTAATCATTGCGCAAAGTGCAGAGAATGACTTGCGTTTGTGAACTTGCTTTTCCATAACGGTAAAATATTTTTTTTATAAAAAACAGGAAATTAATAACGAGTTCAAAAACAAACCCCATACTCATGTAAAACCCGAGAACTAAGTGCAGTAGGCCTGCCATGGTCACAAGTCACTTCTATAAATAAAATTTAAGCTGAATGCACGTACAATTTCATGCTCTTTCAATTTCCAGCTAATAAAGTGGACATTATTTACTGGTCAACTGATTGCGTCTAATAACACCGCCAAGCCCAGAAAACATCTTCACAGCTTTCATTTTTTTTTTCATTTTATTAAATTGTGAGAATCTTTTATCAACCACCGCATTGTCTACTGCTTCGTTGTGTATGCAGTTAAAGAAGAAACACATGCTGGCTATTGTTTGAGCAACGATTGTATACAGAATTAGTTGAAAACAATCACAAAGACGACTTACTGGCTTTACTCATGGACTCGTAATAAGTAACATTTCCGATAATGTTTATTTTGGCATAACACTTCAAGAACCTGGTGAAATTGTTAAATTTCAGAAGCAAAGCCACGATCATATTAGATTCAAATTCATATGCGAACTCTTCCCCAAAATGATAATAAATAAACATTTTACACACTATCTCTCAACCTTTAAAAAAAGGTATTTTTCTAGGTACAAGAAAAATACACATACATATATTTAAAATTTCAGGAACCATGCCATGATCATATTATATATCATATTATATCTGAATTTATACATGATCTCCCCCAAATAGATAATAATTTTTTTGCGCAAAGTGCAGACAGAGAATTGCGTTTGTGAACTTGCTTCTCCATAATGGTTACATATTTGTATAAAAAATAGGAAATTAATAACGAGTTCATAAGCAAACCCCATACACATGTAAAACCCGAGAACTAAGTGCAGTAGGCCTGTAGTAGTCACAAGTCATTTTTATAACTTTTTTAAAAGTTGAACACGAGTACAATTTCATACCCTTTCAATTTCCAGCTAATACACACTATTTCTCATTCTTAAAAATATATTCTTTCCCAGTACGAGAAAAATACGCATACATGTATTTAAAATTTCATGAACCACGCCACGATCATATTAAATTTGAATTCATACGTGATCTCTTATCCATAATGATAATAATTTTTTTATATACTATTTCATGTACTTTGAACAAAAAATATTTTTTCATGTGCGAATGAATATACAAGATTTCTGGAGCCATGCCATGACCGCGTTATATCCGAATTCATAGCGGGGTTGCACTGTATGTCTGCCACATTTCAGTTGTCTCTGTCAACTAGTTTTCATGCAATGTGAACCTCAGATATTATGGTTGTGTAATGTATTTAAAACTGAAAATCTTCCCAGGATTGACTGACATGGAAATATAGACAGATGGACAGACAGATGAACAGGACCAAAGTCAAGAAACCAACTCTTGAAGCAGTGAGGGCATACAAGTCTGAAACATTTTTATGTGTAGTATATACAAGGATTGTTGATAAGACTACCTGAGGGGAAAAGCCCATGTTCATCAAACAGCTGCATGACAAGATTCCGTCTCTGGTCAAGAATTCTGCGTAGGGAAGAGAACTGACCAGGTGAGCTTGGGGTCTTGGGTGTGCATGGAGACTGTAGGTCACTTTCCGACAGTTCTCCTGTGGATGACAAGAGAAGTATATAATACCTACTCAAGTTCCTAGCAAAAGCCTAATAATAATAATCAGTTACAAGATTAATGTCACCAAAACTTCATGAAAATCATCAATAGTATTTACAGTTGACTACTCCAATAAAATGCAGTAAGAATCTACTTCCTATTGATTAATGTTGGTAAATTTGATATTCAAGTAATAAATTTAACACTTTTTATCCTGCTAAATTAAAAATTAAGCTGTTTACATTTTCTATAATATCCATTTAGTACTGTTTATTCTAAACCTGGGACAAAATGTAGCAGATTCACGTTATTAACATGCAATCAAAACAACTTTTTGGGCTATAGAGATACAAAGATTGTTGGGTAGACAATTATAGTTAGATATTGAACATTTTATCGATAAAATTATGTTAAAATTTTCAGACCTAAATATCCTCTTAGGGCTATTCATATAAAACATACATAGGACCCAGGGAAGGCACTTTGAATGTGGGGTACTCACCCATAGATGCAATTTAGAATTTTATTATCACTTTAATCTGAACTCTGTGAAATCAAAGTACCCTGGCACGTTTTTTTTAAAAATGCCTTGCCTGGGTACAATGTATGTTTCAATGGAACAGACCTTAATTATCTTTCACATCCACTCTGTGTATTTATCTAACTTTCTTTTCTACCTACATTTGTATAAATTGACAATTTTATCTAACTTCTGCCCTTTCTTCCAATCAACGTTTTTTCCAATCTTCAGTAAAATCTTGCATAGCATCCACCTGTCCATTATAACTAATATATTTTCAGCCCACTCTGTCTTATGTAATTTGCCTGTACAGCTAAACTCTGCAATCATCATGTAACTCAAAACTGTAACTCAAAATTTTGGTTTCACTGCCTTTAATTTTCATTGAAAAATATATCATTCATTTAACTATAATACCATTAATTTTAGCCATTTGGGATGCTAAGAGTTTGGTTTTAGACAAATAAATTCATCATTTTCTCATTTTCCCTTAAAAAAAAAACTATAAAACAAAATTCATACAAAACTGGATTAAAGTGAATTTCACACAAGTCAGCAGATGCCTGCATATATCATTCACCTAACAAAGTTATTAGGGTCATTTTTTGTGTCCAGTGGGTCCCAATGTACGTACTGTACTGTATACAGAAACTTGATATATTATATAACTGATCAATCAATTGATAAATCAGAACTCTCATTTTCAAACAGTATATTCATCTATATATCTTTTTCTCTTGTTCTTTCATATATGAAATTTTTAATGTTCCTCTCAACATTTATGGGCAACTTGCCTGGTCTGGAAATTGCAGCATCAGCTAACACTTCAAGACTGAAGTCTTTCCCAAAGAAACGATTATCCTCAAACACTCTTCCACTTTTTGGAGTTTTGGGTGTGGGAGTCGGAGTGTCTGATTTATATGATGGAGACGATAGGTTTGAACCCTCTGCATTCTGGTCTGCTTGGGCTGAAAAGGAACAAATAATGTTTAATATTCAGTGAAGCACCAAAATGCAAAGAACTCCTTCATTATAATGCTGTCCATGGAAGCCATAGAGTATGTTGTCTTATAGTGAGCCTATCTTAAAATGAGGAACACTATACATATAGTTTCACTAGTGCATAATGAAATGGGATCCTGCCTTACAAAACAATGGTGTTATAATGAAGGACCTTAAAGTGAGGGAGTGCTGTAATGGTTGCTGTAAAGAGTAATGGCCTGTACACTTGTGTCTAACACATTTATCATCTTTATTATCATAGATACTACCATTTAAAAAAAAGCCTTGCATAAAAAATGTAACCGTTTTCAAGGATTTATTTTGAGTATTGTGGAGCAACTAGAGTTATATGCAGTAGGTACATCACAAAGGACTTCCCTCATTACAATTTGCTTGGCAGGGTCTTTATAAAGATTTATTTATGTTGGGAAACAAAGTTACTAGAATAGACATGGATAAGCTATAATTCCTCTAAAATGATGTGGGATGATGCAAATCAAACTCATTTAAGATCTCATCGATATGGAGATGCATGCCAAATTTGGATGAAATCCAAAAAATGTTATGGAATGCTGTAAAATGAGCTTAAAGTCTCCTCAACATAAAGTCAATCACCCAATTTGACTGAAATACAACAAGCCTAGGCAGGAGGCATAACTACTGTAAATGTCAAAGAATGTTTGAAATCAAACTTGTTAAAGATCTCATCAATCTAAAGGTATGTGCCAATTTTGGTTGCATCCAGAAATTCTTGGTAAATCATGCTCTGGAAAAATGGTCACGTGGTCAGGCAATCAAGGGGGCATAACTCCTGTGAAGGCTTTTGTGAAATGCTGAGAAAATGAATGAATTAAAGGTCACGTCAGTAAGTACTACATGTACATACAAAATATGAAATCCAACAAATATTGCTTAATTTAAACTGTCAGCACTAAAATTAGGAGAAGGGGCACTTAAAGGCCATACTTCCTTTAAAGGATGAAACAGAGCTGGAAATAAAAAACTTTTGAGATTTTATAAATATAATTCTGTATGCTAAGTTTGATAAAAATTCAAGACTGCTCTGGTGGCCTAGTGGTTAGAGTGTCCGCCTTGGATGCGGGAGGTCATGGGTTTGATCCACGGCTGAGTCATACCAAAGACTTATAAAAATGGTACTAACAGCTGCCTCGCTTGGTGCTCAGCATTAAGAGGTTCGTGTTAGGATTGGTCAGCCTGGTGTCAGGATAATGTGACTGGGTGGGATATCATGCTACATGTCTGCAGAATGATGCCTCAGTACTAAACATCACTATAAACTGCCACAAATCACCAACCGTAGCGATATGACTGAACAGTTGTTAAAGCTACATTAAAAATCCAAATCACATCACATCACATAAAAATTCAATAATTCCCAGCAAAGTTCTTTTGGAGTCAAAATGGTTGATGAGACAGATGGCCAAACGGGATGGGTGGAAAAGATTAATAAGGGGAACCACCAAATTCTTTGAGTGCCAAGCCCATCCCATGAATGAAAGTAACAATATGTGTCAGGAAACCAAAGTTAAAAGAATGAGCAATTAGGGAACATAAATCCTCTAAATGATGATGGAGAATACTGGAAATCCATCTCATATGTATATAAAGGTGCGTCATAAATTTAATTGATATCCAGTGTTCTTTATTATTAAAGTACTTCTGCTGAAACCTGTGGACAGAAAATCTGGGGGCAAAATTCTTATCAATGATAAAGTGCAATGCATTGAAGGTCTCATTAACACTGACTGCATGCCAAATTTGGTTGAATTCTAAAAGTTCTTTGGAAAGATAAGCCATCAAAACCAAAGATATAGTGATATGCAATCAGAGGCCATAACTCCACTAAATGAGGATATAGAAGACAGGAAGTCAAACCCTTTCATGGTGAAATCAATATAAAGGTGCATAGGTGTATACCAAGTATGTTTAAAATCCAACTAATCCCTGTAAAATTACCTTGTGAAAATTAAATTGTTGACAGCTAGATGCAATGACATGATTACTACAAAGCGCTGCCATCTTTATCAAGTGGGGCCCTAAAAAATATTAAGCGCAAAAAAGGAACGTTAGCCCTTGGCTGACCCAAAATACTGCATTACATATATCAGCAATGTAAAATAGCATAATGGTCAATACATTTAACAGAAAGGGTAACTGAATAAATTTACCTAGTGAGGATATTTTCTTTTTTTTCTTGTTGTAGTTACTGATGATTGCCCGTGGACTCTGAGGAAGGGGTGTGGTGGAATCAGTTTGTTCTGGGTTAAACTGTGGCAGAGCTTCAAACCTCCTCTCAAAGTTCACCCGCTCCAGAACCCTGTAACAACAGATCAGTTAAAGATAAATTGCGTCACAAGATACCTGCTACACCTTTACAGCCCTGTAACAGAGATTTTAAAGTTTACTTGTACCAGAATGCTGTTACAAATGTTCAGTTACAAAGCAGTGACCTGGGACATCTCATAGAACAGATAAGTAACTGTAACATTTCCACAACTGTGTAAAAGCAAACAATTTTTAAAACATTAACATCTAATAAAAACTATGTCACAACCATTAATCAACATCTCTAAACAGATACTGAAGAAAGTCAGATCTGAAAGAAATGTGCTGAAGGAACTTCAAGTTTACCTGTTCTTGAACATTTGTCACACTAGGTTAGTGACATGTCTATCTACACTTGAATGTATATTACATAAGATTAGTTAATGTCTATCAAAAAGAGCATTGATATACCTTAACCCATGTTAACATGAGGTCAGTTACATGTCTATCTACAGAAATGTTTCTGTGCACATCTGTTATACCTGAACTTTTGTCACATGAGGTCAGTTAAATTCCTGTTTATAGGAATATTTCTATCTGTTGCACCTCTAAAGCTCTATATTGGTGAGAGATCACTTACCATATCTATCTGCCTACAAGTCAGATCCAACTGCAAAGACATCTGCCATTGCATGATGTGCTGGCAAATCTGGGTCTATACAGTCTGCTAAGAGTAATTACTAGAACAAGTAACTGACCATGATCAGCTGACACATTATGTGACTGTAGATCAGGTCCTAGGTTCTTTGTATTCGACTTAAAGGCATGGAAATAAGGTACATTAAAACAGTAGTTTCCAAGTTATATGTATAGAATTATATAAGGTACAATGAAACAGCTGCATGGGACTTACAAGCATGGAAAAAAGGTACATTTAAACAGTTGGATTCGACTTATAGGCACAGAAATAAGGTACAGCTGTATGCGAATTAGAGGCATAGAAATAAGGTTTATTGAAACAGTTGCATTTGACTTACAGGCATAGAAATAAGGTATATTTAAATAGTTGCATGTGACTTACAGGCTTGGAAATAAGGTATATTTGAACAGTTACATGCGACTTACAGGCATGGAAATAAGGTATATTTAAACAGTTGCATGCAACTTACAGGCATGGAAATAAGGTATATTTAAACAGTTGCATGCGACTTAAAGGCATGGATATAAGGTATATTTGAACAGTTACATGCGACGTATAGGCATGGAAATAAGGTATATTTAAAGAGTTGCATCACAACGTTTAATACCAGTAATGTTTTCTAAATGATTTCAGACTGATCAGTAACAGAGCTAAAATTGTGTCATAAAAGCTAATATTTAAAAATGTCTGATTTTTATAAATGCCAGGTTTATATAAAGAAATCAATCTTTTTGGGAAAAACTGTATCCATTATAGAAAGTTTACATCACTCTACAAGGACATTTTAGTCTCACAAACTTCTATAGTTTTATGGCTGATCACTATGACCCTTTCAAGCCATATCATAAAACAGTATTACATCCGACCATGTATATGTAGTTTTTCCAGCAACTAAGTTTGCAATTCCTACATTTTCATTGTGATTAAAACCCTCTCAAGCCTGCCTGTGGTTCTGAAGTGCAAAGCTAGGAAGGATGAGAGTGAGGGGTAGAGGGTCAAAATGGTGCTACTTAAAAACCAAAGGCAAAACTGTGAAAAGAATGGTGATTAATTATGGTGAATCACTAATGTCACTGTAGTTACAAATTTTGCTGCAGTCAGCAACAAGTACATACTTCTCCATTCCATCATCAATGCTTTTCTTGAAGATGCTCTTCCTGGGGCTGTTGACCCCTGGGGATGATAAGGGTGCCCCAGCAGGTGAGCTAGATGGTACTGGGATGGGTGGTGGCTTGTGTTTGGCCTTTGCAATCTGAAATAAGAGGACATCTTGCAAAATATTCTTTAGAGATATGGTAATGTAAATAAAGGCACAGACTAGATTCATGTCTGTGAAATATGTATGCTCCTGCTGCAGACAAAGGTTGAAACCCCAAAAAATGTTCCAAAAGCAAAGAACACCAGCAGAAATAGCATAGAAATATAATCTGGTCATCCATATTAAGTGTAATGTTATTTGTTACTGAAGAATAACTGCAGAAGGCATACTGTACTATTTATTAAATACAAAACATCAATACAGCTAGAAGGGGAATAAAGACTGCCCTGAGAGTATGTTTCCCATGGAACACAAACCCTTTTGAATGTATAACATAAACCAGTGTTGGTGTGTATCAGTTCTAGTCCAGTGTGGAATAAGGCTTACACTACATCTCCCCTCCTGAGAAAGTTAACATTAAAATGAAATGTGATCTGATGACCGCATTTCTAAACAAGCTACATCAGCTTCATTTTTACAAGTTCAGTCTCTCAGGTGGTTTTGACAATCTTCCCAAACGTGTGAAATATCCATTTTGACTGGTTGGCACTGCTTTGATTTCATCTGAGTCAGTCAAAGTATCAGGGTTTGAAACAGTCACTCTGAGAGGCTCCGATAATGTAGTAGGCATGAGAACTAAATTTCTCTTATTATGCCGTATCTCTCCCTCTTAAGTTACTAACATGTATAAACAAGGTCTAAATGCCTCAGAATTAATAATTCCTGAAGAAAAATGATCTTTACTCCATACTTTATTCCCTACCTAAAGTTTTTCATATTTCGGGCATGATGTCGACAATCTTCTCTTTTGAGTTTGCTTTTGATAGTTTTCCGATTGCTTCAGTTTCATTAAATCTGTATGTAATTTTCTTCCCATCAACAATTCCGCAGGACTGTATCCATTTGGTAATGGTGTTGCACGATGTCAAAAGAGTTATGTAAGGATCGCTGCCACCATGCAATGTTATTTGTTATTGAAGAATAAATGCAGAAGACATACTATTTATTAAATACAAGGCATCAATACAGCTAGGACGGGGAGTAAAGACTGCCTTGAGAGTATGTTTCCCATGGAACATAAACCCTAGTGAATGTATAACATAAACCAGCTGTTGGTGTGTATCAGTTCTAATCCAGTGTGGAATATCTGATTACTTTTACTGTCAAGTGATATTACAAAGCTAATTAGATTAAGGTTTACACTACATTAAGTACCACTAACATAAATTATATAGTTTCTGATTAACTGTGCTAATAAGGTTTTCACATTATGTTAAAATCCCCATATTGGAAAATGTTGATTAAAACAAGAGTCCCTTTCAGGGACCGACACTCTAATGTACAATTTTTTTCCCCCCAGGAATTCAAGCTGAGAGCACTTTTTCATTTTAACTGCCAATATTGATATTCATTATGAGAATGATTTTCAGATAACCACTGTGGAAACCATACTGGATGTAAGGACAGCACCCTTTTCATCTAGGACAAACCAATTCCAACATCACTGCTGCTTGAGAGCTTAGATCCAGTATTGCCTTCACTAACTGATGTTATTAATAACTCTCTCTCATCCAGGGAATTCCCATCATTTTTAAAAACTGCCATTGTAAAGCCTCTGCTGAAGAAACCAACACTAGACCATAATGATTTAAAGAACTACCGCCCAGTTTCTAATCTCCCATTCATATAAAAAATCTTAGAAAAGGTTGTTCTATCCCAGTTTGTCTCTCATCTAAATTCAAACAGTCTTGTTAGCAATGTACAATCTGCATATAGCCTTTGCCACAGTACTGAAACTACTCTTCTAAAAGTAGTTAATGACATTCTCTCTGCATTGGATAGCGGAAAGATTACAGTCCTCACCCTCCTTGATTTGTCTACAGCATTTGACACAACAGACCATGATATATTACTTCACCATCTCCAGCATGTATTTGGCATTCATGAAAAAGCCTTACTGTGGTTCAAATCCTACTTGGTCAACAGGACACAAATTGTATCTGCAAATGGAATACACTCCAGCCTAGTTGATCTATGTTGTGGTGTTCCACAGGGGTCTGTTCTTGGACCTGTTCTCTTCATTATGTACACTCAGTCACTCTTAAGTGTCATAGATCATCATCCAGTGTCTCACCAATTGTATGCTGATGACACCCAAATATACAAATCTAGCCATCCAACTGAAGTTGATGTTACCATCCAAGGTGTAGAGAGGTGAATTTATGTGAAATCATGGATGACATGTAACAAGCTGCAGATGAATGATGATAAAACTGAGGCCATTCTGATCACAACACAAAGACTTTCTCATTCACATCCTTTACCTCAAACAATAAATATCAGCAACACCAACACCAACATTAAATTCACACAATCAGTACGAAACCTAGGTGTTACTCTGGACAGTACTCTCACATTGCACCAACATGTCATGAACATATGCAAGGCTGCATATCTTGAGCTGAGACACATCAGCTCAATTCGCAAATATCTTTCAGCTGATGCCACTAAAACACTTGTGTGTTCATTAGTACTTTCAAGACTGGACTATTGTAACTCAATTCTGTCTGGTTCATCTCAATATTTTCTCCAGAAACTTCAAAAAGTTCAAAACACAGCTGCTCAGATCATACTTAGAGTACCACGATCAGAGCACACCCTACACTGGCTATCCATTTGATCCAGAATCGAAAACAAAATTTGTTCTCTGTACTACGTTTCACTGTCGGACTCTAGTCCAACATACCTATCTGACCTCACCCATGTGTACACACCAGCAAGATACCTACGCTCCTCTTCTGACAATTGTATACTCATTATTCCCACTATGAAAACGAAGTCATATGGACAGCGTTCTTTTGCATACCAGGGCCCAGCAACGTGGAATGAATTGCCCACTGAACTTAAGACACAAAGACACAGTGATCACATTCAAGAGGGCTCTCAAAACTCACTTATTTCTACTGCAAGAACAAACTTAAAGACCTAATAATGTTTCCTACCTTAAACATTCTCAGCATGTTTTTTTTAATGTTTTCTAATTTCATGGTGTTTGTTTTTGTAATCATATCATTATATGTTTTTTATCTTCTAGGTGTTGTCTAATGTTGTAAAGCGCTTAGAGTTTCTAAAGACTAGGCGTTATACAAAGTCCTCATTATTATTATTATATACCATTAAAGGATTTCAGTGAAAACCCCATGTTGATGTGACCATCCCTTCAGGAGATATGTAACTGAATTTACAGTATGTTCATTGCGGTTACCATATTTGAGGTAGGATTGGCAGCAGAATTATAAGATGTAGCAACAACACAATTTTTAAGATGGCTGCCATGGTGGCTATAATTGATGTTTGAGAAGCATTATTTTCTTTTAGGACCAACTGGACCTTGAGATGAATGTATCTGTCAAGTCTGATGGCAATCCTCCAAGTAGTTTAGGGGGATAACAATAACAACACTGTATGTATCAATGGACACATGTGGGATGAGGGATCATAAGCTTTTCTGGTCTATGATCAGCAGAGCTGAAAATATAATTGTTTAAATGGCATGTAAATCTGTCTAACCCATCATCATTACATGTGTATACAATTTAACTTGCTATGTGTAGTAGTTTTGGCCTAGTCATGCTACCCAGTTTTAACTAATATGTCTAAATTCAAAAAGTCAAACATTTAAAACTATATCATATTTTTATCATTCAAACAGCGTGAAAAATCTAATGAGGTTATCTAATTACTGAACGACACATACCTAAAAAATATAATTTTCCTACATGCAGTTTTTGCTCAATCTTCCTATACAGAAACCTGGGCTGAGTTGAACATTGCAAATCAATCAAGAAAATCAATGAACAATGTATTTTTTTTTTTTTTTACATTTTCATACAGTTAGGTGCTTTACAGCGATTACTGTATTTTGGAATGGTAATAGTGGGTTGAGATGCCAGTGACAGCCTAATAAAAGAGAAAAAAATCACAATGTATGTATGTGTGTGTGTGTATATATATATATATATATATATATAAACGAATGTATGTGCACAGTTTAGTGGCAGCCAAGCACAGTTCTGGTTATATGGTGCCAATTAAAGGTAAGTTCTAAAACTGTAAAGACAAAGAATTGCAAAATAAAAAAAATAAAAATCCCAACAAAAAAAACCATTAAGGTAAAGTCTTTAGAATACACAATCCAATGAAAGATAAAGTCTTTAGAATACACAATCCAATGAAAGATAAAGTCTTTAGAATACACAATTCAATGAAAGGAAAAGTCTTTAGAATACACAATCCAATGAAAGGAAAAGTCTTTAGAATACACAATCCAATGAAAGATAAAGTCTTTAGAATACACAATTCAATGAAAGGAAAAGTCTTTAGAATACACAATCCAATGAAAGATAAAGTCTTTAGAATACACAATCCAATGAAAGGAAAAGTCTTTAGAATACACAATCCAATCCAATGAAAGGTAAAGTCTTTAGAATACATAATCCAATGAAAGATAAAGTCTTTAGAATACACAATCCAATCCAATGAAAGGTAAAGTCTTTAGAATACACAATCCAATGAAAGGAAAAGTCTTTAGAATACACAATCCAATGAAAGGAAAAGGCTTTAGAATACACAATCCAATGAACGATAAAGTCTTTAGAATACACAATCCAATCCAATGAAAGGTAAAGTCTTTAGAATACACAATCCAATGAAAGGAAAAGTCTTTAGAATAGACAATCAAATCCAATGAAAGGTAAAGTCTTTAGAATACACAACCCAATGAAAGATAAAGTCTTTAGAATATACAATCCAACCAATGAAATATAAAGTCTTTGGAATACACAATCCAATGAAATATAAAGTTTTTAGAATACACAATCCAATGAAAGATAAAGTCTTTAGAATATACAATCCAATGAAAGATAAAAGCTACAAGATGAAGATATTTACATTCTGTACATGGTATATAAAACATAAGATAAAGATAAAAAGCATAAAATCATAAAATCCATAAAGAGTCAAAATTTGTTATAAAGTATAAACCACATTCTTTCATAAAGGGTCCTAGATATCTTCTGGTGGTAACACATGCCTGAGTGTTTGTACAGGAGGTGTGCAATGCAAGTATTGTGGGAGCAGTAACTGAAATGACCTGAAAAAAATGCAATTCTATAAGGGTATAGTATGAAGAGTGATATTCAGTTCAGGGAAAAACTTGTATATGGTGTTAAGTAATGAAGTTAAGTGTACATGAACTTAGCAGTAGAATTCTCAGAAAAATTTGGATGAAAATTGTTGAAGGAAATAAATTTATTTATTTTCATTTTGTTACAACAATTTTCCAAGACATTTACTGATAACAACTGGTCATGCATGATGTCTATAAACAGCAGATGTAATAAATTTAAGTAAAACTTCTGAGATGTTGATAGAGAATATTTTCATAAAAGTATTGGAAATTAAGAGAAAAACAGATATCACAGCACGCAAATGGCAACTTTATCATTAGGATGTATCCTTGATAGTCTCCGGTAACCAAAACCTCGAAAAACAACTGTCAAGAAGAAAAATATTTACTGGTTTGGCAATGTCAGGCATTCATCAGGAATGGTTAATGCCATCATACAAGGCACTGGATTTGCACAACACTTAGGAAACATTCACAGGCCTCTGGAGAATTGTTTTCAGAAGTGCAATGAAGTGGCATTCCATTTATCTCAATGATCAAGGGATATAAGAAAAGAAATAACACAGTCTATACTATACAATATTGTTGTTATCTGTAAACCATAATCAACTGAAGATCGTTGTCTTCAATTGTATGGGTGGATTCCTCAATCCTGTGCTAATGAACAGTTTTTGGTTGTTCATCTGCATAGATTAATAGGGATTTTAAACAAAGCATTAATAACAGTTGTTTGTATTTAAGTATTAATAAAAAATAAAGTATCTCAAAAAACAGACATACTTTCTGATGCAGCTTTTAATGACTTGGACAAAAATCACTCAAAGTTGCCAACACTTTGCTGTACTGTTCAATACTCATTGCTAAGTTCTTCACCATGAATAAGTATTAAAAATCTTCATAACCATACAGTGTTGAAAGACAAGTAGCTGAAAAATGTCCCATTATATGTCAATAACTTCTTCCAAAAGAAAATAATACTGTAATTTATAGTTTTTACATATCATTTAAATATTTTGTACATAATCAAGTAATACAAGTTGTAAAGTACTTGTAGTAATGTTTCTCACATACAGAAGTTTGGTTTATAATTGAAAATTTAAAATGTTTCATACAAATGACATCTCAAGCTCATTAATGAAAAATCTGTATACTGTATCACTTATGTTTTTGTCTGATGCTTTTATCCATGATTAAGATTTTTCTTAATATCAGGGTGTCAAAATGGTATCAGCTTTCAATAAAATGTATATTAAACAGAAATTTCTACAATAACTAAGGTACTTCCATTACTATTTATTCCATTACACACACAAGGAAATATAAACAACATACATGTACTATACTGAAGTGTCAACAATGTCATATTGGCACATTTACTCAGATTAAATTAATATTCATTTTTATTCTAAAATTGAATACCAAAATAGCTTAAACAAAGTCTTTTGAGTTATGTGCCACGAATGCCATAAAAAAACCTCCAGATGAAAATTATTGAGTGTTAAAATACTTCTGCAATGGTGGGCATGTATAAAACTATGACAAGAAAAGAATAAGTCAGGTCTATTATAACAAATAACAGGGGAGTACGCTATTTTTCAACATGTGCAGCTTTCACTGTGACATCACAGTGCACAACATTTAATCCAGTTTGTGCTGAATCACATATTTAGGTTGACCTCTTCTAAAAATCTCTATGTACTTTTTAACATTGATTTTTACATTCTATGGGGCATGTAAATAATGACCTTCCAAAAAGAATATGGATGTATAGGGATTAAAATGATGTAAAATAATTGACATTTAAAGGTAACTGTAATCAAATTCTAAATAAATGACACCCATTACTGAAAGTTTTTTACTGAATGCCTACATGACCTGTATGGTTTGCATTATAGTGCATGCAACTAATGCACCTGAATTTAACAGTGACCATCATGCCAATATCTTGTAATCCTCATCAAAGTCACATATCTTATTTTCTTTAAAAATGATGTCTTCCACAAAATGATAATTAATTTTTGAACACATTATATACTTTGAAAACTTTTCTTTTTTTAAATTATCAAAAATCAGAAGAAATAATGTAACCAATGCTAATGACAGCATAGCAACTGGAATGAAGACCATCTGTATAAATTTGCAACTTAAAAAAATATACTGAAGACCATTGAATAACTTAAGTATGGCTCTCTTTGATATTCATCCTAAGATTACCATTTACTCAGAACCTGTACAAGAACATGTAACCAAGAAATGATGAACAAAAGCGTGATATTTATATTCGACAAAATTGATAATTATACTCTGGAAAAGAGTTATGATGAGATTTCATAAAAGTTAGCAAAGGTCATTGAATCACAACTGAAATGGGATACATTTCCTACTAGCTTAACCTCATAACCTTGATCTTCACAGAAGATTTGGATCTTTAAAAAAAATATACCTATAGTTTTGTAAGGTTGTAAAATGGTGTTCAACACAGCAACAAATTTACACCGAGATGAAGTGACTTAAAAACAAGAGTTGAATAAAAACAGTTTCATGGAAGATCCACAAGCTACACAAGTGGTTATAAGAAAACCGAGTAACTGTTAGATGGTTCAGTTTTAAAAGAGCATGTGAAGCATCCAAATTAAAACAAAAATCGATTCTACGATTCCATTAGCTGAGTTTAAGCAAAAATAAAGACAGCTGATCCAGATGCATTTTTATGTGGAGGTGATTTGAGAAAATATTCAGCTTTCAGGCCACTGTGTAGAAACTTTGCTTCAATTGAATCATATCTCTTAGAAATACTGTATTCTCCATTTTGGAGGGTGGTTCAGGATGGCCACCCTCCATAAATACAGTTAAGTGGTATGTATTTTATCCAGGTCATCATTTTCATCTGAAGCCTGTCAGCAAGAAAACATGAGATGTTATAGGCTTAATTAACTGAATGAAAATTCACATAGCTTCAACGGTTTCTTTCACTCTATGCACAAGGCATGTCTTGTTTTGTGAGATGCATCATTCAGTTAATATTAGCATCCTGATGTTCAGAATATATTGCACGATTTACAGTAATTAGGTAATTGCTGGTTTTGTTAAATCAGACCAATCATCTTTCTCTCCTCCCCTTTATTCAAAAGCACAATATATCAAATACATTCCCTTTAATGTGAATCATTACAACTGAAACTGACAAAAATAACTACTGAATACTTCTACATGTAACTATGTGATAACAAGAAGTGTACACAGTCCTTTGCATCAAACATGACTATTTTTTTCTAAATTGTAAAACTTTATCTGGAACTATTTAACTACTAATGTTCATTTAATCCCCAAGTCAGATAATTTGCCCATGTCTCTTCATGTATGTAGCCGATACCTGCACGAGTTACAGGAAAATACATTGAAACACCAAGCAGAATTAGGTTTGTACACCATTCAATTTGATTTAAAATAGACAAATTCACTAATTCAGGGCCCAAACTAGGGCTGGAAAAATGTCCTGATAAATAAGTCACAGAGTTCAAGGGAGATATGAGGGAGAAAAGAAGTATAAATATAATTTTCATTTGTAAATGTATTTATTGGTTTTAGATATCAATAAACACAGCCTTTACTGTGCTCAACAAAAAACATTTTTGCATGAACTACAACAGAATGCACCACCATTATTTTGAAAGTAAATAACAACAGTGCTGCACTTTGTTAAATATTGTAATGTAGAAAGTCATGTTTTTTTTTAAAAAGTCACTTCCTGAAAAATTGTAATCAAAGCAATATCTGAACAGATCCTGCAAGGAAGCTTTTTCAAAAACTGCAAAACTTCTTGACAAAAATATTAACATTTTATTTATTTATTTATTCATTTGTTTATTTGTTTGTTCACTTGTTAGCTCATCACTCATTAGTTTCTTGATCATATACAATTCTGGAACCTGTTTACCTGATCCTTTTAATCAAGAAATAAAGTTGCTTTATTGATATAAACTTTGCTCATTCACTCATTTTAAAGTTTCCACTGCTTTGGTCATGAAACTTGACTTGAGCATCCCTGCTATTTTGTCACTGGAAACTTTCAAATGAGCAAATAAGCAAAATTTGCACAGATTAATTGCTCTATATGAAGGAACATCAGTATGAACCTTAGAAATGGCCACAGGAGGGGTAGGGTTGTGTTATTTCACATGGAGTTACAAGTTATCAAACGTCTGATCCAGAAATAATCTGTACATGGACCCTTCATCTCACCTCAACTCAAGAGATAAAAGAAAAACAGGTAAGGTACATTATGCATTGTGGAAGCATTTTTCTGCACCAAATGCATGATTTAATGAATCTGTGAGATCAGACCACAACTATTCATCAGTATCAGTATATGTTATGGGGCTGATTTACTGGACAAAGGTCACTTGCATATCAAAACCTAGTTAAAGTGCTTCAGGAATCTGTGATTTAAGATTAATAAGAAATGTAGCAGGGAGTAAGACGGTGTAACTAAAAGACATGTTTTACAATGGGTGGAGTCTTAACTAGGGATATTTAAATTATTAGACAAAACGGAAATTTGTCTTTGGCATAAAAAGTTGATTTCTCAGCAAAAGAATTATTCTAGTTACTTTTTCCCTTCCAGTGTGAATCCTACCCATATTGGGTTTAAGGAATTATAATACCAGTATGCACATGCTTGCGAGTCATTTGGATTTTTAATGTAGCTTTAATAACTTCAGTCATATTGGAATGATGTCTTAAGTGTGGCAGTTTATAGTGATGTCTAGCATCGGGGCATCATGCCACAGACATTTAGCATCATGTCCCACCCAGTCACATTATCCTGACACCAGGCTGACCAGTCCTAACATTAACCTCTTAATGCTGAACACTAACAGCTGCAAGTACCATTTTTATAAGTCTATGGTACAACTTGACCAGGGTTTGAACCTGCGACCTCTTACATCAGAGGTGGAAGCTCTAACCACTTAGGCCAATGGAGCGGTCATACCAGCATGCAACTTTTATTCAGTGTACATGTAGCAAAGCAGGTATTAGCAAAGTAAGAAAACCAATAAATGTATTACTTACTTACATAGTAAATTTGCACTTTTGTGATTCTAGTAGCTTGGTAGATTAAATATGACTATACACCACTCTTGATAAATGACCGTAATATATGGTGATTAAGCTGCTACTGGATGCAAGTCACAAGAGTCAGTTTTAGCTATTCATTAAGGAGAAAAAAATATACTGCCCACTAAAGTAGTATAACCACATTTATGGGATCAGACAATGCTGCAAGTGAGCGCAAGACTTCACAACCCATCAATAACATATCTAGTTAAAACATGTCAATTTGTACAGTTTATAATCAAATGGCAGTACATACTTTTTATTTGCTGATGTAATTGATAACTTGCAGATGTAATTGATAACATGGGTGGTTGCAGCAGATGTAATTTGTTGTAACCAATCAAATTTCATAAAGAGAGTCAATTTTATGAGTTAGTGCTTCATTAACTCAACACTTTGACCAAAGCACATTAGTGTGTGCAATTTGGATTCTTAACACAGCTTTAATAATTTTAGTCATATCGCTACAATGTCTGCAGTGTGGCAGTTTATAGTGATGTCTAGCACTTGGGCATCATGATGGTGACATGTGGCATCTTTTCTCCACAATCACATTATCCTGACACCAGATCAACCAGTCCTAACAATAGCCTCTTAATGCTGAGTGTCAAGCAAGGCAGCTGCGAGTACCATTTTGAAGAGTTTTTGGTATGACTCTGCTAGGGTTCGAACCCATGACCTCCCGCATCCAAGGCCTATGCTCTAACCACTTAGGCCTCAGGAGTGTGAAAAAAGCATATCATCAAAGATCAGCATTGTTTCAACAACAAAATAAAAAATTAATTTGGTAGATGATTGTCACAAGTCATTTAAGAGTTTACTGAGAAGTGCTCTGTGTCCGTGAAGACACATGATCTATGTGCTAACTGAATTAGGTGACAAGAAAGAAAGTATGTGTTCTGCTGCCTTGAGCTTCAAAATAAAGTGCACATATGGAGTACCAGCAATTTCCAGTTTTCAACAAATATAAATGAATTTGCATCACCTCTGAAATGAATCCATTCTAAAAAACTGGTTTAATGAATTGGCTCTGGAAAAAACAACAAAAGTATCCCTAAAACAGAAGCCACATTAGGGAATGTGAGAAAAAATTATGGGCATATCTGGCAAAAATTATGATATAAATTAGAGAAATCGATAAAAGAGAGGTTTTATTTTGTTGGTACGTATTGATTAAAGGCAGTTATAGTTCCAGAACTCACTGCAGGTGGTGGAGCAAGCAGTTGGGATACTGAGGAAGAGGTGGAGGCAGGCATACTGGTGGGTGGAGCCACAATGACTGCAGGACTAGCTCTTCCAATTGTAGGTGGAGCCATACTGACTGAAGAACTATTCCCACTGACTGTGGACATGGAGCTGATAGGTACAGTGGGTGTGTCCTTTGCAGTAGCATCCACAGTAACTGGACCCTTATCTCTGTCATCCATTGCTTCCTGGGAGCTTGACTTGTGGATCTGAGACGAAATTAAAGAACCATTTTCATGCATCAACAATTTAAATGGATCAACAATTTATCACTAATTAGCTTGGTTGGTAGGTTTCTAATGGTACATCAAAACCTGAGAGGCTATACAGTGCCAAGGCTATGGCAGTGAAGTACATTGCCTATGAACACACCAAAGATGTAAACTAGGCTGATTTGGGGAAGAATCAAACCTGTAACTTCTGGCCTGCTAACCACTGAGCTACTACAGCATCCCTATCTACCAACTAAAAGACTCTACTTAGGTAGTTAGGGATGCAGTAGTGGCTGTACATTTTAGCAACAGATAGAATCTTTTAATTGGTAGTTAGGGATGCTGTTGTGGCTGCGTATTATGATCGTTTAGTTGGTAGCTAGGGATGCTGTGGTGGTTGTGTTTTTTTTTAGCAACAGATAGTCTTTTAGTTGGCAGTTAGGGATGCTGTGGTGGCTGTGTATTTTAGCAAGAGATATAATCTTTTAGTTGGTAGATAGGGATGCTGTAGTAGCTGTGTATTTTAGCAAGAGATATAATCTTTTAGTTGGTAGTTAGGGATACTGTGGTGGCTGTGTATTTTAGCAAGAGATATAATCTTTTAGTTGGTAGTTAGGGATGCTGTGGTGGCTGTGTATTTTAGCAAGAGATATAATCTTTTAGTTGGTAGATAAGGATGCTGAAGTGGCTGTGTATTTTAGAAACAGATAGTCTAACTACCAACTAATAGACTCTATCTGTTGCTAAAATACACCACCACTACAGCATCCCTAACTACCAACTAAAAGACTATATCTGTTGCTAAAATACACATTTTTTGTGTTACATATATCTGATTTAATATATATATATATATATATTAATTTAATTGATTGTTTGTCAGTTTTAAATTTTTTATTCTATTATATGCTATTATAATATTATAATGTAAATTTATTCACTGGAGATGATATTTTTCCAGAAAATTGGTTGACCTGAATCATTCTTTTCATAAACACCAGGTGTTGATCTAAATTCTGACCTTGATTCAAAATTAGTAAACAAAGTTCTATTTTATTTTAAAATGATTGGTTGTTGTCAAGGTTATGATGGGGCTTGGGTTTAAGATGTAAACAACTTTTTTTTATTTTTTTATTTCTTTGAGAAAATTTTTGGTCTAATCAATGCCATATTCTGTGTACGTGATATAAACATGATCACATGACCACCCCTTCATTTCGCAATTCTGGTTTTTCCATAACTACGAATTTGTTAGTTTTAATAGATATGAGTAGAGAGAGATTTCTCAGTTTTTGGGCTTTTACACTTGGTATCAAGTTATTTTCTTTGTTGTTGCCAGATTTTGAGTTAATCTTCAGATCATTTGAATTTCAAAAGGATTAATTATTTATTCTCTGGAAATATTTGAAGAGTGCTCACACAGATTTTGGAAAGACATTATTTACAAGTTTAAATTGGTTTTCCAATACCACTTGCTTCACCTTTAATACAGCAAATTCTACAATATTATCTCATTAATTCAAAGAATATGTCTCATTTTACCAACAAAATGATTGAGCAATATATGCAGTTTTACCTTTAAACCAAAATGAAAGAAAATAAAATCCTTCTCACAAACACCACATCTGTGAAATATGACAGTATTGTATATAAAGTTTGGACAAGTTAGACAAGCAGGTATAAACACAAGGTTCAATATTATGCAATATCCTATTACATATTCTGGGATATTTTACTGCACATTCTTGCTAATCCTATTACACATTCGGGTCTATCCTGTTACATATTTTGGGCTATCCAGTTGTATTAGTCACTGTGAATTTATTTATTTTTGTGGAGATAAATATTTGTTTAAAAAATTCCTTCTAATCATTGCTTAAATTCAAAGAGAGGGAAAGGTGTCCCATTGTTTTCACAATGAAAACTTGTTCACTGAATCTTTAAATTCATGATTTGTAACAACAATCTAATCCGAGAACATTGGTAACCCACAAAAACTGGTATCCCATAAAAATGGATACCCCACGAATATTTACAGTAAATAGCTCAAGACTTGCCTAGTAATACTATATGATCCTTTTGTTTATTATCATACAAATTCCAGAGCTTTCTGTGAGCAAATTCAAATGTTCATGTGCAACTAAAAGTAACATTAACAGCATATTATACACCTGCTGCCTGTTCATCGAATTTTGTTGTGTATAATGCACACTTTTTTCACCTAACATTTTCTGGAAAGTACATATATTTTAGACCCCAAAAGTAAAAATAATAAAAAATTTCAGGTCGATCACAACACTATAGCTACCTACATGTCACATTCACCCTTGTGAAATATGAAATCCATCTCATTGTAACTAATTGTTATTTAATAATTAAATAATGCTTACAAAAATCAATAGTCTTGTTCTTTAATTGGTTTATGTTAATAAATTCATTTCAATTCACATCACTATGCAGTTTTTGCTCTGTGTCTTAACCAGAAATACACGTACACAATATAACGTATTGTTTTACTGTCATGTTTCTGTTAAAGGTGTAGAGTACCACAATGCAGCAGAACAAATACAGCTACTGTACCCATTAATGTTCAACATTCAATAACTTTTGATCTAATAGATTTGTCAATAATTAATTTCTCTATCTATGGCTGAATTGAAATAGTCAAATCTGTCAATAGTGGCCACCCATGGAGAAAAGTCAATACTGACCTTAGTATAAAGGTTTATCTTTAAAAATATGTTTTTGAACAAATACCATATACCATATATAATTATAGTTGTTGTTAATAATAATAATAATAATAATAACAATAACAATAAATATTATTATTATTATTATTTTTCTTAACCTGATTTTGTTTTGCACTATTTATAGAAAACTTATTAGGCCTAGATGTTGTTCTCACCAAATTTATGTTCTCATCTTTTCTTGAATTATTGAGTGCACCATACTGACAGCAAATCTGAGTAAGACTGGTTCACTGTAAAGAACTCAAATGTCATCTAACAAATGATCAGTGCAAATATCCAAAATGTCTGACTGCTGTCACACAATGAAAATTGGAGCTAAATTCTCACTTTTTAAAAGTGTATATCATATGCGCAATAAACGGCAGAACTAAGTTTTTCCCCCTCATTCTGGGTTGAAAATCAAGGTGCATGTTATCCACCACTGCTCTGTACATGGTAATAATCCCCTATGAAGATAACTGAAATCTGTGTGCAGAAGCCATTTTTCTACTTTCAAACTTACCATGACCTTTTCATTAAAAATCAACTGGTTTCTTCCTTACCTCTAATGTAAGCAATCCAGGCATTTGCTCAGGTTTGTGATGTGTGTGTGTGTGTGTGATTGGATTTTTAACGTAGCTTTAAAAAAAATTCAGTCACATCGCTATGACATCTGCAGTGTGACAGTTTATAGTGATGTCTAGCACAGGGGCATCATGTCGCAGACATGGAGCATGATGTCCCACACAGTCACATTATCCTGACACCAGGAAGACCAGCCCTAACACTAACCTCCTAATGCTGAGCACCAAGCGAGGCAGCTGTTAGTACCATTTTTGTAATTCTTTGCTATGACTTGGCCAGGGATTGAACCCACGACCTCCTGCACCCGAGGCAGATGCTCTAACCACTAGGCCACCAAAGCAGTCGGTTTGTGATGTAGAACTTATGTTACTGTGAAGAAACCATTTTTCTTCTTTCAATTATAGTGACCTCGGCATTTGAATATAAAACCAAAAGACTTCTTTCTTATTGTAAGTGAAGCTATCCACCTATTTTGGTCCAGGTATATGAAGTAAAGCTAATGTACATGAACCATTTTTTATTTATCAGTCAGTGACTCTGATCTTTAACCTTCTGACCTTGAAACTGACTGGTAACTGTAGATGGTAGAGAACCTAAATCACACAGCATAATGCATTTATCTTCTGCCAGTGTAATCTTGGCCATAACCTTGTGATCCTCAAACTTGATAATTATTTGTAACCCCTAGTACAAGCCATGCACAATCTGTGGTAACTCTTGATGATGAAGAACTTGATTAACTGTGCAAAGACATGTTTCTTCATTCAGTCACAAGGAACTCTGAACTTCTAACCTTGACATCAGTAGAATTCTTCCATAGCCAAAGTACAAGCCTTCCTCAAAGTTTGGTAACTGTAGGTAGTAGACAACATGAGTTATCATGCAGAAATTAAACCAGTAGCAGACAGACAGACAACACCAAAACATCACACCCTCTGCCTTAATGCAGATATATAAATATATCAATTTACTTCATAATTACATGGTAAAGTTACCTTTCTTTCTTTTTTGAAACCCTTGATGCCACTCTCAAGCACTATTTCTCTGTAACGTTTTCCCTTGCATGATCTCTGAGGTTTAGCATTATCATAGTCTTGATCACTAGGAACCTCTTGATCTCCTTCCTCTGACCTTTGATCTTTGACCTCAAAGGATTCCAAACTCTGCCCTCTGGCCTGCTTCACTGGGGCTTGAGCTAGGACTAATGGAGAAGGCTTCTGGGGTTTGTGATCATTGTGTATTGGTTGTCCTGGACCCTGACTAGTCACTGGGGCCAAGAGGGCAGAGCTAAGAATTGAAGTATTTGAGTATGAGGGGCTCATCACAGGAGATGCTGAACTTGATGGCCTATGGCTTGGCGATGCTACCGTCTTTGAAGCTGCAAAATCACAAACAAAAGTACCTGAATGCAAAAATTCAGATTTTAAAAAAAACATGAAATCTAATTTCTAAATACACATCTGCAACTGCTTTTTTGCATATGCCAAAAATGCAATGCATTCATCAATAAATACAAAAGAAAGTAGACATCACTTTAAATTCAAGGAAAGATAAAATTTAAAAAGCAGCTTTATTGAACTGTCATTTTTCCTCTGAATGTGGAGATGAGAAATCCCCATTAATAGGTCACTTTAATGCCTGATTGTTTTATCACAATTCCATAAATCTATTCAGGCTGATTGTTCTGACTAGTGATTAAAGGGTATCACAAATGCGGTAACCTATTTGGGCCGACTGAAAACATTGTTTTGAAAGTTCAGAGTAATAATATTGAGTCAAAAGTATATCATATGATTTATTAGTGTACTTTTTTTTGGCATATAACACTTCTCAACATGTTTTAAAAAATATCTGTAATTTTAGATTAACAGGATTATGTGGCTTAATGACCACTTGCATTTGTTCTGAATACACTATTGTTTTTTGAGGTGGCTGGATTGTACCATTTGGGTAGATTTCAAAATTGTTATGAACCATTAATTTCAAGACCCAATGAACCAAGCCACCAGTTTAAGTTCCAACACAATATCACTTTTCCTAAATCCATAAAAAACTGCTCATTAACCACAAAAATAGAGTTTCCATGAAAAATATTTTGACAGAATAGACTAGTTTGTCAGCCAGAAGCCCTACTTACGCTGAATGGATGCAAACTTCTGTAGACTCTCTGTTGCAACTGGAATATTAGCAATTGTGGCCTTGATCTTCTGTGGTTTGGGTTGTAGGTTACTACTTGTGATGTAACCAATGTCACCCTTGGCATCTGTTGCCATAGTAATGTAGCTCTGATTCTTAAGATTCATGACACCTATAAAGGTAAGTCAAATTTTTTTTATCATTATCACTCTACTATGTATTATATAAACTATGATGTATGTACTATATTAAAAACTTCTCTGTAACTTTTGTCTTTTTATATATTTTAAAACAATAAATATACATACAATTACAATACGAGAAATGTTGCTGCTAGAAGGCTTGCACGTATTTGCTACTGTTTCTTAAATTCATTATAAGTTTTTGAGACCTGGCTTTGATCATTCACTTGCTTAGCAGGTATTTTGTCTTCCATTGTTCCAGCAACACACTGTAGCAAATCTGGAAAAGCTCAAAATATAGTTTGGGCTGCATGAAATATGAAAAACAAATTACCTCTGATTCCATAAATATACATTTATGTTATACATTTTTCTCATGTTCTTCAATAGACGGCAAACTTGTCAGTGATCAAATCTGTGCTGAACAACCTTTAACTATGTGATATAACAAGGAAACCTCGTGAAGAGATCAATCTGGTTTTCATTCCAAATTATATTTGTATTTATATAAAAATTTAAATCTTAAATGTTAAATTACTATTTAATATTGTTTTGTTTTCTAAGAAAAGGCTAAATATCCAACTTTTTATTACATGAAAAGAACCTTATAAGTGAAACAGGAAATAAAAAACCTCTCTGCTCTACAGGCTGACTTTATCAATCCAACTTTCTTCATCCTGAGTGCTGAATGCATTGTATTAATTTCACTATGATCAATACTTGTTTACAAGTCATGTCCAACTGCAAACAATAAAGACGATAATCTACCATCGCACTTGGCAGATCTGGATCTATATTATTTGTTGTACCGATTACTCCTAATAAACTGCATGGACCCAGATTGGACACTGCATTATGGGACAGCAGAATTGGTTTGTGCAGTTGCACTTAACTTATAAGCTAGAGTATATGGTAAACAATCTCTGAAGAAGAAAAAGGAATCTCAAAAAGATTTTTTACTATGGTTAATTGGACTGATCTGGCAAATCAGTAGACAATCTAAGTTGATGGAAATATCAGTGATACCTTGGTAGAACTGTGGGCTCTGACTGGCTGGAGGTGGGGGTGTCTGTGACTTAAGCCCTGGGGTGGAGGGTTTGGGAGCTATACTAGGCTGAGAGACTGTTCCAACAGTGTTGCCATTTGATCGGGTTGGCACTGAGCTAGACAAAGATGGTGAGCGAGCTGCCTGTGGTTGTATCAAAACCTGCTGCACCGTTCCATGCTGGCCTGAAAATAAAACAAGACAAGACCATAAAAATTTGTTCATTCTGTATTTAATATCAGAGCTTTTTCAAAATATGTTGGATGTTTATTTTAATTAAACCAATGAAAATTCATGTTAAATAAACAAAAATGTGAGACTGTAGATACAATCTGAAAAGTCAATGCTGTAATTTGTTCACAATCTGCTTTGTGTTTTTATTAGGTAAATTAATTATTATCTCAATTTTTGAGCAACAAATTGAGAAATAAATTTTTACAGTGTAATTCTGTTTCTTATTTGAATAAATAATAAGTACGGAGCTCAGATTCTTGTGATGAATAAACTATTGTACAAGTCACATGAGTCATGTATGTGCATCTACTCATTTTAAATTAAATATAAATTGTTCTTTTAAAATTTAACACTAATTTTCTTTAATCAACGTCTATTTGATTATGATTATTGAATGTTCAGCATCTTAAATGTCACCAAGAAACTTTCAGCTGAAAATTATCTATGCTATGGACTTTTTCAATGGTGGCCATGTATGAAACTTGGGTCAAATTAAGAGTGCATCAAGTGAAATCATCACAATTGAGGGTAGTATGAAATTCTTTATCAATATGCGTAGCTTTCATTGTGACATCAAAGCATGCAACATTCAATCTGGATTATACTGGATCACACCTTTAGGTTCATTTGGTCCAAAAATGTCTACGTACATTAACATTGATTTTGCCATATATACCTCTTGGGGTGACTAAATAATGGCCTTCCAAGGGAATATGGACGTATATGAATCCAAATGAAGTGAATACTGTCCACTTAAAGGTATGTGGACTAAAATTCTTAAAAATGACACCCACTACTGAAATAGAGTTCAATGTCTACATGACCCGTGTAACTTGTATTATAGATACATATTTTGTCCTGAATTGCCCATCTACACTAACTGTAGTCAATAAAGGATAAGTTCACTCTTCTGTTGAAGAGGTAATTAATCTTGAACCTGAAATATTGTTTTTTAAAATACTCTTTAATTAGAAATTTTACAAAAAATTTACCAAGTAGGTGCTACAGGAAAATGGTAACATTCTGTTGCACATCTTCAAAACTACGAATTCAGGCAACACAAATTCACAAGATCCATTCCACTGTTAAGTAAAGAAGTGATAACAACTAGTTGACTTTTCAAATACCTATTTTTTTCAATATTTTCACAAAATGAACCCTAAAATGAGATTCAGAAAAATATTAAATTTGTATTACACTTCAACACCAATCACCTATTAATCTTAAAAAGTTTTAAAAAATCCTTGGAGAAACATATAAAGTGAGGTGATGACAGATTCTTTCTAAAACTTTATTTCTCAAAATGCTTCCTTTTTGACAAACGTTTTAAGAAAATGACCCAAAATTAGGCAAAGGAAAAAGTTTAAACCTTATTGCACATCAACAGTAACCAATATTTAAGACTACAAAGTTGTTATAAAATTCTTACAGTGGAAAAAAAATCAGTTTCTTACTAGGTGTAGATCGGCAAAATATACCTTATTCACATTTTTTAAACAGAAAATCACCCAAAATGAAAGTAAAAAAACTAAAATCTTGTAGCACAACTACTCTAAACACTTATACAGTCAACAAAGTCTCAATAAATCATTCATGTAGCATGAAATGAGGCAAGCTTTTTTAAAACTTGATTTTTAAATACCCTGTTTATTGACCATGTTTCAAACAACAGGCAAGTACAATAAAACAAATCTGGCTAAGTCAGACACTATCTGTATAAATTTCTTCCTTTGCTGATTGTGTATGCTTTGAAACTTACTTTTTTTATTTTTTTCTATTTTGTATCCTCATTTATATATGAAGGCACATCAGCATCAAGTGTCTAATTCTAAAAGGCCTTTATGCCTGGATGCTTTCTGCTCATGTTCATCAATTTCTGCTGAGCAGTTTTGCGACCAAGTCATTTAAAGGGTTTCTGGGTGTATATGACGGTGTGCATCAGCATCACTGGTGAAAAATGTAAAGCCCTTTATGCTTTGTGTCAAATTTCTTCAAATTTTATTGAGCAGTTTTTGTATACAGATCAGCATATTTTTGTAAAAAAATTCAAAACTCTTCATGCCAAAATGTTTGGTGTTGAATTTCGCCAGATCTTGCTGTAAGGTTTCAGAGAGGTTATAGACTGGTGAGTTAAAATGGGACTGAGGAAAGAAGTAAAATCTTTTACAAAGCTACACCAACAGCTTAACTGTCTACAAAGTTCTATAAAATCCTGAAAGCAATTCATGAGGAATTTGCGAAGACAATCTAACTCATCAAAATACTTATATATATAAAAAAAAACGTTTCAATAAATCGCTCCAAAAATAGGCCTGGAAAAAAAAAGTAAAACCTTACGGTGCATCTACTCTAGCCACATATCTTGCCAACAAAAGTTTAAATAAAATCACATAACCTAAAACAAGCTGATTTCTCATCATACATCTTTTCAAACATTTTTTTCAATGAAAATTGCCCAAAAATGGGGCACAGGAAAAATCTTAAACCTTATTGCACACCATTTATCTTGCCTAAACAGTTCCAATAAATCCTGCATCGTTTACAATTTTAATCATACTCCGTAACAAAATGGCTGATAACTCCTGCACAGTTTAGGGGGCACTCACCAGTTATTATGTACTTTTGAGAGAGTAACATATGTAAGGTGAAGTTGTATGCATTTAAAACATGCACAATGGAGAGAATGTCAGCATACCTCTATGCTACATTAATGTAATGTGGATGATATTTCTTTGGATATTGTACTTTTGGAAATTGTACAGGATTTAAACACACTGCTAACTAAAATGACTTCTCCCTTGTGCTAAAAAATCAGCCTGAATTAGTCTAAAGTACACTATCTATAGCAGCTATTAAAATAGGGAAAATGAATTTTGCCAGACTAGACAATACCAGCTTCTGAAAGTGCAATAAATGAATTACCAAATATATAAAATGTAAAAAAGTTATCAGCTCTTTTTTATACAATTTACCTCTGATGTTCAGGAAGTGATAATGACCAAGTAGAGCTAGCACTTTCTTGAAAGGTGCACATCTGGAGTAAGGCCAAGCTGTATGCTCTATAAACCATATTACACCCATCAATCATACGTCAAAAAAAAGGGAATTAAAGGTTCTTTGAATTATATTTAGATATACAAGGTCTTTTTTAAATAGCCAGTATAACCAGTGAGGAAAGCCAGGGAAATTCTTTTTCTTTAAAATTCTAACCCTATGCAAAATATGAAACTGTAGAGCGCCACCTTATAGCAAATATAAAGATGTAAGCAATTATTTGTTTTATTTTCATATAATTATGTATGATGTTCTGAATAAAATGGTACATTCATATTGATGTTAAGCAGGAAAATAAGCTAATTATGCTCATTTTGCTCTCCTTACATAATTTGTCATGAGGCATGTTTGTTTGAGTAGTGACCTTAATTATGGGGAAATTAGAAGTCTTAGAATATAGGAATAGAATTAACTTAAATTTAAAACTGTTGCAATAAGTAAAAGAAATATATAGTGAAAATGTTTCTTTTCATTTATTTGCAATGAAATTAAAAAAAATGATGAGAAAGTGAATTCGCTTCTTCCATATTAAACAATAGGCAAATATTTTACACTTTGACCTTTATGAACCTGATGTGTTCCATCCCCTTTTTCAAACTGTAATATTCATTGTTGATATCTCAGAAATAATTCTGGCTAGTTTAATGTTCCTGTCAATCAGCATAACACTGGTTGCTATGTTTACAAAATGTAATGTGCATTCTTAAAATAGCTCACTTTTTATCATGGGGGAGGGTAGTACTAATATTAGTACCCTTACTCGTACCTCGTGGACAGGGTACTAACATGAGCGTATACATGTTAATGGAGCAAGCCGGGTGTGATTCACACCCGGCACTCTTTTAGCCTAATAATAACACTTTAAACATATTCCTTGCATATAATCCAATAAATTGAGTAGTCCTCTTATTTAATACCGGAAGTATCGAAAATCATTGTAGAAATAGTTGTAAAATCTCGTTTACCATTTTTTGCCGATATTTTCGTTTAGATCGTCTGCCATATTATTTCAAATAGTGATTACTTCCGTTCTCAGCCTCGTTTGTTTGTGTGCCATATAAGGACATTAACGCCTTATTTGGAAATGTAAACAAATCGTAGTAAAAATTTGGCGCTGTTTGGGTCAGAAATTTTGTGCATTAAAAGTAAATACAGTTCATTGGCAACTTTGAAATTCCACCAAGAAGCGATTATTCGCCACTTGGTTGATAATAATATAGCGTAAAATATCCAAAATATGTTCTGGCAAGCCTTACGTAGAAAAGGGGTCACGGCGAGAGTCTCGCGTTGTCTGTCATGGTGGACAGGATAAGGTTAGAGTAACCATACCAATTTATTTTATCGTGTAAGGGCTTAATAAAGTCAAAATAAGCCAAACTTTTTTCACAACATGATTATACTTATGTAGTTGATTTCTACACTGTTTGTTTTTCTGACTTTAGTGATGATTTTTTTTGCTCCATTACATGATATGGGATCAGTTCGTAGCCTCAACCACAACAAATCAAGTTGAGGCTACGACAGCATAGCTAGGGGGAGAGCTGGACTTGTATGAGACTCTGACACTCATAAATACTGTTCTATGGGGGGGAAATGCAGGATAATTATTCAAAAGGACTGTTTTGATGCTTGCGACTTAAATGTTTCAGCCATAAAATCATAATTAAATCATGCAGCAATAATACCTATGTTCTCTTTATGTTGCATCACAATTGCTCACCAGTTATTATGTACTTTTGAGAGAGTGACGTATGTAAGGTGAAGTTGTTTGCATTTAAAACATGCACAATGGAGAGAATATCAGCATACCTCTATGCTACATTAATGTAATGTGGATGATATTTCTTTGGATATTGTACTTTTGGAAATTGTATATGATTTAAACAAACTGATAACTAAAATGACTGCTCCCTTGTGCTAAAAAAATCAGCCTGAATTAGTCTAAAGTACACTATCTATAGCAGCTATTAAAATAGGGAAAATGAATTTTGCCAGACTAGACAATACCAGCTTCTGAAAGTGCAATGAATGAATTACCAAATATATAAAATGTAAAAAAAAGTTATCAGCTCTTTTTCATACAATTTACCTCTGAAGTTCAGGAAGTGAAAATGACCAAATGGAGCAAGCACTTTTTTGAAAGGTGCACATCTGGAGTAAGGCCAAGCTGTATACTCTATAACCCATATTACATCCATCAATCATACACCAAAATAAAGGGAATTAAAGGTTCTTTGAATTATACCTAAGATATAAAAGGTCTTTTTTAAATAGCCAGTATAACCAGTGAGAAAAGCCAGGAAAATTCTTTTTCTTTTAAATTCTAACCCTACGCAAAATATGAAACTGTAGAGTGCCACCTTAGGAGTTAATCATACTCAATAACAAAATGGCTGATAAATCCTGCATAGTTTAGGAGTTAATCATACTCGGTAACAAAATGGCTGTCACTATAGCCCCTTTTCTCATCAAACTTCAAGAAAGTTTCCACAAGAAAAAACCCCAAAAAAACAAAATTTTATTATGCATTTAAACCAAACACTTATTTAGGGTACAATATTTCAATAAAATCATTTGAAAAGCAGCAATGAGAATGTTCTTCTCAAAATACCTCATTTGAAAGTACTGTCAAACATTTTACTAAGAATGGAAAAGAAAGAAAACCATTATTGTACACCTACACCAACCACGTATCTAGTTAACAAAGTTTCATTAACGCTTCCAAGCTGTGAGGATGGAGAAGTGATAGCATGCTTTCTCATAGGACAGAATGAAGGATGGATATACTCATACAATATCCACATGATGGGCATGCTCATACAATATCCACATGATGGACATACTCATACAATATCCACATGATATACATACTCATACAATATCCACATGATGGACATGCTCATGCATTATCCACATGATGGACATGCTCATAGAGTATCCACATGATGGACATGCTCATACAATATCCACATGACGAACATGCTCATAGAGTATCCACATGATGGACATGCTCATACAATATCCACATGATGGACATGCTCATATAGTATCCAAATGATATACATACTCATACAATATCCACATGATGGACATGCTCATACAATATCCACATGATGGACATGCTCATATAGTATCACATGATGGATATACTCATACAATATCCACATGATGGACATACTCATATAATATCCACATGATGGATATACTCATATAATATCCACATGATATACATACTCATACAACATCCACATGATGGACATGCTCATATAGTATTCACCTGATGGACATACTCATACAGTATCCACATTCTTCCCTGAAATGCTGAGATAATAACTTCGTATGCTCACCTTGCTGTACTGAGCCTACATAGGCCTGGATGAAAGCAGGGGAGGTAACTCCCTGCTGGACTCTCTCCATCTTGATACTGGGTGAGGAGACAGGACTGGGGGAAATCTGAACTTGAGTGGCACTCACTGGTTGCATGTATGTTACCCTGATAAGCATAAGGCAAGAAAATGAATGAAGAAGGTTGTCATATATAATAAAATGAAAGCATGATTTCTGCAGAATGATTCCTCACCTTATTCATTGTTGTACACTGAACTACTTTATATGGCATGTATGTCATAAAATGATGTTGGTGCTGTTGTTGTGGGGTTTAACACCATTTTTCAGCACAAGGCGGCCATTAATGGCAGAGGAAGAACCCGGCAAAACCCCAGAAAGAACCACCGACCCACGAGAAGCTACTGGCAAGCTTTCTCACATACCCACATAGGCCGAACCTGCGACTCAAACCCACACAGGCAGAGGTGAGATGGCAGTGATCCATAACGGTGAGTGCTTTAGAACATTCGGCCACTCTGGGCCCCATCATAAAATGAACAGTTATATCAAGTTTGATGATTGTACCAAGTGTCAAAATAAAATTTCCACATAATGTTGCATCTCACTTGCTATGCCATGGCATAACCTAAAATCCCTGCATTGTCACAAAAGTATTGAAGTAGATCTGTGTGACCTTGACAGGAGGGCACTGTGATGATCACTATTCAAAATAAAAATACAAACCTCCTATTTCATGCTGTATACACAAGTGCATCAGTGGATCTGAGGTAAATGCAATAAGAGTCTCTCAATAAGACTAATCCTCTACTGGCTGATTTTTTTCCCCCATGGCAATTCCATTTCTTCCTTTTAAATGCTTAATAGTGAAACTATTTTGACAAATTTCTGCAGCCATTCTGAAGGCCAGATCAGCACCATCTTCACGTAGTATCTGAAGATAAATCTCCCTTACACAAAATGCAAAGTTTTATCTGATAGGCTGCTCTCCCTAACACAAAATGCAAAGTTTTATCTGATAGGTTGCTAACTATACCTAACACAAAATACAATGTTTTATCTGAAAGGTTGCTCTCCCACACAAAGTGCAATGTTTATTTCATAGCTTGCTAAAAATACTGAACTGGAAATTCTAAATGTTGGCAGAACACGAACCTTAATCAGCGTGAAGGTTTTAGTATCTGAAAAACAAAATGTCTAGTAAAACAAAATTGAATCAGATTGATCATGTTTAATAGGAAATTGAAGAAATGAAAGACATGCTGTCTTTTTATAATACTTCATGGAAGCTGTGAAAGGGATCCACATTATAAATGAGGGAGAATTATGAGGAATGTTCTAAACAGATCATGTCCTACTGATGCAAGAACACAGCATGGTGAAAACACAGTATTAGTTCTTGTTAACCAACAATGAAAATTAGGTGAAATAATAAAATTACCAATAACAATGATAAAACAAAACTTAAAATGGTCATCTATAATGATACTTCATTACAAGGGTCAGAAAAATAACAAGTGCCTTTATAGCAGGGAACCACTGTATTATGTTGTTTTTTTTACAATAATTTCGATGAAGCATACAAAATTTCTTACTCAAAAGGATTTTAAATTGCATCTTGAGAATTTATGATCATTTTAGGTGCATTTCATACATGCATCATGATGACAGTTGTTATGTATATTTTATTCAACAATATCTGATTTAATATACATTTATTTCAATATAACTGTTTGTCAGTTTTTAAATAAAAAAAAATTTCATTACATGATATTGTAATGTAAATTTATTCACCAGAGATATTTTTTTATAGAAAATAGTTTGACCTTGACTGTTAGTTTACAAACACCTGGTGTTGATCAAAATCCTGACCTTGTTTCAGAATTTGTAGCAACCTTTGCAAACAAGTTCTATTTTATTTTAAAAAGATTGGTTGTTTTCAAGGTCATAATGGGACCTTGTCTTTATGATATGTAACCGCTCTGGTGGCCTAGTGGTTAGAGCGTCCGCCTCGGATGCGGAGGTCATGGGTTCAATCCCCAGCCAAGTCATACCTGAGACTTATAAAAATGGTACTAACAGCTGCCTCGCTTGGCGTTCAGCATTAAGAGGTTAGTGTTAGGACTGGTCAGCCTGGTATCAGGATAATGTGACTGGGTGGGACATCATGCTACATGTCTGTGGCATGATGCCCCAGTGCTAGACATCACTATAAACTGCCACATTGCAGACATTGTAGCAATATGACTGAAAAATTGTTAAAGCTACATTAAAAATCAAAATCACATCACATCACATCTTTATGACAAAAATAATTTTTTTATTTCTTAGATTACAAATACTGATTTTCGTCAGGGTCACACTGGGTAAACGTGAGCTGTAACAAGTACTTGCTTCTATAAACTTCTAGAAGATGATCACGTGACCCTTGTTTGCATTTTAGAAAGCCCATATAACCTATATTTTGGAGAATTAATCAGTAGAAGTTGGGCTGTTAAATTGTTGTATGTTGTGCTGTTTGGAGATTTTTCAAATTACTTGGTTTGGAATTATTTCAAATTACTTGGATTCAAAAGGATTAATTCTTTATTTTACTGGAAAATACGTGTGCCCATGTAATATTGTGAAACAAAGACAGTTTTTTAATAAAAATTTATTCAGCTATCTGAAACCGGAGTGATAATTCTTGTTTCTACAAGGAACTGTAGACTTCAACACTACAGATTGCAGCACATGTTTTCATCTTCCATCTTGGATTCTTCGTCTGGATTTGAACATGAAATCAGTAGAACATTTTGTTATCAGAACTTCAGAAATTTTATTCCTGGATAATTCTCTGATTATTTTTGGATTTGATTCTATAAAACCATAAGTTCATATTTTTTCATTTTTACAGAATATTTCCAGGGAAATAAATTTTTGTATTTTTTCAAAGCTTGTTTTCACTCTTTCTTGTGTTACTGTTTATTCAAGCCTAAACAAGTGACATAAGACAGCTATATAAAAAAAAACATTGTCACTGATACAGGCTTTTAAATTCTGAAATGATAACAGAAACAGTGGTAAACATACAAATTAAGAAATGCAGATTAGGTGACAAGCAGAAGCCAAGTGTGTGTGTGTGTGTGATTTGGATTTTTAATGTAACTTTAACACTTTTTCAGTCACATTGCTACAATGTCCCACCCAGTCACATTATCCTGAAACCAGGCCAACCAGTCCTAACACTAACCTCTTAATGCTGAGTGCCATGTGAGGCAGCTGTCAGTACCATTTTTGTAAGTCTTTGGTATGACTTGGCCGGAAATTGAACCCACAACCTCTCACATCGGTGGCAGATGCTCTAACCACATGGGCACTGGACAGGTCAGAAAACAAGTGAGATATTATAGTTATGGGTTCAAGAAGAATGATATGCACTACCAAAGAAATAAATTAAAAGAGAAAACAAACTGTCAAAGAATGATTGAAAGAAAGATTTGAAAGAAACTAACTTCTGTGTAGAGGGCAGTAGTACTCTCTGTTGAGGATGGACTGACTGCTGTTGCTGCTGAGTCTGTAGCTGTAGTGCTGTGGGCTGTACTTGAATGGTCTGCAAAGCTTGTTGCTGTTGATGCTGTACATGCAATGAGTGTTGTACATTGTGAGGCTGTTGCTGATGTACATGGATTGTTTGTGGCATAGCCTGATGCTGTTGGTGGATTTGCACTTGTTGTACAGTTTGGTTGGAGTGCTGTACAGTTAGGGCCTGCTGTACAGTTGGATGCTGTACTTGTATAGGCTGTTGTACAGTCTGTACTTGGTGAAGTTGTTGCTGAATTTGTCCCTTGAAAAAGAAGGAAAGAAAATCGTTAAAGTAACTTCTTTGCAATACCATGCACTGTAAGATACCATAAAGAATTGCGCATGATTGTCTCCCCTACTGCATGATCCAAAATGTGAACTTTAATTCCAGCCCCAACTCTAACAATTATAACCTGATTTTATTGGCAGTGAGATGCAAAAGATAAATACATGAATCAAATTTCATAATTGTAGAATAGTAAAGAAATGGTACTCAATGCAAAACCACAATGATGATTTTGATGTAACAATCTCATCATAAAAATGATACCATATATACTCACAAGCCCAACTGCAAACTGCAAAGACTCAGATCTGCCACTGTATAATGTGCCGGAATATTTGGGTCTATGCAGTTTCTTAGGAGTAACCAACAGAACAAAGATGGACCATGATCTGCCAAAGCATTATGCAATGGCTGATCAGGGTCTTTGCCATTGGACTTGACATAAAGGCAAGCATAATGCATTTTCCAGATGAGAAAAAATAAATCATAGGACATACAACTGGCTTGGCCTTTTTAAGGATCACACTTTCAGGGTTCTTAGAGTGCTAAAGACTATCTGTATTAGATCATGTGATAACAGTGTTCTCAGTTAAATGTCTTTAGATATCAAGTTACAAACACATAATCCTGACTTCAGAAAAGGACTAGATTCACTTTCCACTAAAATCTACCCATTGTGATATTTTTTTTAAAAATATTCTTTTCAAATGCATCTACCACATCGGTACTTCACACAAGTTTTGTTTCAAACATCGGTATTATTGTGTCTTTAATGAGAAGGATATAAAACATCACAAGACAGGCATCAATATTCCATATACAAGTGACATATTTTGCTTAAGTATTACAGTATATACTTAGAAGCACAGGAGGAAATAGGTCACATTTGCCCATTTCTTTAGGTACAGATGTACATTTACCAAAACTAACACAGGTGTCTGTTGGTTATATTCCATAAATGTTCATCAGTATGATGAAGATTCTTCTATTTATTATAAAGCTTTAAGCATCAGATGTTGACAATTCTCATTTATATCATTATAAATAATTGCCTTGATTAATGTATTCAATTTTATTTTACATATTTATCTTAGTAACATAGTGTCATAGTAGTACTACTATTATTATATTAGTTGGTACATAAGTTGATGTTTTAATACAAGGGTCTCACTGAATTCTGTTTTGCCTTTCCTTGAAGTTATGGGCTTAAAACAAAATACTGAACTCTGTTGATGTTGTTGCTACCACCATCACAACTGCTCCTGACATCAGCATCACACTGTATTTTTTTCTAACCCAGAAAAAAGGAAGGATATATATATATATATATATATATATATATATATATATATATATATATATATATATATATAATTTAATTTAAAAGGCAAGGTCCCACTAACAAAAGAAGCAGGTCACTGCTTTTGTCAAATATGAATTTGTTGTTAAGGAAATTCTTCTTTGATATGATATGATTCACTATAAGCCAATGGAAGTTACCTGAATGTGGTCAATAGGGGAATCAAAAAGCCAAATTAAACATAGATCAATGTCAAAAGTATAAATAGGATAGGCTGATGAATCATCAGAACTAAGAAAACCCTGCCAGCTAATATGAACAACATTTTCTGTATCAAAAACAAAACTTTAACCAAAGTTTCTGCTTTGAAATTATTTTCACTTCATAAGGGACATTTTGTTGATAGTGAAAATTTCTTGCAATCTGGAGAAAAAAATTATTACAGTGGTATACTGAATTTATTCACTTTGTACAGTTTAAGCTGCTCTGGTGTCCAGCCATTAGGACACCAGACTGCTGCTGGTACGTAGCAGAAGTTTCACAATTCATTCATTATTAGGCTAGGTAAAATTCAGTACACCCCGAGACTGACCACAAGTTATTACCTTACTGAGCTTTGTTTGATATGCATAGGTTTTTAATTTTTGCATTTCATGGTATAGCAACATACTGAGACAAGCTGAATAAGGTACATTGCCCAAGGACACACTTGGCAGTTGATCCAGTCTTATGTTATGGTGGGAATCAACCCTGCACCCTTCTGGTAAGGAGTTGAATACTTAACCAATAAGCCATCACGGCTCAACATAAGATGGATAGGTAACAAAGTTCCATCCAATCAAACAATGATAATTCATATGTAACATATGCTATCAACCTCATTCTAGTAAGTGATTAGCACCTATTCCTTTTTGTGACTGATGGTATCTATCCCTTTTCTAGGGACTGACTGGCATCTACCCCTTTCTTGTGACTGACAGCATCTACTCCTTTCTTGTGACTGACTGGCATCTACTCCTTTCTTGTGACTGACTGGCATCTACTCCTTTCTAGTGACTGACTGGCATCTACTCCTTTCTTGTGACTGACTGGCATCCCGCTTTTCTAGTGACTGACTGGCATCTACTCCTTTCTTGTGACTGACTGGCATCTACTCCTTTCTAGTGACTGACTGGTACCTACCCATTTCTTGTGACTGACTGGTATCCATCCTTTTCTAATGACTGACTGGCATCTACTCCTTTCTAGTAACCAAAAGTCATCTACCCTTTCTAGTGACTGAATGGACCTTTCCATTTGCTAGTGATTGATACTTACCCTTTTCCAGTGACACACTGGTACCTACTCCTTTCTTGTAACCAAATGGTATCTATCCATTTCCTAATAACTGACTGGCATCTACTCCTTTCGAGTGACTGACTGGTACCTACCCCTTTCTTGTGACTGACTGGTATCTATCTCTTTTCTAATGACTGATTGGTATCTACCCCTTTCTGGTGACTGACTTGTACCTCCTCCTTTCTAGTGACTGACTGGTACTTACCCCTTTCTAGTGACTGACAAGTACCTACCCCTTTCTAATAACAGACAGGTATATATCCCTTTCTAGTGACTGATACATACCCCTTTCTAGTGACCAACTGGTACCTACCCCTTCCAACTGACTGGTTTACAACTCTGGCCTTTCACAACTTATCACATCAAACACTCCGTAATCTTCATTATTGCTCTCAAGTTTTCATTAACTTTTTTATTCTGGCATAAAAAATCCCGAAACACATTCAGAGACTGCTAATCCATTTATTTGTGGACAGAGGTTAAGTGCACTCTTGACACAGCTTACATGTTTCAGCTCAAATGTTTTGTTAACGAACAAGAATTAAACTTTGTAGATAAGATCGTAAAGTTATGGAATGGCAGCAATCCATAGAGAAATGTTTGACAAATTTTGAGAACATATGTGAAGCCTGAACTCTCCTCCTTTGTCATATTATATACATACATAGATGTCTCCACTCTGATCAACAATCCCTCCCATTATGACCCAAATATCTGTATTAAATAACATTCACGCATTAAGCCTCTTCCTTCCACAACCAATATCTGCAGCTATGACCCTAATTCTTGTGTGAAACACCATTCTTTCCCTTTCTCTCTCAAAATTATTTTTTGCTGTACAGTACTTCAGCATCTTAAATTCTCTTCAGGAATTAAACCCATTTCAAGAACTGCTTACTGTATTCAATCTAAAAACACTTTACCTCATTAAGCACCCTTTCTCCTCCAACCCATATTTTCTTGGATTATTTGTAAGCAATCTGCATAATTTTCTATTCAAAGGGTTTATTTATGATTGAAAAGTTCTGCTCACATATTTATTGATTTCTTTAGTTTTTGCCTCTCAATTTTCATAAAAAAGCATATGCATAGATACATCATGAAGCAGCCATCTCAGGTCAAGTAAAACCTGTCTCGAGAGACCATTCCTTCTGGCAGAAAGTGCTCTCTTAAGACAGGTGGTCTCTTATATTGGATCTCTGCAGAAAGACCTGTTTTCAAGGTTAAAATTCAAATGGGTTTTAGAAGAAGAAAAAAATACCTTTAAGTACTGTGAATATATGTAGTGTTCTTTATTCATAGTTCTTATTAAAACATAACATGCATTCATGTGAAACATTATACAGTGCTAAAAACGATTGTTCATAAACAATAGCACTTTTAAAAAAACGTTTACATGTAGTCCACTGACATTATAGTAAATAAAATGAAAAGATAAAAGTTATCTATGATAACATTTACTCAATGAATTTATTTACAACCTAATTTTTATTTTAATTATTATGACAGAACACTTGAGTTTGACAAGAACATCAGTCTGGTTTATGGTCTTTGGCATACAACTTTACCATGAAAAAAATCTAATAGAACTGGTAATCAGACTCAACTTTTTCTCTCAATATAGTTAATGGGTTCAGGGATGCTTTTAATAATGAAAATTATCTCAAGAATGTACCCCAAAATGTTAACTTTTTATGTGCCCTGGGTAGCCATTGCTTGAATGTAGTATATTTATTTCTCATAACGATCTTCCCAAATATTATTTAGTTTACTCTCTTGCAAAGAAGCAGAATAAAAATTGTACTCTATAAAAAGATAACAAAAATAATAAAACTTGGAGGTTTTGTTTATTTAACACAAAGGGTATATTTCTACCCAAAATGATGATATTTACCTTCAAATGTACGACTTAACATAAAAAACAAATTACCATTGGTATTGCATTTTAATGAAAATGGTGCAAAAATATGACATTTATTATTTCTTAACCTTATGATTCTTACTGAATCAGTCTTTCTGTTAAATTTTGTTAGAATCAGGAATATATTTAGTACTTCCACCAACATTTTTTGAAAGATCAGTGAAGAACAATCTCACATTTAACACTGAGTACATCTACAAACCAGCTTAGTTTCTTTACATTAAGTCATTATTAGCCACAAATGCGATCAGACTGAAAATCATTATGCACGTGCTCTACGTTAAAAACTACTCAAAAAGGTTTTTGAAATCTCAAGTTATGTTTCTTAGCATTCCACAACCATTTTGTTCTGTGACACAACATGAATATTGATATTGAAACATTTCATCACAAACATAAAACTACCTAGTGCTGGAATCAAAAAGTGTGCCAGCCTTTGATTTTAGTACATGTTTAAATTAATTTTTTTTATAAACTGCAATTTGTTGATAACCATGATTTAAACATCTTGTGCATATTAATTCATTAACATTTGCAATACAGTTTAATTTGTAACTTACTGCTATTTCATTGATTAGTTACACTGCTATTGGATTCTGACATGCACAGTGCTGGATTTTCATTCATTTTGAATTTAATGGTGTGGTACATTTTCCAGCAGGAATTCTATTATCCCAAGTAACCTGTGCTTTTTGACATTTTTTGTAACATTCAGTCCTAACTGTATGAACTGTAAAGCACAACACAGGTAACAACCCTGTATATAATGGACACTTGATGAAAATGGATAATCTTGCAATGTTCACTGACTTCCTTTTATATTAAGGACATTTTATGATAATGGACAATTTTTGCCATTTCCCTTGACTGCCCTGTATATAAAGGTTTCAAGTTATGCATATATTTGTATAAATAACAGCCATGAGAATAAATATCTCGCTATCGTGAATGATTCATGAGTCTACAAACAGCATAGATGCTTATGCACATGTAATTTCAAGAGAAGAGAAATGACCCTGATCTGCCTGAACATTATGGACAATATCAGACAGGTTATGTACAGCATTTACCTGTATGTGTGCAGCCTGAGCTTGCTGAAGTCCAAGTGATACAATTGGCTGACTCAGTGACATTGACTGAATCTGCACCTGCTGCTGTGGGGTTGTTATAATGCCTGGAGTCTGGTTGACTGTCACCAGCTGTGTTACTATGGGAACGTGCTGCTGACTGGCAGTAGCTGGGATCTGACCAATAACCTGAAGGGTCTGCTGCTGTGGAGATGCCGAGGGAGATGGATGGTGGATGATTTTCCCTGGACTAGAGACTGAAGCAACTTTTATTCCTGTTCCAATGGGAGTCAGCTGTATTTTCCCTGACTGCAGTGATACCTGGGCTTGTATAGGATGCTGAACGGACTGGATTGTTGGCTGTAGAGTGGTAGCTTGAGTTGGCTGGTTGCCGGCAAATGTCAACTGAATGCTCCCCTGCTGTACTGGACCACTTGGCAGTGCCATCTGGAGGATATTTTGCACCTTCCCACCCTGTGGTGTGGTCTGCATTCTGATTGATGGAAGAATGTATTGCACTGGAGTGGGCTGCAGGTTGGACTGGCTTCCTGATGTCACCATATTCTGGGCTTGTGGGGCTGCAAGAGTTGTAAGAATTGTAGTACTTGGCTTAACCATTATGTTGGTAAACATTGTTGGGGGTGCCACTGTATGTGTGGGTGTCTGATTACCATGAGAAGCAATATTTTGTGATGTGACAACATTACGCAGAGTGGTTAAATAAGGTCCCGATGCAGCAGGGCTGATTTTATTTGGTGATGAAGATGGGGGATTAATAATCATTCCATATTGTGAGGTAGGAATGCCTTGTATCACAACTGTCTTTATATTGCCATTTCCATTCGAGTTGGGAATTAGGGCCTGAGGCTGTAATGTAAGATTGGAAGTGGTAGTTTTACAGTTTACTGCCTGATGAGACCGATGAATAGATGCCACTGGTGTTGCAATTGGCTTGCCCATTGTAGTGAAAGTTGGTGTCACAACACTAGTACCCTGACCAGCACAAGTCACAACTGTTTGTGAAGCTGCCATGATCTGGACTGTACTGGATGTAACTAGTTTACTGAGGTGCATATTGGAGTGGGTTCCTGAAGGGGCCCCAGCTGGTTGAATCAATATCTGATGAAGAGTCTGTGGCAGAGGGGCTAAAGGGATGGGTTTAGCAGGGGACTGGATTTGTCGGGGAGTTTTCTGTGGAAATCTGCTGATCACAGGCCCCCTGCCATTTTGATCACCTAATGTTGTCTCCATGTTTGATGACAAAATTATTCGTTGTTCTCCTTGTGTTGCCATGGTAATATTATGAATTTTTACATGCTGATGTTGAGAGATGGCAACTTTTGCAGCTGATGATACACTTTCACTCCTCTGACTGACCAAATTTGCATCAGATGTATTTTTATAGCTTTGTCTCAGCTCCTGTAGACTTCCAGTCGACATCCTGAGGTGTTTGGCCTTGGCTTTGAATACAGCACCCGTGGGCTGGAAAGAGGACCCATTACTAGCAGGTCGTGAGAGCAGCCTCTCATCAAACTGGTGAGAATTAAGAGCACTTCTGATTGCGCTTTCTACACTGCCACAGAATGAAGAGTCTGGGATCCGTTTTATAGGCTTAGGACGAAGAGTTATGTCTGATGACATGTGTGCTTTCATCACTGGTGAGAACCTCTGCTGGGGAAAAGCCTTGTTCTCAATAATGTCTTCCTCAGTGTTGCTGTCTGTCTCACTGTCTGAAACATGCTCCTTACATTTCAGATCAATGTTGTCTGTTTCACTGTCTCTGTCCTCCTCTGAAAATGTAAAAAGAATCTAGTTTTATTTGTGTGAATAAAACACCCACAAATTTTATATGGATGGACTACATATTCTGAAAATGCTCAATGATAGATCAAACACTGGACAGGACAAGTACATAGCAAATACATTACCACTGTACTCTGCAGGCCATAAAAGAGATGAGATTAGAGTATTATGGTCTACTGACGATGTCATTTTTTCAAAGGACCTAACAAACATGATTTTCTGGGAACTTCTTGAACTACTTTATAACCATCTAGAACTATGTTATTCCAAGATTTTAACATTTCCAAATTTTGCCTCTCTTGTCCACAGTTGTGCAAGAAAAACATTTATAAGACAGACAAATTTTACAACATTTCATATTTTAATAAAAGTGTTATTCACAAAGAAGGAAAGGGAAAACATAATAAGACCTCATTACTTACCATAAACACTATTTAAGCTAAAAATGCTGGATGACCTTATCAGATAAACAGGTTTATGCAAATAAATTTTAAAAAATCGTTGACTTCTTTAATGATGATGATGATATAGGTAAGCAGCTTATTTAAAGATTTTACACAAATTATCCAAAATGTTTTAAAGGTATTAAAATTATGTGAAACGAATTAATTTTAAGTCTTGGTACTGATATTACATAATTGTTTGTGTTCTTGATTGCAACAGCAGTCTTTATCATCATTTATAAGGACAATGATTTTGTTATTGAGTGGTTCTATGATAGGCTGTTTTTCTTCTCTTGTGACCTAAAGACAATATCTCCTTTCTTTTTGAACACTGATGATTTTACAAGATAAAGAAAGGTTTCAATATTTTCAAGTTAGAGGTAGGCTTCAATATATGCAAGTTAAAGGTAGGCTTCGATATATTCAAGTTAAAGGGAGGCTTCAATATATTCAAGTCAAAGGAAGGCTTCAATATATTCAAGTTAAACAAGGCTTCAATATATTCAAGTTAAAGGAAGGCTTCAATATACTCAATTCAAGTTAAAGGGAGGCTTCAGTATATTCAAGTTAAAAGGTTTCAATACATTCAAGTTAAAGAAAGAATTAATATATATTTTTTTTTGGTTTGGTGGCATCCATGTAATTTGTTTTGGTCTAAACTGATGAACAAGTTAGTCATCTAAATTTTCCAGTTTTTATTAATGATGAAAAAATGTTTCAATTTAACACATCAAAAAATGTTTTATGAACTTGACCATGGTTAGTTTTCTTAACAGATTTAGGGATGGACCAAAGGACAAAACCTTGTTTAAGACGGTGATACAAGATTTATAAAGCAAAATTAGAAAGAGTTATGACATTTTCAAACTGTTCATTTTGCATTTTGTCTAGATGTTCAATCCATATTTCTGTATCATACACCCAATCTAGGGTTATTACTTATTTTCAATGACATCTGCACAGTGTTCTAAGATTGTCATAAATGTGCTTTAAAAAGCGTAATTGCTTCAAGTTTCTATCAAACTTTAGAATTAAAGCACTTCAAAATCATATAACAGGAGTGCCATATATACACATGCATAAGCCGAATAATTTAGGAAAAACATAAAGGCCTGGAAGAAGGGGGTGTCAGCTTATCCGCTGGCCAATATCTAAACTTGACAGTTTTTAGGTCTTTTTGTTGACTACTGTAATGGCTGTAAATCTTGTGACACGAAACAATAATTTGTTCCATGCCCTAAGACATAGGCATGTAAATTTCGGTGACCTGACAATTTTTAAACTGTTATAAAGTACTATGATTATTTTTGTTATTATTTTGCATATTTTCTGATTTCTCCAACACGAAGTTAAATAAAGGTAAATACAGACTTCATAATTCGCAGGCTGGTTGAGTCTACCAGGGAGACCATGCTGAACTATAATGTACAGTACTTACACAGTGCAAAGCGTCACTTAAATCCTTACTTATTCCCAAAAATATTAGTTGCAGATTTTGCTTTATTTATTGTTTCGACCAAACTTCATTCTTCAAGATAAAATTTCAGCTAGCTGTTTCATTTACGTTGAATCACATGCTCATAAGTTACTCATTTTTAATGAAATAAGCGATCCTACAAATTGAGGTAATATTTTTTTTTAAAGTTACACACGTTTAATTGTACAAGGCACATAACCATCATAATTTACATGTTCACAAAGTCTTAGAGTAGTAATAATAAAGGCTAAAATTCTCACAGAGATCAACAACATCAACATCAATCAATTTTAGTTTTATTTTTTAGCTGAACAAACATCATAACTTTCCACACAATGGAAAGCTTAATGTTTTGGCATCTCCTATGTTGAGAGTCACTGGATTTGTCTTTCGTTTTGTGACAGCAGTACAGGCCAGTTAATTATAAAAACCAGGAAACTAGCTTGTGATAAGATGGAATTCTGACCAGTAACTATACCAGTACATTGATGTGTAATTGCCTTTTATTCCATAATATTAGCACGATAACCATAGTTTTGTAAAATGGGTGTAAGGCATACCTATGAACTTTTCAAAAACCAAGTATGGCGACAGTCAGACTGAATAAAAAAAATAGAGATTGGGACCTAAAATCAGGAGGTTTTTCACTGCAGTTTTAAGACCTTGTTTTGACTAAATATTTATCAATCTTCCTGGTCCAATATGTAAGAAATTCGCAAAAAGACTCGCCGTTTCTCCCTGTGATGTGCCCTATTTTCCCCCCATGATATGCCCTATTTTCATATTCTGGTCAGCTGAGGTCAAACTGCACAATAGCTAAAGATTGGTCTGAAATAAACAAGCAAGAAAGCCAGCGCAACTAATTAAAAGTTAACCCTTATCAATGGAACTATTTTGTGAAAATGATTGGCTCTCCCATCGCAATAAAAAGAAACCACATTCTACACTATTGTGTATTACGCAAGAACTAGCAATTGATTGACAAATAAAGGATTCCCAATTTTGTTGAACTAAAGGTACCAAAATAGCCAGCCTCATGATACCGTACATGTGGCCATTATTTTCCCCTCTTTGTATTTTGTATATCTGATCTTATTTCCTTATTGTCAACTCATAAAGCACTTAGTATTGTTTATTATAAAACATGTATTCTGAATTAGTTTTTTGAGGAGACATTTGCTGCCTGGTATGTATTTTCATGCCTTCTTTTAATTTAATGATGGTAATTAACATTGGTATATGTGGTATAAGAATGCCAGGTGTTCACTCATGTAAGTTTATTTCGTGGGAATGGCGCTTCAGCATATGGAGTTACAGCATTTGTAGAGATCATTCTTGGGATTGAAATTAATTGTGGATGATTTTATTTTTGTGGTTTACTTTTTGTTCTGGTTTATTTTTTTATATTTTTGTATTGTTGTTGAACTAAAAAAAAATCATTAATTTACGTGAATAATGTATAAACTTAATATTCTATTTAGTGAAGACGCAAATTCTTTACAGTAATTATTTCGTCACAACAATAATTCACAGGTGATGCAAATGAACATGTAGGACTTTTCTTGTTTAGCGGAAATGAAAATCGAAGACAATGTAACAATCGGGAGTTCTCTGCAAAAATCAGAAGATATTATGAAATTGGGAGGTAGGCATGGAGCGATCCCATTGTTATTTTTTCCTCCCGGCTGACAGGTATGGTGTAAGGTCGCTTACATCAAACCCTCAGCTTTTACGGTATTAGCATAATTTTTGAAGCATTATTTCCAAAACTTTATTATTGTATTTTGGAGATATCGTTTAGTGTGATGGTGCCCATGATTTGACTCCAAGGGACGTACTTAATTCAGCACGTAATCAAACCTACAATGTACATGTAGTGGCGCCATTATGTAAATACGTTCAGTAGCCTAATTGTGAACGTTGAATTGAACTGTATTGTTTGTTCGCTGTGTTGCCATAATGGGATTACATTTTAATGAGGTAGGAATTTATAATTTCAAAGCAAAGTAAAACCGTAATTACCGGTGTACTGATATAAAATGTCCAATGCAATAATGCACAAACAAACAGTAATCGAATCAAAAGGGAGAGGTAGTGTTACAGCAACTAATGATTGCTAAATTCTTGTAATCGTTTGATCAAATTATACAGAAATCTAAATTAGGCAGAAACAACAAGAAAACAGAAAATTAAATAAATTACTTTTCAAACAAGTTTATACCATCTATTTTAATCATCATGCATGCCAACATCGAGATAAGTATACCTTAAATTTTTTTTAGATACAAGTTTGCCTAAACAAATGCATTTAGAACTTGCCTCATGCATCTTGAGATGTTTCGGAGTTGTAGGTTGGCTTATATGCGGGTCATGCACTTTTTAGTGTTTATACCTATTCAGTTTGGTGGGGGTTGGCTTATATGCAAACGAGCTCATACGTGAGTATATATGGTAAGTAACAAATACAAAACCAAAAATGTGCTTAGTTCAGAATCAAGGAAAGAACTAATTTTCTATGGCATAAGAATACGTCTCAGTTCTCTTGATATATCCCTATGCTATACCAAACTTGTTTATTCCATTGATCTGGAATAAAGTTCATGTTTATTATATTCATAGATAGCTGTGCTTCATACCAGGTTAAATGTATTAACTGAAGATAAATCATTACTGTTAAATGCATGTTGTCAAGCTTGGGACTGACCCTTTTCCTGAGATTTGCTCTCCTCACAGATGACCATTTTCTCATCATCACTGCTGCCATCTTCATCCATTGCCTCATCCTGTATACCACTCTTGTCTGACTCCTCTCTGGATCTCTCCTCTCCCTCTGTCTGGGAATTTCTGCTGGTATCATAGTTTGACTTACTGGGTCCCTGTGCACAAAAACTTATGGATTAGTTGCTGCAAGTATAAATTATTGACCACAAGACTGACAAATACAGCGTGACCCCGCTATAACACGGTAGTTGGGAGCCATAGAACCTGACTGTGTTATAGAACGAACCATGTTATAAGCAACCAGGTCAGTTAGCTGAAGAAAATGATGCATGTACCACCCAAAAATTGGAGGGTGGTTAGGTAATAAATGCGGCCGGTAAAATATGTGCTTCAACTTCAGTTACCATCTTAAATCAATGCATATTAAATGAGAAATACACTGTAGCGAAAACATTTAGAGAACCACGAACTGGTACATATACGTGAATAATGCTTATATATACATGTCTAATGTATAGCATGAATAGAGTATCAACACCATGTACTCACCCGGGAATCTATATCATATATATTGAATCCACAATACAAGTGATTACATCGAAAATATGCACACATACAGATTTAAAATATCCAATAATTGTGTTACTGGTGATATTGGTCTGAATTTCGTGGAATACATATCACAATCACGTAACGAATGACAAAGCACATTTACTTTTCAGTACATTCCATGTGGGTAAAAGTTAGTTTGTGTTTTAAACCGCCGTTGGTAGCCTTTGTAAGCATAAACGTTTTCCCTGCAAAATGGAAACTTTCCCGGCACAGTTAATGTGTTCCAGTCATGCTGGAAAATGCAAAAATCCATCAGATTCCATTACTTTTATTAAGTTTGGTAATGACCTCCTTTGAAGAAAAGTTCTTTGTTTTTACTGACCAAGCAAATATCCATTTCTTATTGTGGTGGCAACATCAAATAAATGTACTGCATGATTGAGACTGATTGTTTTTCCCTTGCTGAGTATGTTTTCATAACAATCGGTGCTTCAAAGGTAATCTGTTTCCTTTGAAATAACAGCAAACTATTTCATCTGGGTACATTTTTAAAAAGGAATTGGCTGTCGTTTGGACTTTTCTAGTTACTGTTCCTCCCTGCCTATTGAATAAACCAATCAGTAAGATGTGGTTTTTTTAAAAAACATTTGTGGTAGCAGCATGATGCTGCCTTACACACATGCATCAGAAATTTACCAAAGGGTCAACGGATGATAGAGACGCAGGCGTTCTGGTCTGATAACAAGGATTAGTACAGAAAATATGAGTGTTCTGAAGGATCTAATTCTGAGTGAAAAGAAGAGGAATTTTCCTTACCATCCACATACAAATGTCAGTGTATTAATTACTAGAGAGTGGCTGAAAATCCAATGAAAGACTGATTAGGAGATAATGCCTCATCCGACTGATCTCCATTACCAGAAATGTCAACAACAAAAAAGCAGATATCTCACAACATACAGAACTCATGCTAGATGTCAATATAAGCAGAATATAATATAACAATGCACCGTTTAGATGGTTTGTCAATATGGACAAAGAATTTGTTATGTAACAATAGATCAGTTTCAGTGCATTTTATATCCAGTTTGCGGCTTCCTTTCGTGGGGCCTTCTGAATTTCTCCACTCCAAAGCAATGGTTGTATATACAAATTTAAATAACAAACAATGTTGCCAATAAAATAAATCAGCCGATGTTATATTTTGCCACCATAAGGAAAAAAAATCCAAGTTTGCAACATAGGTGAAGCCCTACGCGATCCCAGAAAAAACTTTGTATGCATTATTTTTTGTACTGTGAAGACAAAAGAACTACTTTTTCGTGTATGAGAAAAATGCATATAAAATTTCAGGAATGAGGCCACGATCATCTTGTTGTTGTTGTTGTTGCAGGGTTTAATGCCATTTTTCGGCACAAGATAGGCTGTACATGGTGGCCAGTATTAATGGTGGAGGAAGAACCCTGGAAAACCCCGGAAAGAACCACCAACCCACGAGAAGCTACTGGCAGGCTTTCTCACATACCCACATTGGCTGAATCTGAGACTCTAACCCATGCAGACAGAGGTGATATGGCAGTGATCCGTAACGGAGAGCGCTTTAGACCACTCGGGGCCCCACGATCGTCTTGTATTATTCATACGCAATCTCTTCCCAAAAATGATAGTAAACTTTTTTTGTACTTTTAAGAAAGATATTTCTTTTGTATACAAAACTAAAAAATATATGAAGTTTCAGGAGCCACACCATGACCGTATTATATCCGAATTCATGTTATACCGGAGCTTGCTATAGCAAGGTCACACCGTACTATACAAGATATTAAATCAAGCACATTCTGTCTTAAAGCTTCCAACTAATAAATGAAAACACAGTAATCCAAATCAATTAATCAATGTCAGAAGTATTGCAACCACATACAGCTCTACATGAAATCAGAAACCTGCTATTTGTGTGATGCTGGAATTTATTTACAAGTAGCAATCTGTACTACACATAGCGAATCAAGCAGTAAAGAATTATTTCTCGCCATTCTACACATAATGAATCAAGCAGTAAAGGATAATTTCTAGCCATTGTACACATAGCAAATCAAGCAGTAAAGAATTATTTCTAGCCATTCAACACCTAGCAAATCAAGCAGTAAAGAATTATTTCTAACCATTCTATACATAGTGAATCAAACAGTAAAGTGATATTTGTAGCCATCTACACATAGCGAATCAAGCAGTAAAGAATTATTTCTAGCCATTCAACACATAGCAAATCAAGCAGTAAAGTGATATTTGTAGCCATTCAACACCCAGCAAATCAAGCAGTAAAGAATTATTTCTAGCCATTCAACACCTAGCAAATCAAGCAGTAAAGAATTATTTCTAACCATTCTATACATAGTGAATCAAACAGTAAAGTGATATTTGTAGCCATTCTACACATAGCGAATCAAGCAGTAAAGAATTATTTCTAGCCATTCAACACATAGCAAATCAAGCAGTAAAGTGATATTTGTAGCCATTCAACACCTAGCAAATCAAGCAGTAAAGAATTATTTCTAGCCATTCAACACATAACAAATCAAGCAGTAAAGTGATATTTGTAGCCATTCTACACATAGCAAATCAAGCAGTGAAGAATTATTCTAGCCATTCCATACATAGCGAATCAATCACTAAATAATTATTTCTAACCATTCAACATATAGCGAATGAAACAGTAAAGGATTATTTCTCACCATTCTACACATAGTGACTCAAACAGTAAATAATTATTTCTAGCCATTCTACACATAGCAAATCAAATAGTAAAGAATTATTTCTAGCCATTCCACATATAGTGAATCAAGCAGGAAAGAATTATTTCTAGCCCCATTTACTATATATAGTGATTCAAACAGTAAAGAATTACTTCTAGCCATTCTACATTATAGTGATTCAAATGGTAAAGAATTATTTCTAGCCATTCTACACACAGCGAATTAAACAGTAAAAAATGATTTCTAACTATTCTACACATAGCGAATCAAACAGAATTATTTCCAGCCATTCTGCATGCAGCAAATTAAACAGTAAAAAATTATTTCTAACCATTCTACACATAGCAAATCAAACAGTAAAGAATTATTTCAAGCCATTCTACACATAGCAAATCAAACAGTAAAGAATTATTTCAAGCCATTCTACATATAGCAAATCAAACAGTAAAGATTTCTAGCCATTCTACACATAGCATATTGAACAATAAAGAATTATTTCAAGCCATTCTACACATAGCGAATCAAACAGTAAAGAATTATTTTCAGCCATACTACACATAGCAAATCAAGCAGCAAAGAATTATTTCTAACCATTCTACACATAGTGAATCAAATAGTAAACAATTATTCCAAGTCAATCTACATATAGAGAATCAAGCAGGAAAGATTACAAGCCATTCCATACATAGCAAATTAAGTAGAAAAGAATTAATTCTAGCCATTCTACACATAGTGAATCAAGCAGTAAAGAATTATTTCTAACCATTCCACACATAGTGAATCAAGCAGTAAAGAATTATTTCTAACCATTCTACACATAGTGAATCAAACAGTAAACAATTATTCCAAGTCAATCTACATATAGAGAATCAAGCAGGAAAGATTACAAGCCATTCCATAAATAGCAAATTAAGTAGAAAAGAATTAATTCTAGCCATTCTACACATAGTGAATCAAGCAGTAAAGAATTATTTCTAACCATTCCACACATAGTGAATCAAGCAGTAAAGAATTATTTCTAACCATTCTACACATAGTGAATCAAACAGTAAACAATTATTCCAAGTCAATCTACATATAGAGAATCAAGCAGGAAAGATTACAAGCCATTCCATAAATAGCAAATTAAGTAGAAAAGAATTAATTCTAGCCATTCTACACATAGCGAATCAAGCAGTAAAGAATTATTTCTAACCATTCTACACATAGCGAATCAAGCAGTAAAGAATTATTTCTAACCATTCTATACATAGTGAATCAAACAGTAATGAGGTCTAGCCATTCTACACATAGCAAATCGAACAATAAAAGAATTATTTCTAGCCATTGTACACATAGCGAATCAAGCAGTAAAGAATTATTTCTAACCATTCTACACAAAGCAAATCATGCAGGAAATATATATTTCTAATCATTCTACACATAATGAATCAAACAGTAAAAAATTTTTCCAAGCCAATCTACATATAGCGAATCAAGCAGGAAAGATTACAAGTCATTCCATACATAGCAAATTAAGTAGAAAAGAATTAATTCTAGCCATTCTACACATAGCGAATCAAGCAGTAAAGAATTATTTCTAACCATTCTACACATAGCGAATCAAGCAGTAAAGAATTATTTCTAACCATTCTATACATAGTGAATCAAACAGTAATGAGGTCTAGCCATTCTACACATAGCAAATCGAACAATAAAAGAATTATTTCTAGCCATTGTACACATAGCGAATCAAGCAGTAAAGAATTATTTCTAACCATTCTACACAAAGCAAATCATGCAGGAAATATATATTTCTAATCATTCTACACATAATGAATCAAACAGTAAAAAATTATTCCAAGCCAATCTACATATAGCGAATCAAGCAGGAAAGATTACAAGTCATTCCATACATAGCAAATTAAGTAGTAAATAATTATTTCTAACCATTCTACACATAGTGAATCAAACAGTAAAAAATTATTCCAAGCCAATCTACATAATAGTGAATCAAGCAGGAAAGATTACAAGCCATTCCATACATAGCAAATTAAGTAGAAAAGAATTATTTCTAGCCATTCTACACACAGCGAATCAAACAAGAAAGAATTACTTCAGGCCATTCTACACATAGCAGATCAAGCAGTAAAGAGTTCTAGCCATTCCACACATAGCAAATCATGCAGGAAATAATTATTTCTAATCATCCTACACATAGTGAATCAATGAGTAAAAAATTATTCCAAGCCAATCTACATATAGCAAATCAAGCAGGAAAGAATTATTACAAGCCATTCCATACATAGCAAAACAAGTCAAAAAGAATTATTTCTAGCCATTCTACATACAGCAAATCAAACAGGAAAGAAATAAGCAACCATTTCTCATTGTTTTGATTACAAATCAGTCATAAACAACTAAACTAAATCAACACAATGGAACTAGATTATCAATCAGTACTAAGTGACTAGACTGGAAATCAGCACTAACCAATTAGACTATATATATATATATATATATATATATATATATATATATATATATATATATATATATATATATATATATATATCAGTACAAAGCAACCATGCTAAATCAGTAAATCAGTACTGTACTAAGCAACAAGACTGTTAATCGTCCTAACCTCAGAAATGGCATCTTCTTTCCGGGCCCGGAATGGAGAGAAACCCTGACTTTCATCATCTCGTGGGACAGCAGACAGGCTGTGTGAGCGCCCTCTTCTAGCCTCAAACAGCGAAGTCGATTGGCTTGTCCCAGCAGGATCAGCCTCGTCCACTTTCTTAGAATCCTCTGTAAAGTCATCTGAAAATAATTGATAAATTTCACATATTTACTTTATCTGTAACTTAAAATATATTTACATTATATTTTTGGAGTGAAAAATTGTCAAGATTTGTTGATCTGTCATATAAAAGAACTAGAGAACAAATAGAATATATAAAACAAGTTAAATAATTTTACTCTTTCAGCAATTTTATCAAGCAAAATTTAACAAATCATCAACGTTGAAACTAGTGCAAGGGTTAAGATTCTATTTATGAAAGGAAGGAAATGACTGATTTCATTTAATAAATTAACTGTTGTACATGCAGTCACAAAAGCAAGGAAATCCCAGCATTTCAGGCACGTTATCTTAAATGGCAAACAACGTAATTTCCCATCTCTCATGACAGGTTCAAAGGTATGAAAGATCCAAATACTTCCTATAAATCATAAATAACTTAACAAACAAGCTGAAATCTCAAAATGGGGTCAGAGATAAATAAAAAGTCAAACCTTATTGCTCATCTATACCAACCACATATATAACTTACAAAGTTTCAATAAAATCCTCAAAGCAATGTGGGGTAATACTGGTGACATGCTGCCTTATCTGAATATTATTTTTTTAAATCAAAGTTTGAAGAAATTTCTCTCCAAATGAGCTAAAGAAATAAAGTTAGAAAAATGTACCTGTGCACAAACCACATATCTAGCCTACAGACAAGAAAGTTTCAATAAAACATCCAAGCAGCATGGAAGAAGCTCAATATGTTTTGTCACTGATGGACTGACCACTTCAGGCAATGACATAATCCTTGCTCTTCAATGAAGTACAGGCATGTAAATATTCTTCAAGCAGTTTAAAAGAAGCAAGGACAAAAATAAATCTCAAATTTCCAGTTGTTCTGATAATTTTGCTACACATTTCCCTAAAATGTGCATAAGGACAAAAGTAAAACCTTATGACACAGCTACACCAACCACATATCAAGCCAAAAAAATTTCAATAAGATCCCAGAAGCTGCATGAGAGAAGTAAAGATGAGTCCTATTTTCAAAATATCCCCCCTTCTCTGATAATTTTTCAAGACATTTTCCCAAAATTGGGCCAGAGGTAAAAATTCAACTCTTATTGTGCATCAACACTAAGTTCATATCTAGCCAACAAAGTTTCAATAAAATCATCCAATTAGTGTGAAAAGTACATATAATGAGGAACTGAATTCCACAAATACCCCAACTGTTTGGAAAATAGTTTCAGGAAATGTCATAATAATTAGGTCACAGGATAATAACTATATTGCAAATTTACACCAACCAAATATCTAACCTGAATGGATTCAATAAATCTTGCAACTGACATAGGAGGACACATGATGATAAGCCAAGTTCTCAAAAAATACCTACCCCACCCATTTTTCAACAAGAAATTGGCCCAAAAACAGACACAAGAAAAAGAGTAAAACTGATTGCACATCTGTATGAACCACATTGTATCCTATGAAATTTCTTTAAAAGCCTCCAAGTGATGTGGATGAAATGGTGATGGCAAAAAGATGGATAGATGGTGAGATGAACTGACATATGGACAGACACAAGGGGCATCCACATCCCTGCTCCTTGCAGGGGTAATAAACAAGAGTCTATTGAAGGAACTGACACTCTACCATCACACTCCACTGCCTGATGGTGGCTGCTATGGTCGCAATAATGGATGTCCTAGCAGAATCATTTTCATTTGGGACCAATTCAATATTGTAAGATGTCTTCTGGTGAAAATCCCATGTCAATATGACTTCCCAAATTTATGAAAAGTAGCAATAAAAAGATTTTCAAGGATGGCTACTATGTGATCTATAATGGATGTCACATCAGCACCATTTTCTTTTAGGACAATCTAGACATCATTAAAAAAAAGTCTTTCAGTCAAAAGCCCATGTTGATATGACCATCCAATCTTGGAAAGTGATAATAATTTTCGAGATGGCTGCCGTGGTGGCCATAGTGGATGTCTGAGCAGTTACATTTTTCATTTAGGACCAGTTAGAGTTTTTGGTGTATATGTGTGTGTGAAATTCTATGACGATCCTCAAAGTAGTTTTAAGAGTGGTGATAATAAACGGATGCTAACAGATGGATAGATGATGGACAACAATTCCAGTTTGACCAGTAGAGCTCAAAACTGCAGCAAAATGGATTCAAAATATATACAGATGCCTCAGATATTCTGTCATTACTTCATATAAACATCTAGATGACATATGTGACAACTTAAGGTTATATTCCACAAATGTAATATAAACTTCGGGTTACATTCCATGGATGTAATATAAAGTTATGATTATATTCCACAGATGTAATATAAACTTAGGGTTATATTTGACAGATGCAATATAAACTTAAGGTTATATTTGACAGATGTAATATAAACTTAATGTTATATTCCACAGATGTAAAATAAACTTAAGGTCACAGTCCACATATGTAAAATAAACTTAAGGTCATAGTTCACAGATGTAATATAAACTTAAGTAGGTAGAATCAATTATTCATATACAAAAGTGATTTACTCTAAAAATAAAGAATGTAACTGGTCGCACCAACTTGAATAGATGACAGCTTGGTGTGTGGGATGTAATCACTGTTAACACTGGGGGGGGGAAGCAACAAACAACACAAGTCTTTAACACTATCAATCAAATCTGGGAAATGAATCTCACTTCCTGGTTTAACAGACTCACCCCCAGGCAATATGGATCAACACCAAAGACAAACAATGTAAGGAATAACTACCTTGACTTCAGCACTACAATGGCAGTTTGCAACATGTACATTAGCCTGGTTTACAGTCCAAAACAAATGTCAGCATAGCGTATAATTGACTTGCCAAATTTACAAACTGGTAGCCAGGCTCCTCTTTTTTATGTTTGTGTTGGTCATAACAGTTTTTCCCATTCAAGCTGTAGTTGTTACAAATGTGTAAGTAAGGGTCAGTATTGTCTCTATCTGTTCTTGTGATATGGTCGTTTATAGTAGTGGATAGTCCCTTGTCCTAGATATACTGTATTAGGGCTGGGAACCTGGATAGGGGCTGGAACAATCTGCATATACTTTAGTCTGCTGTACAATCTACAACATACAACACTACATGCATGACCTATACAATTTCAGAAATTGGTAACCAGCCTTTTTTTTTTTAGAACAGTACCAGCGGTCATTGCTACAAAGGATTAAATAAAGGTTCATGTTGCTTATCCCTGTTTTTGGGATGTGGTCATTCGTAGCAGTGATGAAATGAATAGTTTGTCAAGACATTGTGTTTGCTGGTTGCATTCAGCAGGTGGTCGCTCACAACAGTGCATTTATATTATAAAATGTATCCATGCATTATGATTGTGGTCGTAAATGACAGGTGGTCACTGATAGAGATTTTTACTGTAATGACATTAAAAGGAATGCCATGGGTCAAGTCAAGTTCAGTGGTGACACTTTCTTTGCACCTGTGCAGTCCAAGATTCAAATCAAAGTTTCCAAATTCACATGGGTAAGTGGTGGTTTTTTTTTGTCTTGAGTTTCCTTCTCATCAAAGCTCACCCTAAGCAAATGTTAGACAGCTGAATTGATGAATTCCATGTACTTGTATACAATTCCAATTCAACTGCAAACTGCATAGACTCATCCAAATTTTGCATAATGTGCTGGTAGATCTGGGTCTATCCAGTCTGTTAGGACTAACCAGTAAAATAATTAACATAGACCTGACATGCTGGCACTTTATGTTCTTTGCTGTTTATTCAGCTTGTACATGAGAATAAATGGCAGTCAAATTCGATATACTGTATATATTTGCTTCTAAGTCCAATTGCAGACTGCACAGACCCAGATCTGCTTTCACATAATACACCAGCAGATCTGGGTCTGTTCTGGTTGTTACAGTAATCAGAAGAACATACAATACAAACTTTCTTTGGGGCCCCGAGTGGCCGAGTGGTCTAAAGCGCTCACCATTATGGATCATTGCCATCTCACTTCTGTCTGCTGGGTTCAGTCTCAGGTTTGGCTAATGTGGGTATGTGAGAAAGCATGCCGGTAGCTTTTCATGGGTCGGTGGTTCTTTCCAAGGTTCTTCCTACACCATTTATACTGGCCACCACATATAGCCTGTCTTGTGCTGAAAAATGGCATTAAACCCTACAACAACAACAACATACCTAGTTCTGCTGGCACAATGTGCAATGGCAGACCAGGGTCTGTTATTAGCAATTGGGCTCAACATAAAAGTGAGTGTATACAGTAAGTTTTAAGAAACTGGTGATAAAATCTAAAGAAAAGAGATACTGTGAATTTACAAATTTGGATGGATGTGATATTTTCAATGCTGGTTAAATTCAGTGGGGGGGGGGGTGTTTAAGTTCCATGGAACTTGTTTTAAATGGATAAAAAATAGTGTGGTTTTTGGAAAATGTATCTTTATTGTTATATATACACTGTACTCACCTATAAGTCAGGTCCAACAAAACACTGCACACAGCCAACTTTGCATTCAAATTATGTGCTGTCAGATCAGGATCTATGCAGTTTGGAGAGAATCAGTAGAACATGCACCCGATCTGATTTGTTACTCTTTGAGTCTGATAAGTACATTTCAAAAAGATAAATATTCCACAATTTTAATTTGTTTCCTAAATTAAAAAAAAATATATTCATGCTTTTGAAAATTCAGTGACTGACAGACAGAGGCCACAAGATATCAATCAAGGAAATAACAAGAAATATAATTTTACTGAAATTCCTTACCCCCTGTTTCTACTGCATCCTCCATAGAGCCTAGGCGATGGCTGTGAGACCTCTGTTTTAGGGTAGCTGCAATGGTACTAGATTTCTTCCTGTCCTTTGAACACCACTTCCAATCAGGATATTGCCTGAAGTGAGCCTCCTTCACCTAACACAAGACTTCAAGGCTTATTATCTTTTCATTTATGCTTGACAACATTAGGTTATGATACTAGAACAATGAGGTAAATGAGATAGACAAAGATAAAACCACTGGAGGTGACTACTTTTGGATCTGAAAAAGACTGAATGAGAGCAACAATATTTGATGGTGGATTGTCATGAAATATACAAACAAAAAAGTTCTTCATGCTGATACAGCTTTTCAAATTCAGTCAAATTCTGTTTAATAATTTTTGAAAACTTGTTTAGTTTCTTTTACAGTCTTAGTAATGGTTAGTCATATTTGTCAATGAATCAATAACATTTGTATAAATTTAGAACACCATTTGTCAGGTTGCTTTTTACTAAATCTGGTCAAATTCTGTTTGAAAAGAAGAGACTTAAAGATTTTTCATCTTTTTTCTTTAGTAACAGCAGTCATATTTGATGATAGATCAACCTGAAGTTGTAAATAATATGTTAGTGAAAACCCCATTTCAATACGACAATCCATTCAGGAAAATTAGCAATAAAAAGATTTTCAAGAGGTTGCATCATTTAGGACCAACTAGACATCATAAGAAATCTTGTAAAGAAAACCACATACTGACATGGCCACTTGTTAGGAATAGTAGTGATAACATGATTTTCAAGATGGCTGCTGTGATGGCCAATCTGGATGTAACTGGGGCACCAGTTTCATTTATGATAAATAAAACTTTTAGGATGAATGTATCTGCAAAGTTTCATGGCAATCCTCCAAGTAGTTTAGGCGGAGTAGCAATAAGAAACTTGCACTAAAGGACAGGCTAATGTTATGTATATTTGATTTAATTATTATATATGATTTAATACATATTTATTTCAATTTAATTGTTTGTCAGTTTTAATTTTTTGATATTTTTCATTAGATGATATTGTAATATAAATTTATTCACTTTAGATGAATAGTTTTTTCAGAAAATAGTTTAATCTTGACTGTTAGTTTTTAAACAACTGGTGTTGATCTAAATCTGGATGTAACTGGGGCACCAGTTTCATTTATGACAAACAAAACTTTTAGGATGAATGTATCTGCAAAGTTTCATGGCAATCCTCCAAGTAGTTTAGGTGGAGTAGCAATAAGAAACTTGCACTAAAGGACAGGCTAATGTTATGTATATTTGATTTAATTATTATATATGATTTAATACATATTGTTTCAAAATTTGTAGCATCCATGTAAACAAGTTTATTTTATTTTAAAATGATTGGTTGTTGTCAAGATCATGATGGGACTTTGGGTTTATAATGTAAACAGTTTTATTTTTATTTTTTATTTCTTAAAGTAAAATGATTGGTTTTCGTCAGGGCCACAATGTGTAGACGTGATCTTTAACAAGTACCTAGTTTATATAAGCTTCAAGAAGATGATCACATGACCCACTGTTTACGTTTTAGGATAAGATATATCCTCTGTTTTGGAGAGTTATTCTTAGAAGAAGCTGGGCTCTTAAACTGGAAGTTGTATGTTGTGCTGTTTGGAGTTATTTCAAATTACTTGGATTCAAAAGAATTCTGTTATTTTTCTGGAAAATACATGTGGTCATGTGAGATTATTAATCAAAGACAGTTTTATTAAGAAATTTATTTTGATTTCCAAAACTGGAGTGATAATTCTTGTTTTTAAAAGGAAATGTAGACCTCAACACTACAGATTGCACCATACATCATTGTCTTCCATCTTGGATTCTTCATTGGGGTTCGAACTTGAAATCAGGAGAACATTTTGTTATTAGGACTACTAAAATTGTATTCTTGGATTATTCTTGGTTTATTTTTGGATTTGATTCTATAAAATCGAAAGTTCATATTTATTTTAATTTTTACAGAATTTTTCCAGGAATATAAATTATTGTATTTTTTCAAAGCTTGTTGTTTTCACTCTTTCTTGTGTTACTGTTTAATCGAGCCTAAACACGACATTAAAATCTCCTAGTCTATGACCATCATAGATAAAAACTGGAATGCTTAAAATGCTTTTATCCAACAATTTTTAAGCCATCATGCTGAAGTCCACAGAGAAAGGACTGCAAAGTTTGGTATTCATCCAGTGTTGATGGTTTGCATATCCTGTTTTGAATTTCTGAAGCATGTTTTGTTTTTCTTTTCCAAAGTATAATTCCTATCGATCTCCATTTAAGATCTTTACAAGGTCAATCAGAGCACCAAGGTGACATTATTTTTGATTGGTCAATATTCACTTCCTTTTGTTATTCAAGTAGGTGCTTAAGTTTGCTTTCACAATGAATTACAATCAGATGTAACAAACTGTGATCCAGACATATCAGTTTACAAGCTGTTGTTTGCTTATATAAAATATTATCTGTGTGGATGATGTTGATTCTAACAGAAACATCTTTGAATGTGTGGGGGTGGGGGGTGGGGAAGGCTAGTTTCTGTTACATAAATTCCTTAATTCATGGTCCATGTCTGCCATGAGAATTGGTAATCGAAAGAAAGTACATCCATATTATTGACTGACTTCTATCAATCAATTCAAGAAAGAAAAAAAGAGAAACAAGAGTCCCTCAGAGGGATGGATGCTCTTCTGGGCAAGAGAATTTCCAGGAATTCAAGATGAGATCATTTCTTCCTTTTAACTGTCAAGTGTTGAAACCATCTCTAATATCCTTCAGTAATACCAAGATCTTAAAATGAATGATACTGCAGTACACAGTGAATGTCAGCTTTCCATTCAGGAGGAGCAGCAATAACAAGATTTTCAAGATGGCCACTGTGGTGGCCACAATGAATGTCCAAGCAGCTTCATTCTCATTCAGACCAACAAGACCATGTGATGAATGCGTGTTTAAAGTGTCTTGGTGCTATTCCAGTTTGTTCAGGAGCAGTAATGATAACAAACCAATTGTCTTTGACCAGTACAGTTAATAAACAGTGCATGTTAAAGGGAGATTTCCATTTATCAGGTATATTCAGAAAATTATATTACCTGAAATGCCAGATCATGGTATTTTTTCTTCTCGGTAGGCCCCAAGGCATACCACCATTCTCCAAGAATCTTGGAGACAGTCCTATTGTCCTGATTTGGATGTCTCTGATGGACTAAATAACGATGACGCTTGCTGAAGATCATGAAGGCATTCATTGGGCGCCGAATGTGGTCCTTTTCTTTCCCCTAGAAACAGACAGGTAAATACTGAAATGTTTTTCATTTGTCAAATAATAAGGTCCAATTCTGCATTTGGAGTCTATGATGAAATGAAAAACTTAAACAAAAAAATCCTAGCCAAATATAGCAGTCACTTTTCTGCTGGTGGCACCATGTTTGTGAGCCAACAATTCCACCTCCATTTGAAATACAGTGTGACTCTGCCATAACGCGCCTCGTGATAGCGCGAATTCGGATATAACATGGTTGTGGTGTGGCTCCTGAAATTTTGTATATTCATTTGCACAGGAAAAAATATTTTTTGTTCCAAGTACGTGAAATAGTGTATAAAAAATTTATTATCATTTTGGGGAAGAGATCGCATATGAATTCGAATAAAATATGATCGTGGCATGGTTCCTGAAATTTTAAATACATTTAGGTGTATTTTTCTTGTACCAGGAAATTTTTGTTTTTTTTATTTACAAGAAATAGTGTGTAAAACGCTTATTATCATTTTGGGGAAGAGTTCATGTATGAATTTTATTGTGAATTTTCAAAATATATGGAAAATTTAACTAAGTAAACAAATGGCAAACATTTAAAAATGATGCATCACATTCCTTCATTTGCCTCAATTTCTAACAAACTTTTAAGAAATTTTGGTTTGGTGCTTTACGGAACAGCAACAAGTAGGTTATTTAGTGCTGAGGCAATTGGTGTAAAGAGCCTTGCCCAAAGACACACCATGGTAGCTGACCCCAGCTGGTCTGATCGTAGAATTTAAACTAACACCCTTTAGATCTCGAGTCAGGCAAACTAACCACTGAGCCACAACACCACTCTTTAATTAACCTAATTATACAGTTGCATGATCTGAGAATATCCTGTGAAAATTTGCCAGGTAAAATAAATAAAATTACAGTAAGAAAACACTTAAGGCAGCACTGAAAACATGTGGCATGGATTGAATGCTGTTTTGAGTTCCTAATTCACTAATGGACTCCACTGTTCAGAAATGACAAAGCCACTAATTGTTAGCAAAACTAATTTTGTTTATGTATTAACGTTGTAATCAAAAGCAGGTTTATTGTACAAGACAGCATTTTTCACAACAATCTGAATGGTTTGCAACTGGACTGAAGTGTACAATTCTTATGTTAGCTGGTTTCAAATACTGAGTTGAATGAGCCCCTGTATGCAATTTGTAAACAGCTGGTTCATTGTAACATTATGAAAGAGTAATAATCATATACTCATGCATCGATCACAAATCCAGCTACCAAATGTGTGGAAAATTCTCAGTGCTTCTATTTTAGCAATTTTCATTGTCTGGTGGAAAATTGCTAAACTTGAACCTCAAGCAATTGGGCAGTAAAACAAATTTTTTGAAACCAAGTGCCAAAGTCCTGCAAAATAAAAGTGGAATTTTCCAAACTTATCATTTTGCGAAAACTGAACCCATTTAAGATTTATGCTGGTACATGAAAGAAACTCATCACTGAAGCTGAGACTTCCTTTGGGATCAAATTTTCTCTTTATATTCTTGCAAATGTCTGAGATTAGTATGTCATATATGATCCTTCCACAGCACTCCCTTGTCATAAGGCCCTTCATACTAACATTGTCTCTCACTATGAGGCCCTTAATTATAACATGGCCAGTCACTGTGAGGCCCTTAGTTATAATATGCCAGTCACTATGAGGCCCTTAGTTATAATATGGCCAGTCACTGTGAGGCTCTTAGTTATGACATTGCCTGTCAATATGAGGCCCTTAATTATAACATGACCAGTCACTATGAGGTCCTTAATCATAACATGGCCAGTCACTATGATGCCCTTAATTATACCATGGCCATTCATTATGAGGCCCTTAATTATAATATGGCCAGTCACTATGAGGTCCTTAATTAAAACATGGCCAGTCACCATGAGGCCCTTAATTATAGCAAGAAAATGTGCTGATATTTACATAAACTGAATTCAGAAACAGGAAGACCCCTGTATGTCCATGTGGTCATTATATAAGTACATCAGATGAACAACTTTAGCTTCCATTATTGTACTCTTAATAAACAACTATCTTTTGGAAAAAGGAATGCACCCATGATTTTTCATTAGGAGTATACAGCATGCATTGTGTTAGTTTCCAAGTGTAGCCAAATTAGTGCATGTGGCAAATTTGGATAAGTATTCTGAGGACTGCAAACTGATGAAGACTGCAATGTGATTCTGAAGACTGCTAAAGTTGCTAGAACTGATCATTCAGATGGCAGTAGCCAAGTTTAAGAAAGTGTGTGATACCTAGCTTAGTGTTCGAATAAGACCTTCCCTTGCACTGACAAAATTTAGTCCCAATGTGATGGATAAACAAAAGCAATATGTCAGTAGTGTAAAGAATTTGGAAAATTAAACTCGATGGCAACCACATCTGCAAAGTTCCACAATTTCTATGCACGAGCTATTGATAGAGAGCACAAACTGATGTCTACCAAGTGAAGGCAGTATTAAAAAAATCACTAGACTGCACACTGTACAACTCTACCGCAAAATTACAGAGATGTATTTCCATATGTTGCAGTCCTAGCTGCATTTGTGTTGGTGTCACATGTAACATCTCTGGCATGCAAGAGAGGCTTCAGTATGCAAAATTAAATCAAGATGAAAGGAACGTCCAGAATAAAATAGGAAACCTTAACTCACCTGATGAAAGTGAAAGAGTGACCCTGTGTGGAGGAATATTATCCAAATCCAAGCATCAGAAAATTTTGTAAAATGAGAAATAGATGAAAGTGAACTACACTGTGATTAAATAATATGATATTCGTACATGATATCAATTTTAATAAATAAATATTTAAAGAATTACAAATAATTACAAAACAGACAAGCTTTTGTCTATCTCTATTCCTGGTATAATAATGGACATTTAGCCACTTCAATTATGCAAAATATGCTTCTGGGTTAAGACTGCAACTTTTACTGGTGGGACTCCTACTTTTACCAAAACAGGAGTCCTTGGACTCCTAATTTTAAAATCCAATTGAAACACTTGAGAATAATTCCTAATAAAGCAGTCTCACTATGAATGAGTACAGTATCATATACTTCATTATAAGGCAGTCTCACTGTGAGTACCGTAACATATACTTCAATATAAGGCAGTCTCACTGTTAGTACTGTAACATATACTTCATTATAAGGCAGTCTCACTGTGAGTACTGTAACATATATTTCATTATAAGGCAGTCTCACTGTGAGTACTGTAACATATACTTCATTATAAGGCAGTCTCACTGTGAGTACTGTATCATATACTTCATTATAAGGCAGTCTCACTGTGAGTACTGTATCATATACTTCAGTACAAGGCAGTCTCACTGTGAGGAGGCATGATCTCCAACTCCCGTGGACAGTATTATCGGTATTGTCATATAATAGCTGAGAGAGCAAAAGCAAAGTTTTACCTTTCTTGGACTCCTCATTTCATCTTTATCTTTTAATGCACTGAGAGACTGTGTGCGTCGCTTCCCTGGCATGTGTTTTACAGTGTTAGCTATTGCTGTTGGCTCATCTGCAGGTGGTTCATCTTTTGAATCAAATACATCATCATCATATTCATCTGGGTCAGAGTCTTCATCTCGAGGAGCTGAAGAAAAAAAAGAAGAAAAAAATGATCAAACTCCGTTGAGTCACTCTTACTTGTTGGGTCCAAATTTGTATGGATTTGCTGTAAACTAGAGAAAGATGAATCTCATCAATGAATTGCAGTATTTACTCTGGCAATAGCAATACTGATTGAAACTGTCAATACAGGATGCCAGTAAAATGAAACAAGAATGCATTTTACAACATGAATACAAACTGTCTCCTCATACCTACTATATCTACCTAATTAAATGTCACATGAATATTCTGAAATTAAATTTTTGTTCTGTCCATTATGAATGTGCAATAATTTATATCTTAGAGCATTCTTCAAATGATACCCTATTAGTTCAGGTAAATATTTCTTCCACCTTGGTATTTTGTGCATTTATATGCTCACCCAACAAGATATTTAGTCTTCATTTACCTCCCCTTCTCACCATTACGGATCACTGCCGTCTCACCTGTCTGCATGGGTATGAACCTCAGGGTCAGTCAATGTGGATACATGAGAAAGTTTGCCAGTTGCTTCTCATGGGTGGGTGGTTCTTTCCAGGGTTTTCCCAGGTTCTTCCTCCACCATTCATACTGGCTGACTCACTGACTCTGTTTATGTTGCTCTGTTTATCAAATAAATGTACTTCTTTTGAAGTTTAAGTTTAAGTTTTTAAATATTAACAACATAATAACAACTGAAAATTAATTATGATGTTATTTAGAAAAACCTTTTGTTTTTTTTTTATTTCAAATATTAATTATTTTACTTAATGAACTATGCGGCCTGCGACAAGGTGTAAATTTGTGTATGCAGCACTTGCACTGGAAAGTTTGCCCACCTCTGGTCTACACTGTCCCAAAATGTGCCAGCAGACCAGGGCATGCATCATCCTAAAATGTGCTATCAGAACAGGGCCTACACTGTCCCATAATATGCCAGCAGACCAGGGTTTTCACTGTCCCATAATGTGCCAGAAGGTCAAGGTCTATGCTGCTTGAATGACATGAGAAGATGGAACTGCATGGCACATACAACAGCTGAGTTGGGTCTATGCATTTCACAGCTGACATATTATGTACCAATTATATATAGCAACACAGTGTAAATCTCTGTGTTGCCAATCTTACTTTGACCAGGAATTTCTTTTAAATACTTAAAAATTTATTTCTTTGAACAAATGATATATGCTGAAGTAAATACAATCTACTAAGGACTGGCCAAAATACAAATATTTTGGACAGACATAGATTTAACTTAACCTGAAACTTCCTATTACACCCTCTGATTTCATCCTGTATTTGTCTTGTTTAAACAGCAGTTATAACCAGAATGTAATCAACAATACACAGTTCACTGCATTTCATGCTTTAAATAGTCTCCAGTTGTTATTATAAACATTTACTGGAAACTTCAGTGAATATTTGTCTCCCACCTACCACTGGGAGGTCAAAAAAGTCAACAATAATGAAATAGATCAATGACCTTTAAGAATAAAGCTGTCCATTTTATAACAGACCTTGGAACACAGCCAGGTTTCACTGCTCTGTCTTAAAGGGTATTAAGAGTATGTGTGTGTGTGTGTGTGTGTGTGTGTGTGTGTGTGTGTGGTCTGGATTATTAACTTAGCTTTAACAATTTTTCAGACATATCACTACGATGTCAGCAGTGTGACAGTTTATAGTGATGTCTAGCACTGACATCATACTGCAGACATGTAGCATGATGTTCCACCCAGTCACATTATCCTGACACCAGGCCGACTAGTCCTAACACTAACCTCCTAATGCTGAGTGCCAAGTGAGGCAGCTGTTAGTACCATTTTTGTAAGTCTTTGGTATGACTTGGCTGGGGATTGAACCCACAACCTCCTGCATCCAAGGTGGACACTCTAATACTAGGCCACCGGAGCGGTTGGTATTAAAGAGTAAAAGTGCAGACAAGAGTTTCAAAAAATGATTACTGATCTTGACACTGCAGATAAAACTTGAATGTGATATATAACCCCTAATGTGGTACAAGAAAGCTTTTAGTGATGATATGTATTTATACCACATTTCATTCATTCATCTTAACGGTTCAATAACACTGACAGTGATCTTGAAGACACCCTAACAAAAATGCCAATGAAGTCATGTATGTGTAAGTTGCACCCCATAATCTCGAGTGAAAATGATGGTGTGATGCAAAAATTAAAATGTCTAAATTGTCACCTTGACCACGAAGACAGGGACTCAAGGTGGTCCACAACACATCTTTTGAATATTTAATATGTAAGTATACTAAGTTTCATCCCTTAATATCAGAAAGTTCTAAAATTATAGAGTGGAAGGAAAAATGTTCTGTCATAACTTGACCTTGAAAAAAGAACCCTAATGTAGCACCTGACATACCTCTATTGATGATGTATAGATATCAAAAGTTACATACCTTAATCCCAAATGGCTCTGAAGTTAGGAAGCCAAAAAGAATGTGATAGAAAATTAAATTATGCCATGACTTCAACCTTAAAGAACCCTACTGTAGCACAGGACATATCTTTTAGTGATGACATGTGAACATTCAGTTTCATTCACTGATTTCCAAATGCATTTAAAGTCACAGAGATGGGACAATGTGATGGAAGACCAAAGATATTGAGTTATGACCTTGACCTTGAAGAAAGCCCATCCAACCACACCCTGGGACATGCTACATCTTCTAGTGATGATGTACAAGCATATCAGGTTTCATTTCTTAATCTCAAATAGTTTTTAGAAGGAAACGTCATGAAAATGTAGAATATTAAACCATGACATTGACCCTGAAGATAGCAACTGCAATATGGTTATAAAAAAACACATTTTAGTGATCATGTACAAGTATACCAAGTTTCATCCCTTAAACTCAACGACTTGAAGTTAATCTGAAGAACTTTAAAGTTATAAAGCTGAATGAAAATTGTACAACAAATGTTAAATATTTAGCTGTGACCTTGACTGTGATAAAAACACCCCCAATGTGGCATGTAACACATTCTCACTATGATGAACAAGTTTATCAAGTTTCACCTGTTCACAGATAATGGATTTAATGTTACAGAGATAAACTATGAAAAAAACATAAAATATAAAGTGGAGATATTTGATCATGAAGATTCCCCCCCACACTTCCATTTGGATTGTAGCACACCTAGTATTCTAGTATGACTTATAAGTAAACCAAGTTTCATACATTAATCTCAAACAGCTTTAAAGTTATACAGCAGAAGGGAAAGGGTTATGAAAAACTTAAAAACTGAGTCATGTCCTTGACCATGAAGATAGTGCACCCAGTAGGTGACACACCTTCTAATGATAATGTATATATGTACCAAGTTTTAATATTGAATTACAAACGGCAAGATGCATCCAATTATCAATATTCAAGGTTCTAACATAAATAGCACTTAATATACGACCTTTAAACAAAAAGTTGCTGAAACATAAATTATAGGTAGCAAAGACCTCCTTTTGCAATAAGTGCACAGTACTAGTCAAGATACATCCCCTCATCAAGTTTTATGATTACAGAAATGATAGCATGTACGTAGTAAGCCACAAACTCATGAGGGCATGAGCTCAGCATAAAAACTTAACCAATTTCAGGAAAATATAGGCCACACTGAACTTCTTTTATTGTATTATTTCACAGAAATGCATAAAGCATATAATATAAAATGTTAAGTGTAGTAATGATATGTAAACTATGACAATAGTGACCAAAGTGGGTGTAGTGCTCATCAAGATACATTCCCTCACCAGTTTTAAAGATTCTAGATGGGATAGTATGCACATAGCAAAAAGAACTAAAACAGTAAAATGTATTGCTGTAAAGGTGGGGGTACTAACAGAGATGAATACAATTAACAAGTATGGTGATTCCAGAATGAACAGTGATTGAGAAATAAAAATGCAACATTGAATATAAGTCACTAAAGCTCAAGATTCTAGGTCACAGTGACCTACTTTTGTGCTGAGGTAGCAGTGCCCATAGAAATGCATTCCCTCAACAAGTTATATGACTCTAGGTATCACAGTATATATAAATGGGACAAAGAATCCAGTGTTGTCATGAACTAAATACAAAATACTTAACCAGAGTCAGTAAAATGTAAAATCTAAGTGTTGTTGCAAGTGTATAGTTCTTAGATATAGAAACACATACAGTCCTTTAGTCTGATGATTCAAGCCAGAAAGAACTTGAGAATAAACCTAAACTATTGAATTTAACCAAAAGTAGGTCAGCCTCAGTAATCCATCTGCTTTTGTGATGAGGGTGTTGTACTCAACAAAATGCAACCCTCACCAAGTTTGTGAATCCTAGATTAATAGTATGTATACTGGGTACATAACGCTGGTTCTAAACACAATAAGTTAACATAAAAATTACAACTAATGCAGACCTTCCATGCCTAAAAAGATCATATCTGTAAGGCAGCTGATGTTTTTTTCCCATAAGTTTCACCAGTTTTCAGTAAGGTGTAATGTGTATTTAAAAAGTTCAGCATTCCAAACTGATGCATCGGAAAAGTTTGTAAAATACATCTACATCTTATTAACCTCAAGTACAGTTTCAAACCCTATGCAGCTCAATGGCTTGTTGCTATCTCTCAACTTTACATAAATCTTGGAATTTTGTTCTTCATTTAACATGGCAATTGCATCTCCCACCATGTGACATACTTGAATCAACACATGATGTCCAGTAAACCTGATTGTGTCCCTTTTTGCTTTTATTCAGAACAATCTGAAGATTCTTTTTTATTCTTCTCTACCAAGTATTAAACGTTTTTTTAGAGGCTTATTTTTTTGACTCGGCATAATTTGGAATTTTGTTCTTCATTTAACATAATGGCAATCGTATCTTCCGCCATCTGACTTACTTGAATTGGTAGCTGGATGCCATGAAAAACAATTTTAATCAATAATATGAGCATGCAGATGCTTTGCATGGAAAAACAGGTGTAGTTTAAAGTGTCTGAGATACAAAAATGTTAGTCTGGTTCTCTAACTAATTCCACAAAAGCTAATGTGAAACTCGGCTCCAAATCAAACACAAATGAGTCAATTATCCATATTTTAGAGCAAGAATCATATTTCCGTAACTTTTCCTTTTATTCAGTAAGTCTGTATTTTAAGGGTCAATTTCGTAAGATTACATCAAAATGATATGGCTTGGCAGGTCTAATAAATACATTTAATGATTTAGTTATATTATTCTAGCTTGAAAGAACTGGAGAATAAACTTAAATTTAACCAAAAATATGTGAAGTGTGAAATGTAATCTCTCTATATATCAATAACCTATCTGCTTTTGTGATAAGGGTGTTGTACTCAACAAAATGCAACCCCAGGGCCATATTTTCCATAAGGCAAATATGGGTAACATGCCCAGGTCCCCCGAGGCTCAAGAGGCCCTGTATATTATCGTCTGATTTCACAGGCATTGTTATTAATAGTCCTGTAACCATATCTAAAGACAAGGCAGGATAGTTTTGGGCCCCTATGCTGGCTGTGCCCAGGGTCCCCAAAGGCCTTAATCCGACCCTGTGCAACCCTCACCAAGTTTCACAATTCCAGATTTAACAGTATGCAGGCAGGGTACATAAAGCCAGCGCTAAACACAAAAAGTTAACAAAAATTTACAACTAATATATATGTACTACTACTACCACTTAATGAAATGGGATCCATCGCCAAATTCATTTTATAACAGGAACCTTGTTATCATGAAGGGACTTATTCAGGTAGTTCTAGAGAAGATTTACTGTGTGTCGATGCCATTGCAAATGCTTTGGGTCATGTATGTGTGTGTCTGTGTGTGTGTGTGTCTGTGTGTTAACACATAACTATCTGTATCATGCTGCAGAAATGAGCAACAAACATTCTTCCCCCTGACACACTGGGGCAGCCAACCTGGGCTAGCCTGGTCAAGTATTGAACCCACAACCCCTGGACTACATATCAAATGCTTTACCGACTGAGCTACCACAGCTCCCTCTCTGCTTCACAGAGGTCAGCTAAATTACAACGTTCTAATAAGACTTGGGATCTGTAATTTGTTTTCTAGTAAAAGACTCAGGGAAGAACTCTTGATTACAAATAAATGCAGCAATGATGTGAGGTATTTTGCTCATTTTGTTCCTATGCTGGTCAGGCACAAATGTATATAGGATACGTAATACAATGATCTGGCAACACTGCACAAAAGTATAAATGAGGGAAACGTGCAGATAATTGCTATATGTACTTGTTTATAACCATGGTCCAAATGTAAACTACACAAACCCAGATCTGCTATTGCATAATGTACTGGCAGATCAAGGTATGCACAGTCTGTTTGGAGCAGTCAGCAAATCAATATAAAGACTCGACTTGCCAGCACATTATGCAATGGCAGAAAATGGTCTAAGTTGTTTGCTTTTGGATCTGACTTAAAAGTTAGACATTGCGTATCACAATAGTAATGTCGGTCTATAAAGAACACTCATGCAACCAGAATGCTTATGTTAATGGCACATTTCTTTTATCTAGAGATTAACAAGAAATGTTGTTCATGGAACAAACATAGCCCTCCAAAGCATCTAATAATGAAATCCTGACCAAGATGTGATGGACAGATGGACATATGATGGACAAGATTAGCATAACAGATCCTACCACTGCTGAGGTAGGGCATAACTATAAACATCATTATAAGAGAAGGGACTTGTAAATGTTGCCCCATCAGAATATGGAGGCTTCAGCTGCAGCAGGTTCACTGTATTCGAACTCTGCAACTTGTTTATTACCAAATCTCATTTAACGATTATCAAGAGATGAAACTTCTCAAAACAGTCCCTCTGTGACAGGCCATATATTTTGATTCCAAAAAAGGATATTCAAATCATTATAAAACCTTTGTGTACCTCTATAGAACATTCAAAATATGGTCCCAGTGTCTGCAAGTTTTAATGTGCAGCTACAATGAAATGCACAATTTTATATCCATAACTCTTTTGTGAAAAAAGCTCAGTTTAATAACTTCAAAACTATAATGGAAAGGGATTTACACTTACTTTATCATTTACATGTGATAACATAGGTGTATATCCCTTTACAGTATATGTAAATCAGAATCATTAACCTTTGCAGGTAAAAAGACAGTGCTGATCCAATTACCATTGGGAACACATTAACAACAAAACTACCTGTGGTTATAATCCCCAGGAAACCAAAATTGTATGTCCTATTTTACTCAGTAACATTAAATAGGCAGAATAAAAAATTATATTTTTTTCATTATTCCTGTGAGGTGTTTTCTCATTAGATGACACATCATGTCATTTGTGATAACTCATTATAGTGCCAAGTACCATTGTGAGTTGTAACGTCATTGATTTTTATGTAAAAGTCATAACCTATTTTTTCAAGCATCAAGCAGGTGAAATAGCATCTTAGTTTTCAGAAGCATGTTAAATTTCAAAGTTTTGCAGTAAATTATGTAAAACAATGATTTTATAGACCTTTGATGCAGTGCATATAAAATTTTATGAACCCAAAATCCATTTTATTGACATCTTGTCAGTCAATAGTTTTGTATTAAACGTCATTATATGCATGAACACTGATAACAGAAGTGTTGAATGTCCTTACTGTATATTCATGTTTTGATCACCACACCACAGTTCTGGTTTTTGATGTGGTTTCTTCAAACTTTAACAGACTGAAAAAATAGTCATTAAACAACATAAATAGATGGCTTTATAAACACATCTGTATAGCAAATATTTTTGATCTGTTACCAATATTCATCATTTTCTAACAAATTCAACAAACAAGATCTCATCATATTTATCTCTTTAAGCTGACTGGTTACTGGCTGTATCTCTACTGGTTCCTGGCTTTTTCTGGAGAGGCCAGTTTAATAAACAAAAGAAGAACCAGTCAATGCACATTGACAAAACTGAAGTAACTATGGTGATATCTAGGTGAGTGGAATTTTTTTATGCTAAATTGCCAAATCTGAAAATGTATTCAAAAAGTCATTGTTCAAGGTTGGTAATGATTATCTACTGCATACCTGACTAAGTTCTAGAAAGCACAAAAAATAGTGAATCATCAGGGGTGAGATAGAGAGGGGTGACCAAAACTTTTATCACATTAGTGACACAAAATACTTAGTCGGGATATTTAATAACATGCCCATAACCAAAATAACAGCTATTATAATCTCTACAAATTAAACTAAACCATACTGGTTCATAAATAAAAGTTCCACTTTGTTTAAGTGTACAAAACAAGACAGAAATTAATGGTGGAAGGGGGAGGTGAGGAACCAAGACTCACGTGGATCACTAATACTCTGATGTATGGCTGATGGACGTGGTGGTGCAGGTCTAGGTGGTGGCTTTGGTTGGGGTGCAGGCTTTGGTTGAGACACAGGCTTTGGTTGTGGCACTGGCTCAACTGTTGTCACTACAGTGGTGGATGGAGTGAGATATGGTACAAGGGAATGCCACTGGAACACTGGTACTTGCTTCTTTTCCAGAATCATGTCTATAAAAACATTACAGAAATATTTTAATAATTTCATGATAATGGCTCTATAGTGGGCCTTCCTGAAATTAACTCTAAGCCATCCCCATGAAAATCTTTTCTAAAATACCAAAAATTAAAAAAAAAAAATAGATTTATCACTTAAATTAAAAGAAAATAATCTGCAAAATGAAAGCAGAAGTTTTATTTTAGATATTTCGGCTCAAATTTACTTCACATTTCTTATGTTTTCATCCATGTTGTGGGAACATTTCCCATAATTTTTTTCTCCGTCTGCATATAAGATAATGCATCAACTCCCACCAGGTGTAAGGTGCCCTCTCACTGGCCATTTGTACTCAGATAAGGAGTTGCTATGGTTGATTAACACGCTGGAAGTGTCTCAGCTTAGATTCAAATTCAAAGTGTAAATGAAAAGTCACCACTGTGCTGTCACATTTTCACCAACTTGCACTTTGTAATTTGTACTGCATGTTTTCTGACAGTCAAAAATTTATTACATTTGTTTTTTTCCTTAAAACACAAAATATTACATTCCATGTCAGAAAACAAATAAAAGAACAAACAAATCTATGGTAAAGCAACCAAATCGACAAATATGCTATTATGTTATCCCATAAAGCCATGTAATCACACTTAACCTGAACATAAATGAAAACTGACATTACTTGCCCAGTTTCATGTTGTTTATTTCAATTCAGAAGAAGATGCAAATGTACTGAAAAACATAATGACTCTGCCATATTTTATCTACAACCCATGAAAATCGACAAAAATACAACTTAGAATGGTTGCCAAGTTTGTCGTTAAAAAAACAGAGAAACAAAATGAAAATGGATATCATGGGATGAATTTTGATTGTAATTTTTTACACAGATAAAGCACTGGTAGCCTGCTGAAGAGTAGAAGGTTGATCCTAAATATTATTATGATAAATGAACTGATCCCAGTTTGTGATGTCCAGTAACGAAACATACAAGATAAACAGCAAAACCCAATTCCTTTTCAACACTTGTAAATTCCAATAAATATATATACAACATATACAATCAGGATCTGATTGTGCTAGGTTATTTTCATATTCAAATATGCTATTATTCACTGAAAATAATTACAATACACATATGCAGCATGACTCAGTACAGGTTCTAGGATTATTCACAATGGAATTGTTAAAAACAAGTTTTTGAGATGAAGATTTTGACTTTAATGGTTTTCTCTTATAATAATTGGTGACAATCTTGTTTTCTCCATAGTTTTAAACAAAAGCTATCGATTACATCACTGTCAGCATTCACAATAAACAGTAAAATGTAGTTGTCCCCAATTTGAATAATACATGCAAGTTGCTGAGGCTATGTCTAATGATAAGCAAACCATTCTTCTGCTTTCTAGAAATAGAATTGGTCTCTCCATCTCGTTTTATCGCTGCAGAACTAAAATTGTCTCCAAAAGCATCAACATGTTAAAAATGTGTCCAAAGACATCAAAAGGCATGATACCAATATTGTCAACAACAAACATTGGTGCCTGAAAAACTGCTGAGAACACATTTAGAAAGGACAGTATCAGGCATCAGAAACTCTGTAATGTCCCACATCAGAGGCAGATATACACTAGGCCACAAGAGTGGTTAAGTTCAGCTAAACAATTTTTACTTAAACAACTATCCATACTGCTGCACCACCAGTACATTCCCAACATCTGTATATGGGGCATAATGCCATTTCAGCAGATGATAGGGTATGCATGGCAGCAAGTATTTTGGTGGAAAAACACAGGAAGACCCCAGGAAGAACCATCAACCACAGGAAGCTACTGGCAAGGTGAGTGCCTTTGAACACTTGAACACCTGGATCCCCCCTTGTCATGACATTAACACTGGCTCACTAACTTACTATTTCCTGAGCTAGAATGGCTTGGCATGTCATAACTTGCATTATCTGGCTGTGAGTTCAAATCCTGCCCTGACCAATCAATTGATTGAGAATGGCACTTCATTCCCCTTTCCTCACACAAAATAGTCTGTTATGTGCATTTGTACCATAAATTAATAACCAATTCAATGATCAATATTACCTAAAAAACTAAATCAACTATGTGCAAGCAATTACGGAATTGAAGAATGTATATATGGGTACCTGAGTACAATAATGTCTACATGGTGCCAATGAAACAGAATGTTCACAAATGTGAAAATGAACTAAGTAAAATCTTTAGGAATATAAACTCATGAAAGTATATGTTAACATAAAGTACAAAAAGTTAAAATACAAAAGGTAAAGTTGTTACAAATATGTAAAAACATAAAATATAAGACAAATATAAAATAATGTTGTTGTTGTTATGGGGTTTAACACAATTTTTCAGTACAAGATAAGCCATATATGGCAGCCAGTATAACTGGTGAAGAAAGAACAGGACAACTGACCCATGGGAAGCTTCTGGCAAGCTTTCTCATATACCCACATTGAATGAACCCAAGACATGGCAGTGATCCATAATGGAAAGCACTTTAGATCACTTGGGACCTCTGCAAAAATGTACAATCTTTAGAGCATGTTGGCCATTGCAAGTTACACGCATACCACATGTATGGCATGTGTAAGTAATTAATATAAAGTGCTCAATTCTACTGAATTACAAAATTTATGATATGATTGCAGGTGAGAATGTTATCTTAACAAAGAATTAGCAAGAGAAGGCTTTACATGCTTGAATATGACATGATGTTTGGTGTCTGTTGCCAATTTTAAATCAGCTGTTCTTTTCATTGCAATCTATACAAATTATTAATTGCGACTTCAATTACCATTGCAAAACAAAAAAGTCATGTTCTCTAAAGAACCCCAACTGATAAACAAATATTAAAATCAGACTGGTGTCATTGCAAATTATAGATAAAGTGCATTTATTTATGCAAAAGCTACACAACTATGGGCATTGTTACAAATGTTTTTCTGTGTGAATGATGAAATGTGTATAACTATCTATTAAGCAATACTGTATTGGGATGGGATCTTTCTGAGAAGGTGGTGTTACTTGTAACTGGCACATTTCTATCAGATTACAAAAAAAGTTGTTATAGAAAGAGGTTCAAAAATTATTTCTGGACAAAGCTGAGTACCATATTCACTTGCTTATAAGATAAGTCCAACTGCAAACTGCACAGATCCAGATACATTGGCACATATTGTGCCTGCAGATCTGAGTCTATTCAGTATGTTAGGAGTAATTGGTAGAACAACAAAATAGACATGATCTGCAGGCACATTATGCTTTGTTGTTTTCAGTGTGACTTAACTTAAAAGCAAGTATATATGGTAGGTACATACAGATGATGAGGGCACTATTCATGACAATGTTATGTGCACTTATTCTTATGAGTGTTCATCTCATGAAGATGATGTTTCAAGAACACAGTGGGCTTTAGGTCAAACAGGGTCCTAGCCAGGCATTACACCAAGTTAACAATTTGCAGCAAGCCTGAATCAAAGATAATTGCTGATAAACAAATTCCAACAGTTAGGTGCATTGTTCCAATGACCACTTGATGAGTCTGGGGTCAACTCTGGTCATTGCCCCAGTTCAGGCCAATCAAATGTAGAGCTGACTGCTTGCTGGAAAGTAGATGCTATTATTACAATCAACAGCTAATTGATAATCTTTATACAGTCACCAGCCCAACACAGCTGCATAGCTCTGTACATTAATTTTTTAAAAAATGTTCATTAATACTGTCCTTTAAGAACAAGTTACATTTACATGGAGGTGTCTGCAAAAGAAGGACTAGCTTTATGTTCATTAAACTATTTCTATTTACATGAATTTAGATCCATTATAACTATAACCAGTAAATATATCCATTGCTGAGCTCCCTTCCTTTGTTAACACCTGACAGCGCTCCACAGCATATTGGCTTGTTTGAACTTTAAGGTGACATGCCTGAGCTGCATCAAAAAGTATAATATTGTCTTGTCTTGTGAGTGTCTATGGTAAAAAGATTTGTTGTATTTACAAATGCAAATGCTTTTATTACATGATCAATGGATTAATTCTTGTGTATCAGGTGATTTCTAACATATTGCCCCAAATGCAAATCCTGCTCTTCAAAAGAAGTCAGGGCCCACATGTTTAACTAATCCTCAAATAAAAAATTTCCAACCAAAACCAATACAAAAGTTTTAAGATACCAGCAATGTCCAAAAAAGTGACCACTGTCTCCCTTCTGGGCTTGATGAAAAGAGCTGGACTATTTGTTTCTGACCATACATCCATCATGTGTTAATTTGCTTATATATATCTGCTTGTGTGTGTGTGCAAATGCGATGTTCTTAAACTGGCGTTTACACGTGCACAACAGATGCTGAATTATGATTTATCCTATACTGAGCCTAGAGAGTTGAGATGTGAATGAATAAGCTGACAAAACCTCCCAGAAAGATTGCAAACTTATATCAATGTACAATCCTCAGAACATGTGAAGCATTGTAGAGTAACATGCACCCAAAAGAAAAAAGTGCCTGAAAACTATTGGGACCTATGCATGCAAGTTCCATTAAAACTATTTAATTTTAATTTTAATTTTTAATTTAGTTTAATTTCTACAGATCAGCCAATGCAGAATGAGATAAACAACAGCAAAATATTTTATGTAATACTCTATGTATTTGTCTGCACATTACTAAAACACACCAAACCAGAGAAGCTGAAGATCCAAAGTGTACATTGTTTCCTATGTGACATAAACACCATATGTACTCAATTATAAGTCAAGTCAAACTGCAAACAACTAAGATCCTGATCTACCACAGACCAGGGTATATGCTGTTTGTTCAACTGATTACACATAACAAACTGCACAGACCCTGATCTGCTGGCACATTATGCAACACCAGATCTGGCTCTGTGCAGTTTGCAGTTGAACTTCACAAGTATGCAATTACATATTGTAGAAGAAACACCACAGACCCTGATCCACCAACCCATTATGTGATGGCAGATTTGGGTCTATGCTAGTCTCAGCATATGGGAAAGTACTGTACATTAATAGGGTAATTCATGTGGGCTGACTTGCCAAATGACAAAATCAATAAGAATGTGTAGTGAAAGATCAAATGAGATTATTGCTAAGTGGTAGGAATGTCATGTCACTATGAATGCGTATGGGCATACTGACAAATGAAATTCTTTAGCGATGACCCTGTGTGATGTTTTACCCCAACCCCTTGTATTATACATGTATTTATAAGTCTGTAAGTGGAGCCAGGTAAGCTTTGTTTTTCCAAGTACCTAAGTTGGCTGATCCTCTTACGTAACCCAGTCTTTGTTTGAGCTCTTGAGTGGAAATCTGGCGGGAATCTTTGTACATGGGAACACGTGACGTAGACAACTTCAAAGAGCCGGAAGCTGACAATGGTAGGCTGGGCAGTACATGGGGACACACAGACTGACATTTTTATGATTGACAGTTCGATCAAATGACCAGAGTCCGTCGCCATCCAATCGGGATGCGTTGTAGGTGGGACTTGATTTGAGAAACTGGCATAAGACTTGTACAAGCCTGAAATTCGTCAGTTGGTGTTTAAGAGTCGCAGTGACACACACTCCGTTAGCCATTCGTAAAAATTGGCGGAATTTAGGAAATTCATGAAATAGCTTCGATCAGGAAGCTTTCGGGGGACGAAAGAATTTCAGAGAATTTCGGGGGACGAGAGAAGTTCAGAGAATTTCGGGTGACGGTGAGAGATACCGAGTGAATTTCGGGTGACCTCAAGGGATACCGTCAAGGGTTCCGGATACTAGAAGAGGAACCGGAAGTCAAGATAACGGCAAGGAACAAGGATTATAGAAGAGGAAGCGGAAGTGGAGATCACGAAAGGAGAGAAAGACAAGGGAACGAAGAGATTTAGATGAGTAGCACTCAAGAAGGGAAAAATCTCCTCACACTGTGAACTTAAATGATGATCAAAGGGATCATTGGGTGAAAGAGAGACATTGATTACTTTAAATTCTTTTAAATTTCATTTATTAAATTGTTATTGTTTAAATTTCATCTTTGTATTTCTTTTAATTTAACTGTCGGCATTGCTGACTGGGGGCTCGTAGCCATAAATATATTTAGTCAATAAATAATATAGTGTCCAGAATTAACCTTCTGAATAAGGACCAGGGGAACTTCTCATAACTCGTTAAAGTCTATAAGAAGAACCCCACCCCTAGACAACCAGGACACCCCCACAGTGGGCGCTTCGTCCGGGATATGAATTAGACATATATATTATTTTGGGACTTAAAGTTATTGGTAGAAGTATTAGTGAACAGTGTGAGATATTTTCCATTCTTTGTATTTGAAATTTTGTGATTTTCTCATCTTGTATTTTATTGTCATATGTGCAGGCTTTGTAGACCTTCCATTCATAGCAGTACGTGTGAAGCGGATATCGAACAAATATCTTACCTGAACGAAACTAGTTGTTGTCGACAGGTAAGTATTTAAACTGGTATTACAAATATCTGTATATTGTTTGAATTTTGAGACAAGGTATCACTTTACATTAGTATAATGGCTACCGAACAACAAATGATAAAGGAATACCGCACCATGGGGTCGGAAGATCTGGGATACGAGGGAGATCGCCTGGCAACCTTTATAGAAGAAAGGATCAAGGAATGGAAGGCCGAAAAAGCAGCGGAAAGAGAAGCCCAGAGAGAACTAGCCAAGATAGCAGCGGACCAAGAGTTAGCCAAGATAGCAGCGGACCGAGACGCCCAGAAAGAGCTGGAGCTAGCCAGACTCGCTCACACTCTGGAGATGGAAAGGGTCAGAGTTGAAGCTAGGACCAACGGACGGGACGACGCCAGTACAAGCTCTGGAACAACCGGCCGACCTTTCATCGACCACCGGATAGTCCAGATCAACATGTCACGCTTCAATGATAGGGAGGAGGCTATTGACGATTTTCTCGTCCAGTTTGAGAAACTCGCACGCGCTCATCAGGTCCCTGAACAGCACTGAGCCATTAATGTCTCAGCCTTTTTGCAAGGTGCAGCTCGGGAAGTCTACCACGGCTTAACTGCAGAAGAGGCTGATGACTACACTGCCCTCAAGAAGGCGCTTCTATGCCATTACCGGCTGACCGCCGAGACTTACCGGAAACTTTTCCGGGACTCGGTGAAAAAGGTAACAGAGACCCACTCTCAATTCCACAACCGTGTTCGAGGTTTATTTGAGAAGTGGATGAAAATGGCCGAAGTCGAACGCACGTACGAAGGGCTACGCGAGGTAATACTCAAGGAACATGTCCTGGGTACTTACCGTCGCGAGTTGACAGTTTTCTTAGCAGAAAGAGAACACCGGACGCTCGAAGAGATCGCTAACATGGCGGAGCGATACGAGCAGGCGCACTCGAAGAGTGGAGGTTCCGGGGTTGCTGACCGACCCCGACCCTCTGAGTCGCGTCGTATGGGGGAGGTTGAGCCGGCTGTCCGTAACCCTCAGGGCGACGGGAAGGTCGGAGGGGCACCTACAGGTAGGGCTGCCGCCTATCGACCTGGACAGGCCTCACCCACGAAACCAGGACTTGCAAGTCGGCGAGGCCGCCGACATGTTTTAATTGCAAGCGCCTGGGGCATTTTGCCAGGGACTGTCCCAAGGGCAGGCAGACCCAGGTGAATGTCGTAGCTAAGAAGGAATGTGTGCCGGAAGCGAGTCGCAACCCAGCCAACCTTGCGGCCGCAACTGTCAATGGTGAAGGCGCCACCATCTTGTATGACACTGGGTGTAGCGTCCCCGCGCTTGTCGACAAGAAATATGTCAAGCCGGAGGACTATACAGGGGAGGTGATAGAAGTTCAGTACGCGAACTGCGTGCGTGACTCATTACCAGTAGCTGTCATTGACCTCGATTCACCATACGTGAAGGGGAAAATTGAAGCTGCTTGCTTGGAGGGGCTATCACATGACGTCATATTGGGTTGCCGCTATGTGTTACCCCAGCCGAACCCCGAAACCTGCACACCTATGCCAGTGAGTGCTGTTGAAACCAGGGCCATGAGTCGACAGCCGAAACAAAAGCCAATCCAAGTTACATCGACACCGGTTAGTAATGTTATTCCAGCGGAGTTAAGGAAGCTGCAACAGGAGGACGCAACTCTGGCGCAGTTGCACAAACACGCAGAAGCGGGAACAGAAAGGGAAACTCCGAACGGCGCGGTGAAGTTTGTCTACAAGAAGGGAATCTTGTATCGCCACGCCAGGAAACACAACGAACACTTCAAGCAAGTCGTCGTGCCAAAGGAAAAGCGTTGCGAAGTACTGAAACTTGCACACGAGAGTCTCATGGGTGGACACATGGGAATTGCTAAGACGCGTGACCGTCTTGTAAAAGAGTTTTACTGGCCAGGGGTCCAGGGAGACGTAAAACGGTTCTGTCTCTCCTGTGACAAATGCCAGAGAATGGCACCGAAAACGGATCAGCGACCCATCCCTTTGGGGAGTACGCCCCTTATCGATGAACCATTTAGACGTGTTGCCATGGATTTAATCGGACCGATAAAACCCGCGTCTGCGCACGGAAATCGATATATTTTAACGGTTGTCAATTATGCTACACGCTATCCGGAGGCCGTTGCGTTGCGTAACATTGACACGGAAACCGTCGCGGAAGCTCTGTTTGCGATCTGGTCAAGAGTCGGAGTGCCCGACGAGATCTTGACCGATCAAGGAACACAATTTATGAGTCGTGTGATGGCGGAGGTGAATCGTCTCATGTCGATTAAACACCTCACGACTACACCGTATCACCCCCAATGTAACGGATTGGTCGAACGGTTTAATGGGACCTTGAAAAACACGCTCAAGAAATTGTGCGAAGGCCGCCCCAAGGATTGGGACCGGTATATTCCAGCCATCCTTTTTGCATACCGGGAAGTACCGCAAGCGAGTTTGGGGTTCTCTCCCTTTGAACTCTTGTACGGGAGAACCGTACGCGGCCCAATCGCCGTACTGAGACAGCTGTGGACAGACGACCACGCTGTAGAGGAAGTACGCACTACCTACCAGTACGTCGCGGACTTGCGCAACAAACTGGAAGAGGTTTGTTCTCTCGCGCAAGAAAATCTCAAACGAGCTAAGGCGCAACAGGCGAAAAATTACAATAAGCACGCAAAACCACGTCAGTTTGAGGTAGGGGACAAAGTGTTGTTGTTGTTGCCCCAGGAACACAACAAGTTGGAAGTTTCCTGGAGGGGTCCATACGTCGTCACCAAGAAGGTCGGAGGTCAAACCTACCGGATACAGCTACCGACGAAAGAGAAATTGTACCATGCCAATTTGCTCAAGAGGTACCGGGAAAGGGAGACCGCCAGCGATTTTGTTGTCGCAGCGATAGTCACCGAGGATATCGAAGGCGATACGGAAGGTGCTAACACTGTCCCGAGCTGTCCATTAACGAGGGCCGAGACTCCGTCGGACGTGGAGTGTGACCCCATGTTAACTGAAGGGCAGCAGAACGAGATAGAGACCTTGCTGGCCGGCTATTCCGACGTGCTAACAGAAAAACCCGGGAGGACGACGCTTGTCGAGTTCGGGTTAAAGATGGTGGACGACCGACCAGTTCAGCGTAAACCCTACCCCTTGCCCCACGCGAAACGACAAGTTGTAAGGGAAGAAATCGAGCAGATGATTGCTCTGGGAGTAATCGAACCTGCCGACTCTCCGTACAGCTCACCAGTAGTCTTAGTGCAGAAGAAGGACAGCACCCATCGGTTCTGCGTTGACTACCGGAAGCTGAATCAGGTGACAGAATTTCAAGTTGAAATGCTACCTGACCCCGAACATATCTTCACTTCGGTCTCGAAAGCGAAGTATTTTTCCAAACTGGATTTGTCCAAGGGGTATTGGCAAATTCCGGTAAGGAAAGAAGACCGACCGAAGCTTGCTTTTGCTACTCCCGACGGGACATACCAATGGTTGGTGATGCCGTTCGGGGTACAAAATGCGCCCAGCGTCTTTACCAGAATGATGCGGAAGTTGTTGGAGCCCTTGCGCAATAGGGGTGTCCACAACTTCATGGATGACCTCTTGTTAGCTACAGAGACATGGGGTGAACACCTCGCTCTGTTAGCTGACGTTTTGGAGCGGCTACGTCAGGAGGGCTTGACAGCCCGCGCTTCCAAATGTCACCTTGGTTTCAGGACATTAGACTATTTAGGACATACCCTGAGCCAAGGCACGCTGTCTCCAGAGAAGTCGAAGGTTGAGCAGTTGAGAAACGCCGCACGCCCCACCACGAAAACGGAAGTGAGGTCATTCCTGGGACTGGCCGGATATTACCAGAGGTATGTCGCTAATTTCAGCGCGATTGCGGGCCCGTTGTCTGACCTAACCAAGAAACGGACCCCGAGTAAGTTCGTTTGGACAGATGCGTGTGAGCACGCATTCCAAACGCTAAAGGATAGACTTACATCCGACGCCGTTGTTCGTCTACCGGACTTGGATAAAGAATTCGTTCTGCGCACCGATGCATGCGACACGGGACTGGGAGCAGTACTGCTCCAGGAGCATGACAAGACGCTTTTTCCTGTCGCATACGGCAGCCGGAAGTTGTCTGCTGCCGAGAAGAATTACTCAGTATCGGAGAGGGAATGTCTCGGAATCGTGTTCGGCATATCACGGTTCAAGCGATACCTATATGGACGTAAGTTCATATTGGAGACCGACCACCAACCACTCGCCTATCTGGCGCAGGCAAAGTTGTCCAATGGTCGATTGATGCGATGGTCGCTGTTTTTACAGCAGTACCAGATGCAGATCAGATACGTGAAAGGATCTGAAAACGTAGGCGCAGATTTCATGAGTAGAAGCGCCGAAATGATATAGATCATTTGTTATATTTTCGTGTTCATACTCAGTTTAGCATTTAGTTCATTTTGCTGATTTTGTTCTTTATATCGTGTAACACTTTTGCTTTTTTAGTTTGAGTGAATAAAATCCTGATTTTATTCTCAAGCGTGGGGGGATGTGATGTTTTACCCCAACCCCTTGTATTATACATGTATTTATAAGTCTGTAAGTGGAGCCAGGTAAGCTTTGTTTTTCCAAGTACCTAAGTTGGCTGATCCTCTTACGTAACCCAGTCTTTGTTTGAGCTCTTGAGTGGAAATCTGGCGGGAATCTTTGTACATGGGAACACGTGACGTAGACAACTTCAAAGAGCCGGAAGCTGACAATGGTAGGCTGGGCAGTACATGGGGACACACAGACTGACATTTTTATGATTGACAGTTCGATCAAATGACCAGAGTCCGTCGCCATCCAATCGGGATGCGTTGTAGGTGGGACTTGATTCGAGAAACTGGCATAAGACTTGTACAAGCCTGAAATTCGTCAGCTGGTGTTTAAGAGTCGCAGTGACACACACTCCGTTAGCCATTCGTAAAAATTGGCGGAATTTAGGAAATTCATGAAATAGCTTCGATCAGGAAGCTTTCGGGGGACGAAAGAATTTCAGAGAATTTCGGGGGACAAGAGAAGTTCAGAGAATTTCGGGTGACTGTGAGAGATACCGAGTGAATTTCGGGTGACCTCAAGGGATACCGTCAAGGGTTCCGGATACTAGAAGAGGAACCGGAAGTCAAGATAACGGCAAGGAACAAGGATTATAGAAGAGGAAGCGGAAGTGGAGATCACGAAAGGAGAGAAAGACAAGGGAACGAAGAGATTTAGATGAGTAGCACTCAAGAAGGGAAAAATCTCCTCACACTGTGAACTTAAATGATGATCAAAGGGATCATTGGGTGAAAGAGAGACATTGATTACTTTAAATTCTTTTAAATTTCATTTATTAAATTGTTATTGTTTAAATTTCATCTTTGTATTTCTTTTAATTTAACTGTCGGCATTGCTGACTGGGGGCTCGTAGCCATAAATATATTTAGTCAATAAATAATATAGTGTCCAGAATTAACCTTCTGAATAAGGACCAGGGGAACTTCTCATAACTCGTTAAAGTCTATAAGAAGAACCCCACCCCTAGACAACCAGGACACCCCACACCCTGATCCTAGATTTGGATTCTATGCTAGGGGTCTGTATATTTTAGGATTTTTCCTATCTGCCTGAAAAGTCAAGACATCTCTCTTGTTTTACTAACCAATTATCCAAAATTAGTTATTTATTTCCTTTCTCTTGGTCCTACACTTTCAAAAGCAGAAATGTTAACAAATCCAGTTTGAAAATACTTCAAAGTTTGACAGTTAATTGAGGATTACATGCACCTACAAAAGAACATATTTGAAAACTTGTAATCTCTATTTGCCTAAATACAAATAAGGTTTTCACGCTATTTTCACATCTTCTATTTAAAGTAATAAGTTATTTTCACTGTAACCTACTGTACCTACTAGTTTATGAAATCAACTCCAAACTGCACAGACCCAGGTCTGCAGTTACATCATATGTGAGAAGATCAGGGTCTGTGCAGTTGGTTAGGAATAATCAGTAGAACAAATAACTCAGACCCTGATCTGCAGGTGCATTATGATATGGTAGATCAGGTTCTTTGCTGTTTGTAGTTTTGACTTGACCGATAAGCGAGTATACATGGCATGTTTCCCCAACACACTGTTGTTCTGTCATTGGCTGGTTTTCAACTGCACTCTGTTTAGCTAATACAATGCCAAGGAAATGAGCACCTAGTGGATTTCTAACTCCGAGGCAGCCAATCAGGACATTTTCAAACAAGTTACAACATTTATGGCATGAATGTTGTCTCTTTTACAGAGGCGGTCAGTTTTCAGAGGTGTGATTACTTTATATACTTGCTTATATGCTGAATTCAATTGCAAACTTTAAAGACATAGATCTGACATCACATAGTATGCTGGCAATTCTGGGTCTATGTAGTTTGCCGGGCATAATCAATAGAACAAACCACACAGACCTGAATCTGCTGATGCAGTATGTAATGGCAGATCACATTCAATGTTGATATATATATATATATATATATATATATATATATATATATATATATATATATATATATATAGAGAGAGAGAGAGAGAGAGAGAGAGAGAGAGAGAGAGACAGAGAGAGAATATAATGTAACAGAAACTTTTCCCAAAATCTTCTGTGATACCAACATTGCCCTCTTTGCATATAGATGCATCAGGTGAGTGCAAATAGCGCATGCTCAACTGCGATAAATGGAGAATCCAATCTTCATAATTTGCCATTAGATCCGGCTCTATAATGTTTATCTGACTTTTTCAAGAAAACATCATAATTATGTAATAGATTGTCTGGGTCTATACTATCTTTTTTAATTTACATATAAAGTTTATGGTATGTTTCAGCAGCCAGCCAATAATGGCAAAGAAGGGTCTTCTCAAGCGGGTTGTAGTCGTCCTCTTCTGCAGCTAAGTTATGGTATGGTGTTGGAAGCCATTTACCCGCAATCCTGGTTTCGAATCTCTGTTGAGTATGAATTAAAAATTCTCTAATCTCTATGATAGTATTATTTGTATTAATAGTTTGTGTGTGTGTGTGTGTGTGTGTGTATGTGTATATATATATATATATATGTATATATATATATATATATATATATATATATATATATATATATATATATATATATATATATATATATATATATATATATATATATATATAGACACACACACATGCATATACACACTACTGTTTGTTTGCCATTACCTTTAACTTCATAGCACATCAGCACAACCCTGGCCATACAATTCAAAGGGAATGTCAAGCAGAAAGAAAATGGCTGAATTAAAAATCTTGTTAAAATCACCAGGAAGACAACCCCTTGTGACCAAAAGTAAACATATAATATGAGACAACTGACAAGAGTATAGTAAATGGCCAATACTATGCCAGTCTCATGACCCTTTTCAAAACTAATGATCTTGACCTCTGATCTTGAGAATCTAAAACTATATGGTAATAAGTTTCATCCAAATCTGTTAGGGGTTAAAAAATGACAGCCTGCATACAGAAACAGGCCACTGTTTTGCATTATTTGTTATTGTGACCCTGACCTTCAGGATAGGGGTATGACTGAATATGTAAGCCACTGTCAGTTCAAAATTTGTAACACAGGTGATGTTTCAATAAATGTCTTCATTTGTCTAAAAGATAAACAACTACACTAAGGGAGATCACTGGTTTATATCTTCCCTTGCTGTGACACTGATTATGAGGCAGGGTATTTTTGTGCCTATGGTACGCGATATACATTCTAGTCATGATGCACAACTCTTGATTGGCTGTTTGCTTGGTTCTTAACAGCGCTTGTATCACTTTCTTTGCCAAAAGCACACAGAGTAAATGTGATTTATGTGTCCTTTCCTAGGACACACTGATGAAGTTGACCCAGTCTGGCCAATGTGTGTATGGAATCTGTGACAACTGGATTGCAAATATGATGATCTTGCCAGTGAGATTCAACAATACCTGATACATAACTAATTAAAGATATGTAACTGGTTTGAGTTTAATTAAAATACTGTCAGTGGTTCAAAGGATGTACTCTGAACAAGGACACAAGTCACGTGACCGTGCCATGACATACACTTAAAGGCAGGGGGCATGGCTGACGCCACCTACTGCACATGTTCTATAAATGGCTACAGTTTCAGTGCCATATCTTCAGATATTCTTGACAAGGATACAAATGACATAAAAACATGTTCCCTTACCATGACCTTCACCACTAGACAGTGGGAATGATATGGTACATGTACATGATATACCATCAAGTCATGATATATACAAAGTTTTTCAGCAAAGTATCTACAGTGGTTCAGAAGTTAAACCCTTGGCAATGATACAAATAATAAAAATTCTGAGTGACCTTGAACGATGGCAGAGGACATGGCTATTGTTGTTATGATGTAGACAGCAAAGTTAAAAATTGGTCCCACTGTTATAAAGTAATGGGCTGAACAAGCTGTTAATGTCTCGAAGGATAGATGGATGGACAATGTCATAACGTAATATGACTGACTTAAGAATGATGCATAATAAAGGCAAAGATGTTTTTAAAAAACTCCAAAAGTAAAGGCATAAAAAAAATGAAGAATGAGGTCAACAAAATTTTAAAAAAAATTAAAGGTCTAATTTTCTTCTATATGATATGCACTATTTCCCAAGATCTCTGGTGGAACATCAAAATGGGATGCATGGCACAGCAAACAGCTTGTCTCCATTAGATGCTTCTTTATAACATGCTGGGCATATCTGGTCTATTCTATATCCATCCACTGGCCTACAGTACAACCTTTTATAAATTCTTAAGTTTCAAAAGATAATAAATGCAGTAGAGTAAACATCTAGGTTTTCTCTGCAAATATAACCTATAAATTAAACTAAATGCTATGACAGAGTGCTGTAATCATTTTAAAAAATGTGTTAAAGTACTTTCTTTACAAGTTCACGTCTCCATCAATGGCCAAGCAAAAAGACGAAAACTAACCTATATTTATTTCATGCTATTGTGGCTTTCGTTATGCTTTGTACTAATTTCAGTTCTCATTCATCCCTTGAGAGTAGTTTTAAAAGTCTGAGAATATGTACGCTGATAAGGCAAATAAATATGTGTTTCCTATTACACTTCGTTTAAAATTAGGGTAGGTAGGTAATTAATGATTAGGATATATAATGTCCTAAGTACTGGGCTAAACTACCAGGAGGTGGGTGGGTGCTAAGGGAACAGGGATGGTTGGCTGACCAAAACCACATATTTTTCTTTTGGCCTAGTAACCAATTTTCTCCAGTAGAACTGTGTCATTTGTTTTGGTGTAGCCCTGCATGAGCAAGCCACTGTTCTGATTGGTACTCAGTAATCACTGAGGTGTTGCTGTGCCAATGGAACACCAACCAAACAAGTTTTAGACTGGAACCATTTTGTGACTATCTACCAACTATGGCTAGAGATGTCTGTGTGTGTGTGTGTGTGTATGTGTGTGTATGTGTGTGTGTGTGAGTAAGAAAATAATGTTCTTTGGCAGTGTGTTATTACAGACCATTTAAATTTTCTGTAGAAGTGGTGGTTGCCTAGGATTTTCTTTGAATCAGGATATTTTTAGTTTCTTTTACCTGAAGATATTCTTTTCCAAGTAATGTAATGGATATAATTAATGTATATGTCAATGTGACCATGTATGCACATTTATTCAAATGAAATTAAATACTATTTGTTGATCAAATTCTTAATACTAAATTAGTTTAACCAAAGAGTATTCAATCCTGGCTGCTTAATACTCTGCACCTTAAATGTCATCAAAAGCTTGTACATGAAAATTATTGATAGCTATGAAGTTTACTATGGTAGCCATGTACTAAACTGGGTCAGGAAAAGAGGACATGTGGCCCATCATAACAAATGACAGGAAAGTACAAATCTGTTTTCATTGTGACATAAAGGTGCAGGTCGTTCAATCCAGTTTGTGCTGGATCATACCTTTAGGTTGACGTCGTCCAAAAATATCCAAGTAATTTAACATTGATTTTACCATATGTGCTTCTTGGGTCATTTAAATAATGACTTTCCAAAGGAATATGGATGTATAAGGATACAAATGAATTGAATAATTACAATCTGTTGCTGTTGTTATTGGGTTTAAAGCCATTTTTCAGCACATGACAGACCATACATGGCAACCAATATAACAGATACAAGAAACTGTGAAAAACCTGGAAAGATTCACCGCCCCACAGGAAGCTACTGGCAAGCTTTCTCACATACCCAAACTGGCCAAGCCCAAGGCTCAAACCCATTAGGCTGTGATCCATAACCGTGAGCATTTTAGACCACTCGGGTCCCCAAATGCAATTTAAAATTATGTGCAAATCAAATTCTAAAACTAACACTCATTACTGAAACAGTTCTGAATGCCAACACAACCTGTTACTATAGTACTTTTTTCTACCAATCTAAGCAAATGTATGGGGTTTTTTTCTCAAACTTTTTATGGGCCATAAATTATTTTAATTAAAATCCCAGACCCGACCCCACCCACTTCTAATGAAATGGTCAGCCCCCTATGGGAGTCCATTGCCTGGCCCACTCTAGGTGTAGAGCAGGGGTGTCCAAAGTCTGGCCTACGAGCCAATAACGGCCTGCAGTAAGATTTCATATGGCCCGCAGCTTTGGTCATATAATGTATTATTTATGGCCCAGATATGAATGAAAGGCAGAATTGTGTTTTTAGAGTTGTTCATGTCTGCCTGAGTGGCTTATATTTAGTTACATTACCATTTGAAAAATAAAGATAATTGTGACAATGAAAATTGTTTTATTTATTTATTGTTTATTTGGCTTTTTTCATTTATTTATTGTTCTATAACAGTGTATATTTGCATGTAATTTCTGTGGTTAAAAAACATCAGAAGGAACTATTGGCCCCTGGACATCTTCACTTTATCAAATCTGGCCCTCTTTGCAAAAAGTTTGGACACCCCTGGTGTAGAGGGTATGTCTGTCATTCATATACAAGTATTAATGTATTAAATCGTGTGTCTGATAACATAACCACTGTATCCTTCAGGCACAGCACAGTTATGGTGAATTCACTATTTTTTCTTGGGGTAAAATTTTTTGTGGATTTCTGGGTTGCTTCAAACCACAGCTCTAAAAACCCATTGAGTCCACCTGGAAACAAAATGACCCTTCACCAACCAATCAGTCTTTTTTTTTGGCAAAAATACAGAACCTGATACCACAGACATAAATGAACTGACAGTGTAGGACCTATTACATCTGACTGACATTTTGAAACCACTGTCAAGTGCATACAGGTTCAAATCCAACTCTGCCATTGGTAAATACGTACATGTACTTGCTTTTAAGTAGAATCCAACTACAAACAGCATAATGCCAGATATGCCATTAAATAATCATACTGGCAGTTAATAGTAGCCCAGTCTATTATTGAGGAATGGAGTTCTAAAATGATCATTTGTGATTGATCTCAATTTAGATCCTTGCTATTTTTCTCCTTACTTTGCAACCAAATAACGCAAGTATTACTTTCAAAATTAATGGATCTGTTCATAAAATCTTGAAAGGATCATTGTGGCCAAGGCAGGACTGCGGGAATATCCTTCAGTTACTTGCCTGACCACTTTTACGTCATCAGGGACAGATATAAACTATTAATTTGTCCTAAAACATGATACATTTATTTAAAACTGGCAATGAGACTCACTGGTGTTTTTCTCATTGCTTAAGTTCTAAATCTGGGTTCTGTTTTGACATCCATAACCAGTGCCATATTCGGATCACATTAACCAATATTTACTGTATTCAGATATTCACCGCAAATTATTGCTAACGTAATAATCAATATGTCTGCCTGCAGTTGAGATGAAAAGATTCCCTAAGAAATGCTTTGATTATTATGAAGATAAGAGAAGAAGCAATAATGGAAGCAAATTTATTTGCAATGCATCAACCTATCTGATCCGCTCCTGTTGATTTCTTAGAATTTAACTTTTTCAGTTTACCAATTATATTCACATGACATAAATTTAACTGTAAATTGTACATTTTCTGGAATTACTAACTTAATACAATTAGGTAGTTTTTGTTGTTGTTTTGCATTATTACTTGATATACTGGTAGTTAAACTTATTACAAATCTCTTAATCCAATCTTCATGTTTCTATTTGGATTAACATACTTCATAATTTTCCACATTTTGTTTGGAATTTAAAAATTTCTTTCAGCAGATTGTTATGCCTGAGTTTGTATTTAAGCCAATCCGTAACTTGAAAAAGTGTTGCTGTTCTAACTAGCTTCATTGATTTCAGTAGTGAGCCATACAGGTTATTAACAGTGCTTCAAACTTTTTGTTTTTAAAGAAACATGTTGATCTAGTGGTTTCAAGTGCTTCAGTGGGATCTTCTACATTTTTTACATAAAGAAGCAATAAGCTAGCTAAATCAGATAAAACTGGGAATAGCATAGAGATTCTGGCACCATTGCTGCACGAACCAGTTATCAAATGATCATTACATTTTTCATGCAGTGTATTTTGAACTGGTAGAGAAAACAATTATCATGTAAAGTAAGGTATCTTGTAATCTTGTTTATTTCAAGTTGAGTCTAACTGCAACCTGCAGTTGTGTCTGGTTGTGAAACAGAAAATGTTCTGTATTAAACATACCCAGATCTGCCACTGCATAATGTGTAGATCTGGGTATTTGTGGTTTGATAGGAGTAATCAGGAGAACACACAAAAAACTGATTTGCTTATGTAATATACAATGGCTCATCAGGGTCTACCATATATACTCACTTATAAGTTGAGTCAAACTGCAAACTCCACAGACCCAGATCTGGGTAAATGGGTTTGTTAGGAATAATTAGTCGAACAAACAACAACCACTTTGAACTGCTAGCACGTTATGTAATGGCAGATCTGGTTCTATGCTGGATTCTTCTTATAAGCAAGTATATATGGTATGTTTTGTCTATACAACCAACAAAAATACCATATAGAGTCAAGAATAAATAAAAGATTGTGCAGAAACTGGTGCAAACCTCTATTAGTCTTCCACTTCATAATGGGGTGGTAGATCAGAATCTATGCTGATCACTTGAAATTTGCAGTAGAACAATCAGTGTACTTATAGTGTGACAAATGTAAATAATCAATGACTGATCAGTAATGCTAAATGACCAATTTTTCAATTATGACTCTGAATAATCAATCATAAAAAATTAAAGCATTACCCTTAGGAACATTTTAATACCTTTAATACAGAACATTTTCTCTGTTTAATACAGAACATTTTCTGTTTCACAACCAGACACAATGCTTACTGGATAAAATCAAAACAGATCATTTAAATACACAACGGTAACTCTGTCCCCTGAGTACCAGCCATTTGGACATTTTCTTAACACTGTGATTTGGTGACCCCAAAAAAAAATATATACCTATATAATTATTTTTCCCCTTTGTTTTAAGTTTTCTGCAGCACAAAATCATCCTGGGAACGTAAAATACAGAAACAATGACTTCCAGGTCAAATAGCCTTATAACTGAACTCAACTGCCAACAGCATGTCATATGAAATAATCTGGCAAACTGTTGGACATAAGCAAAACAAATTATTAAAAGCAGAATAAGAAAATAAAATATTACAGTCATATCGACTGAGTGGAACAACCATTGATGCAAAATAGTGCAGATTTAAGAAGATAACAAAGGACAGGCTGTCATTCTGATGCAGAAATCAAAACACGGTACTGGGTTAAAAATATGTCTGCAACAAGAGTTTCAAGTTTTTTTCAGCTTGGTTGACTGTTATATGGATGTCTGATTACTGCCTGAAACTCAAATACCAAAAATATCCCTCTTGGCAAGTACTGAATAAACATGCCAGAAATAAACAAAAACTATGCAAGATGGTATTTTTAGTTACCCTACCACCAGCAATGACTATTAAAAATCTTAATGTGACTCCTGATTTGACAAACTATGGAACAATTGCCCACTAATAAAAACGTGCTAGTGTTGCTCTTCTGAGTGGCAGTTTAGTAAAACTCAGGAGTCATCAATACCACAGACAACTGATGTGCCAGTAAACTGCTGCATTTTTCTGTGATGAACATGACATTTCAAAGAAATGGAAAAGCCACGGTATCTGTGACAAGTACAGAATATATCTCTAGCCAATCATAAGCAATGGTTAATCATTTCTGATGATCCAATCATTGATCTGTAACCTTCAACAGATTCACAACATTTGTGTAGTCCCAGAGATCGTGTATGTTATTCAATTGCAGAATTGATTTTGGCTTGTTCTCAAGTGGGCATGTAACAAACAATAACAAATACTTCATCAGTGTTTCCCCTAGGGGTGCAAGATTGAGAGTTAAAAAAATACATGGTGTCAGAACTCACGGTCAGACTGAGTAAAATACAAATGGTGTCAGAACTGGGCATCAAATTAAAAATTTGGGGATCTCTGATGCACATATGCAGGTAAAGGGAAACATGGCTTTCATATAAACAGCTAAACTGAGCTTATTCTATAATGTGTTCTGTGCAAAAATAACATCCTTGCAATAACCAAACTATTGTACCAAAGATGGTTAGGTAAAGCTTTCTGCTCAGATCCCCAATTTCTAAACATTTTTTTAATGCACATTATCTTCCTTGGAGTATGCATTCTGACAATTGTTAGTTACATCACATCACCACAATTAGACAACTGTGACTTATCGAAGTATCACTTTAAAGATGAAAACTTGTGGAAAATACTGTTTCTTGGTACACTGAACTTTCATGCAAGTGAATTATGTTCCCTTCTTTCAAAATTAAAGAAGTGTCTGTGTGTTTGTGATTTGGATTTTTAACATAGCTTTAAAGAAATTTCAGTCATATTGCTATGATGTCTGCAGTATGGCAGTTTATAGTGACGTCTAGCTTGTTGATAAAATTGGCAATGTTTACACTGAAGGATAAAATTTACAGGTTTCAATAAATAACATTACATATTAAGGTTACTTTACATTAATAATTACAGTATTAACATATAGGCAGAGAAACTTTGAGTGGAATGTCATCACCTGGGCAAGGATACTTAGAGGGACAGCAAAAATAAAATACACTTACTTGAAGAAAAAAAACCAAAATACTTAGCATCCTTGAGAAAGTACATAAAATTCAAACAGAAAAGAACCGCATAGCTGCCAACCTTCCAGGCTCACAATTAGTGAAAATAGGGATAAAAAGTCGTGAATTTGGACATGAATTAGTGAAAAATACCATGGCAATAACTCCATCCACTCTGACCATTCCATCCACTCTGGCCGTCAATACTACACTATATCAAGTTCGCAATATAAAACTAAAACACTACATATATGCAGAAATAGTTATTTATCAAGACATGATACTGTGGCAGACTTGAACTTCCTCAACTACTTGATCGAAAATTTGTTTTCTAAACAGTTCAGGCTTCTTGCCTGCTGGTTGATCTTGGGGACTAAAATTACTGACAAATTTTCTGCAGCTAAGTAGGCCCTAAAGTCCGTCTTATTTTTCCTCACTAGAGAAAATACTCTTTCGCTGTCACTGTTGCTGTGAGGAACGCACAGGAGCTGCAGCACTTTTGGTTCTTCCACAGGAAAATTTGGAAGCGATTTTCGAGTCCGGGAACATTTGTCAGAACAAATGTTTAGCATGGTCTCCAGCTGATAAAGGTAGAATGTGTTCAACAAGAAAACTCACAAATAATGCTTCAGTGCTGGTAGCCTGCAGGTCTTCAATCAATAGCTTAAAATATTCCAGAGCTGAAATCTGCGAATTCTTAATTTTCCCAACTTTTACGTGTTTTTTGCAACCAACGTGCTTCCTCACATCGTCTCTGCAATGGCACACTGAGTGCAAAAAGAATGATAAATATCAATGTTTAATGGCAGAATGCACGGCCAATTTTTGATATATTCCAAATTAAACTTCACTTTTTGAGTAATACATTTCTTTTTCCTTGGTGGTGAAGACATTTTCAAGATCTTACAGGCGATGATGAACGGTAACTCAAATCAGTGTTGATGACGCATGCGCGGAGCAAAATTCCAGTTAGGCCCCAGTTTCTCTCAAAATCATGTGTAAAACTGCTCTTATACATATAGATTAAAATAGGCTAAAATGCTTGCTACTGGGCCAACTGTACTATTCGGCTGTAGATCTACTAATATCACGACCAGCAGTACCGGACCGTTTTGGCAACTGCAAATATCACGACTAGTGCTTAACAGGAAATCGGTTATTTTATTAAAGATTTAAAATCATTGAGGATTGGAGAATTCATGAATTTTTGGCTTGCGCCGTGAATCCATGAATCGCTGAAAAAGTCGTGAAATTCACACCAAATTCGTGAGGGTTGGCAGCTATGGAACTGCTATCCTGAAAATCTTTGGAAGATTCACAGTCTTACAAAAGTAATATAAATTGTTGTTTTTGTAGGGTTTAACACCATTTTTCAGCACAAGATAGGCTATACATGTTGGCCAGTATAAATGGTGGAGGAAGAACCTGGAAAACCCTCCCCAAAACAACCACTGACCCACGATTAGCTACTGGCAAGCTTTCTCACATACCAACATTGGCTGAGTAATATATGTAATTGTACATTAACATATGCTCGTAAAATATAACCTTTGTTTTTGAATCCACAAGATTTCCAAAAGTTGGGCCCAAATATCTTTCACAACATGTGACATGTGTCAAACTAGAGACTAAAGGATTATAAATATAATTATATTTGTAACATTCAAATTTAACTTGTGCCAATGTCAACTGTTTTGTAAACAGATTTTAAAAAATTGAATTATTTTGTCTTTAAATAAGAAAACATGCTTTAAGATTACTCATGAATTTCCGTATATTTCTTACTGAAGGGAACCCCCGAAGTACCAGTACAGTGAAAAAGTAACATGGCACATACCACTGGAAACAATTGTGGTAAACTGGTAATACCACACACCTTTATTCAACATGTTCTTTGGAAAGGCACTTGACTCCCATTCCTCAGCATGATAAAACAAAAATATTTTGAAAATTTCTGTCAAAAACCAACCAGCAGCTGATCTTTGACAGTGTAGAGCATACATCACAACAAAATGTTTCTTCTTCAGACACTATTGGCACTCTCTGCTGTACTGCATATCTTGTGTCATGAAGAAAATTGTTAATCAGTTTATTTTATTCCATTTACTTTTATTTCTATTCTATTCCATTCTATTATTTAATTTAATTTTATACTATCGCTACCTAAATGAAAACTTTAAAGAAATGCCATGAATTATTTCTGAACTGGTGAGAGTCTATCACATTTCTGGTCTTTGTACAACATGTAACACTGAACTACAAGAGGTTTTCTGAACAGTGTTTTGAGCACATTTTTATTTTACTTCTTCCTACAAGCATGACAAATTCAGGAAAGGATTTCCAACAAGAAATTTCTCATCATTTAAACTGTCAGAAAGGTAAAATGAAACTTAGTACTATTCTACAGATTAAGAAGCTAATACATGGATGGTGACACTCACAATAAATTGTTCCAGAGACTTACATTGCATTAGGTCCATCAAGCTGGTAATACTTACATACAAGCACTACTTCCACTTTTATTTATATTTGCAGGAGCATTACAATAGAGAAGACACTGCAAGTGCTATTCAAAAGACACTGGGATGAAGAAGTTATTTGATACCATATATACTCGCTGATAAGTTGAGTCAAACTGCCAGCAACAAAGATCCTGAACTGCCATATCATAATGCACCTGCAGATTGGGGTTTATGCCGGTTGTTCTATTGATTACCCCAACCAAACTGAACAGCCCCAGATTTGCCAGCGCATTATGTGATGGCAGATCTGGATCTGTGCAGTTTGCAGTTTGAATCGTAAATGATTATATGGTGATCTTTAGCGATCTCAGACCAGCTAATTTATATTTTTGTTTTCAGAAATACTGAAATTGTTGGATACTTCTCTATGATCAAGGTATGGTGGGTTTGTTATTTTAATGGCACTTTCAACACACTACTGGCAATATCATGCCATGGAAATGGCTACGAAGTCCCTTTCCCAAACACACACTATGGCCGGTGACTTGGACTGGACTGATGTGTATTTAACAAGTGGCTCTTCAATTATAGTCCTTGAATTACTGCAGCTCCCCATATCAAAAGCATGCTTGAAACAGAGATGGAAACAATTGTCCTTGATCACTGCTTTATCTAAATTTCCATTAAAATTCCTATTTTTGTTGTCATAATGACTGGGAAAGTCAAATATTCAATCAGCTTTTAAAAAATTGTATTAAAAAGCTATTGCATCCATCAGAAGAAAAGTCCTCTCACAAGCCCTTTCATATGCTGGCATATTGTTAATGACTCAAGATCCTCTACATGAATCCTCTCTCCTTTTACCTTATTCTGTAACTAAAAAAGAAGCTCTATGCATGTGCATGTTTTGCAGATCAATTTGGCCTCCAAATAAATAGCAGAGACATGCTGAACCTTTTAATCAAGTTTCAAATGGCAACCATGCTCAAAAGAAAAGAAAACCTAACACATTTAGCACATAGACATCAAACACATTTTCCCTTTTCAATACTTATACTAGTGTCACCACATCACCCGATACATTTTAGAATTCCAATTGGCTGACAACATGAATCTATATTAGGCATCTGTAAGATGTTATACTTGATTACAAGAATTCCATCAGGCACTACTGCCTTGTGCTAATATTAAATGTCATACTAAATCTAATACTACCTTCCCCCTTGGAAACTTTACTCCAATAGCATTATCTGGTGGAGTATAATACTTTCGGTTTGGCTCAGGATTTATACCCAGCCAAACAACACTACAGGTGATGCAGTTCCCAATAGAGAATACAATAATAGGATAATTCTGTTCCTTGTTAAGGTCAGCTCATCTTCATCTCTAACTCACCATATATACTCACTTATAAGTCCAACTGTAAAGAATATACCGGTAAACTCAGATCTGTGGTCACATATTGCACTGGCAGATCTAGGCCTATGTTATTTGTTCTACTATTCTCCTAATTACTCCTATAAAACTGCATTGACCCAAATCTGCTGAGTTCATTATGTGACAGCAACATCTTAATCTGTGCAGTTTGCAGTTGCGTGACACATATGTGATTTATACATATTTAATCATAAGGTGATACAGAACATCAGACACAATGGAAGCTGTTTCATATTTAAAAACAGCCAGCCCAGTTAAAATTCTTGTAACTGAAATAAACGCTCTCTGCTTTTGCATGCAATATTTGGTTAATATGTATCCTACAAAAACATGATATAGTATCCAAGATCAATTATTTACCCTGACAATGTTAAATTACACATTACTGGCCCAGTGATAATCCCTATATTCTATGTATTCCTAATAGAGAAAAAAATGTACCCATAATATACAATATCTGACATTAACTTTTTTAAAACTAAAATATTTTATTAATCGTAGGCCTTCGTGCATTGATTTATAAGTTAGCCTTTGTTCTGGAAAATTATTTATCACTTAAATTACAAATTACAACAAAGAAAAGCATACAAAAATAGCCTTTTGTGTGAAAAGCCAATATAGGTCCACAAATTATATCAGCTCTGTTTAATATGTTTTAGACATGTTTCTCATACAAGGTTTCAAAGGATGAGAGGAAACAAGGGGAAATGCAAGCAATGATGCCAGTACTTCAAATTAATGACTGAACTTAAAAATTTTTTGCGTAATCAGGCTGGGTCTACCTTGACATGCACCTTTGTGACATCAGTTCTACTTAAATTATTAAACCTTCCCAAACAATTTTATATGTATGAGTGGGAATACTGCCTGAATTAGTAAAGTATGTAAAGTTACCAAATTGTTAAAGCTCCAGAAATCCAATAAATCCCGATATTTTTTAAAAAGATAAAATAAATCCATATTATATCATTCTGGATGTAAAGAAAAGATAGATCACCACTTACCAGGATTTGTGGTCACCATGGGGTCAGCTGGTTTCCTAAGGTCTTGTTGAGAAGTAACTGGGATCACAGACATTTGCTGCTGGTGCCCTCCAGATATTACTCCACTATCAGCAAGGCATTGCTGGGACCTGAAGGTCACATTCTGTTTCAGGACTGTTACACCTTCTGAAGTCTTTGTCAAAACATGGTCCATAACTTGTGACACTGTACCAACTGAATCTGGGAGAAGCTGTGCCAATCCTAAAGCTGCACTGCCAACTTGTGGGATTATGGCGTTTCCTGGGGTGACAACTGCCTTTGTTGTATAAACAATCCCTTTATCCTTGTTGACGAGTCCTGCAGGAATGTTAGAACTTTGGACTTCTGATAAAGATTGTGTGACAAGTCGTTTATTATTTATTGTTTGAAGATCAAAATTTGTGGAATAACTCCGTCCCTTCTGCTGAGATAACAGTGCATGTGCAGCCAACTTTTGCTGAACTGTTGATGTAAACACCGAACCTGGGTTGACAGCTGCAAATGACTGGGGTGATATTTCACTAACAGATTTTGCAGACCTTGGAGTATTGGTATCAATTCCTGAATCAACACTTTTATTAGGTTCCACTTTTGCATTCACAATCGTTGCTCCTGGGATAGTTGGGCACTGGAATGCAGATAAGGCAAGACCCGACACAGTATTCTGCGGGAACCTAGGTGTGATAGGAGATATGTGTTCCGAAGATGAGCTGCCAGATTTAGATGTTCCTGTACTCCAGCTGCGTGTGGGGGAAACAAGATATCCACTATTACTAGGATTATGTGGGGAAATTGGAGTGAATGCAGTTGCAAGACCACGCATACTCTGTGGGGATGATGCATGCCGTTGCCTAGGAGACAAGGATGGCTGAGAAGGGTCGGGGGAGAAAGCAGGAGTTGTAGATCTTGAATTCCCAAGAGAAACTAACATGTTTGCTGCTTCTGTTTCATCAATATCAAAACGTTTTCTGTTCCCATGATCATACTCACTGTCCCGAGAGCTGTCTGCCCACTCAATCTGTCCCTCTTTCATCTCTCCCTTTCTCATTCCTGGAAAAGTTGGGGCGGCTCGAGGAGTCTTATTATCTAAGGACAAATGCCTTGAGCAATACCCTCGTCGCTGAGATTCTTTTGTACACCCTTCCTTGGAACACAACCTTCTCCATTGTTTGCCATTGAACTTCTTTCTAATTCCATTTGGAGTTGACACTACATCACCTTTCTTATATTTCTGTTGTGTTACCGGCGATCGTGGTGTACTTGACCGACTGCTTTCTCCTGACTGAACACTATGGCTCCGCACCGTTTCCCGCTTCTTTGGAGGCTGTTTGCTCTTTCCATCACTCTGACTTTGGCCTGACCTAGACCCTGGAGTTGCACTTCCAGATCTTGGTGTACTCAAACCTGATGAATCAAAGTAGACCTCCTCACTCCTCATTTCATCCTCAGAGGATTCACGCTCAAAACTAGCACTCTGAGCTAGAGAGGGAGATCTTTCCATTCTTGTTAGTGGGGATGAACTATCCATGTATGGGTGATGAGCTATTTGGACAGGAGGCTGCAATGGATGCATTCCCAATGGGTAACTACTAGCAGGTATTGAGATCTGTGGGGATACTGGAGGTGGTGTGTGATGATCAGGGATACCTTCCTCCAAGTCCTCATGCCATGGGGGTTGCAAAAGTCTTACTGCTGCTCTAGATACGCATACAACAGGACCAAATCTCTCAACATGGGAATCATTTAACAACTGAATTCTGTACATTATTGGCTGGACCTTTTTCTCAACAATTTGTCCCTCGTAAAAAATATTTTCCTCTGGAATAATTCTAACACATACTTTACAACCTATTGCAATCATTATTGCCAAAGGACAATGGTCACTTATTAGGTCAGTGCTATGATTGTCTAACACATCATTGTAATAAAACAAATCATATTCGCCATCAAACAACACACCAATACGTCGATTCTGAATAATATTTTTAATAATCCCTGCCTGATAAGTAGAGTTTCTCCTAGCCAAGACTCGCTGGTTGATCCAATCCTGTAAGTTTATCATTGGTCGCTTTGCTTGATATACAGGGGCAGACAAATCTTGGTCTAGCTCATCCACAGCCTTGCGTTTCTTAGGTGGTTTAGCAATGACTTTCTCTTCAGTTGGAGATTTTACTATAAAAGAAAGAAACTTTTAATCACTGGTATATGTGATTTTTCATAGTGGATAATGACTTAAAGCCAAGTGAGGTCATAGTAGAAACATCAGGGTAAAAAGGTATACAAGTTTAACCTTGACAGCCTACATTAATACACCTCTCCCTTGATAACTCGTGCACAATGGGGTACAAACACATAGACCGCACTATAAGCGAGGTGTGAGTTATCAAGTGACCTCCAAAAATTGAAATAAAATCTCTATGACATCAAGAAAACCATGGGGGGAGCAGCATTAGGAAACTGGGCTATTTATTGACTGAATCCTCATTTTACAATTATGTTGATAATAATTTTTAATAACACATTTTTTCTAATGAAGTTGTTCATTATTCTGTTTAAATAACATTATTTTAAAAATGTCCAACATATGAAAGAGCGTTCCAACTGGTTTCAACAACCATCATGTGTATGCGTAAAAATAATCTGTTTATTACATCGCTGCTTTTTTGTTTTCTTGATGAGTCTGGTTCCTGAAGTGGTGTTTAATATTATCCTGCCAAATCGGGAGTCCATAGAGCAGGGAACTAGATTAACTGTTGATACACCACCAAACAAGATTCCTTTTTTTCAAAAACACACAACATTTTTTCGTGACACAATTGTCATCGGTGAAACTCAATTTTTGTATTGCTCAATTAGTACAATATTGAAGTCGTGAATTAATTAATTGGAATTAATAATGAAACTTCTTATCATCCTTGAGGATATCTCTAAGTGCCAGTTCAAGTTATCTCTTAAACTCGCTTGCCCACAATGGTACTTATCTCTTTATTTTACGAAGTATTTGTTTCACTTGGCTGCCTTGTTATCTTTGATAACAGTTATGAAAGAGTAGGTTAATTTAAGGTAGTTTATGTTACATACACAATAACATTTTTAAGTGTTCGATTGATCATATGAAGTGAGTTCACCAAACGTATGACCGTGACCGCTAGATTTTAAGTTTGTAGGAATTTTGTGCCTTTTAACTTTTCTTTTACTCCAGTGCAACAATACAACAAATACTTCCGGAAGTCAGTTATCAAAACACGCTTGGCACTTAATTAGGTTATCAGAGAAATGCTCGCGGACATAGCTGTTACAGTAGATTGACGCATTTTACTTTTAATTACAAGAGGACACACTGCATTTATGATGATTACACTTAAAAGGAACTAAAAGATAGAACTAGAACACAAATTTCAATTGATAAAAAAAATTATTTAATTTGTATTTATGTATTAAAGTACTGCCTCCACTCGGCCTGAGTGACATTTTCATCGATCAAAATTTCCGTACATATCATTAATTGCAGTGTACTAGGAATGTCATTTGGAAAGAAAATGTAGAAAATTGTATGACCTATTTTTAAATTTGATATTTCAATGTGCTGATTAAAATTTTCAGGTCCTATCTACCATTTTTGACAACAAAACGAGCGATACATCAAAGTTTCCGTTACCAATTTTTTTGATCATGCTTTTATTCAACAAATAGGGATAAATTTTTTGGAGCATTTTCTGGTTTAAAAAACGGGATCCACGCCTGAACCCACATTATAAGCGGGTTCATGAGTTATCAGGGCGTAATTTATCAAGGAAGTGGTGTACTGAGACATCAGGGTAAAAAGTATGCAAATGTAAGCTTGACAGCCTAAATGGGACTGAAGCATCAGGGTAAGTTATACAAGTTTAAGCTTGATATTGATCAGGGTAAAAGGTCTACAAGTTCAAGCTTGACAGCGTGTATGGGACTGAAGTATCAGAGTAAGTTATACAAGTTTAAGCTTGACAGCCTGTATGGGACTGGAGCATTGGGATAAAAAGTATACAAGTTTAAGGACAGCCAGTATGGGACTGAAGCATCAGGGTAAATTATACAAGTTTAAGCTTGACAGCCCACATTGATACTGAGGCAACAAGGTAAAAAGTGTACAAATTTAAGCATGACAGCATATATGGAACTGAGAAATCAGGGTAAACAGTTTACAAATTTAAGCTTGACAAGTGTATGGGACTGAGGCAATGGGTAAAAAGTTTACAAGTTTAAGCTTGACAGCTGTATGGGACTGAGGCTTTCCCCGAACAGCTTCCTTTACAAAGTTTATGTCCTGGCTAAGTTTTGTGGATTCTTGTCTCACTGTAAAACATGCCATAACTTAAATCACATTTCTGTCCAAAAAACTTCTGTGTAAAGCAAGACAAAAAGAAGGTGACATCTGACAAATTGTATTCAGAAGTTCAGATATTATTTTACCTGTCTCTGCTGCAGTTTCAGCACTTTCTGCTGGGTTTCGTTGTTGTATGCTGCCAGGTGGAGTGGGTGTGGCAGGTGTTGAAGGCACTGTACTAATGCTAGAGGATGATCGGCTAGATGTAGCTGTGTCGCTGGCCTCTTTGTCTGGCGACAGCTTCTTTGTTAGCCTTGCCATATTACCTGCAGTTGAAAAAATAAAGTAGTGATTTCAAAAGAGCACAGTATTACCTGTCTTGAGAGACTACTGCTATGAGACACCACCTGTTTTGAGAGACCGCTATCTCCATGCACAAATTTATTGATTATATAGTGTTATGACCCATTTTGAGAGACCACCTTTCTTGAGAGACCATTATTTTTGGGCAGAAGAGGGGGGTCTTTCAAGACAGGCTCTACTGTGCTTAAAAAACAAAATAATATATAATAACACCTAATATTATGACAAATGACATCTTTATGTCATATAATGCAAAGGCATAATATCCAAGGCATTCAAAAGTACTACTAAATCAATCAATTAACACTATAATATGGTTATATTGAATCAAGTCTGTATTTCTGTCATGTGATAAACAGAATCTTACATTTGTGTTCATATCAAATTAAACGCATTAAACTTATTGAATAATTTAAATCACCAGCTTGCCAAAGGCTCACACAAGACAGACCTTGTTTAATCCATGTGATAGACTTCGTTCAAAGTCATCACTCAACTAATATCCTGTCTTGCCTGTGAAATGAGCTCTGATATGTTGCACGTTTTAACAAGGCTTCCAGTCACAACACCGCTCCGGTGGCCTAGTGGTGAGTGCGTCTGCCTAGGATGCGGGAGGTCGTGGGTTCGATCCCTGGCTGAGTCATACCAAAGACTTAGAAAAAATGGTACTAACAGCTACCTCACTTGGCGCTCAGCATGAAGAGGTTAGTGTTAGGACTGGTCAGCCTGGTGTCAGGATAATGTGACTGGGTTGGGACATCATGCTACATGTCTGCAGCATGATGTCCCAGTGCTAGACATCACTATAAACTGCCACATTGCAGACATTGTAGCGATATGACTGAAAAATTGTTAAAGCTACGTTAAAACTCCAGTCATAGCTATCACCTGGAAAGATACAATGTCATTCGTTTATCATAAAAATGTTCAGTTGTGATGGTCATATGCAAGTAAGGGCATATTAAATGTGATATATGCAAATCTGATATCAGCATGTAGCAAGAGTATTCAATTTCAATGACAAACCATTCAAATTTGTTATTTTTATCACTACACTGACTGCATATTTTGTGCTCTATACACAGTGTGATAGTTAACTGACCACTAGCATTAGTTTCAAGCAGTAAGTTAGCTACAATTGTCATAATGAGTTGACAAGTATTGTGTTTCGGGTTTAACACCATTTCTCAGTGCAAGATGGTCTATACATGGCAGCTAGTATGACTGGTGGTGGGAGAACCTGGGAAAAACCGAGTAAGAACCACTGACCCATGGGAAGCTACTGGCAAGCTTTCTCACATACCCACATTGGCCAAACCTGAACCTATGCAGACAAAGGTAATATGTCAGTGATCTGTAAAGGTGAGTACCTTAGACCACTTGGCCACCCAGGGCCTTAGACCACTCAGCAACCCAGGGCCCTGATAATCTGACTTGAAAGTATGTAAAGGTACATACCTGATAATCTGACTTAGAAAGCATGTAGAGGTTTGTATCTGATAATTAGTCTGAGTTTCCTCTGACCCTTGTCACCCCTTTTTTTATATTTGGACATTTATGTCGGGGTGTAGGGTCAGAGTCCATTCCCTATCGAAAAGTTGGAATACGCCGACACCATTTGGTGTCGGCATGGGGTAGCCACTTACAAGCTGGCCAAGCAAACTTGAACAACCTTTCATCAATATATATCTGCATGAAATCGATAGGATTATATTTTATTTTCTCAGAAATTGCGATCATAGCATTTGTTGTCTTTAATCCGCTGAGAGATGAAACAAAAGTTCATCACTGCTGAAATTTGACCTGGATATGGCCATTTGCATTCCTAGTCCCGTGACTACACTAATCTTGCAACCTACATGGCATTGACATCAGAGGTCATACAGTCAGTATGAAGAGGTGCATAGGGAGTACTTTGAGGGTATGCAATGACAAAATGTTCATTAATTTAAAAAAAAAACTCTGCTGTACAGGACACTAATATTCATAATTTGTCACCCACACCAGCATAAGTGAGATGACAGTGATTAGTTAGGCCAGTGCTTTAGATACGGCCAAGGGAGTCTAAATCTCCAGAGAGCAAAAGGAGAATGTAATAAAAGTTTCTGATATATCAAAACAGGAAGCATTAAAAGATACCACAGGCAGTCTGGAGCAGTTTATTAAATGGGACACAGAAAAACAGATACAAAAGTCATTGAGGTCTTTGAAGGAAAGACCATTGAGCTAGAGGCCAGTTGAAACAAGTTGGAAACTCAGAGCTCCAGAAAAGACCAATAGGAAGCTAACAGAAGATGGACTTACAAGAAGCTCCAAACGGACCGACAAAAAAAGAAGCTCGTTCAAAGACAAACCAATAAGCTCATTAAGGACAGACCAAAAAGAATCTAATAGTCTAATGACACAGCAAAAAAATGCTCATGAACAACATGCCAATAAGAAGCTCATTAACGACACACCAATAAGAAGCTCATTATGGACAGACCAATAAGAAGCTCATGAATGACACACCAATAGGAAGTTCATTATGGACACACCAATAAGGACAGACCAATAAAAAGCTCATTAAGGACATACCAATAAGAAGCTCATTACGGAGAGACCAATAAGAAGCTCATGAATGACACACCAATAAGAAGTTCATTATGGACACACCAATATGGACAGACCAATAGGAAGCTCATTAAGGACATACCAATAAGAAGCTCATTAGGGACAGACCAATAAGAAGCTCATTAAGGTCAGACCAATAAAAAGTTCATCAAGGAGAGACCAATAAGAAGTTCATTAAGGACACACCAATAAGAAGCTCATTAAGGACAGACCAACAAGAAGCTCATTAAGGATACACCAATAGGAAGCTCATTAGTGACAGACCAAAAAGACACTCATTGGGGACACACCAATAAGAAGCTCATTAATGACATACTAACATGATCATTAAGGACACACCAATAAGCTCATTAATGACAGACCAATATGTTCATTAAGGACACACCAATAAGAAGCTCATTAATGATAGATTAATAAGAAGCTAACTAAGGACAAACCAATAAGAAGCTCATTAAGGACAGACCACTAAGAAGCTCATTAAGGACAGACCAATAAGAAGCTCATTAAGGACAGACCACTAAGAAGCTCATTAATGATAGATTAATAAGAAGCTAACTAAGGACACACCAATAAGAAGCTCATTAAGGACAGACAAATAAGAAGCTCATTAAGGAATGACTAATAAGAAACTCATTAAGGACAGACCAATAAGAAGCTCATTAAGGACACACCAATAAGAAGCTCATTAATGATAGATTAATAAGAAGCTCATTAAGGACAGACAAATAAGAAGCTCATTAAGGACAGACAAATAAGAAGCTCATTAAGGACAGGCCAATAAGAAGCTCATTAATGAAGATTAATAAGAAGCTCATTAAGGACACACCAATAAGAAGCTCATTAATGACAGATTAATAAGAAGCTAACTAAGGACACACCAATAAGAAGCTCATTAAGGACAGACAAATAAGAAGCTCATTAAGGAATGACTAATAAGAAACTCATTAAGGACAGACCAATAAGAAGCTCATTAATGATAGATTAATAAGAAGCTAACTAAGGACAAACCAATAAGAAGCTCATTAAGGACAGACCACTAAGAAGCTCATTAAGGACAGACCAATAAGAAGCTCATTAAGGACAGACCACTAAGAAGCTCATTAATGATAGATTAATAAGAAGCTAACTAAGGACAAACCAATAAGAAGCTCATTAAGGACAGACCACTAAGAAGCTCATTAAGGACAGACCAATAAGAAGCTCATTAAGGACAGACCACTAAGAAGCTCATTAATGATAGATTAATAAGAAGCTAACTAAGGACACACCAATAAGAAGCTCATTAAGGACAGACAAATAAGAAGCTCATTAAGGAATGACTAATAAGAAACTCATTAAGGACAGACCAATAAGAAGCTCATTAAGGACACACCAATAAGAAGCTCATTAATGATAGATTAATAAGAAGCTCATTAAGGACAGACAAATAAGAAGCTCATTAAGGACAGACAAATAAGAAGCTCATTAAGGACAGGCCAATAAGAAGCTCATTAATGAAGATTAATAAGAAGCTCATTAAGGACACACCAATAAGAAGCTCATTAATGACAGATTAATAAGAAGCTAACTAAGGACACACCAATAAGAAGCTCATTAAGGACAGACAAATAAGAAGCTCATTAAGGAATGACTAATAAGAAACTCATTAAGGACAGACCAATAAGAAGCTCATTAAGGACACACCAATAAGAAGCTCATTAATGATAGATTAATAAGAAGCTCATTAAGGACAGACCAATAAGAAGCTCATTAAGGACAGACCAATAAGAAGCTCATTAAGGACAGACCAATAAGAAGCTCATTAAGGACAGACCAATGAGAAGCTCATTAATGACAGATTAATAAGAAGCTCATTAAGGGCATACCAATAAAAAGCTCATTAAGGATAGACCAATAAGAAGCTCATTAAAGACAGACCAATAAGAAGCTCATTAAGGACAGACCAATAAGAAGCTCATTAAAGACCGACCAATAAGCTCATTAAGGACATACCAATAAAATGCTCAGTAAGGACAGAGCAATAAGAAGCTCATTAAAGACAGACTAATAAGAAGCTCATTAAGGACATACCAATAAAAAGCTCAGTAAGGACAGACCAATAAAAAGCTCATTAAGGACAGACCAATAAGAAACTCATTAAAGACAGACTAATAAGAAGCTCAATAAGGACATACCAATAAAAAGCTCATTAAGGACAGACCAATAAGAAGCTCAGCAAGGAGAGACCAACAAGGAGCTCTTTAAGGACACACCAATAAGAAGTTCTTTAAGGACAGACCAATAAGAAGCTCATTAAGGACAGACTAATAAGAAGCTCATGAAGGACAGAATAATATGAAGCTCATTAAGGACAGACCAATAAGAAGTTCATTAAGGACAGACCAATAAGAAGCTCATTAATGACAGACCAATATGATCATTAAGGACACACCAATAAGAAGCTCATTAATGACAAACCAATATCATCATTAAGGACACACCAATAAGCTCATTAATGACAGACCAATATGTTCATTAAGGACACACCAATAAGAAGCTCATTAATGATAGGTTAATAAGAAGCTAACTAAGGACACACCAACAAGAAGCTCGTTAAGGACAGACCAATAAGAAGCTCATTAAGGACAGACCAATAAGCTCATTAAGGACAGACCAATAAGAAGCTCATTAATGACAGATTAATAAGAGGCTAACTAAGGACACACCAACAAGAAGCTCATTAAGGACACACCAACAAGAAGCTCGTTAAGGACAGACAAATAAGAATCTCATTAAGGTCAGACCAATAATAAGCTCATTAAGGACAGACCAATAAGAAGCTCATTAATGACAGATTAATAAGCTCATTAAGGACACACCAATAAGATGCTCATTAAGGACAGACCAATAAGAAGCTCATTAATGACAGATTAATAAGCTGATTAAGGAAAGACCAGTATGAAGCTCATTAAGAACAGACCAATAAGAAGCTCATTAATGATAGATTAAGAAGAAGCTCATTAAGGACACACCAATAAGAAGCTCATTAAGGACAGAGCAACAATAAGCCTTTTCTTTCATATTTGACAATTTTTGTTTTAAACTTTTCAACCAACATACACAAACAATATAGAGAAAGTTAACCTCAAGCTTTCACTCTCATGCTAAGGACAACAACACAACATCACTCAGTGGAATGGTGAGCTATGTTAACAGATTGTCCCAGATATGCGGCAGGTTGTAACATCCCTGTCCCTGTTCAGCATCAGTTTGTGCGCATGGATGTAGATCGATTCTTTATCCCCCACTCAAACCTGGCTTGTTCTCAATCTAGGATTTTTATGGGGGCAGTTACAACCTGTTGCATATCTGGGACAATCTGTTAACATCACTCACCATTCTACTGATCAATGTTGTTGTTGCTGTTGTAGGGTTTAACGCCATTTTTCAGCACACGATAGGCTATACATGGCGGCCAGTATTAATGGTGGAGGAAGAACCCGGGAAAACCCCGGAAAGAACCACCGACCCTCGAGAAGCTACTGGCAAGCTTTCTCACATACCCACATTGGCCGAATCCAAGACCCTTACCAATGCAGACAGAGGTGAGATGGCAGTGATCCGTAACGGAGAGCGCTTTAGACCACTCGGCCACCCTGAGCAATGATAACAGATTAAATCAGTCTGCTGATGAAGACCTTAGCATGAGAATGCAAGCTTAGCTCACGTTAGCTTTCTTTAGATCTTTTGTGCATGTTGGTTGAAAAGCTTTTAAAAAACTGACAAATATAGTTAAGCTTTCATCAAAGACTTTTCTTTGTTTATGTGGTCTGATACTGGAGTAAAGTTGGTCCTACCTTTGCTAAACTATTGCCACACAAGATCATTTAGTTTGTGAAATTTGTAGGTATTGCTGACATGACATTTCTTTGCATCATTGATGTTTTCAAATTCATTTCTGAAGAATTCCATTTTCTTAATATGTGAAACAGTGGATGTTCCTATGCCTTATTTGTAACATAGATTTAGCCACAGATTTGTAACATAGGTTTAGCCACAGATTTAGACTCAAAATGTTTTGATTCTTTATGGTTAGATCAATCCATCAAAGCTAAGATGGTTGTTCTTATATCTTGATATGCACATGAAAACAACTGATAAATGTCACAAAGTTAGCAGTTTGAATTTCAGTGTTTTATTACATGAAAACAATGTGTAAGAAATTGACTGGCATTGAGCACTTAAGTAAATAAAAGGTCCATCTCAAAGATGGTGGGTCAGGAGTTCAAATTTCAGTGCTGATGGACTGTTTCAATCCCTTTGAGAAATGTACTTAGCCTCAGCTCAGCCTGTTGTTGTTGTTGTAGAGTTTAATGCCATTTTTCAGCACAAGATAGTCTATAAATGACAGCCAGTATATCTGGTGGAGGAAGAATGCTGGAAAACCCCAGGAAGAACTACCGACCCACGAGAAGCTACTGGCAAACTTTCTCAAATACCCATGTTAGCCAAGCCAAAGACTCGAACCCATGCAGACAGAGGTGAGATGGCAGTGATCCAGAATGGTGAGCGCTTTAGAGCACTTGGTCACTCAAGGCCCCAGCTCAGCCTCTTATAACTGTCGTTTCTGGGCAAACAAGCCAAAAAAAGCTGACAATAGACAGTGCTGCTTGTTGAAAATTAAAAGTAATTTTGTACAAGGTTATTATAGCTCTCGCCCCATTATAACACACTTCACTATAGTGAGATTCCAGACACATACATCAGCTGAAACATTTACGTAAAAAACTACTGCACCTAATGGACATTACCAAACTGTTTTTACAGTGAACTGGCTTCAGGCTAGGTAAGATATCCTAACAGGCTACTGAAACTACCCATATCAACTACAGTAATACCTCGTGCATTCGCGTTTCTGGATTCGCGAAATTTTCATTGGTACCCTCTACGTCTATGTTTTCTTTATTTTATTGAACTGTATCTTCGTTATATGACTTCTGTGACATATGAAGTTTACCTAGTTTACCTTCCTGACAATGACAAAGAAAATGTCAGTCATTAAGTTTACAGTCCCATTCGTTACTTGGTTTTACCTTACTGTGAGTGCAAAAGAAAACGGCAGACAATGAACTAGTATAGGGGTAATATTAGTATACATGTACCGTACTGTAAATGCACTAGTGTGGCAAATACCCATTAGGTGATACTGTACTCTATTTTTTACGTCAACCATTTATTTCTGTTTTTAAGGGTAATGTATTAAGCTAACTTTTAAATGAAATTAAAGTGCTCTGGGAGCAAGAATTGGGTCATATTTAGGGTTTAAACCCTAGAAATAAGCATTTATTAGCATTTTTAGTGACTCGTACCAAACATTCGCGATTCCTCCTGACTGGTTCTGGAACCTAACCTCGTGAATGTTCCAGGTATTACTGTACTGGCAACTGAAATTACCCATACCAACTACTGGCTAAAGAACACACATCTAAGCTGCCTTTAGCAATAAAGCCACCTCAGCAGATCATTGACTTGATTTCTGTAATCATAGCTCACTGATTATACAGAAGACCAGCTTACAGTCTAGCACTGTTTACCGACACCTGGACAGCAACAGATCATAGAAAGGATTAGCAGCAGCACATCTTTTGAACTTGCCACTGCTTTCTGCACTCTGTTGCAGTGCAGCGCAGAAGAAATAAATGTTCATTTGCATAATGTGACTACAGTACAAATAAGGTCTATTCAAACAATCAAGTGGCACATTCTGGTGAGATCAGATTTAAGAGTGAGTTAAATATTATCAGTATTTAGGAGGTCATTTAATCTCGCAAAGGAGTCATCCAGGAAAAGGGAAGCTTATTCTGTAAATAGGATTGTGATTTTAAGGGATTCATGGAGAAATGATGTTCAAGAGGCTAAAGCTGTGCTACAGGAACATTTTAACTCATTGATGATGTTCAGCACTCAATCAAAACTGATGAGGACTGTCCTATTGTTGAATGCAAGACTGTTGCTGACATCCCCTAGGTGACAAAAGAGAAGGTTTAGATCCTGATCAAGAGGAAGTAGGAACATGCAGCTGAGATATAACAGACTTTGCTAAAAATTAAAAAAAAGAAGAAAAAAACAACAATCCAGATTCATACAACCTAAAATTATAAAATACTTGTAGTATGAAATACACATCATGAAACTGAATAATGTTTATTATATTTGGATTCGTACTTTTTGTGAACAAATGTGTTTATTTCATACATTATTTGATTTTAAATGGATACATACATTATTTGATTTTAAATGGATTACATATGTGTATTTAAGTTTGTCATTTTTTTCTTTAATTCCATGTTCTGCAATTGCTAAAAGCATGCTGCACATAATGTGACATCACTCAGTCGCTAGTCATCATATGTAACTGACATTCTGAACTAACGAAGAGATATTTTATTGACTAAAACATGACTTAACATTACTAAGTGCATATATTACAAATAGATGTTCATTTATTTCATTGCAAAATGGGTGCAGAAGTGGTTGAGCCCCTAAAAAAAAAATACAACAAAGTTTGTAACATCAGGCTGCATTGGTCTCCAGAGCAACCTAACGTTAATCGTTTTTTGCAAGTGATTACATTTTTGATCACTTTAAACTTGATGCAGCTGTAGATAGAAATTATAACTGGCAAGTATATTTACTAAAATGAGGTGTTTATATCATTGTAATGTTATTTGTGATCTGATCTATCATATGTACGACAATATGGGTTGAAAGAAAGCAATGTACGCCTTGGTATATGTGATTACTTTTCAAATTATTATCGAACATATTTAAATGTATAAATACCATGCAGTGAAAATAAAAAACACATAATTTACATCAACTAAAAGTATTACTATACATTTGACTGGTGTTTTGCTTATCCCCTCACCCAAACACACATATATACTCAACATTTTTGATCATTTTTGCTTGTGATCAGATCTATCATACGTACGACAATATGGGTTGAAAGAAAGCAATGTATGCCTTGGTATGTGACTACTTTTCAAATTATTATCGAACATATTTAAATGTATAAATACCATGCAGTGAAAAAAAAACCACGTAATTTACATCAACTAAAAGTATTACTATACATTTGACTGGTGTTTTGCTTATCCCCTCACCCAAACACACATAAATACTCAACATTTTTGATCATTTTTGCTATACTGCTGTTTGGTACATAATGCAGTTGGCAGTTATGGACCGTGACTACTGCATTATAACCGGGGAGAGCTGTATTATTATTATTATTATTATTATTATTATTATTATTATTTTTATTATTATTATCTTGGCAGGTTTTGATTTGTGCTTATTCTGTCACTAGTACTGTTATCACCATTATAGCTACCACCCTTTGTAGTTTGTTCTTTTGTATCAGTTTCATTTGGTATCTGAAAAGGTTATGCCACAAAATTTAAGATTTATAAATAAGCAAAGTCTGACAAAAATGTATAGATGAATTTAAATACTCACAAACTCTTTTTAGTTTCTTTTTTTAAGTTATAAAAACCACAAAAATTGACACCCACAAAACAAATAAAACCACAGTATGTTATGAAAATAATCTGTTCAGGGTTTTCTTGTTTTCATATCTTTTATATCTGATGGATATATCAACATCACTGGGCTAATATGAAAAGGCCCATATGCCAGTCCAATACTGCAAGGCCCAAATGCCAGTCCAATATTAAAAGGCCCAAATGCCAGTCCAATATTAAAAGACCCATATGCCCATCCAATATTAAAAGGCCCATATGCCAGTCCAATAACAAAAGGCCCATCTGCCCATCCAATATTAAATGGTGCATATGCCAGTCCAATATTAAAAGGCCTAAATGCCAGTCCAATATTAAAAGGCCCATATGCCCATCCAATATTAAAAGGCCCATCTGCCCGTCCAATATTAAATGGTGCATATGCCAGTCCAATATTAAAAGGCTCAAATGCCAGTCCAATATTAAAAGGCCCATATGACCATCCAATATTAAATGGTGCATATGCCAGTCCAATATTAAAAGGTTAAAATGCCAGTCCAGTATTAAAAGGCCCATATGCTAGTCCAATATTAAAAGGCCCATCTGCCCATCCAATATTAAATGGTGCATATGCCAGTCCAATATTAAAAGGCCTAAATGCCAGTCCAATATTAAAAGGCCCATATGCCCATCCAATATTAAAAGGCCCATCTGCCCATCCAATATTAAATGGTGCATATGCCAGTCCAATATTAAAAGGCTCAAATGCCAGTCCAATATTAAAAGGCCCAAATACCAGTCCAATATTAAAAGGCCCATATGACCATCCAATATTAAATGGTGCATATGCCAGTCCAATATTAAAAGGCTCAAATGCCAGTCCAATATTAAAAGGCCCATATGACCATCCAATATTAAATGGTGCATATGCCAGTCCAATATTAAAAGGTTAAAATGCCAGTCCAATATTAAAAGGCCCATATGCTAGTCCAATATTAAAAGGCCCATATGCCATTCCAATATTAAAAGGCCCATATGCCAGTTCAATATTAAAAGGCCCATATGCCAAGATGCTTCACATCAAAGTTGGTCAAATTCTGTTAAGCAGTTTGTTGAGACAAAGTTGTAAAATTGTTTATGTACTTTAGGTAACAGCAGCCATATTTATTGCAGGAACAGAGTAATTAGTGTAATTCCGACAAGGATTTGATATCTGCTAATGCTGGCAAGACAAATAATATGCATGTTAATTTCTCTACAGGCTGAAGTTTAATCCATTTTTGGCAGCTGTGACATACACCTATACATTGTTTTAACTTTCTGAATGTTTTTACATTTTATGTGCTATTTTGTGCTCAGATATTAGTTATTATATTTTTCAGTACTTTGAGCTCAATAGCTCAGTTATAAAATATTTTTTTTTATTGGTTAGTTATTCACATTATTATTTGGCAAGCATATATCATACATTCAAAAACTCGTGTGGATAACTATAGTATTCTCACATCATCCCATTTGTTTATACCCCCTACTGATTTAAAAACGGAAGGCATCAAGGATATAAAAAATGCACAAGACTTAGTCATTTCATTAGCTGATTTATAAGTTTTAACCTAATTGTTGCCAGAGGGTGCCAAGCACTGTCAGCTTGTTGGCATTTCAAATCATTGTTTCATTAGCAACATGTTTGCCATATTTACAATGACCAATCTGCTTTCAAGCAACAGATGTGATGTTGTTCACTGTCTTTGAAAGTCTCAAAAACTCCATAAATTTTGGATTTACATCACTCTGAAAACATAAATAAAATAGTTCCTATTATTCATCTGTTAAATCTGCTTTAGAAATATTAAAACTAGACAGTATGAATATTGGATACAGACAGCTTTTACTGAAATAGATTATTCTAGGAACCAGGAAAGGACAGCAAGCAGTTTGTGGGAGCTGATATGCCAATAATTCAACAGTGTTAGGGAATGACCATCAGATTAGAAATTATAAACAATGAATGAAATGACTGTTTTGTGCATTTTTTTATATCCTAGATGCTTTTTTTTGGGGGGGGGGGGGGCAGCGGGTGTGCAAACACTATAATGAAAGATATGATTAGCATGCATCTAGTTCACTGACCATTCTATATACAGAATATTTTTCTCCAATTTTTGTCAACTGAAAGTTATCTCATATGCAATGTTATCTTTGTTGTTGCTGTTCTTCTTGTTTTGGATTTAATGCCATTTATCAGCACATCATAAGTTATACATGATGGATAGTACACTGAGGTAAATATCCACAAAGATGGAGGAGAGATGCTGTTGATCTGTAAAGGTAACCTCCTTAGACCACTCATTCACTTGGGGCCCCTATTATCTTTGCACTAATAATATTCCTACAATTTTCAATGTGTGGCTAAAGGCATTATCTATTAATGCCCTTGTTCAAAAAGAGCTGTTCCAGTAAAACATATAAGCTCGCTTGCAAATCCAACTGCAAACAATACAGACCCTGACTGGCTGTCACATAATGCACCAGATGAACATGGTCCATGTTGATTGTTCTACTGATTAATCCTAACAAACTTCAAAGACCCAGATCTGTTGGCACATTATGAGACAGAAAATCTGGGTCTGCACTCTAGTTGGACTCAACTTTCAAGCATGTATATATGGTACTTGGGACCCTGGGAAGTCACCTTCTATCTGAACACTACGAACAAACTGAGTACCCTGACATATATGTTAAAAAAACAGGCCTTCCCTGGGAACCAAATATGTTTAATCAAATCTTCTGAATGATGAAAACAGGTTTAATTAAAGATGTGAGATGATACATGTACAAAACTACAAGTGTTTGCTCATAGTCGGAACAAGTTTGCTACAGAGTATGAACAAGTTAATGCTATCTGGTCTCCATATATGCATGTGCCATATCAAACATTTTCTTTCCTTAGACTAGGAAATAAAACCCTGAAATATCTTCCAGATTTGGAAAGAAACACAACTGAATTTGTATTTTTTTTTTACATATCACCATTTTCGCACTTTTAAAATAACTTTTTGCTACATTTTGTGAGTACATATGAAACTTAATCAAAGAACAAAGATATTTAGATGTTTGTGAGAATGATTAAATAGACCCATGCACTATGGAAATGTGGACTGAATATATGTATCAAATATCACATCAACCATACAAGATTAAATGGGAGTGTAACAAATATATTTAGTACTTACTGTATATGCTGGCTTTTAGGTAAAGTCCGACGGCAAACTGCAGAGACACAGAACTGCCATCAAATAATTCACTAGAAGATCGGTGTCTGTGCAGTTTGTTTGAAGTAATAAGTTGAACAAACAACAGACCCTGATCTGCCAGTACATTATGTGACAACATACCAATGTCTATTAGATTTGCTACTGGATTCTACTTTTAAGCAAATATATAAGGTAATCACATAATCTTAAATTGTTGATTCGGCATTTCAATACAAATGTTCAATCCATATTTCCATCACATACCCAGACTGAAACATTTATATTTACATGTTTTCTCTGATCTTCAAGCAGAATTTAATATTCATTAATCCCAATTTGTTTTGAATTTCATTTTGTATGGTAAAGCTGAACATATTTAGGAAGTGTAATAGAATAGGTATGTAATAAATACAAAACTGCGTTCATATTCTGAGCCAGGGGAATCAATTCATTTGGTATGGCTTATGAACAAGTATCTCTACACATAAGTACTTCTGTGCATGTATTTCTTTCCACTAACAACAGTATGTATTCGGACTACCTGTTCTATTTGCTGCCATGTTCTGCTGCTGATGCTGCTGGGGTCCCATATTACTTGACCCCTTAGTGGCCTCCATGCTGTCTGTGGGGTCCTCTCTAGGGGTTTGCTCTGATTCTTGGGTGCTTGGCTCATCAGGATTCTCCTTACCCACTTCTCCCGTCTCAACCTCCTCCACTAATGTGCCTCCACGTCTCCGTGTCTTGGCAGCTGCAAAATGATCAGTCTTTGCTTCAAATGCTGGCCATTTTTTACATGACATCATCAGTTTTACCTTTAAATGCAGACCATTTCTGGCCAATTACATGACCCTCGCATGTGGACCCAAAGGTAATATAGGAAAATACATCAATCAATGTTTAATTAATTAATTACAAAGGAACAGAAATGCTTTTAAATTACAAAAGAATTTTAAAACAAGTAGTCACAGATGCAACACGTGTCCCTAAAATCTTTGAACTTCTGATCCTGAAGCCCAAAGGATCTCCAAGGCCCTTTTTTTTTTTTTTACCTCACCATAACCTGAAAAAACAATGCCCACAGGAAATCAAACCATTGAGAAACTTCAAACCAAATCTTGAAACCAGACAGCTGCTGCCAGTCTGATCTACCTTTGTATGATGCCTTGATCAGGGTCTATGCTGTTAGCTTGAAGTCATAAAGAGAATGACACCAAAATGAAAAGGACTATAGACACCAAACCGGAAAGAAATGAAGACACAAAAATGGAAATAACTACAGACAGCAAATGGAAAGGACTACAGACACCAAAACCAGAAAGAAACGTAGACACCAAAATGGAAATGACTGTAGACACCAAAATAGAAAGAAATGTAGACAACAAAATGGAAAGAAATGTATCACCAACATAGAAAGGAATATAGATACCAAAATGGAAATGACTGTAGACACCATAAAAGAAAGGAATGTAGATACCACAATGGAAATGACTAGACACCAAAAAAGAAAGAAATGGAGACACCAAAATGGAAAGGACCATAGACACCAAAATAGAAAAAAATGTAGAAACCAAGATGGAAATGACTGAAAACACCAAACCAGAAAGGAATGTAGATACCAAAATGGAAATGACTGTAGACACCAAAAAAAAGAAAGAAATGTAGACACCAAAATGAAAACAACTATAGACACCAAAATAGACTGTAAATGACTATAGACACCAAAATAGAAATGACTATAAACATCAAAATATAAAGGAACATAGATACCAAAATGGAAGTGACTGTATACATCAAAATGGAAATGACTGAAGACACCAAAACAGAAATGTGGACACCAAGATAGAAAAGAATGTAGATACCAAAATGGAAATGACTGTAGACACCAAAACAGAAAAAAATGTAGATACCAAAATGGAAATGGAAATGACTGCAGACTCCAAAATGGAAATGACTATACTATAGACTGCAAAATGGAAATGACTACAGACACCAAAACAGAAAGGACTAAACACACAAAAATAGAAAGAAATGTGGACACCAAAATGTAAATGACTGTAGACACCAAAATGGAAATGACTGCAGACACCAAAATGGAAAGGACTACAGACACCAAAAAAGAAAGAAATGTAGACACCAAAAAAGAAAGAAATGTAGACACCAAAATGGAAAGAAATGTAAACACTGAAATAGAAATGAATGTAGATATCAAAATGGAAATGCTGCAGACACCAAAATGAAAAGAAATGCAGACACCAAAATGGAAATGACTGTAAACAACAAAATGGAAATGACTGTAGACACCATAATTGAACATCCTCATCTCTTTCAAAAGAGAGTCAAATAAGTGACTCATTGAATGAGATTTTTGAAGTAACCATAGTGATATTTCCCAAACTGGTACATATTTGGTGACTGAAAGTACCTAAAAATATATCCTCATAACAAGACAGGTACTGAAAACAAGATCTGGTTACACTTTAACCATCAATGAAACACCACCACTTTTAATTAAAGAATTCAAGAAATTGTTTGCATTCAACAGCCTCAAAGTATTACTTACATCACTAATGGTGACAACACATCGAGTCATTGTGATGTCAATGACATTAATACGATCAAATAAAAACTATCTGCTGGAACATTATATGACAGAAAATATGCAGAGATACTGCCAGAAATTTTCTCCACCCACCCAACCAACTTACCTCCATAGGAGGGTATTATAAGCAGGGAAGGGTAACAGTGTCAAATGACAGCTGATGGGTGACACTTCTATAGGGTATATGCCTACTTAATTTAAAATAAGAGTCCCTTGCAGCAACTAATGCTCTATTTAGTAACTTATTTTTTTACAGAAATTCATAAAAAGACCATTCTTCCATTTCTACTAACAAGTGTTGAAACCAACTCAGATATTCTCCAGTGATAACATGATTTTCAAATTAGCTGCTTTGGTGCACATACTGGATGTCCACTTAGCAAAATTTTCACTTCGGTCCCTAGGGGCCCATAAGTCTTTTTGGGAAGAAACACCCTATGTCATAATGATCATCCATTCAGGTGGAGTAGTGACAACAAGATTTTTAAGACAGTTGCTTGCCATGGCAGCTGTTCTGGATGTATGACAGGCACCATTTTCATTCAGGACTTGGTGAAAACCCAGTCATAAAGATCATCCATTGGTGTGGGGGGAGTACTGATGACAGTTCTAGCAGCAGCTGTACTAGATGTACAACTGGGACCATTTTCTTTCAGACCAACTAAAGAAATCTATTGGTGAAAATCCCATGTAGATACAGACATTCATTTGGACACAGTAGAGATAATAACATTTCAAGATATGACTTTCCATTCAAGATGTGTGTGATTTGGATTTGTAACGTAGCTTTAACAATTTTTCAGTCATATCGCTATAATGTCTGCAGTGTAGCAGTTTACAGTGATCTCTAGTACTGGGGTATCATGCTGCATACATGTAGCATGATGTCCCACCAAGTCACATTATCCTGACACAAGGCCAAGCAGTCTTAACACTAACCTCTTAATGCTGAGCGCCAAGCGAGGCAACTGTTAGTGCCATTTTTGTTAAGTCTTTGGTATGACTCGGCCAGGGATTGAACCCACGACCTTCTACATCTGAGGCGGATGCTCTAACCACTAGGCCACGGGAGCGGTTCCCATTCAAGATGAGTAGCAATAACAAAATTTTCAAAATGGCTGCTGTGGTGGCAAAACTGGATAACAGATCAACCCCATTTTCATTTTGGACCAAGCAGACATCATAATTAGTCTTTTGGTGAAAATCCCAAGTGAAAAGACCTATAGGAGAAAGAGCTATAACTTGATTTTAAAGATGGTGGTGACCATATTTGAAATCACATCAGTACCATTTTTATTTAGAATCAACCAGGCATCATAAGAAATCTTTTAAAGAAACCCCATGCTGATATGACCATCTATTTCTAGTGGACCAAGGTGGTAGCCATAATGGACAACCAAGTAACAACAGTTTCACTTAGGACCAACTAGACCATGGGATGAATGTATCAGTAAAGTTTTAAGTCAATCATCCAAACAGTTTTGGAGAAGTAGTGATAACAAACTTGTGCTTACTGGTGGACAGTCAACAGACGATGGTGACAGATCTTTTCATAAGCTCTTCTAGAGTAGAGAAAATGAAAAAAAACTGAAGTAATAGCCTGAAAATCTAATCAAGTCATCTACATAGGAACACAAAAAGGCAATTCAATTTCTTCTGTCAACCAAAGCTGGTTTTTCCTTAATTATGATAAAAAGTTGTTTTGTCAAAAAGAGTCCAAGTCCGACATGTTTAAATACGAATAAAATTGAAACATTGTGTAATGGCCTGAAAATCTAACCATGGTAAAATGTTTCAAATGTCATGCGAGTATATACGGTACCATAAGCATGATCTCTACTTTTACATGACATAATCTAAAGAAGTCTTTATTGCCCGAAGTGCAAGCCATCCAGAATGTTCAGTTGAGGAACTTACTCTAAAACAAAAGTTATTCTGCAAAACCCATTTTGATCCTGACCTTTAACTTTGCAAGTCCAAAAGCAACATGTCATTTCCAAATATTAGGTACAAGTCAGCTACAAGCTTTGGTCAAGGTACATGATTTAGAATGAAAAAGTTATTAAGCAAAACCATTTAGGTTTTTTTTTAAGTTAGTGACAGTGACCACTGACCTTTTTGCCTAAAATCAATAGGTATCTTTCCTACCCACAAGTCATCAACTGACATTTTTAGTAACATCTCAGTCAGTGACCCTGACCTTTCACCAGTTGGCCCAAACACTGATAGGCTTCCTCCTTACCCCAGCTATAAAATTTGGTACAGGTCTATGAAGTAGTGCTAATGTTGTTGTGTGAAGACCATCTATCTTCTTTATTCACACTGACCTTGACCTAACATTTTTTCCCCAAAATAGATTGACTTCCACTTACCACAACTGCAAGAAATTCAATGTTTGGTCCAAGTCTCTGATGAAGAAATAATATATCAAAGCCATTTTTCTATTTTCATTCAGTGACCTTGACCTTTACACCCAAATCAATATGTCTTCTTAACCCAAGTACAAGCCATCCACAACATTTCATAAATAAAAGTTGTAAACTTTAGATACTGTGCAGAAATTAATTTCAGATGGACTGACAACATCAAAATGAAATATCCTCCATCTTTGATGAGATCATAAAATAAATACGGTGTCAAGCCTGCACACAAATTTCTCAGGAAACTCAGAATATAAACCCAAAAGAAGTGCAAAATCTGAAACTATGAGTTGCTTTTTGCATTTTTTAATGACAAGAAATCCATGTACTGGTTTACTCTTTCAACCAAAAAACTTCAAATTGCATGTGACCTACAAGCATGGCAAATACTAGGTCACAGTCACCAAGATCTACTTTGTATTAAGGACTGTTCTTAATTAGATGCACTAAGTCATATACCTGCTGTCTGACCTATAACAGATTTCTATGAATGAAAATGTATATGCTCAATTATAAGTCCAGTCCAACTGCAGTGATACAGACCCTAATATGTTGTTGTACAATGCACCAGCAGATCAGAGTCTCTGTTTTTTTTAACACTTTATTCAATGTTCTTGGAAGTTGCAGTCCTCTCTCTCACACACACACACATACACATGCACACACACAGTATACTCTCATCAGCTTGTAGGCATGAAATACTGACTCAAACAATATAAGCATACCAGGGGCTGGACCAAAACTAGTACTGGTTTGACCTCTTCTACTTCTGGTCTCACTCCGACGATTCATTCTCTAAACATATCATTATCTGCAATGAAAAAGACATCAAGATTCTAAAAAATACACATAAGAGAAAATCTCCCAGACTTTTTCAAAACCTTGTTTATTTTCTGGCAAGTGTCACTTCCTCCATCTACAATGCGAATTTGTTGATCTAACAGTTAAACATACTTCAGCCATACCTGTGTATTAGCCAATTTACAATATCCCTGAAAATATCACTGCATTGTCATGTTCCTCAAAGTTTGTTCAGTCCACTAAAAATACATCAAAAACACCCGCTCATGCATTAGTTCTGCAGCGAAAGGTAATTCACTCAACAATAAGAAGTGCTCAAGCTATCTTGAAAAGTAGGGTTGCTGTGGCCTTCATGGCGCTACACTCTTCCTCGCTCCGTTTAACTTCAATATGTCACTAAAGATTATTCTATTTTGTTTTCTTTTGATTCCATATATTCAGATACAATGTAGAATAAAACATACAAGTAAACAGTATTTTGTCTACAAATGGTTTCATGCAAGTTATTTGATTCATCAAAGCAAAAAAACTGAGTCAGAATCCAAACATATGAGAACTATTCAAACTGATGATCAGTCTTCATTAGTTTTTAAAAATAATTACATTGTTTAAATACACAACAAAAATATTAGTCATACAATGTGATTAAAGCCAAAAAGATAATTCCCTTGCCAGAAGCATCTGAACATTCTATATTTGTAAAAAATCTTGTTGATGGTTTCATGTCATCAGAAATAATCTGAGCTCATAGGACAAACCGTTTATTGTTTCATCTGCCATTGCTCTCACAATGATGAACTCTGCAGTCACGTATAAGACTATCCTCAACAATGTATGATAGGCTCTCCAGTACCTCTTAACAGGTAGTAGCCGAGTCATACTGATTGGCAGAATTCTTCAAAATGCCAATGGCATCAATTTCTGCAGCTGTTAAATCGTGTATTAAATAAGGAAGAGATTTTTATTTTAAAAAGGGCTGTCTTCTACACTCAGCCAATGTATACATTTAAATAGCACTTTCGCTGCTATGTGGACCTTCAATCAGCAGTTTGTGTTATGGTTACCAAGCATGTCTTGCCAGTGTGCTTTTCTAAAAGTTATACTTTTTTGCACATTTGGTCATGGAGTTTTTTTTAAGTCCCTGTACATATATGACAAAACATACAGGCATCTTCACTGCCACATTCTTCACTCGACTTAAATTCTTTTTGAAAACGTAGCCAGCATATGTTTTCAACTATTGCTGCAAAAAATTTTACATTTTCTCTTATCAGTAACCGGTACCTCATATCTAGATGAAGAAGGCTCCACTGGTTCGATAACAATACTATTATCGATGGTTGGTTGTACGAATGCTGTCCCAAATAATAATTTTGAATTTTTTTGCCTTGGATGCCATTTTCAGTCAAACGCTGACAATATCTTTGAACGCAAGGCATACACTTGAGTGAATGGAAATTGTTGCTTCGTTGCATGACAAAGATGTACATAAAATAATAGTTTCTCGTGAGAATCACTTTAAAATCACGTATTTTTTTTCTGCCTCTTTCTTGTGTGTGGTGATTATATGGTTCTAACATCCTGCTGCTACAAATGATGTGACAGTTCTCTCGTCTCTCTTGGCATCTGTCCGTCTTTGGGAGACGATGGCGTAGCTTCCAGTTCGGTGTCCTATCTGCACCTTCGTGACAGTCTTTGTAGCACTTGCTACAGGTGAATGCCAATGCCTGTTGAGACTGTTGTTGTTTCGCCATCCTCCTGCAGCAAGGTTTGTGTTTCTCGCCTCCTCGGCTTTCTGAATCCCCTGTCTGACAGCTTGACACCAGGTGGAGTGGTCATCAGCACAGCTCTCCCAGTCGTTGACGTTAGCCATCTTCATGTCCTTCTTGCAGAAATCTTTGTAACACAAACATGGCTGTTCAGTCAGTCATGCGCCTTCTTCTAGCTTGCCATATTGCAGGTCCTTAGGAATGCATCCTAGGTCTATTCTCTTGACATGGCCAAGTGAGCAAAGGTGCATCTTGCTGAGAATAGAGAACATGCTGTTCATGTTGGTGTGTTCCAGAACCTCTGTGTTGAGTATTCTGTCCTGCCACTGGATGTGCAGAATGAGCCACAGGAATCTCAGGTTGAGTTTCCTCTTGTGGCTTGCACAGGTGGTCCATGCCTCACTGCTGTAGAGGAGTGTGCTAAGCATGCAGGCCTGGTAGATGCACAGTTTGGTCTTCTCAGTGAGATTGGGGTTGTTTTTCTAGACTCTCTGGTTCAGTCTGGCCATAACTGCTGTTACCTTGGCAATCCTGCTGTTTACCTCGGCATCAATGGAGAGCAAGCTGGAGATGGTGGACCCGAGGTACGTGAAGTTCTCAACAACTTCCAGGTTGTACCCATCGATGACGCTGGTGGGAGAGGAGTCTGCATCTTGCACCATGACATCTGTTTTCTTCAGACTGATGGTCAGTCCAAATTCCTTACAGGCATGGGAGAGGCAGTATACCAGCTGAGGAAAATGAGGAAAAACTATATCCCAAAAGATGTCTTCTAGTGAAATTACAATGTCAATATGACCTTCTGATTAGGAAGAGTAGCAACAAGATTTTCAAGATAGCACCAAGGTGGCCATACTGGATGTCAGAATGGCACCATTTCGTTAAAACCAATTAAGCAACTTAAGTCTTTTAGTGAAATTCCCATGTAAATATTAAAATCCACTCAGGAGGAGTAGTGATGACAAGATTTTCAAACTGGCTGTTATAATAGTCATAATGGAGATCACACTGCACCCTTTTTTTATTATTCAGGACCAACTAGACTCCGTTAGATGTTTTCTTGTGATTTTCTGTTCAAGAGAAGTCAGATCCACATCATTTTTAATTCAGACCAAAGTGACATCATTCTTCTGGAGAAAACAATATGGGTTTTGTCCATGGTCCCAAGGACCATCTTGACATCATGATAAATCTTTTATGCAAAGAGGAACAATAAGATTTGAAAGAAGGCACCCATATCTGGACATAGCTTGGCAACATTTTCCTTTACAGTTTTTGTTTTAGTGAAAACCCCATATGATATGATGATTCATTTATGTGGAGTAGCAGTAACAATATTGTAGAGATTGCTGCTGTGGTAACCATTTTGAATGTCTGAGCAGCAGCATTTTCATTTAGGACAAATCCAGACCTTGGGATTAATATGTGTGTATAGTTTCATGGCAATCCTTTCAGTAGTCTATGAGGAACAGCGATAAATTGTGCTACTGGATGTACAGACATCAGAACTTCCCACAAGTTCTTCAGGTCTGTGGCAGTCCTGAAAGTTCTTCTGGTCTATACAAAGTAGAGCTAAAACTCAAATAAACAGAATGGCCTCCAGAGCAGTGACAACCTCAACCAATCAGATTCATGATAAATTCATTAGTATGGATTGATCATTATCAAACTCAAAGCTTATATTCCAAGTTTGATCAAAACTGGATCAAAATATGGTCTCACTAGCATGGTTAGATCTCACTCATTATCAGTCATTTGAGACTTTGATGATGTGGACTAATAATATGAGCAAAACAGGAAATACAGCCTTACTGATGTAGATATATGCTAATATTCCAAATATGATCAGTGAAACTGATTAAGAAATATGGAATCCTGAGTAAAAACAAGTTCAGTCAATCAGATATCCAGATCTCATGCATCACTTAACACATCTGACATCCTGAATATATATACTAATATTCCAAAATCTGATCAAAGCTGGACTAGAAATATGGCCTCCACAGTGTTGACAAGCCCAGCCAACCAACTGCAAGATCACCTGATTAATATGCACAGATGTCACTAATTATCCAACTCATCTAAGATTTTGATGATACTGCACAAACATATCCAAGTTTGATCAATATGGCTTCTGGAGTGGCAACAAGTTCAGCCAAGGACATGCAAGGTCATCCCATTAATACGCATGGATCTTTCTCATTATTCAACTTGTTCATGATTCTGACATAAACCCACATTCCCAGTTTGATCAAAACTGAAACAGAATGATGGCTTCAGGGTGGAAATAAACTCAGCTAACTAGATGTAAGATCACCTTATGGAACTTATTTCCTGGATGACATGTCATAATCTTAAAAACATTTTGGTTTGTGAGAAGCAATTTTCTATACACAAACCACCATATATTTCCTTCCAGGAGAATTGATCAGACCAAATTTATCCATGTGGTAAAGGGATGACCCAGGTTGGAACACAAGTTAAGATTCCTATTGCATTATAGTAAAAAAACAAAATAATCCATAAAGACGGGTTATATTAATTTTTTTCCATCAAGATTGGGTTATAGTAATTGTTTTTTTCAAATCAAGAAGACCAAAACACAGGCTGGCCATGTGAGATTGATGTTTAGTCTAAGAATCAATACTATGAAAGATCAAAAGAACTAACCAACCAACCAACAAACTACCAAAAAAAGAAGCAAATCAACTGACAGGTAACAACTGTATTTCAACAGATCAAGTCCACGTCTATATGCATTCACATACTAAAGCTGGATTTTACAAAAACAAGTCTAAAGCAATGTTTTGAGCCCTGGCCCCAATTTCATAAAAAATTACAGATACAGCAGAACCTCTCTTCATTGACCACCCCTTTTGCCAAAACATAGTGGTCTCTCATGACAGGTCATAACACTATGTAATCAATAAATTTTGTGCATGGAGAACTTGACTTCTCATAGCAGTGGTCTCTCAAGGCAGGTTTTACTGTATTAAGTTTCAAGTCCCAAATAAATACAGTAAAACCTGTCTTGAGAGACCACTGCTAAGAGACCAGCTGTTTTCAGAGACCACAATCTCCATGCAAATATACAGATTATAGTTGTATAATCTGTTGTGGGAGATCACCTTTCTTTCGAGACCATTATTTCTTTCAAGAAAGGTTCTACTATATATCTATGTAATTCAAAGTTGTCATACTTTCATTCCATCCAATGTGATTGCTAGATTCTAGATTTGAATTCAAGTTGGACTACTGCAACATCAATGCCCAAGTAGGACACTAATTAGGAACTATGACTGTCCCTTGGTTTATATATTCACTCTGGTGGATTATTAGGGCCATGGATGCCTGTTTGTGTTTTCATGTGGCTGGCTGTCCATCAGAAGGGTTTTGATGTGGCTTGAATGCCCTACACACCAATTCTGAGCCTGGTCATATGTACATGTATTATGATGTTTCACTTGGACGAGTAGATGTCAAGAATGGTATAGATCCCGAATACAGCTTCAGAAAGTGGAGTGGCAGTTGTTTGCAACTTGAATTTCATATGCTGACCAAGAGAGTAGTCATATATGGTGTGATTGTTTAAAATCAGTAAAAAATATGGAGAGACCCCAAAAAATTGCTATCTGGCAGGTGTCTTGGAGGAAGCTGTACATGTCTGTCCTAGGCAAAATGATTAAAATCAAAATCTGCTTATAACAAAGAGACTGATAATAACCAATGAAAGGAAATGTTTTGTTGATCTTTTGATGCAAACGATTAAACTGCAGCTGTCATATTTCTAAAAATTAAAAATGTCATTTATAAAAGATTATTATGAACAATTACTCTCCCTAAAACAAAATGCAATCTATTACTTGAAAGTCTACTGACTTTAGTTTATTTACTACTGGTGTTCTATAGCACAGAAACACTATCAAGTTTATATTCTGCCATGTTAAGTCAAGTGCTTTGATTTGGTATTGAGAGATTAAATGCCATCTGCAGCACAATACACATTACATAGTGGACAGTATATTTGATGATGGAAGAACCCAGAAAGTATAACAACCCTCACAAAGCTTCTGGCAAGTTTTCTCAAACACTCAAATGCATGCAGACTTGATATGTGTGTGATCTGTAAAGGCAAGTGCTTGAAACCACTAAAACTGAAATCAAACCTACACCCTCTAGTCACCAGTCCATCAGTGCTAAATTAAGTTGACTGTTTATTTAACAAGTCACAACAACAATGAATTTATTTAACAGATGCATGTCAGATTTTGATGGATGCTGCCCCAGTAAATGCAGGAAGGGTTTGAAAGTAGGTCAGAAGTTTCATTTTTAACAGGAACAGAAGTGCACCAATTACTGATGGTTACTTATAATCTCTGTTCAACTCTTATATTGTCTGCCATAACTATCTGCTGGAGGAAGTGCCATGTTTAATGACATCAACTGCTTTGATGCAGCTGTAGGCAATGACTGGAAATTTGAGTGCAGTGCAAGAAATTGTACCTTAATTATTCAATCAGTGAGCAAGTCAGAAATGCTGCAATACATGTACATGTATCTATGTTCACATAGTATATTACAACTTGTGGTAAAATGTCCAAAGAAGTAATGAATTTTCCTGGAATTCAAGATATGACCATTTCTTACATGTAACTGCTGAGTGCTGAAACTTTGATATTCTCAAAGGATTTCCAGTTGCTGCTGTGGTGGACATATTAGATGTCAGACTGGTACCATTTTCATTTATGACAAAGAAGACATTATTTTAAGTCTTTTTTGTATAAAAAAAAAACATGTCATAAGATCATCTATTCTGGGAAAGGGACAACAAGACATTTCACAACAGCCATTGCAACACCCAAACTGGATGTATGACTAACAATAGTTCCATTTAGGATCAACCAAGTATCATCAACCAATTGGTGAAAACACTGTTTTGATATAGCCATCCAAGAAGAGTAGAGATAACAATATATTCAAGATGGCCAACGTAGTGGCCATGTTGAGGGTTAGAATTTTCATTCAGTATCAACTGGACACCATAAGAACTCTTCTGATGAAAACCCCTTGTCAACATGACTTTCCATTTAAGAGTAGGAAAATTAAGATTCTCAAGATGGCCAACTAGTGGACATCAGATCAGCACCATTTTTAATTTAGATAAAACACTGCGTTGCCAAAGAACATGGATCAAATGTGTATATTTACATAATGTGCAACCATTTGACCAATGGTGTGAAATTACTTATGTTATAATCTCCCAAATGGCACTGAATCTTTGGGAACCAAAACAAACAAACATGAACAAACTCTGGACTCTGACGCTGAATTAAAAGCAATAACAATCCAAAGTTAACTACCTGATGATACACATGTACTTAGAATATACAAAGATGTACATATACATAGAGCATGCAAAGGATGGTGCCAGATAGTATGTGTAGATGGAGAGATAAAATTGGGTTTTTTTCTCCATATTGCAGTGGCAAATAATTTCTCCTGTACATGAATATTATCATTTTTCAAAATTTAACCGAAATGCCATATATGTTACAAACTTACTTGTGAAATGGTAATTGACAGTAGATATTGTACTGTAAAATAAATAACTTCCAGTTTTGTCATCAGTTTGGTTTTAGCTTTAGATAAGATGAATTTCTTCTTATTCATAATTTTTTCCCATTTGCTTAACTTGTACAGTATTACACAAAAGCTGAACACATCACATCTATGATTAATGCCTTGTATATCGCCTGAAATCATTAAGCCACGTACGTGTTTGCCAAGGCTATACAATCTATCACACTGACTGCAAATAATATGTGGCCTCATATCTGTAATGGCTTTAATTTAAAGAAATAGTCCAGCTAGAATTTCTTTACCTACAGGAGATGAAAGAGGTTTTGGCTTTAAAGGTTGTAAATCTCAAATTATTTCCTGTTTATTTTGAACTGTTAATGATAATTCTAAGGTCATCATAAATATTGTCATTGTGTTCAATTTGATTAATGCTCACTCATATGACATTCAGTCATTTGACAATCAATCTAAATTTAAGTGTGTGCATGTTAACTATGACCAGATTCAACAATAATAATAAAAAATTAACAAAAAAGTTACAGAAAGTAACTATTTTCAATGAAATCATTTTGTTGATGACATGAATAACCACTTTTAGAGTGAAACAGTCAATAGTGTGTACCCAATTTTAAGCATTTACAAAATTGTCATACTCTCTGATAAACAAGCTATGGGTTCCAGTGGCCATTGTGGTTAGAGTTTCCACCTTAAATGTGGGTTTGAACCCCACCCAAGTCATACCAAAGACTTATAGCTCAGCATTCAGAGGTTAGTGTAAGGACTGATCAGCCTGGTGTCAGGATAATGTGACTGGGTGGGACATGATGCTATATGACTGTGGCATGATGCCTCATTGCTAGACATCACTATAAACTGTCACACTGCAGACATCGTAGTAATATGACTGAAAAATTGTTAAAGCTACGTTAAAAATCCCAATCACACACACACACACTCAAAGTTATGGGCAAAGAATCGTTTCACAGATCATACATCTTTTTCTATCTTGATATATAGTGACATATTTGTAGAATAAACTTCGGAAAAAATTATGACATACATGTCATAATGTTCCTGGTCATACATCAATAGTATAAAAACAATACAGCACTTTAGAGTTTTTATTTGCATTACTCCCTTCAAGTATTTCTTCGAAATTTGTCTTGGAAATATAATGGAAATAATAGCAAAATTATGAGAAATTAATAACCAGAACAATAAGCAATAAACTGACAAAGAACAAAGTCATTGCTTGATACAAAACTGTAACCTTCTGCAAATATATATGCTAATATGTACATGTAATCAATCAACAGGATGTACATTGTAACTAGGCAATTTTTCTGATGTACCCTCTGTCATGGACAGGGGTGGGAAAATATCCAAGAAATGTAAAACCTCACATTTTTCTACTTTAGCAGATACAAAATAAGGAAAACTACTTTTTCCAGACTGGACAATACCAGCTTCTGAACATGCAATAAATGAATTACAAAAAGTTCTTAAATCAATTTTAGTACAATTTATCTTAAGTCCACGAAGTGAACATAACCAAGAACAACTGGCAGTTCATTTGTTAAAACTCGTTAACCCCTGGCACTGCATTTACATGGCAGACAGTAGTAGCCTACTGCTGAGCTCTGTAGCATCAAGGTCATGTATGATACACTAAAGTGGGTGGTATTATAGAAAGGTAGACAGATGTAGCTCTACAATGATGCCAAATAATCTGGACACTCTAACTACACTACAAAATACCTAATTTTATGAACCCGTTTTTTTTCTCTCACCCAAAATCTGATCGTGGTTGAAATCAGATTTTGTGCCTGGAATTTATACTTTTTGGCCTCAGATCTAAGGCAGACCAGTCTGAACTGCACAGACAGATGAACCTTTGCAAAAAGTAGGATAAGGTGGGCATTTGGAATAAAGAGTGGTCTTGATACAAAAATGATGGGTCCATTAAGCAAAAAAAAAAAAAAAAAAAAAATTTTACTTTTACCCTTCTGCTCATGTGAGAGCAAAAAAACCAATGAAAAACGATGTTTCTAACACAACTAGGCATTAGGCTAATGGAAAATCTCTTGAAACTCAATGTATTAGGATGTATTCAGAAAAAGCCCCCAAAATGTGTTTCCTACACGCATTTCAGGCAAAAATGACAAAGACCACCAGGGGTTAACGAGTTAAGACACACATCTGGAGTAAGGCCAACTTTATATACTCTAGGACCAAAATTACACCCATCCATCGTCCATCAAAATAAAGGGAATTAAAGTTGTGTTAATATTACCTAAGATATACAGGGTCTTCTTTCAACAGCTAGAATAATCAGTGCAGAAAACCTTGGCTAAAAAATGCAACCATATGCAAAATACAAAATCCAGAGCACCACCTTAAAACAAATGAAAATTTGTGCAATTACTTTTCTTATTTTCATATCATCATGTATGATGTTGTCAACTTTGATGTTATGCACGCAAATAAGCTAATGATGTTCATTTTGCTCATTTTACAATACTAGCTTCTGAAAGTGCAAACTGCATGAATTACAAAATATATAAAAAGCCCAAAAATGTAACAGCTCATTTTTTTACAATTTATTTTTGAAGTCCTGGAAGTGAACATGACCATGAGCTAGCAGTTTCTTTTTGCAGCTGGACATCTAAAGTAAGGCCAAGCTTTATACACTAGAACCAAAATTACACCCATTAATAATATACCAAAATAAAGGGAATTAGAAGTTCTTTTAACAATACCAAGATATTCATGGATTTTATCTTAAATAACCTGGATAATCAGTGAGGAAAACCTAGAAAATTCCTTTCTTTTAAAAATATAACCCTCTGAAAATACAGAACTGTAAAGCACCATAAGGTTTTCAACATGACCATTCTGAATGTCTAAGCATCGTCATTTTCATTTAGGATCAACTAGACCAGTGGTTCCCAAACTTTTTCGGGCCACCACCCCTTTGGCTATCCTCAGCACCCTCTACCTTACCCGTAACAAGCAATATTCAGCATCAGCACCCCCTCTGGTACCGCTTACTTTGGGAACCACTGAACTAGACCTAGAGGTGAATGTCAGTATCAGATTTCATAGCAATCATCCAATTAATTTAGGGGAAGTAGTGGTAATAAACGTGTGCAAACAGACAATAACCATCCCATAAGGTCTCCTGCTCTATGACCAGTACAGCCAAAAATCGAGAGCCATGACGCAACTATGCTATATCCCAGATTTCTATAAATACATTTTCCTCCCAAATGAGGCAAAATTCCTCATACATGTTCAAGGTCTCAAATGGCTTGAAAAAATACTGATGCTCTTATTTATGGCAACGCCTAACAACAAACAACTTATTGCACCCATTATATTAACTGAAAAATAATAAATATTTTGATGTAAATGAAATTTCAAAAATTCCTGTATTAAAAGGAAATCCCAGACCCAACCGTGAAAATTAAATGTTTGGTCCCTAAGCAAGTTATATCCATTGCAAGGTTTTCCTTAACTGCTCAGGCACACCATCAATACTTGGGTACACATGGGATCCAACTGCAAACTGCATAGATCCAGACCTGCCATTACATGATTCACTGGCAGATCTGGGTCTATGCAGCTTGTTAGGATTGACTAGTAAAATAAACCATACAGACCATAATCTACTGGCACATTATGAAACAGCAGATCAGGTCTATGTAGCCTGCATTTGGACCTGACTTATATGTGAGTACAGACAGTAACAACAACTCTTTATTTTAATGACATACAAATGGTTTAAACACCAGGTGCACTAGGAATGGAATGTACTACAAAAGGATAAAGAAACATGAAAGATATTCAGCTTAACTATACAAAAGTTTTGACAAGAATTTTATCAACTTATTTTTCCCTGCTGATTTGGATTCACAATTCATTTATCATTTTCATTTGATAATAGGTAAATATTAACTTTCTGAATGATACCAATGGCTGTGGCCTTCACTAAACAAACCCTGCATTGTTGAGACTGCCAAACAATCAACTACATCCCATGAAAGAAATCAAATGCTAAAATTGCTGAAAACTCTTTTGAACTGTGCACAAAAGAAACATCAAGGGCAACTAGTTTAAAAGGATTATTTTGCAACTGTTGTAACTTTTCACTTTCTTCATTGTCTAACAGGGTAACAGTGATGGCCACGTGCATCTCCACATGTGCCAAATGTACAGTATTCTGTTAAAAATAAATTTACTTCTTTAATACCATGGTCTTCTACATGTTTTAAAGTTTTCACATCATATAGAAGGAATACTGCATTATTTTCATGTCAGGCACATATATAAATACAAGACTGTTTTCCAAAGGGTGTTTGCAAAACACACATATCTGCATTCCCGATGAAGGAAATAATAAACCCAAGTCAATTTTAGTTGTGTATCTTATTTTTCTTGGGCATGTGCAGTAAGTGTATACAATGCTGTCGGGCATTTCTGCGCACTTAAGGTTTCTGTCTCCAATATTGAAGCAAAACACATACCGAATTCGACTGATTGACTAAAATAAAATACTGCAATGCTTACCATTTGAAAAGAGGCACTTGTCACCAGAATATTCTGTTCAAACTAATATTAATTTTGGATAAACAGAATAATCAACCCAATGTTTTCAAAGCTTGCGATATGTCGGCCTATTCTGTGCACAGCTTTGAAAAGATGTAATGTTTATCTATCAGGCTATAAAAATGAAATATATTACTTTGGACTGTTTCTGTCAGGAATTTGCTAGTTTTACAAAATTCAATGTAACAAAGCCAATAAATGGCAAGAGATATTAAGCAAACTAAACCAATCCTTTAAAAAATTTAATAAAGTTCAACATTTTCATAAAACAAAGCTATTATGTGGAAGAGAAACAACAATGAATAGGATTTAATGTGTTTACAATGTCTTGTTTATGGTGAAAAATTACAAAAGAATCTAGACACAGACTATACGCCTGGAAATTTCTTGAGAATCATATTTCCATATGCATTTTGAGCCAAAATGTGGGATATTTTTGTACACTTTATCAATAGAACTTTTCTTAATTAAAGTATGATCATTCTTTCTTAATACAAAATGGAGTTTTGACCCAAAATAACACATGATCCAATGTTTACAGAAATGACGTATCGTTGTTCAGAATTTGCAGACATGGTGGTACATGTATATAACTGTATATAGCTACATAGGTTCTCAATAGGACTCATGGTACTAATACAGTTCCCATAATGAACCTATGCAAACACCATATTAAAAATTCATTTAACTCAAAATTTCTGAGTGCTCATGTTCAAACCTATATTTATCAGTATAGATGAAACCTGGATGACAACTGTGTAGAGGAAAGGATATCAGCCGCGGCAATTTCTGGACCTGCATGTGTTTGAAACATGTGCTTTCAATTTCGCACCAAAGAGTCATGTGCTAATTTTAGTAATGAGTGTTCCAAACTCAAGACTGTTAAAGGACTGAAATTTCATCAATAAAACCAAGTCTCTATATTTTTTTATTTACAACTAGGATAAGCTCTCAAAAGATTCTTTTTCCTAAAATAGTAACTTACATTATTAACCAATCCTGGCCAACCACACACGTATATACTCTATTTTATGTTCACCCATTTCCAAGCTGATTCCTATTTTTCCATATAATTAGTCCAATAATTTACAAGTTATGACCAAGGGACCACAACTGTACGTTCCTAGGGCCTGAATGAACACCAGTTTGAAACTCAGGGGGTTAGAGAACATAAAACTGTCTTTGCCGTTTTCGAGAAAACAAATAAAGATTACTATATGGTTATTATGAAAGCCACAATGTTGCAAGAGAGGCAACATGAGACATATATTTTTATACAGAATATCCTAAAAATCATTCCTAGAAAGATTGAAAAATCTTTATTTTGGTCAGCTGTTCTGGAGTCTGTTGCTATGGAAGCCACAATAGAAGCCACTGTGAGCTCTCCGTTACGGATCACTGCCATCTCACCTCTGTCTGCGTGGGTTCGAGTCCAAGGCTCGGCTAGCATGGGTACGTGAGAAAGCCTGCCAGTAGCTTCTCGTGGGTCGGTGGTTCTTCCCTGGGTTTTTCAGGGTTCTTCCTCCACCATTAATACTGGCCGCCATGTATAGCCTATCGTGTGCTGAAAAATGGCGTTAAACACTACAACAACAACATCAGTTCTGACCAAGCTTGTCTTAAGAAACTTTCATAAAAAGAGTTACCAAAAACAATTTAGCTGTTTTATATCTGCAGAAAATTAGTTTTCCATTCAGTGGATATGGATGTCACAATATGGAAGGGACCCAAGCAAAATAATTTGATACAGCAAGTCCTAGCAAGATTCCTGCCAAGTTTGACTGAAACTGGCTTAGTCACTCTTGAGAAGACAAATACTGGTTTATTATATTGTTGCTACTTGCTGCAAAATTTTGATCCAGCATGTCCAAATGGCATTCCTTCCAAAATGACTCAGCCTGCCCTAAAACTCCTACAAAGTTTGAAAGATAAAAAGCTTTCCTTATGGTTGCTATAGTAGCCACACCACTAGGGAAGCAAACCAATATTTTTTTACAAAGCATGCCCTAAGAAACATTCCCATCAAGGCCACGGGAAACATTCCAACCAACTGATATTGGACCTGCAGTTTTTGATGAAAGACAATACATGACAAGACAATTAACAATGCATGCTAGATGCAGGGTCATAGCATAAACCCACTTGACCTGAAGACCAGATTAGATAACAAATAAATAACTATTTTCCAAAATAAACATTTTTACAATTAATCAAAAATTGTAAAATTCTGTCAAGAAGTTTAGTCAAGATTTTTTAAATACTTTAATCGATCTGTTTATGAAAACATGTTTGCTATGAACAAATTCCACAACCTCTTCAAAATGTAAGCTCTGAAGTGTGTTATGTGCCAATATAGCTTAAAGAATTCACATCAAATTCAACCTTATTAGACCAACATCTTCAAATATGTTTTAACAGATTAACTTTCTCATTACATTTACAAGCTAGCAAAACAAATGACAAAGACGTTCAAAGGTTTTTTAATCTTGTACCCACTGGCAAAATTATTATCCACTTCATGAGGGTGTCATACAAGTGTGGCCACATATTGATTGACTGACTCAATTAGACACACTGCTTGCAGCCTCTCTCACTCACTCCATGCACACAACAAAAATTAAGCTAGTCAGGAAGTGCATCAGCTATTTATGGACCTGAAAGACTGAAAATTTTCACATCTCAAGGGCCTGCAGGTTTAATCATACAAGTTGGAGACAAATTTTCTGTTTTGACAAATAGGAGCTTTCTAAAAAAAATTATACTGCATATTCATTCAGACAACACAGTTACTAAGATAACAAGTGATATGGATGTATACCATTTGTACCCAACTGTATGCAACATAGATCCTGATATGCCATAGCAGAATGCACCTGCAGATCAGGATCTGTTCTTGTTCTACTTGTTACTTCTAATACACTGCACAGATCAAAATCTACCAGTGCAGTATGCACTGTTTTAAGTTGGACTTGTCTTATAAGCTGGTTTATACGATATAAATACTGGATTTAAATATATGCAAGAATAATCCTGGCAAAAAAAAACAAAGATAAAGTCAAATACAAAATCAACTTTTTAAAAATATATAAAATGCTTTCTTTTAAAAAGCAAAACACATTCTCAACTGGTACATTTGTATGGGACACGTCCCTGGGCAGAAACACTGCCTCAGCAAGCTGCCTCTTAACAACATTAAAGAATGTACAACAGGTTTATTCAACATCTCTATTTCGGGTGGGGAGAAAATTAAAATTTCAAATTAAATCCACAAGGTCTGAATGGATATAGCACAAATTCGTTGGAGAAACTCGATCTTCAGATTTATTTTGTTAGAAATTAGCAGGAACATGAATGCATTAAATGGAAGTATTCCTGGACTAGAAACAATGAACCGCATGAGAAGAAAACTATTTTATTATCTTTTTCAGAGTAATGCCCTGATTTTTCCCAATATCTAAATGTGTACATGGTCTTCAATAACTAAATATATGCTATTTAACTGAAATGATCAGAAACTCAACCTCTGCCCATATCTACCCAATATGCTCACCAAACAGCTGGCAGTTATTATAATCTGTATGCTGTACCTCACTCGACTTACAATTACTTCACTTATTGTGTGCCCTGCACCTATTGATGTGAAAGTTCAGTTTGTAAAACATGTCTGTGTTGAACAGAACTGACAATTTCATTGAAACATCCCTAGCACCATAATGATATAATTTTACAGCTGATACATACTATGACATGATGAAAGAATTGATCATGAAACTTGATGCACCATAAATACTCAATTGTAAGTCAAACCCAACTGCAAACTACACAGATCTGCTGTCACATAATACTGTGGCAGATCTGGGTTAGTGCAGATTGTAATCGTCAGAACAAACAACATATAGCCTGATCTGCAGAAACATTATGTTATGGCAGATCAGGATAAGCGAATACATACAGTACTGAACGGACATGTGCATTTTACTGTTTGCAGCCTCTACAATGTCTATGCAACTATACAGACGTTTGCAAGTTTGAAACTGTTTCTTTAGCATAAAGCGTAGCTATGTCAAAGGTTCAATTTGTTTTTTGAAGGTAAATAATGATGTTTAACGAAATTTTTTCAGTAAATTGACCTGCATGTGTAACATTGTGTAATGTGTGCTACAACCTATTCTCATCAAAATCTAGAGAATTCTAGTCATGATACACGAAAATGTCATAAAAGATTTTTATTTTAAAAAACGAACAAGTTTTATGACTATTCTCATCAACTTTTGACCTGCTTTTTGTGAATATTTTCAACCTTGAAATGAAGAGTTGCTTCTCCATTAATCATTAAAACTTTTAAGCACTTGTTTGCCTTAAAACTGCCATGATTAAAACAATCTGAAAATTCTTCTTTCTGAACAGATGATTAATTCAAGCTAATAAATACATTCTAATAAGGAAAAAACTCATATTTAAAAAAATTCACATTAAATATATATATGTATCTAAAAACAAAAAATGACCTGCCAACCCTACTATTAAAACACATTTTCATTTTGGCCTAACTGACAAGAATCCATCTGAGAAAAAAACCAACCTTTTCTGTAGGTTACTAAAATAGTTTAGACCTTTAAAAATGTGTTTCATTGAATAAATCAATTGCAACAGCGCTCGAGCCTGTCCCATAGTTATCTTCCAAATCCTATGTGGGTGGGATAAAATGGTATTGAAATAATCCAAGTTTAAAAAGCTTTAAGAATTAAGTTAAACTAGGGTGTGGACAGAAGGGTTGACTGGCTGACATACGGACATGCAGTTATTCTAATATGTATGGATGTATGGATGTTCAGACATGCATGCACAGTGATCATTATGTCCAACACATGCCAAGATGGGCTCAACAATCAACTATATGATGTACTTTTAAACTGATCAATTTTTATTTCTGGATAATGTACTGTCTCCAGCAAACCAAAATTAAGTTCCTTTCAGAAGAGTTTCATGTACCATGTGCCCTTTGAGTAGAATTTCTTGTGCCATGTGCCCTTTATTGAAAAGAGAGTCAACTGCATCACAAAAGGCACTGCCTTTTACAATTTGTTCAGTAGGGCCATACAATGGGTAATTAATTTTGTGGAAACAAAAGGTATCTCCAACAATAACTGGTCATGCTATGGGTCAATTCCAGGGAAAGTCACCCCATTGTCAGTCATTTTACTCAGATATGCAGAGAAATCAAAGCTGACCACATTTATATAAAGTCAACATCTTCAAACACACACACACTCTTTATTTGGTGGGGACCACTGAATGCTTTGAGAAAAATTTAACCCCTTGGGTCTTTTACTTTCTGTTCAAAAAACAATGTAAAACATCTGAATGTGTTGCCTGATGGGATGTGGTGATGATGTTGCCTGATGGGATGTTGTGGTGGTGTTGGCTGATGGAATGTGGTGTTGTTCCATTCCATCTGCTGGTATGGTCTATTCACCCCCAGTCCCTGACCAATTTTGTTATCTCTGTCACTCAGTGGGAAATGGTCTGTTCATTCATTTTCCCAGCTGATCACCATGTCTTGTCATTTCGGAGTTTACACAACTTCAACCACTGGTGTCGATGCTTTTCAGGTCATGTGACACTAACCATCTCCCATATTTTGGGATGTTGTATTGCCACCACCTATGAACTGTTTTTTTTCTACTGCATTAATATTTAATGTAGCCAGGTTTTCAAACGACATTTTTGCTAGGATTGACTTGTGTAGACATAGAACATAAAAACAGAAATGAGCTTTTTATGTAAAAATAAGGGATAAAAATGGAATGGCTAGAAAGCTCTTAAAATATTTATTTTATATTAACATGTATTGTGTGAATAAACACAGCTAAAGTTCAAATTGCCAAACATAAAATCTGTATTATATGAGTTGATTTTCTGCCTGCTGGGGTATCATATTGTTGATGTAATACCAACCCTGGTGGAGGGGCCTCAAGTGGCTGAGTGTCTAAAGCGCTCGCCGTTATGGATCACTGCCATCTCACCTCTGCCTGTGCGGGTTTGAGTCCCGCCTCGACCAATGTGGGTACATGAGAAAGCTTGCCCGTTGCTCGTGTGTCGGTGGTTCTTTCCGGGGTTTTACTGGGTTCTTCCTCCACCATTTATACTGGCTGCCATGTATAGCCTATCTTGTGCTGAAAATGACATTAAACCCTATAACAACAACAACCAACCCTGGTGGAATTGTGAGATTATACATGGGATTAATGAATGGATAAAAATGAGCATCATCAAACTTTCAAAATAATGAATATAAAACTGCATAGCCACTTCAATCATAATCCAAAAATCCAAGTTACACTGGGTAACTAAAGTTACGAGATGATGCAATCTGAGACCCTAACTCCTGCAAAATGCTCAAAATTAAATTCTTTAAAAATTTCATCAAGATTAAACTGCATGTGTAATTTGGTTGAAATCCAACCATTAATGTAAAGCAATGCTGCAGAAATCCAAACATGGAGGAAATCGAATCAGGGCTTACGCTTCCTTTAAACGAACACTGGAAATTGAGATGTATGCCTAATTTGGCTGAATCAAACCATTCCTTGGCAAAGTAAAGTTTAGATACAAGCCAATAACTCCTGGACATAACAAAATTCTGTAAGTTAGTATCATTCAAGAAATCCCACTTCAATTTCTGAAAGTGAATCATTGGTAGAAATTCGGTAACAGTGATGCCCAACAACAAACAGAGCTTCTGAAAATTAATTTCATGCACATACTGGGTTTCAATTCATATCAGGATGGTTTTGTATATCCCGAAAGCTGTTAAAGCATAATTTACGTATGAGTGGGAGATCTGTCAAAGTCTATTCAACAAACAGATGCACATTTCACTGAAATCCAACAACACTTAGTAACATTATGTTGCCAAATTCTCAGTGTTAGCTGGAGGAGAAATACCCCACTGAAAACAAACTTTACTTCAAGTCTCAAAGAAGCAAAAACAACTATGACTGAAATCCAACAATCCAAATTTAAATTATATTGTGGAAACCAAATTTAGTGGGTCATAGCGTAATATGTGAACACTGTAGAATCCTGGAATCCATTCATCAATATAATTGATATACATGTACTATCAATGTGGTACTGGTCACATTATTTAGAACTACCACCATAACAAGTTATAAAATTGTGAATTGATCTGAAATCCAGGGAACAAAGCAATCTACCTGCAGTAGTGATTTTCAACACTGCTGTAGAGAACTAAGCAATCAGTATTTGCTGTCTACATTCGGTTTGGGTTGATTTCCACAGAATTATTGGGCAGTTTACCATATATACTAAGTTGAGACCAACTGCATAGACCCAATCTGATATTACATAATGTGCAGGCAGATCTGAGTCTATGCAGGGATGAGAAGTAAAACAAACAATAAAGACACTGATATAACAGGTTGGCTGATCTGGATCCATGCTGTTTGCAGGTGAACTCAACTTATAAGCAAACACATACATCCTAGTACACGCAATAGAAAGTACAAATCAATCAGCACTGATCATTCAGAAAACCAATCTGACAATATCAATCACTGAATGGGCAGTGGCCATACTAGTATTTCTTCTGTCAAGCTTGAGGAAACTAACAATTTGCAATCTAGACAATCTTGTCTTTTCTCTAGCATAGTACCTGAGTAATGAGGGGTGGGTGCTGTTTAGCTGTCACTTAGGATATCATACTTTAATGTTTTCTCAACCTGTGAGTCCCAGGAACAAGTCTACTAGGGAATCCAGAATTTAGTCAAAGATGATTTGGAGCAAACATGAGTTATCTGAGTATATATGTATGCATAGCCCAGCATCACACATAAACTTATTGACCTAAATGCAACACCTCACAAATTATGCAAGGAAGCAAAATGCATACAAGTTGCTTATTTTGTTATAATAATAATGAGGACTTTGTATAGCGCCTAATCTTTAGAAGCTCTAAGCGCTTTACAACATTAGACAACACCTATAAGATAAAAAACATATAATGATATGATTACAAAAACAAACACCATGAAATTAGAAAACATTAAAAAACAAAAAACAAAAAAACATGCTGAGAATATTTAAGGTAGGAAACATTATTAGGTCTTTAAGTTTGTTCTTGCAGTCGAAATAAGTGAGTTTTGAGAGCCCTCTTGAATGTGATCACTGTGTCTTTGTGTCTAAGTTCAGTGGGCAATTCATTCCACATTGCTGGGCCCTGGTATGCAAAAGAACACTGTCCATATGACTTTTTTTCATACTTGGAATAATGAGCATACGATTGTCAGAAGAGGAGTGTAAGTATCTTGCTGGTGTGTACACATGGTTGAGGTCGGATAGGTATGTTGGACTAGAGTCCGGCAGTGAAACGTAGCACAGAGAACAAATTTTGTGTTTGATTCTGGATTGAATGGATAGCCAGTGTAGGGTACAGAGCAGCGGGGAGGTGTGCTCTGATTGTGGTACTCTAAGTATGATCTGAGCAGCTGTGTTTTTAACTTTTTGAAGTTTCTGGGGCAGATATTGAGATCAACCAGACAGAATTGAGTTACAATAGTCCAGTCTTGAAAGTACTAATGAACACACAAGTGTTTTAGTGGCATTAACTGAAAGATATTTGCGAACTGAGCTGATGCGTCTCAGCTCAAGATATGCAGCCTTGCATATGTTCATGACATGTTGGTGCAATGTGAGAGTACTGTCCAGAGTAACACCTAGGTTTCGTACTGATTGTGTGAATTTAATGTTGGTGTTGCTGATATTTATTGTTTGAGGTAAAGGATGTGAATGAGAAAGTCTTTGTGTTGTGATCAGAATGGCCTCAGTTTTATCATCATTCATCTGCAGCTTGTTATATGTCATCCATGATTTCACATCAGAAATGCACCTCTCTACACCTTGGATGGTAGCATCAACTTCAGTTGGGTGGCTAGATTTGTATATTTGGGTGTCATCAGCGCACAATTGGTGAGACACTGGATGATGATCTATGACACTTCAGAGCGACTGAGTGTACAGAATGAAGAGAACAGGTCCAAGAACAGACCCCTGTGGAACACCACAACATAGATCAACTGGGCTGGAGTGTATTCCATTTGCAGATACCACAGTAAGGCTGTATCATGAATGTCAAATACATGCTGGAGACAGTGAAGTAATATATCATAGTCTATTGTGTCAAATGCTGCAGACAAATCAAGGAGGGTGAGAACTGCAATCTTTCCGCTACCCAACTCAGAGAGAATGTCATTAACTACTTTTAGAAGAGTAGTTTCAGTACTGTGGCAAGGGCTATATGCAGATTGTGCATTGCTAACAAGACTGTTTGAATTTAGATGAGATACAAGCTGGGATAGAACAACCTTTTCTAAGATTTTTATATGAATGGGAGATTAGAAACTGAGCGGTAGTTCTTTAAATCATTATGGTCTAGTGTTGGTTTCTTCAGCAGAGGCTTTACAATGGCAGTTTTGAAAAATGATGGGAATTCCCCTGATGAGAGAGAGCTATTAATAACATCAGTTAGTGAAGGCAATACTGGATCTAAGCACTCAAGCAGCAGTGATGTTGGAACTGGATCAAGTTCACATGACTTTGGTGCACTCTTCATCAGGATTGTATGTATGAAATCCATAGAGACAGGTTCAAATGCTGCTAATGGTTGCTGCTCAAATTCTGTATCCAAACTGTATGGTGACGACGAGTCAATTATGGTGGAAATATATATATATATATATATATATATATATATATATATATATATATATATATATATGTACATATACATGATAGATGTAGGCACATATTTCAGGAATAATAATACAGAGATCAAGATAAAAATTAAGCAGACTACTAAAAACATGTTCAGAGAACACAAATGCCACATTATGTTTGGAACTAGCTAGCTCCTAGCTTAAAAACAAAATGTGTCAAAAATCTACCATGCATGAAAACGGGTCATAGGGGTAAATATATGTCCACATAAAAAGTTGCATAGCCCAACAGTCAAAAGTGTGCAGATGCAAAACTGACATGCTTTTGGTAAAGACTGCTGCACCAAGAAGCATCAACACAAAAATTATCTCATGAAGCAACCAAGAAAAGCTGATCTAAACACACAGCTTAAATGATAGCCTGATTAACCATAAAGAGAAGGATGGAAGGACATGGATGGAGTAACACTAATGCCCTCTTCACATCATGGCAGTGGAGAGAAAAAAAATAAAGTAAAATTATTGCTACCAGTGCCTAATTACCAAATAGGCCTATGGGCCCCATGCCTTTTAAGGGCCTCATGACAATAATTATTTAATAACATTAATAATTGTTTATATTTGTTTTGTGTAATAAATTTGGTTTATTAAATTGTTGGTTGGTAAAATTTAAAATGTATTAGGAGATAATTTGCAAGGTGGGCCCCAAGATTTTGACTTAGTCTCCACAGGGTTTAATCCTTCACTGATTGCTACCATGGTATAAGCAACACACACACACACACAGATATATATATATATATATATATATATATATATATATATATATATATATATATGCATGTATTGTATGTACCTCAAAATGTCTAAATGTTAAAGCAAGAGTACCATGAACAACAGATCACTCCATGTTTAATTCTAGTATGACATGGGTGACTCTTCTAATGACCAATCTTCTAAATGACCTTGACCTATATCCCAGGTATGCAGTCTTGAATGTGCAGAAACTGTCATTTTCTTACTAGACTTAAATGTTGTTGTTGTTGTTAGGTTTAACACCATTTTTCAGCACACGATAGGCTATACATGGCGGCCAGTATTAATGGTGGAGGAAGAACCCGGGAAAACCCCGGAAAGAACCACCAACCCTCGAGAAGCTACTGGCAAGCTTTCTCACATATCCACATTGGCCGAATCCGAGACTCGAACCTACGCAGACAGAGGTGAGATGGCAGTGATCCGTAATGGAGAGCGCATTAGACCACTCGGCCACTCGGGGCCCCAGACTTAAATGTAACATGATCTCTAACCTTAAGATTTTAAAACCTAAGTTTCTTTTTTACCCTAAGCCATCCAAAATGGTGAAGGAATGCAAGAACAAAACTTCTTTATTCAGAACCTATTTTCTTTGGCAACAAAGACTAAGACCCTTGACCTTTTGTTGCCACAGTCAACAGACCTCTTCCATACCTTAAGTGCAAGACTGCCACAAACTCTGGTATTATGCAAAACAATTTTTTTCTTTCAAACAGTGAACTTGATCTTTGACATTCTGACCCCATATCTAACCAATAACCCTTCTGGGTATACAGTCAAGAAATTAAATTTTTTGTACAGATATTTACTTACATCAATGGGCGATTGTTTAAGAATCGCTTTTCTGGCCTGCTTCCTGGAGAAAGTTGCACATACCTGATATAGGGATATTATGTGGCAACATATCAGAGTCTATTGATGCTTGCAGTTGGATTTGAGAGTATATATGGAAATAACTGGACAGGAGTGACTCAAGATGCCTGCTGACACAGATATTCATGTCATATGAAGAGTCAATTAATTCCCTCAAAATAATTCCTGCAGCTTTAATTCAAACTGAAAACAAGACACTGTTAAGAATTCAAGATGCAAATGTCTTGAATACAAGTAAATGTCTTTCGCATTTTCTATCAAGCTTTATTATCAACAAGCAAAGCATTAATAAATAAAATCATGCAAAATTTGAGAAGGCCAAATTATATAAAATTCAAACCTTGATTATAACAAGGATTTTTCAACTGAATAACTAAAACACTTTTTCTTGAATTATATGGTATTGGCATGTGCTAAACTTTTTTTCTACCTGAAAAGTCAGACTAATTAGACTAAACAAATTTCCAGGCTCTGAGATAAGGGTAGGATGTGGGGCCGTAATGTATGTCATTGAGATAAGGATGGTCTCATGGAAATGTTGGTGGATATGATGAACCTCCCTCTGACTCTTTGACTTAGTTCAGGAGTTGTAGGACTGTTTCCCAGTGACATGCTAGGGATGTCCTGTGACCTTGCTGGTTGCATTGTAAATCTGAGATTGAGAGAGACAGTACTTTGTAGCAAATTCTGTCAACCTGATCATTGAGTTGAATAGAAGATGGAGGATGTAAGTGTACTTTGGGCTAAGATGGGTCATGCAAGTCGAGGGTAAAGAGCATTGAATATTTTCCACCTAAGTGTAAGTTTATAGGTGCTATTATGGCCACAGTATGTTGCAAAGTGGACCCTCCTATGAGTATGCATCCGCTTATTCGGTTGTGATTCGTGGTGGAAAGATATAAGCTGTGGTCCGCATATTGAATATTGTCAAAATAATGGATACAAGTATGATCCCATTGTCATGATGTTGCAAAGCAACTCATGAGTATTTAAATGTAAAACAGGAGGCATTTGAGACATAATACACCAGTATATGTGTAAATACTATCAGGTGACGGCGAAATGATTTAATTGCGAATTCAGAACTATGTGGTCAGTGGAAGAAAGAAAAGTTGGAAATAAAGAATTAGTATAATTCCCTTTGAAGTGAGTTTTCCTCCAACTTGTAAGTCAAGAACTTCCACAAACCTGTTAGAGGATTTTGTGACGTCTCTCTTGGTGAAAGCATGCTACTTGGCACAAGTGGAAACAGTAACAGATATTTGTAGAACTTTGGCATTAATAACTGTATCATGGGGAAATCACTCAGCCTGACCACCACCTAGGTGGACAGATAACTTTTAGCTTTATAGCTTAAGTAGTTCTCCTATGGTATTATGACTGGGTAACATATTCAAAGAAGAAATAAATGAAGAAATAAAAGTCCCACCATGTTGCCTGAAAAGTGACCTAACCTTAACCAAGTGGTCACAGATGGAAGGACAGCTGGACATGGCAACACTATATGTTCTATAACACTGTCAAGGTGGTGAATACAAATCTGAAGAGACTGGTTGATCATCACATGATGGTATACATCTGGTGATGTGTGAAAAACTCTATTTGTTTATCAGCACATAACTACACTAAAAAACATCTTTGGCAAAAATGTAGGGTTTTTTTGTGTGCATTGGGACAGCAAACCATGCCCCAAATTACATGACCTGTGGGGTGATGCAAAATATCCATCTAGCAATTTTTTTTCTGGAGACGGGCCTCAGAATGAACAGTAATTATTGGGAGGAGGAGGCATCTTGCTACACCACTGTTCCTGAAAAGAGTTTTTGCCATCTCAAAAAGAAAAAAAGAATGTCCTATCACCAACATTTTCACACTAAATGCTTTATTTGACTGCTGAATTCAATTTGATCTACCAGATCATTATACCGAAAGCATACTGGACTACTATCTGACTTCCAACATGTCTGGCTTGGCAAAGATTTGCTTCTGTAGCCTATATGTAGTGCCTAATGTCTGCTGACTTAATAGTTGAAAATAAAAAATTCACTCATCCGTTGAATCTGACAAATAGTAGGCAAGAATGAATGAATTTATTTCTTTAAAAAAAAACCATAATATTAAAATTGAATTATAGGACATATCCTGTTCTACAGAATGAATTATGTAATATTGTCTGCGACCTGAACATACCAGAGTACGTTACCTCCAACAATATGTAATCAAGCCGCCATTAATCCATGTGAGATCCCGGTTGTGAACAGATACTAAATGTGTCTTCCTAAGTTTTCATTCAGAATGTTAATTGCTGCAATGGAAAATTAAAGCAAGCATGAGGCATTTTAAGATTTTTTTTAAAAGAAAAATAACGCAAGAAGAACTTGCTAATAATAAAATAATTTGGATGAAAAAGGAATCTAACTTTACAATATAATGCTAGTGTACTGTGAACCTTACACTACATTCCTGCCCTGTGTGCAATAGTCCTTTCTGTAGGCACTAGTAGTCTATGGTTAACTCTGGACAGTACTGACCAATGGGTCTCAGTGACCTTGACCATTTAACTCTACAACCAATATGTTCCTTACATCTGTCAACCACAATAACCTTGATCTTTTAACCCCAAATTCAATAGGCTTCTTCTTTACTCAAGCAAAAGCAACCTTTGACACAGGTATATGGTCTAGAAATGAAGTTACAGTGTAGAAACCAGTTTTATCCTTCAACTAGTGACCTTGACCTTTGATCTTTAACTCTAATCTCATGTAAAATATAATTCAGTTTCTTCCTTGCTCCAAAAGCCAAGTCAACCACAAGTTTGGTTGAAGGTCTGTGATGCAGAACTTAGTTGTTATTAGGAAACTCTTTTCTTCTGCAAGTTACACTGACCTTGACCTTGGAACATTTTAATAATATTCTTCCTTATTCCAAGTGATCCACAAGGTCAAGGTCTGTGATCTAGAGCTAAAGTTTTGGTGCTGAAAAATAACCAGATGTACAGAAGGACAACTCAGCATTATACACTATACATTACAGTGTGCATATTTTTAAGAACTAAAGAACAGGAAAACTGCTGACAACAACATGGCTGATCACAAATTTATGTCCGAATTTAGTTCTTATGATGCATCTGCATGTTAAATTACAAGGTTCTCAATGTCTTAGAAACTGAACTAACACCAAATGAAACATATATCACTGTTCTGTATATTTAATTTGTATTATTTGCAGACTCTATGAGTGTGGATTAAATATTCAGATTATTATTAATGTAGCATATTCACCTGAATTTGAGTTCAGTCTTGATTCTGACCTCAGAATCTTCTTGAATGGAAAATTCCAAGTGTAAGAGTATTTTCAGAAAATGGTATTTGTGACCTAGATCAAGCATATGTCTACATAAGCTTGTCTATTTAAAATTACTCATTCTTGCCTTAACATCTTGAAGCAGAATCAGTCTTATTGTTGTGTTCAGTTTTTCATTTGAGTGAATTATTTCTTCAAATTATTATTATCAATAATATTATTGGCTTGGAACATTAATTTGGAATTATAGTGAATTCAGACAATAGCATATTTTGTCTTCACAAGAATGTGTTCCACTGTCTGTGGACACTTGTAGGGCATACACTCTGTTTGAGGTTTAGGTGCAATACACGAGCTTGGTGTGTATTCTAATATCACCCTCATATGGTAAGTCTAATGTTCTGAAGCTTACATTCCACACATTCTGCCAAATATGAAGAACATGGCTTTTTATATAAAATTTGACATCATTATAAGTAAACTTTTATTCAGAAACATGCGATCACTGGACAGTTTTTTCTGCAATATATTCTCTTTCCTAGCCCTTAATACCAATGTAACTAGGCAACCAACAGTACCAATCACTTCTCCAAATTTTATGATCCAATCATATAATTCATTATGACTTTAAATATTCCATTTTTGCAAGGCCTTCATAGTGGGAATTTGAAAAGATAACAATATCTGCTTCTTGTTATCAAAAAACTTTTGTACATTTAAAAGTAAAGGTTGCAGTACAAGTATTCAGATATTTTTTAAAAATCTAGCATACACATATTCTAAATATCCAAATATCATTCATTTGTGCTTTCAAATACATCTGAATGTATCACAGGAGGGGGACAAGAAATGCTTCTTATGCAGGTAATATTTTCTTTTACTTACCCAAAATTTTAATCCATGCAAATAGAATATACTTTGATATTCAATTACAGATTCAGGTTGGACCATTTGACTACTACCTGAATCCCTAAGGTGTAAATACATTTAATATTCTTCCAACAGCTCGGTACTTAATATGTGGGAGTGAAAACTGGCACGTTTGCCATTTTTCTGTAACAAAAAGCCCCTCAAACAAACATGCTCTACAGGATGAAAATATTTCACAGAAATTCACCATTTATTTTTACCTGCTGAGTGATGAAACCATCTCTATTTTTTATTTTAGCAATAACTAGTTTGAAATTAACCACTGTGGCAGTCATGTTTGATGCAAGACTGGTACCATTTTCATGGAGGACCAACTAATCACCATTGAAAGTCATTTAGTGAAAACTCCCATGTTGTTATAACCATCCATTCAAGAGAAGTACAAGATTTTCAAGATGGAAACTGTATGGGTTATCTGTGTGGTACCATTTTTAAGTCCAACTAGTCATAATAAGTCTCTTTGTGAAAACCTCATGTTGATATGGCCATCTATTTAGAAGAAAAATAACAAAATTTTCAACAAAATATGGTGGTAACTTCAAATGCATCCACTGAAGATAATGTTCCAACACTGTGCCTGAAAACTGACCCAAACTTGCTTAATGATGGTGTGACAAAGGGGGCAGGCAGACATGGGAAATATCAAAGGGATAGTTCACAGTGATTTTTCCAGGAGCTTTGGGTGGAGAACAAAAAGATTTCAAACTGGCAACCAAGCTATTACTGAGTGGCAAATTAAAAGTGCATCCAAGCTCACTAATTTTGCTTGACCTGGGCCTTAAACAAAAAATAACATCTTAGAATGGGCCATCAGGGGCAATAACTTCCCTAAATAATAATGTGAAATGCTGTAAATCCAACATGCAAGTTATACTGTGAAAAGCAAGGTCAGAAGAGCAAAGTTAGGAGTCTGGGCAATCAAAGACCTTAACTCATAACTAAATAAAGTCGAATGATGGAAATGTATTCAAGTTCCCATAAATTATATCATGCTGCATGCCAAATATAGCAGAAATCTAACAATCATTGACAAAGTAGTGCTTCAAAAAGCAGTCTGGCTGATAATCAGGGGCCATAACTCCTGTAAAGTATGTAATGGAATGTTAAAATCAAAACAAGGTAAGATCTTATCACTCTAAAGAAACATACTAAATTTGTGTCTTTGCAAAGTGATGCTGCAGAAATCAAAGCTAGGATGATGGAAAATGAAGGTTCATTACTCTTCAAAAGGAGATCATGGAGTTCCAATAACTAAATGAACCTGAGGTCTTATCACTATCAAACTGCATGCTAGATTGCATAAAATGCAACAATCCTTGGTCGAAAATGCTGTGGAAGCCTGTGAGAGAAAACAATCAGGGGACATGACTCCTGCAAGTGATGGATTATAATACTCTACAGTAGACTTAATTTTAATTTGGAGTTTTTTAAAACGTAGCTTTAATAATTTTTTAGTCATGTCACTACAATATCTGCAGTATGGCAGTTTATAGTGATGTCTAATACTGAGGCATCATGCCACAGACACAATGTCCCACCTAGCCACATTATCCTGATACCAGGCCGACCAGTCCTAACACTAACCTCTTAATTCTGAGTGCCTAGCGAGGCAGCTGTTAGTATCATTCTTACAAGTCTTTGGTATGACTCAGCTGGGGTTCGAACTCGCAACCTCCCACCTCCAAGGCAGACGTTCTAATCACTAGGCCACCAAAGCGTTTTTTTTTACAGAAAACTGGAAACCAAACTCATTTTTAGGTCTCATCAAGATAAAGTCACAAGCAAAATTAGGTAAATCCAATAATTCTTAGTAAAGCTACTTTGTTGAAACTGCATTTTTTATGGATGCTGAGATAGACAATGTAAGCTGTGAAGTGAAATGCTAATTACACAGCCTATTTTGAAAATTTCGAATTTCCAGGACCTAAAACTAGTGATCTTTTAAGCATGGTTTCTAACAACTGAGTGCTCTGACTTTTGCACGTATATGAAACTCAAGGAAACATTCAGATTTTGTTTCTTTTCATGAAAATATTACTTCTCAGCAAGCACAAATTTGTCAGAAGTTTCTATCCCCAATTCCACAGTACAGGGTTTCTACATTATATATCAATAATACAATGTTCAATGTGCCACAGTATAAAGAGATATCACTTGTAACCATGTGTTTAGGGGACATCTAGTGGTCTAAAGCGCTTACCATTTTGGATCACTGCCATCTCACCTCTGTCAGCGTGGGTTCAACCAATGTGGGTATGTGAGAAAGCTTGCCAGTAGCTTCTTGTGGGCTGGTAGTTCTTTCCGTGTTTTCCCCGGTTCATCCTCCACCATTTATACTGGCCGTCATGTATAGCCTATATTGTGCTGATAAATGGTATTAAAACCTGCAACAACCGTGTGCTTAATGGATCTTTTGAACAGTGTTATAATGAGTACTACTATTTATTATGTGTCCCAGCAAAAGATGCCCTCATTACAAACAGTACCATTTTATCGATGCTTTGAACAGCATTATAGTGAGTACTACTCAGCAAAAGGTACCCTCACTACAAACATCAATTTTATGGATCCTTATAACAGTATTATGAACACTACTATGTATAAAGCACCCCAGAACAAGGTGCCCTCACTGAAAACACATTATCTTTTTACAGATTCACTGATAACACTATCTTTCTATGGATCTTTTGAACAGTGTTATAGCATGTGCTATGAGTTCTCACATTTAACAACATTACAATGAATACCATATAAGCTGGTGCACACTCAGCTGCAAAGGTGCAAGTTTCATCATCAGGCAATCAAAAGTGATGTTACAAACATAAAGTAACTTGTGACAGAGTTTGTATATAAATCAGATTTTTTTCTTCACCGATGACTTGTCCATGACAAATTTCTGACTTTCACTACTAACGTTTTTTAACAAGGATGGAAAGATAATCACATCATGAGCTTTTTGCCATGATGGCTCCCTCTACAGGCCAAATCACTCATTCACTTTAAAAATACAGACTGAATATGCTGCAGTGGGAATCAAAAACATTTGGCTATTTTGCATGACTTTCCATGACAAAATTTTACGACTTTTCCATTAGTTTAGATGACAAAATTACTCTGTAACCATGGGAACCCTGTTGTGATTGGTCGAGTACAAATCTTAGACCTATGCTCTGGATGATTTTCCATGCCGGGGCCCCAAGTGACCTAAAGCGCTCTCCGTTACAGATCACTGCCATCTCACCTCTGTCTGTGTGGGTTCGAGCCTAGGATTTGGCCAACGTGGGTATGTGAGAAAGCTTGCCAGTAGCTTCTCATGGGTCAGTGGTTCTTCCCGGGTTCTTCCTCCACCATTAATACTGGCCGCCATGCATAGCCTATAGTGTGCTGAAAAATGGCATTAAACCCCACTACAACAATTTTCCATGCCTGATCAGCCAGTGGATTAAGAGCATATACTGTGTCCATTCTATTAATGATTACATAGAAACAGTGTACCATATATACTTGCTTATAAGACGAGTCCAACTGCAAAATGCACAGATCCAGATCTGATGGCACATAATCTGGGTCTGTGCAATTTGCTAAAAATAATCAGTAGAATAAACACCAGAGACCCTGATCTGTATGATCATTATGCTATGGCAGATAAGGATCTTTGTTGTTTGTAATCTGATTCAACTAATAGGCAAGTACATACTGTAGATACACACCATGTTTCTGCAGATCTGGGCACATGCCATTTGTAGCTGTCTATTGCATACCAGTAAATACAATACTGATGAATCTGATGATCCTGCTTGAATGGTTCTGGAAGTGTTTGTGAATTATCTCCACAAGTTAAGTTTAATCTGTAAATTGTAATAGAGTGCTGGGTGTCACTTCGAGTCATTTTTAGTGACCAAATTTTGGGTAAAGATTGCATGCACCAATCTGTAGTATGTTAGCACCAATAGTTGAAAGTGAATTTCTGATCTGCAGCACAAGTACATAAAAAATTACTTTTAAAACTGACCCAAAGAAGACTTTTTTCACACGACTCTACAGTCCAACTGTGTAAGAGTCAATGGCTGTCATTTTTACTCACATGTAACGAAAGTCCCAAAGCAAATGATACAGACCCTGATCTGTTAATGCATAATGGGCCAGCAGAACAGGTCTATGTTGTTTGATTTACTGGTAGTTCCTAAGAAACTGCATGGACCCAGATCTAAAAGCACATTATTATGTGGTTTATAATGGAAGCAATTCAGAATTTAGGTCCACCTTTATTGCTATGGAAGCCTCCAAGTCATGTGACAAAAATGAAACTTGATTTTTCATTTCACTTCCTTAACACTCCTTAAACTCCTCAAAGCTAATCTTTACAATAAATTCAAGAAATGGAAGCAGGTATCAAATTTCAAACTAAGCTTCTATGTGCAGACTGTGATCAAAACACATTTCATTAGAACATGTGAAAATTTACACATTTCTAGGAAGCCCTAAACAGATAATTTGGGGCAAACAAACACAACAAATTTTTGATGGAACATGCAGTACAAAGCAAGTCCCAGCCATCAGTTGTTAACAGATGCAATGGAGAAAAAAATGAAAAAAACCGTTTCCAGGAAATCTATATGTGCAAACTGGAATGTCAGCAATGTCATAAACTTATCCATGGTACGGTTGTCAAACTGAAATAAAATTGAGCAAAACACATAATACTCCAAGTGAAAGAAGACACTGAGAGTTCTGCATGAATAAGACTTCATGCTGGAGAATATAAATCCAGGCATGATGTCTCACATAGATTTAACCACGATCCTTGAAGCATTTTTTGTCTGCATTACCAAAAAAACACTGCATAAAAAAATACAATTTATCCTGACAAAAAAATAAAGTCAAAGAAGAAAAAAAGCCACAAAAGAGAATACTGTCAGAATGTCATCATATAATGGATTATTCATTGCTGTCACAAACATACAGGATTATATTGTCCAAGCAAACTCAATACCACAAACTACCATCCAACGTTAAAGTTTTCCGAATTCATTGTTATCTTCACTCTTGTGTAACAAAAGTACCATGAAGAGCAACTGATATTACATGCAGAAACCCGTTGTCTTTCTTCAGCCAGTGACCTTGGACATTAACTCTTTCCACACCAAAAATCAATAGGCTTCTACCTTATTCCATGTGCAAGCTATCTAAAGTTTAATCCAGGTTTGTGATGTAGAATTAAAGTCACTGTGTGTGTGTGTGTGTGTTTGGGCTTTTAGCTTTGAAAAAAAATTCAGTCATATCACTTTGATGTCTGCAGTGCAGCAGTTTATATTGATATCTACCACTGGGGCATTATGCTACAGATGTGTAGCATCATGACCGACCCAACCACATTATCCTGACACCAGGCCAACCAGTCCTAACATGAACCTCCTAATGCTTAGTGCCAAGCAAGGCAGCTGCCAGTACCAGTTTTATAAGTCTTTGGTGTGACTCAGCAGGGGTCAGAACCTGCGACCTCCCGCATCTGAGATGGACACTCTAACCACTAGGCAACCAGTGCGGTCTAAAGTCACTCTGTAGAAATCATTTCAAGTGACCTTGACCTTTGAACCAAAATATCAATTGACAAAAAGGACAGCTTGCACATGGGGTAAGGAAAAAGTACACTGTACATGGTGGAGAACTTGAGTTATTGTGCAAAAACAAAATATGGAAGTGACAAATGTATACCATGATTTGTTCTGCCTAATATTGCAGATATTTGGGGAACTGACAGATGGATATCATAACTGAATATGCTCTGCCTTGTGACAGATATATAGGGAACTGACAGATATAACAGAATTTGTTCTGCCTTATCGCAGATATATAGGGATCTGACAGATGGATATCATAACAGAATATGCTCTGCCTTATGACTTATATGTAAAAGAGTATCATACACAGCAAATTATACACCTGGCCCATGTTTAATCAAAGTCATATGGACAGCATTCTCTTTTGCATACCAGGGCCCAGCAACATGGAATGAATTGCCCACTGAACTCAGACACAAAGTCACAGTGATCACATTCAAGAGGGCTCTCAAAACTCACTTATTTCGACTGCAAGAACAAACTTAAAGACCTAATAATGTTTCCTACCTTAAATATTCTCAGCATGTTTTTTTAATGTTTTCTAATTTCATGGTGTTTGTTTTTGTAATCATATCATTATGTTTTTTATCTTATAGGTGTTGTCTAATGTTGTAAAGCGCTTAGAGCTTCTAAAGATTAGGCGCTATACAAAGTCCTCATTATTATTTAATAGTCCTCGATGTAGATGACTGAAATGTTTTGTGCATAACCGCTTTTCCTTCTTCTTTCAGTAACAGTAACTATGACATTTGACCTCTGATCCCAAAATCAACAGGCTTTTTCCTAGGCCCTAGCATAAGCTATACACAAAGTCTGGTCCAGGTTTGCATTTGTAGAACTAATGTTATTGTGTGGGAACATATTTCCTCTTTCAGATACAACGACCATGACCTTTTGACCGGGAAATCAATAGGCTTATTCCTTATCCCTCAAAATTCATAGCCTTTTTTCTTACCCCAAGTGCAAGTAGTTCAAAAAGTCTGATAACTGTACATGGTGGAGAACTCAAGTCTAGCTCCATTATGTTTGCCTGGGTCATCTTGCCTACTCAGGCTATCACTGATGGAACGATTGGGCTTGGGGGAAAAGAATAAGTGATATAAAAACAAGGTGTCTGAAATTTTGACGCACCAGATAGCTCTGTGAGCATTTACTAAGGTACTTAATGAAAACAAAGGAAGACAAAAGTAAAATCAATTTCTTATTTTTGACTGTATCCGCATTATGACAGCATAATTCAATGATGTCAACACTTGTTCAAGGAACTGAATCAACATGTATCCACTTGATGTAAACACTCCGCAAGGGGGCACAATTGTTACTGCTTTTTTCCCCATACTGATATCAGCAAGTTTTCTATGCAAATACAGTAAGAGTGGCCTGAGAATACAATGCTGTTTACAGTTAGGTGTAAATTATACTAAAATAAATATGGTATATTATCTACACACTTACATTAGTCAGTAAAAATGGAAACAAAACAACAAAGACCAGGATCTCCAGTTACATAATTCAACAGCAGATTAGGGTCTATTTTGTTCGTTCTACTGATTACTCCTAACAAACTGCAAAGACCCAGATCTGCCAGTGCATTATGCAACAGCAGATCCAGGTCAGAAGTTTGCAATTGGACTTCATATGGTATATAATAAGGTATTGCATGAAAGTAACTGTCAGATAATTATGTACAGGGGTAGTCCCAGAACAGATCACATCAACTGCCACCCTAGTCCGATAAATCAACCCCATGAGTCTGTGTTGATACTGATGGACGATGTTGTGGGTATCAAGTAACCTGTTCAATAAAATGTGCAATTTTGCTGCATGCAAATCATTCCGTAACAAACCTGCATACACTTTAGACACATACTGGAAATTGGTAACAGCCATATCAAGCGCAAAATTCAAAATGGCCACAGGATAGTTGGTTGTGCTATTCCAGGTGGATTTACAAGTCACCAAACTTATGATTTGCTCAGGAAATATAATCTACATGTCATCAAAAGAACCCTTCAGCCAAAGTTAGCTGCACAGACACAAGAAATACAGAAAAGTATATAACATGTACACTGATGTGTGCAGACATATTTGGATGCAGATAATTGAAGCTTTTAATAAATAGGTTATATCAGCCGCTCATCCGAAAATCAATATTATCATGGGTTATTGGCGCCTCTCCCCCCCGCCCAATATTTTCAACTCAAATTTGATACCCCATTTAACTTGGCACCCTATGCAACCACCAAATTTGCCTACATGGATGGGTTGTCCCTGATTATGTAAGTATACAGTAGTGTTTTATGGCACCTCAGCACAATACTGGCGGTATGGTAAACTTTGAAAAATATACAAGTCAGATACCTAACAAAAGTGCCTCTAACTTACTGACCTGCTGATACCCACTGTAATACTATGGCAGACCTTTGCCATATCTGGATATAGGTAGCAACAAACAATATACATCAAACATATCTGCACAGGTCCCTCTTTCTATCATTAACCCTTTACCTCACAGAGCATAGTTACAAAGTGCAGCGCGCTATAAATAGAACACCTATTACCTATCGAGCCCATACGCATAGGCCTGCCTGTGAACTGTTAAGCAATGTAGTGTATGTTACGTTTAACAGCAATTTTAACCATTTTACATTTTTGGTACACATCTATTATATGTGGAAAAATTTAAGAACAAAGTTTGATTGTTATAGCTGTGTAATTATTTTTCACGGTAGAATTTTTTTGTGCTTTAAAATCTTGAGAGAACTTGTTCACCGTCATGCCAGTGAGGCCGTGTGACTAACCAAGGTTGCCATTTCTCATACTCGAAATTTACATGTTTTTCGTCTGCGTCTACATCACTAAATCATCTGAATTTGATAATTTATAAAAACTAATTGCTGCCTACATCGATATCAGAGCCTTTACCTAAGTTATTGAATCTTTCATAGTTGTGATTCTAATCGTGAAACTTCGTAAGTACTGAATGAAATCCATGACCACCATTTTGGACAGTGGAGATTACGACCCAGTTACTTTAAATAGCAGATATCTACCAGTGCATAAACAACGACCACGTGATCTGATGTAATTGTCATTTACAGAAATGAATGTAGTATCTAAAGGGGGGGGGGTCCCCAAAGGTGGCGCTATGAAAACCAGCTCAAATGGCTGATGTTTGCAGCAGGTGTCAAAAGGTACTTCCATGCGAATGGAGTAGAGGTGTCAAAAGACGCTTGCACGAGGTAAAGGGTTAAAACATACTGCAAATCAAACATGTGGAACCAAATTAGGATGAGTCTGACCTCAAATTATGATTTTTTGTATGTGACCACTTCTACCGACTGACCTTTTACAGTCATTTGAATCAATTATACGAGATTTACTTTATTTCCATCAACATATTTATCTTTCCAATCTTTGAATATAAGACTGAATTTTTAAATGCACTAAGTACGTAAGGATCTTGAGTAATCATGACTGACATGCACTAAGCAGGTAAGGATCTTGAGTGAACATGACTGACATGCATTAAGCAGGTAAGGGTCTTGAGTGAACATGATTGACATGCACTAAGCAGGTAAGGGTCTTGAGTGAACATGACTGACATGCACTAAGCAGGTAAGGGTCTTGAGTGAACACGACTGACATGCACTAAGCAGGTAAGGGTCTTGAGTGAACATGACTGACATGCACTAAGCAGGTAAGGGTCTTGAGTGAACATGACTGACATGCACTAAGCAGGTAAGGGTCTTGAGTGAACACGACTGACATGCACTAAGCAGGTAAGGGTCTTGAGTGAACATGACTGACATGCACTAAGCAGGTAAGGGTCTTGAGTGAACATGACTGACAATGTTAACAACACTAGTTAGCCTTAGAGCATACATTAAATGAATTGGAAAAAGAACAAATGCAAGAACATCAATCCTGTGGATCGTCAGTTGGCAAATGTATTATCTGCCACTGGCATAGACTGCTTCCAACCGTAAATAAACTCCCATTGCAAATGTTTTTGGTTCCACAAGGAGATTTTGCCTGGGTGATTGGAAAATAGGGCCCTAGTCCAACATTTTGGCAAAAATATGATCCATAACGAGCAAAATTTCATGACTTACTTCCACTGAAATTGTAAACTCTGCTTTATTTTAAATTATCTTACATTGGGATTGCATTTTTTTTCTGCACCAGAAAACCCCCAAACAAATCCCTGCTATATAATCAAATTTTCATGAGTCCATTAAACAAATGCACAAAAAATGTACAGGCTCAGATCTGATGTAACCACTGCAGTCTCTCAACATCTCACCCCTTCATCAACTTCCACCAGCTCATTCTTTAAATTTCAAGAGGACTTGGCTTCCAGGAATATAATCAAAATCTGTTACACAAAGACATCACTCTATATCTCCTTATCACCTGAAACAGCTACTTTTCACCATGATAACAAGCAAGGTCCAACTGCAAGCAGAATCCAAATGCATGCATCTAGAGCCATACATGTTTTGCAAAAATTAACTTTTCCACACAAACAGTAGCAGTCAGTAATACAGCACAACAAATTTCAAATGAATGCTGATCAATTTAATTATGTGCTAGTGATGACCCACTTTTTAATTAAATCCGGACAGTTTGAATATGTATATAGTTTAAAATATTTAGTTTAGACCACATCGAATCTTGATAATTTTGTCTAATTTTCATTAGCATTTGACAATGTATGTGGAAATCCAGTTTATTTTGTTAGCTAATGACACAACAGAAATAAAATGTGGCTTTTTAAAGGCAGGGTCATCGTATGTACTATGCTAACTACCAGTGCTGCAATTTTTATCAGACAATTCAGGGCACATTATGACAACTAGATTGGTCTCATGCATTTCGGACAAGTTTCTGATATTTCTCTCTTTTATTTCCCGTACATTCCGTCGTTTCTTTTTTTTTTTTCATCGTTTCTTTTCTACCAACATAGCTCAAACATAACACAATCATCAAACGGGACTGAAAGTACTGAAAATTCGAATTCGAGACCTTTAAATTTAATACACCAATCTACGCGATACGACAATTAACTTACAAAAGTTTTAATATTAAATGCTAGGGTGGGGGTGGGCGTAGTCAATATTGATATCTACGGACATGGTCACATCCATTTCCACTACTGCCTACCTAAGGCACGCTTTTTTCTATACAAACCTCTCAAAGCTGTTACAATAAAAATGCAGATCTAATCTTTATTAACAGCAGCTAGAACTCAGATCTAGTCATTAAAATGCAACGAGGATGACGCCAAACAAATTAACACTTTCCCTCCACAGTTGTCGACGATAGTCGACATGTTGGGTTGGGTAATCGAACACTTGGCTTTGTCGTCATACGTAACCATAACCTCAAACAAATGTAAAATTACAAACAGATTACATATGTAGTAGGAAATTATATTAAATTTCAACCAATCCTGCAAAAACGAAACCGTATTTCTAAATACAGATCTGGCTTGTTGTACCTGGTATATTAAGAAAGGCGACATTCCACACTCGCCTTCACGCATAAAGTTGAGATCAGCATCAAAATTGGGATACCGTAACGATTTCTGCTGACGCTTTGTTAAATTTTCCACAAGTACATAAAAATGTAGATTGAAAATAATAAATAAATAGTTCAGCTACAGATCTGTACCTGCAATATTACTCATTCATTCAGGTTTCGTTGTAAATCTGAGCCGTATGTCTGAAAATTCCAGTTGTAGCTGTTGTAGAATGTGAACACTGGCCGACTAAACTACGGAGAAAGTTCGGGGCCGCATTGCACACAATGCGCTACGATAAACCAAATACGCGATGCTTTTATCTCACCCTGACTCCATTCAAAACAAATATTTGCAGAGTAATAGATAGATGGTTGCCTATAAATGATGGATCGTAATCATTTATGCAAAAATAAAGCGATTAAAACTATATATTTTATACAATTTACCGATGACCCACCTAATTTCCGCAGCCAGTTCAGAAATACACCAGAATCTATAAATGGTGAATGAGCATTCGCGCAGACGTAAGAAGTCTGCTCTCATTGGAACACTTTTTGGCACGTGACTCTGCTGCGCTACGATTGGTTGGAGCATTTTCACTGCAACCAATTAGTGTGTAAGTCTTTCTCACCAAATTAACTAGTAACAATTCTCCCAACATAAACTCAAAATTCATGTATAATTTAGTAAGATAAAGGCAATTTTTAAAATGCAACATAAACATGAATAACTCACTCAACTTTGTGCCAAGGTTTACTTCAATTGCAAATGTAGCTGTGGAGAAAAAAATGTCAAATCAAGTGATTGAAAATGTTTTCTTCTCGTACCTGACATGCGCAAGAAACGAGGTGTCTCTTTAAGTTAACCAATCACACTATAACATTTGCGTGACGTCAGGTACAGTTTCCTGATATGGAAATCAGAGCAGACAGTTATTCGGCAGTTACCATGCAAATAATCGATATGTTTTATATATGCGCATCTCCGGGCCTTACGTTTCTTCGTGACATCTAGGTCACTAGCTGAAAGCGTAGTATACTAGTATCAGCTGGGTTCGCGCGAGCAATTATGGAACATTTTGCGAGGTGGTCGATATTTTCATATCGCCTTTGTGTAAACAAAGCATAATTAGGGCGCAAGCATGGAACAGAAGAGACTTGAAATAATGCAGAAATAAATGCATTTGCAGTATTTAAACTTGACGAAACAGATGGTTGAATGTCTGTTAGACGTGACAAATAATTTTGCAAAATGCAGTCTACTTTCTATAAGAGCTTTTGTATAAAACACCAAAAATTTAGTAGAATCCTTTAGCGAAAGGGGGTGGGGTGCGGGAAGCAGAATAAACTAATAAATGGGAAAGTAACGATTACAAAATGATTGCTTCGATATTTGCCCACAGCGAGTAATGGCAGCTACCATGTGCACGCATAAATGGACTGACTAGAGACACAAGGAATATACACGTTCGACAATCTATGGACTTTCGAGTCGCATGCTTCGACCTGAGACTGATATGTTATTATACGCTGTCCCTGCCTCGAATGTAGTGCAGGTACATGGAATAAGTGTGGGGAATATCTGTAATAGTATGCACTGCCTATCTTATAAAGTCATTTAATTTCGCACGTCTATTTTGTTCTGGACCTAGTTTTCAACACCCCCACCCACTTAAAATAAATCTTTGTGTTCCCTGTTATCCAGGTACACGTGGCCTACACGTGGCTAACTTATCAAGAACTGCGATTCAGGGCATAAATCAACATTATTTGACTTATGTCTTTCGACTTTTAAAACAAAAAAAAGCAAATAAAAACACCACCAACATCACCCAAAAAGTCCCATAAAAACAAACATAAAAAAAGTGTTTTTCATCTACAAAAAAAGACAGTATATAGTGTACCCTCCACTCCCCGCCCGAACAATTTTTAAATTTAAAAATGTGCATGGCACGTGAAAAGTAGTACTTTTAGAACAGTATCAACTGTTGCTGAATCTGTTTTCACCACCACAAATGTTGCTGTTCGTACAACCTGTCTCGATTTTAGTCCGTATTTTTTTAAAAGACATAGCTGTCTTGCTTTACAAGGAAGCCGAAGTAGATCGAGCACGTTAAAGGCTGCGCATATGTATATCTTATTTCCGAGTTTAAGTTCATGATGTATGCGTGCAAACCATACGGAAGTTCTGCGAACTATTAAATCTATTAGATCATGCGTACAAAAAAGCAGTCCGATTCATCTCAAATGATTGTCTGCAGTATTATGCCCTAACAAAGAGAACGGGCGCTGTAACACAGCCTAATTTCACACTGAGCTGATTTCTAAAGTGGTATAAACAACAACAACATAAGCAACTGAGATATCTCAATTCACACGCAAGTTTCGTATCAAGGTGTTAGGTATATGCATTTTCGAAGGATTGCTGTAATTGTTAAAATAAACATGCATAAAGGGTTTTAGTTTGCTGCTGTCTAGGAAGGACTCCGAACAGTAACGCAAACTCTCTCTCTCTCTCTCTCTTTTCTAGTACTTTAAACAGATTTTAAAAAAGACAACGATAACGCAAATCAGTCTGGCTGTACTTTCATGATAATAATTCAGCATATCTTTTTAAAATACATTTTAGTGATTAATCCATGCCACTATGGATAAGACACGAAAATACAAAATACTGTATTCGAAATTCGGTTTAAAAATGACATGCATAGGTTTGCTTTGAAATGACTCACAAACTTTAATCTGCGAAAGTATCCAAAGTATTGAGTACCAATAATAATATTTATAAAATCCAGAGGAAAAAAAGAAAGGATAACAAATTAAGAAAAGAAAATTACTCTGACCAAAACGTGGTAATGTCTCATCCATAACGAAACAAAAAGATCATGTTCGCCCGCAGGATTTTTTGCGCGGGGGGGGGGGGGGGGGGGGGGGCGCACAATCAATCACGGCCGGCCCGGGACCGTAGTATTAGTATAGTAAGCAGTCTGAAGTCTGAAACTAAAGCTAATATTTACTAAAGGTTTTGAACAGATTCTTGTGACATATTTTCAGCTTTATTGGCATGATTAAACTTATTATATAAAATAAACAACACCAACACGTAGAATGTGTGACCGGTTTCGCTTTATTCCTTCAGCAGACTGAATTCAAACTGAATTCAATATCATTGGTTACGTCATTAAATATGTTGTTTCTAAGTTATCAATGAAATAAACAATATGACATAAACAAGATGACGTCATAGCTTACATTTTTAACCTAATTGTCTTATTCTTTAACGAATAATTGTCATGGAGATATGGATATACAGCACAGATTAATGATATTTTAATACATAATAATACATAAAACTGGATCTTAAAGATACATATATCCATATTGATAACTATGACTAAAATTTATGAATAGATAGAGATAAACAGTTTTATTAATATTTTCATTATGTATAATGCACATTTAAAACAGATATAAAAGGAAAAAAATATGAAAATTTAAAAACAAATTAAGAAAAATAATAATATACTATATATTGATATATTATAGACGAATGTTCAATATTTGATCAGAACTAAATTTATATAATAAAAAATATGGTGGGCATAATACTTATTAATCAATTATTTTATAAATAATTAATCATAATATATTGAGAATATACCGTATTAAGACGGTGAATCCAATAGGTTTCCTTTAGCAGACGTTCCGTCTCAGAATCAGCTATAACAATAGGCTGAAAGGAGAAATCTTGCAAAGTATGGGAACTCTTGTTAAAATGTGCAGCAACATGCGATGAAAGTGATTGATCGATATAATTTGTCATGTCTGATCTGTGTTGGTTCATACGTTTAGATATTTGTTGACTGGTTCGTCCAGTATATTGGATGCCACATTTTGCGCATGTGATCAAATATTTTTTAAAAAAATTGATGTTGCATAATTAGTGTCACAACGCATAATAAAAGTTTATTTCGTATTTTGTCACCTTTGCGCAGGCTAGTTCCTAAGCCGTGTATAAACTAAGGCATTATTATTGCAAGCCGTTTTTGATGTCTGAACATGCCGCAGGCTAGAGTTAATCTCTTACGTAAGGTTACCGTGACTGGAGAGACGACCCGGCATCTTGAATCGACATAGGCGTTAGATCGAGCGACTTCCCACCCATGTGTTACAAAGATCAGAGGAACCCGCGAGGAACCGGGGCGTGTTCTCAATCCGTCCCCACGTGGACAGACAGCTAGAAGGACATTGTCCGCTAAGTTTGATTGGATCGAATCAAAGCGACATCCATTCGGAATGGAGACGGAGGGTGTGATAACAATTTCGATCCGAATTATAGCTTCTAACTAGTAAGCAAAAATTAATTTCTCCTGGGAAGATTGCTGAGCAAATAGGATTGCCCCCGAGAAAGCCACTCGTAATTTGGCGGGAAAACATAGGAGATTCTAAAGAAAGACAAAGTTACGTAAAGGAAACTTTTTGGGGGACAGAATGTCCGGTTCAGTGAGTCCCGAGTCTCTAAGAGGGGAGACTGAAGTAAGACTAGCAGAGCAGTCGGTTTCGACAAGTCTAGTCGGGATAGAGTCAAGGAGGAGGAGGAGGAAAAGGAGTCGAGGAGGAGAAAACGGAAATGGGGGAGAAGTACAGAGAAGTCGAGAAGGAGAAGGAATTTTGAGACATTCGGGAGGAAGAGAAGGAATTGGAGGAATAGGAGAGAAGAATACACAGATGAGTAGATAGAAGGACAGGTGGAACGCTATCTCGCACTCCAAATCAAATGATGCAATAGGCTATCACAGAGTAGAGCGGAAGGGAGTATATATGATTGAAATGATACTGGCGTTTAAAGTACTTCAGTATAGCTAACTATTGAACAATTGCCTTTACTCATTTGCTCAAATATCATTGGAAAGTTATGATTAAAAATATTGCATTGGGCTCGCATTTCCACTGCAAACTGCATAAACTAAGACCTCCATTGGCATTATATGCATAGAAAGATCTGGGTCTATGCAGTTTGTTAGGAGTAATCAGAAGAACAAATAAAACAGACCCTGATCTGCCTACGCATGATGCAGTTGGAATCGTCTAATAAGCGAATACAGGCGTTACATTTTTATGCCGTTTAGAATACGATAAATTAATTGTCTGCAGATGTGTATTTTAAACGAAGAATTTATAAAGAAAATGTTCATTGCAATAATTGAAGTATTTAGTATTTTCAAACCTATGCCGCAGAGATTATGAATTATTTACTCCTTGAAAACTTCAGCTGGATTAATAGGTATACAAATATTCGTGAACATTCAGAATATTAACATGTACTTCCTTCATATTTATTTTAAATATCTTACCTTTATACTGTCTATTCCAAGTTACACTATGACGGGTTGTATCAAAATTGAATTCAATACATATTTTAATATACATGCACATTAAACCCAGTTGTCATTTTAGTTAAACAATGTACAACTCTCTACGGTTACGTCACCGTGCACGCAGAAAGATGTAACTATTTCTCCATGTTAGTTATAGATTTGAGTGTTTCTGTCGCCTATCAGATAATATATTACCCGACAATTTGTTTTGGAGATGGGCTTTAAGCCAGAAAAGCAAAACAAAATCCCACGAGTGCTCAAGAGTTATTTAGGGGAAGCAACTAAATTTATAACATATTGGAGTTTATATAAGCACATAGAGGTTAAAAGCCCTTGAATACAGTCGCGAGAATTTTTGTTAGCTAACTGTGTGATGCAGTTTCATGGCAAAATTTGTGGAAAGTTTCCCGCATATTCTAAGCTACGCTGGTTGCAAGTTAAAATACTGAGATAAATTACAACTTAAAGCTGAACAAATAAGAACAAGCAAAAAGCAGAACATGGGATAAAAATAGAATTAATTCCACTGTCAATTAAGGTATGCGTGTGTCACATGGCAATCATGTGACACGTTGCTAGGAACAGCAATGGATGGTACGTCATTTTACCGGAAGCAACAGTGATTTTACTCGCCGTGTGAGATTGCAACAACTTTAACTTTGTTTACAAGCTGACATTTCAAGTGTTATAAACACCCTCAAGATGAGCTATATAAGCGAGCCCGCTTTCCGAGCTATGGTGCGGGCCAGTGGCTTGGGCGAGGTTTGGACACACGCGAAAGACGACGAGAAATTCAAGCAGTTTGGGTGGAGGTGTACCAACAGTGAGAACTTGTACAGTCGGCCTTCACTGATTGGAAACTGGAACGAGGAGAGCTTTGATATAAGTCGTATAAGACAAGCTAAACCCATTCCATCACAGGTATTTTCGTCTGTCTGTCTCTTTCTTTTAGCAATAATCAATGTGTTTAAAAATGATTGTTAATGATTCATTAAAATAGACTAGATGCACTCGTTCTCTCAATAAACGTCAGAATGTGAGGATGCGTGTGCCCAGCTAACATTAACAAAGTGAGAATAATAGTACATAAACCAAAGTTCTTGCATCCAGACTACTTTGTCAACGACTTTTTCTACAACAAGAACAACTAGTACTGCTGCTGCTTTCGCCGCCACCAATATCACCACCACTATTACTAACCGCCATTAATACCACTGACAACAATGAAAACACGCACATAACTTGTTACTCGTGAATCACCGGTTTATTTATGGGTATCTATTTTGTCGTGACTCAGATGATGTTCTTGTTTTGGGATTGACGCCATTTCTTGGAGAAAGATAGGCTATACATGGCGGCCAGTATATTTGGTGGAGGAAGAACCCAGGTAAACCCCGGAAAGAACAACCGACCGAAGGGAAACTACTGGCAGCTTTCTCACATTAGCCTAGTCCAAGACTCATACTCACGCGCAAGTCTCATCTGGTACGTGAAGACATTTTATTTTTCATCTGATGTCCACATAAACTTTGTGAAAATTGTATACCCTTTCTACTGCTCCGGTGGCCTATTTGATTAGGTCGTCTGCCTCGGATGTGGGAGGTCGCGGGTTCAACCCCCGATCGAGCCACACCAAAGACTTATACTGTCAGCAGCCTCGCTTGGCGCTCATTATTAAGAGGTTAGTGTTAGGACTGGTCAGCTAGGTGTCAGGATAATATGACTGGATTGGACATTATGCCACATGTCTGCGGCATGATGCCCTGGTGCTAGACATCACTATAAACTGCCACATTGCAAACATCGTAGCGATATGAACACGCACGCACGCGCGTACACATACACAACACACTTTCTCCACCGAACTCGACAAATTGAATACATTTTTTTCTTTCTTTTGTATCTGCAGACATTGGGACGTTCTGTTCAACGATGGAATCCCAGTCGAAGTGCGTAACCATATTCGAGCATGCCAATGCATTTAACAAACGCCTGTTATCAGACAGCTATTCTTATGTGGATTATATACACGACAACGACGACGATGATAATGATGATACCACTAAAACTGTTTCTTCTACTACTACTACTACTACTACTATTACTACTACTACTACTACTACTACTAATAATAATAATAATAATAAGATTCCATCTGATTGTAAGTCAGATATGTACAACTAAATTAATTGCTTGTTATTCCTTATTTCAGTACAATCATTACTTTGAGACCACCTATGATACAGATTATAATAAGAATCCCTACGAGGTTCCCAAAGAATTGAAGCATCTGAAAGGTATGTTAAAGAGTGTATTAGTTACCGTGAAATCTATGCATTAAGGGTACGTTCAATATTTACTTATGGAAGGAACGATACAATTGACAAAATATTGCATAGAAATAATTTTACTCCTTCCACAATAACTAACACAGCATATCATACCAAATCACACAAAACATGGTATCCTACCATCGATTTTAATATCTTCATCACTTTCCAATACGACTCAAATAACTTTTTATTTTCTTTAATGCGACGGGAAAATACAACGATGTTTCGAATGATTCTGTCATGAAACGTATGAATATATACAACCTTTAGTTTCTTTAATGCGACGGGAAAATCCAACGATGTTTCGAATGATTCTGTCATGAAACGTATGAATATATACAACCTTTATTTTCTTTAATGCGACGGGAAAATCCAACGATGTTTCGAATGATTCTGTCATGAAACGTATGAATATATACAACCTTTAGTTTCTTTAATGCGACGGGAAAATCCAACGATGTTTCGAATGATTCTGTCATGAAACGTATGAATATATACAACCTTTAGTTTCTTTAATGCGACGGGAAAATCCAACGATGTTTCGAATGATTCTGTCATGAAACTTATGAATACATACAACCTTTAGTTTCTTTAATGCGACGGGAAAATCCAACGATGTTTCGAATGATTCTGTCATGAAACGTATGAATATATACAACCTTTAGTTTCTTTAATGCGACGGGAAAATCCAACGATGTTTCGAATGATTCTGTCATGAAACGTATGAATATATACAACCTTTAGTTTCTTTAATGCGACGGGAAAATCCAACGATGTTTCGAATGATTCTGTCTTGAAACGTATGAATATATACAACCTTTAGTTTCTTTAATGCGACGGGAAAATCCAACGATGTTTCGAATGATTCTGTCAAGAAACGTATGAATATATACAACCTTTAGTTTCTTTAATGCGACGGGAAAATCCAACGATGTTTCGAATGATTCTGTCATGAAACGTATGAATATATACAACCTTTAGTTTCTTTAATGCGACGGGAAAATCCAACGATGTTTCGAATGATTCTGTCATGAAACGTATGAATATATACAACCTTTAGTTTTTTTAATGCGACGGGAAAATCCAACGATGTTTCGAATGATTCTGTCATGAAACGTATGAATATATACAACCTTTATTTTCTTTAATGCAAAAATGATATCATAACGTATTTTGAAAGCGCAAAAAGTCTACAGTAAATAACACCATTTAACCCTCCCTGGTAAACGATGATTATTCCATAAACAAGAAACCTTGCTATGCCCTGGTTTATGAGATATCTGAAATTTTCTCCCAAAAGTTTTAGACTTTGTAATATCTTTTTGCCCAGAACTCCTAATTTTCACAATCGGGTCAATAATTTTATATCTTGTACTCACAGCTGTATTTTGTAATGTGTCCTTTGACTTCATTTTTGGAAAATGTAGAAAAACAGTGTTTAGCGGTAAAATGTGTACTGCGCATTAACTGTTAACGATGAATGAGCTTAAATTCTGATGAAATGATTTTTCATCCATGTGTAATTTCATAATTCTACCTGTTCGTCTGTCTCTGCCTGCCTGACTCTGTCTGCATCTCATTAAAGTGCTGTGTGGGTGGGTGAGGTGGGGGTAATATAAACGTTGTGTCCATCAGGCCACAAGTTCATAATTTAAAACAAAAATTAAAATATAAAACGTGGGGCAGCCGCTAGTCACCATAATTGCATTGGTCCAGTCACATTTGATACAGATCCAAGAATGAGGTAATTTAATATAACATTAAAACTCAAAAGTGTTTGATACAAGGCAATTCATGTGACAAAAACTGACGGTTTCTAACTTTAATCAGGACTGAAATATTAAATAAATCAGAATTAGCATTAAAGAGTGTGTGTGTGTGTGTGTGTGTTATATTATGTCGGCATTTCACAGTTTGTGAAGATTAGAGACAGTTTTGAATTGTGAGATCCACATTTATTCCATTCATCTATTAATAATTATAGTGACATCAAGATCAAAATATTCAGTGTCGTTGTGAAAGAGAACAGTTATATTCATATTCAGAAGCGGATTTAGACATAGCTAGGCCCTAAGCTATGGGAAGCTGTAGAGGCCCTATTTGGTATAAAATAAATTTGAGAGACCCTTTCAGACTGTTAATTCAGACTGTGAGGTCCTACGATGTAGCTCATTTAGCTTATGCCTAAATCCGACACTGGTTAAATTTTAAAAATGCCATCTGGACTAGAAATGATAGATAACAACTGTAATTACGTGGACGAGTAGAAACAAAGTGGACGTTTGATCATCAAGTATTTAATATTTTTTTAGGACAATACGTAGGAAATACACTTGTTACTGGCTACATACATTTTTGGCATGGTTGAAAATTATGACACGTAAATGATTTACATAAGTTGTGATGAGTGACGGTGTGTCATTAGAGCTGAACTATTATAATCACAGTTTTCCTTGGACTGTCTTTTCTGAGACGGCTTGTGCGGTCTGTAAGTCTTTTGATATGTATTTATCCTAGTATAAGGCGCACCCAGTTGCGAATAGTATAGTAATGTGCCGGCACATCAGGGTCTAAGCTATGTGCTCTTCATGTCCCCCGCCCCCACCGAACCCAAATGAAAGCTGCGCAAACCCAAATCTGCCATTGTGTCTAGGTCTCAGCTGAGTAGTTGGCGTGCCGAACTTGCCCAGAGAAAGGTGCTTGTTTCCGAACTCTGCCATCGGACCAGCCCATGACGACTGCCTTGGTGCATCCCTGGGCAAGGCACCTTGATCTATATGCCCTAGTATGAGAAAACCACCCTATGTAGATATTCTGCAAAACAACACTCAACAAAAGCAGTAAGTCTTGTTCATCTTGGTGTTCACTTTGACAGAAATTTGACTCATAAGTAGGCCTAAGTGCATATTTGACTAGCACAAACCTTAAAACTAAACGCTAATTTTCAGACTGTTTCTTAAATTAACCCATGATCACCGCTGGGGGGGGGGGGGGAATCATTCTTGGTATCTTCTTTGGTGACGACAGTTTTTCTTTTCGTTGTCACCGTCGTGCCAGGATAATTATCATCGTTTTCATTGTTGTTTTTATTATTATCATTATTATTATTATTTCAGAGCGTCATCCTCATTCGTTTCCGGGCCATCAGCCGGAAATCGACTCTGCCAAAGTGAAATCTATTTGCAATAGCTGGGAAACTACGACACGATTTGGTTATGTAGATCCAAAAGTTAGGTTGCGTCCTCTATCATCGAATCAGGAGTCACCAGATAAGGAGTAACCTAAGGAATGTTCACCGGACGAGAATGAAATGTGTACACAAAGGGCCGCTGATTAACATCACATTAAGTCACACGTATTCTTTCATTTTGGTAATGAATGCGAACGTAACAAACAATAATTCAACAAACTATGCTATATATTGCAAAGTTGTATTTTTCAGTAAAGACAGAAGTACAGCTAGGATAATTGTCAGATATATAACTTTAATGAAATCATGGTGAAAACCGTTCTTGAAAACAAAGTTTCTGTTTATATATATATATATATATATATATATATATATATATATATATATATATATATATATATATATATATATTCGAAAGGTATTTGAACTGATGAATGGTGTGTATGAAATGAATACATGTTTCAGGCTTTATTTTGTCGGAATTAATTTTTAATTTAATAATCATGCAGTTTTTGAAAAGATTGTTGTTTTTTTTTACGTCTTTGGGTCCAAGAGATAAATGATGGTGGAAATCAAAGAAATTATTATACTGGAATCGCAAAGGCAGTTAGTAGGACATCACTTTAATGCCCTGTTAATTGGTCTCAGTAATTAACAGTAATAAGAATGGATTGAAAAGTATCAAGCAAACAGAAACAAGACAAATACCATGCATATAAAGCTGTTTTGGTTCTTATAATCACTAAAGAAAATAACATTACTGTGGTAGTGTTAGTTTTCTGACTCAGTCGTTCAAGTGTTAATTGGCAGAATGTAAAAATGAATAGGTTAAAATGTTAATTAGTATGGTCCAGGAAAACCAGTTTTAACAACATGCGCGCTTTTTATTTTGTCGTTATATTTCATCCTATCAAATTTGTAGTCTTTCGCATATCGGGACCACTTGTGTTTACATGTTACATTTCTTGTTAAATTTAAATTTAAATTTTAATTTGGGGGCTGGTCGATACAGAGGATGGAGAGAGTTTGATACTTCTGAAACATGTCAGTATTACATGATTTTTATTCTTACTGCTGAGGTTACTATAAAGCAGGGATCTCAAACACGCGGCCTGCAGGCCGCATGCGGCCCTCTAAGCAGTATCCTGTGGACCGCATAATGATTGGCGCCACAAGGTGTCATGAGCGATAACGCACGTGATGCGGCCCTTGGGCAATCGAAAATGCCCTCATGCGGCCCTCATGGTGGTTTGAGCTTGAGACCCTTGCTTTAAAGTGTATTCGGTATTTTCAACAGTATTCTTAACTATATGTATTTTCCTACTAGTATGGCTATTCATTTTTTCTTTCTTTGCTCACTGTGATCACTATACTTTTGTTGTTCTCTCCAGCACCACTATGCTCAGTAAACATAATCTTTGCGATCTGTATTTGTTTTAATGCCTTTTGTAAGCTAAACAATTAACACTAAGTGTCTACAAGAGAATGGACGGTACTTCGTCTTTCCATGAAATTGTCATTTTATGCTAAGGCCTTCATATATATCAAGCTTAATGTCATAATTTTCGTTTCGGAAGAACGGCAATCGTGGTGTATATGCTTAAAAATGTAAATATCTCAAAATCGAGACGGGTAATGCGAAGCATGTGAGTTTATTATAATAACACTGAACTTGGTCGATGCGTAAGGTCCATATTATTTGTTCGAGCCGCTTATTAACACTGTAAAAGAGGGTTGGGGTAGTGTTGGTTAAGTATAATTATATTAAGTGTACCAGGAATTGAACATGACTATTGATCGAAATCTTACAAGCATGCTTTCAGGAATATGATTGGTTGGTTTATATTCGCGAATTGTTCTTTTTCTAACTAAAGCATTCGCCTCTACAGATCACTGGCATCTCATAACTCTCCGCGTGGGACTGTGTCTAGGCTCGACCAACGTAGATATTTTGGATAAAGCTTTGCAGTAGCTTTCCGCGAGTCCGTTGTTCTTCCTGAGGTCTCCTGGTTCTTCCTTTCATCAAATATACTGGCCGCCATGTATAGCCTAACACGTGATGAAAATGGCGTTAAAATCCACAAAACCCAAAACAACGCTTCTTAGGTACGGATATTAATTCTACCCACAGTGGAGGTTCAGACGTTACTTTCCTGACCACAGATTGGGAACTTTACAGAATTTGCCTTTAAATAAAAGTGCCTGGGGTCTAAAGTATTTATGATGACAGTATCTCAGATCACGGCAAATACCGTAGTTTACAGAAATGACTCTCTCTCTCCGCTATACTTGTGATGAATAGTGATGCTCGGTATATTCAGGCTTGGATATTTTTGACTTTAATTTGGCAAGGCCATATCTGAAGCAGCAGAGAGGGTGAACCCACCTCAATAAATCCGAGCAAAGAAGTCTATACGGCCTACATTAGAAGAGGAAGGTTCCATTTTGAAAAATGAAGCTTTCAAAAAGGAAGGCTCCGTTGGAAGGGCCACCTCAATGCTGGGTAAAAAAAAAGTCTATACGGCCTACCTTTACGGAGAAGAGGTCACACCCGCTGCTGCTATCCAAAATTTTTATCAAGACCTATACGATATCGTGATCGGGGGTCATGTAAGTTTATTGTTATAAATCCATGGGGGGTTGACTGAGCCTGACTAAATAAATTTATAAACTTAATTATATCCATATTACCGCTACACCAAGTCTGGTGAATATTTCGCAGAGTATGAGTATATAGTACAGTTGTCTCTGATCACTTTAGGTATTTGCGTATACCGCTGAGTAACATAAATCACGTCCGTGTTTTTATGCCTGCCTTGAGAAAATATCCGAGCTGGATTTGACTGTTTGTCTAGCATTGCATCGTCATATACAACTAAATTGTTAATAAATCCATCAAGGCCATCTACGGATGGTGCTTAATTAATATCAGTAATAAATTCAGTGACGTCTTCGTTTAACAACTTTGCATTTTCGTTAAAATCCTTAAGTACTTCGTAACATCTCTGATCATCAAATGACGGAGCAACTAATACAATTTATCCCATTTGATCCACCTCATTATTAAATTAAGTAACAGTTGTGTTTTGCCAGATCATGATGGGCCAATTATAATCATTCGGACAGAATTTGGTAACGCTGGATGATTCTTGATCGGCTCTTGCTTTCGTGTCCCTGAAAAATCAATTACATCCATGATGTAGAATATAATAAATAATATGGATTTATATTGTGTGAAATGCAGGGCGCGTACCCCCCACAAGTGGACTAACAACTAAAACTACGAAAAATAAACGACAAGCACTTACGGGTAAGTGCGAACGATGTGGTGCAAACAAAATTTCCCCTGACAAACCAACGGGCAAGACTAAAAAAAAGGGAGGTGATATTGCCGCGCAGTTAACAAATTTACCAGGAACACCATGGGCTAAGTACCCAGGAGAAAAACACCTTCCAGGATATAATTACTGCGATCCTGGTACCAGACTTGATATCAGACTCGATAACCACGATCAGCCAAGCCTGGTGAGTATCCAGTAAACGCTATTGATAAAGCGTGTCACGCTCATGATGTAGCTTATAAAAGTAAAGATCTTCAGCAGCGACATATTGCAGATGTAAAATTAATTCATGCGCTAAATTCCATAAAAAAATAAATCTTTCAAAGAATCATTAGCTAATTGGTTAGTAAGATCTGCAATAAAAAGGTAAACTAGTATTAGGAGCCGGTCATTAATCAACCGATTATTATTATTATAATGGGATCGATTTATTATAGTCCAGTGTTACACGTGTTGCTGCTGAAAAATGGTTAGCACGACAGGCAATATGGCAAATTTAACTACCACCACCTAAAATTATTCAGCATGCACATTTTGATGTCAGCGTTCCTAATAAAGTTCGTCAAGCAGATATTTTGTGTTTGCCACATGATACTATTAAAAATGGAAGACGTCGTGTAACATAGAAATAACGCATTAACTGTCGTTGACGTTGCAAGTAGGTATAAAGAATAAGTCCGTTACTATTTAACCTAATGGTAAACGACCTTGACCTCAATGTAGCCTCCACAAAAATAAACTTGTCACAATTTGCAGATGACAGTGGCATATGGAGGAATGGAAATCCTGCCAATAACACAGTAGTTAAAGAAATCCAGCAGAGCCTAGACAACATAGGGAGATGGGCGGACAAATGGGGTTTCAAAATATCTCATGAAAAAACTGTGGCAATCATATTCACCCTCAAACGAAATAACAACCTAGTCTATCCAAACTTCTATATACAAAATCAATTAATCAAATACGTAACAGTAGTAAAATTCCTAGGAATGTTCTTTGACAACCACCTCACATGGAAACAGCACATTGAACAACTCACAGAATTGTAACAAAGATCTCAATTTACTCAGGAACATCACAGGGACTGACTGGGGATCCAACCAGGAAACCCTCCTCACGATATATAAAAGCCTAATTAGATCAAAACTGGATTACGGTTGCCAAGCATATAACTCGGCTAAGCAGCCTGTACTACAAAAACTTGACACTATCCAGAGAAAAGCCTTGCTATTATGCACAGGAACACTCCCCTCAACATCATTAGAAGAACTACAAACACTAACAGGAGAACTACCCTTAAAATTACGTAGGCAAGAACTGCTCCTCCGATGCTCCATTCGATTAGATACCCACCCAGACAACCATCCCACCAAAATAGCTATAAATAAGTGTAAAGTTGTCTTCAAACCCAAAATCATACCTATCACACCAAGTGGCAAAGTAATCCTTGAACTAAAAGAAAAGATACCTCTACTAAAAAAACAGGTAACAAACAATACAGACCAGAACAAATCACCATGGTTACAAAAACCACCAAGGATTAACATTGAAGCTACCAAATTAGGCAATAAAGAAGGACAAGAAAACTTACTAAAACCTGTACTGGTAAACGAAATCAACCAAAAATACCCGGACTATGTTAAAATATATACCGATGGATCAAAAACAAACAACCCACCAAGAACAGCAGCAGCAATAGTCATCCCTGAATTCAATATACAAACGGGATCCAGATTACCTGACTATTGCTCCATTTACACCACTGAATTCTGGGCTATACTTGAATCACTACAATGGATCAAAGACAACCAAATACCTAAAGCAGTCATTATAAGCAATTCCCTAAGCGTTATCAAATCGATCCAAAATCACAATACACACTCTAGGGAACAATTCCTCGACAGAGCATGCCAATTAATCGACGATATCACCACAGCACATCAATTAGTCGAGCTCATGTGGATACCGTCGCACATTGGAATCTCTGGCAACGAAACAGCAGACAAAGTTGCAAAAACCAAACTAGGAGATCAAAACTCTATCAAGCTTAACTATAGCTCTACAGAAGCAATAAGCTTCGCACAAATATATATAGACCAAACATGGCAAGATTTTTGGAACTCCTCCACAAAAGGTAAAAAAACACCACGAAACCCAAAAAAACGTAGATAGGAACATACAGCTACCTAAGGGTACCTATTTAGAACAGAAAACCATAAACAGGATAATAACTGGAAAAACTAAACTAGCAAGCAGTTTTGGAAGGTTTATAGGACCCAAAGCAGCAACCATTAACTGTTTTAACTGCCACACCACCGAAGATCTACACCACGTATTCAATATATGCCCAAAATATCAACCCGCTCGGAAAATATTTATCAAAAACCAAAAAGAGATTGGATCACCACACACATACCCAGAGTTACTTATGGACTCTAATAAAAATAAACAATCAGCATATAAAAATATAAATCAATTCATAGACTCAGCAGGACTTAGGAACAAAATATAATTACTATCCTCACAAAACCAAAACACCCAGTAACTAGCTAAATAAATTTAGAAGCCACCACATAAAAAACCATAACATATCATTCAATTTTATAAAAGTATTAATAAATAATTACTTACGTTGCACCTATAAAAAAACTAAGGAAACCGCAAAATCGGATGTCCTAGATGTCCTGAACGAACCGAGTAATCAGCTAGGATTCCTGTCCTAGATGTCCTTAACGAACCGTGTAATCGGCTAGGACTCCGGTCTCTTGCTAAATAGAGTATAACATTCAATCTCTAAAAACATCAATTAATAAATAACTTAAAGAGGTAATATCTAAAAACTTATAAATAACATAACGTAGGAAACACACCCTAAACACCTCGACTAGTAATACCATAATAACCTTGAAAATCTCTCTTCATACATGATATCTACTAAGAACCTCTATAAACAGCATAGAAGATCCCCCTCCTTTTAGAACATTTTGAAGAAGAAAAAAAATCTCAAGAAAAAAAAAAAAAGACACCAGGCAAATGCAACAAGAAATCAGCGATGTAAAGCAAGCAGGACCGTTCCCGAGCTCTCCTTCCCACTAATGACAGCCAGCCATTCAACTGTAGGGACCTTTATGGACCCACAGATTGAGGCCAAACTATCAGGGTTCCTTGAATCCATAAAAGCCTGGGGAAGGTGGCACCATCCCCTTCCCCAGGAACAAATAGCAGGCTGCGGTGCAGTCAGAAAAAAGTGGCACACGTACAATTGTGCGAACGTTATTATAATTAAACTCAACAACAGGTATAAAGAAGCAGAGCCGCTATTAACTAAAACAGCAATTGAAGTAGCTTCAGCGTTTGAACGAATTTATCAACGAGGATCTGGACCACAAGGTGGTCTACGATGGCCACAACTATTACAGGTTGATACTGGCAAAGAATTTCAGGGCGCAGTATCATCGATGATGAAGCAAAATAACGTCAAAATCAGACGAGGACACACTGCAATTCATCGCGATCAGGCAATTGTTGAATGATTTAATCGAACACTTGCTGAGCGTTTATTTGGATATCAGTATGCGAAGGAAATAATTCGAGATACGAGATCTCGCGAATGGGTTGAGAGATTACCAAGTGTGATAGCTGCATTAAATAATGAAATTACTAGAACAACTTCTATGAAACCCGTTAATGCGATCACAAAAAACATATACCTGTAAAAAGACATGATTTTTCAGCGCAGCCAGTATTAGTTAGTTACTGTAAGATATTTATATAAACCCGGTGAACGTGAAGATGGTAAAAAAAAGAGCAACTGATCCTATCTGGAGTATTACAACGCATAAAATTTCCAGCATGGTAAGATCGCGGGGTGGACCCGCAATCTACAGATTAGATTCAACTGCTCTTTAACTTGGATTTGTACGTGAGCAATTACAAGTAATTTCTGAAGAGACACAGTTACCACCGCGATCACTTTTGTAAGCCAGCACCTCTACGTCCATTACATTCAAGACAGGTCAGCATCACATTTTCGCGTGTATGACCAAGACTACTATCTTTTCTATCTACGGTAAATTGTCTTGAATGTTTATTCGAGTACTGCCACAACATTACGGAGTTGCAGCTCCCACATTGATTATTTTGCTGTTGTCTCAACGTCATGACAAATTCAACATCTTGATCAAAGTCGCGTTTTTAATTTTTGTCACATTGTTTTTAACCAACTAATTTTTTTTTAACTATATCATCGCTAACAACTTCGTTGTTGGTGCTAGTAGTTTCTGTAACGTTATGATAATTCTCCGCAGCTGAGATATTCTTCTGACTCGAGACACTGCAAGAAAAACTAAGTTTGACCATTCGATACGATCATCAATGATCCAAACAACTGTATCAGAGACGGTTAACCCCTGAGATGAATGAATTGTCATTGCATATCCTAGTGTCCATGGATCTTGTTCTCGCTCAGCGCATCCTCAACAACACTAACATCACCTACGACAACATCATTTAATACGACATTCTGTTTCTCAGTCTGTCCTGGGATATCAACTTCGATATTCTGTTGTTGTGTATCAGCTGGTCTGTAACACAACGGTACACGTAGATCTGAAAAAATTTCTTAATGAACTGAAATAACCGCTGTCGAAGTGTATCACGAACTATCTTTCTACTTGCCACTATCAAATCATTTGGTCTCCACACTTGCAGAAAATCGTTCATAGACGTTTCTGAAATTATTTTACGCATTATTTCACACTGAATTTTATTCGGTTGTAGTCGGATTAATTTCTTAAACTCCCTTAATTCTGGATCAGGAGATCTTTGATCATCCGTTACTTCTTCATAATAATCTACAAAATTCTTAAGCCATTCGTGTGGAGATAACCCAACAAATGGCTGTGGTTGACCATGATCGCCGCACATGATCACATCTGTATTTTTCAATAACAGCAATTCGAGACACATTTTTAATGTATCTTTAGATACTGTGCATACTTCATCCCAAATGATGATCCTTTTAATGTATTTCTCGCCCATTCGATCAGGAGTCCATGTGTCTCCCTTCCAACGGAAGAAGCTATGATAAGTACATGATCGCACACCTCGTTGTTTCATTTCTCTTACGAGTCTGTGTGTAGGTGTTAAAACAATCATATCATCTGAATTCTGCCGAAATAATTCGATCACTCGAGTTGTTTTACAAGAATCTGCGGGTCCGTTTAGATAAACAGTATTGTGTCGGGATACAGGATCATGTACGGATGGTGCAAATGACAATTCTGATATCTGATTATTTTTATAATAAATATCTTTAACCGCAACATCCAACATCTGCGCATTCAGAATTATTATATAACATTTCTTGTTTTAATCTCCATTCACCCCACGATGCATCATGAGCGATAAGTTGGGTCAGTATTTCTGAATATTTTCTTTCAATATAAAACGAATCCGTTGCAACTCTGACTGCATTGGTAGGGAATCTGTTTATCATCGATAATAAATTTATAGAAACATACGCAAGCACTGAAGATCTTAAATGAGCAAACTTAGGTGACTCGCCAATAATATAACCAACAATTGTACCTAATCGTGTTCCATTAGACAAGTAAGCGGTTTCTCGACTTACAAATATATTCATCTTCGTTGCATCATCAATTATAAAATCATATTCAACATCGTCTATGATCAATCGTGCATAATGTCGTTTATGATCATATGCTCCGCCTTGAGTAAATTTACCAAGATCTTTTGCGATTTTATTTTCGTAATCAGAATATTTTTTTGGTGGTAACCAAACTTCTTTCTGAGGACGATACGATATAATTGCCTCACTAACAATCAACGATATTAGTATTTTACAATCAAGCTAATATCTTAACAGCACTATTGGTGACCACATTTTTTTCTGAAAAGTGCCTACCAAACCAAACATAACAGATCGGATGAAGACCTTTAGTGAATGATTCGATACGGGCGAATCCAGTTAGATCAAAATCATATAGTCATCTCGTGTGTGGGGTGTCCAAATCTTTTAAAATATCCAGAACACTCTCCGTAACCAAGAAAACTCCCCGGATAACACGTAACCGATATAACATCGTTGTGGTCATGCTCGGTATTCCACAATCCGCCATAACCATACTCGCAACATCTTCATTTCACATCGTCAAGAAATTCAAATCGTGTTGGCTTCCACGAATTTGTTCTCTTGCAAAGTGAGCTGCAACTGATGGAACTGTAAAACAATTATTCAACAATTGTTCAGTATTCTCTGCTGAAAATTTCTGCGCAAAAGTTTTTCATTTCTTCATGAAGAGATTCTTTACGATATAATTTGCCGTTAGGTCGTACAAATTGATCATATTTTTCATCATCGGAACTCTTAAATAGCCATACCGCTACACGATCGTTTTTGCTTATTTCTTGAATAAAATTATACATGTTTCCCCCAGAGTCTTAAGGGTAAAATCTTACGGTTCGATCTCGTGGAAATATTTTCACTGCGATAGTCCAAGCGTACGCATTATGATCAACGATATTTATTGGAGTTCCATCCTTTTTATTATGTTTCGAATCGTGTAAAATCTCTCCTGTTATCGTTGCTACTCCTTTAACCCATTTCCACGTATCTTGTTTGTAAAATATTCGATTACTCGTTCGGCTACACAATTTAGTCTTGACAATCTCATCGGCACAAATCATCGACGTTGGGGTTATCATTTAGCGAAAAATGAATAATAAACCGCTGTTATAGGATACGCTCGTTCGTAACATGGTTTATCAATACCAGTCAACATTCCTGGCCTGGAATGTTTACTTAGCACAGCGATTTTCCCATTAGCAAGGACAGGGTCACGTTTGTCACGGATAATCCACCCAGCGCTGGGATTATCTGTTTCTGATAATACAACAAATTTTATTCTGAAACAAATATTTTTGATCGTTGAGATAAATAATAATCTTTATCACCCGCTCATCGTTCATTGTAGCATCAATGACTTTATAATTTTGAATGTTGACCATACGTGACATACACCATCGTCGCGAAATTCGTTTTTGCCATCTAGAATATTATTAATCAGATTATTTGTCGAATCAGCCAGAGCTCACCTCCGCCAGTCAGGAGTTCTTCTGTCAAGATCGAATCTGGATTCAGGAAACGAAGTTTTCCAAGGCTGGATTGTAGATAATCTCTCAAACTCTTCCATATTATATTTTAGACAAGTATTTAAATTAAGATATTATATATACAATTACTCAAACAAAGAACCAATCCAAGTGGCTGATGATAGGGTCTGCAACCCCTTGTAACAAATCTTGTGTAAATGAATTATGCGGACAACGTTTGCAAAGCGTAAGGAGAGGGAGTCTAGGTCCAAAACCCTGCTTACGGTGTGGTGTTGGAGTTAGAAGGAAAACGCAGTTGTGTGTGCAATGTGGTGGTAAAAATATAGAGAACTAAAAGGATACTATGAATAAAAACAACAACCCTGACGTTGTCAAGGAAGTTGATAAAAATCTACACGATAAGGTTATAAGAAACCCTGAAGACTATATAGCAAGGTTCTGTAAATAATAATTTAAACAAATTATAATTTAGACAAATAATATTATATATAAAATGGAACAAAAAGAATTTGTCAGACATCCTATCATCAAGAATTATGAAGCATCTCGTGGTGGTGTAGTCAGACACTGTCAGCTACAAACCCAGTTAGTGTTGTTAATAATGCTGGTTATTTCAGATTTACTGCTGTGGAGAAAAAATATTACAATCGTAGGTTTGTATACGAGACTTCTCACGGGTTGATCAAAGATGATTTTGTGATGGATCATATTGACGGACAAAAAGTCAATAACTCTTTGGATAACTAACAAGCTATCACACAGAGCGAGAATTGAACTACTGGGAGATGCAAAACAGTTGCAAGGAAAGCAGTTAAATCTGTAAATATTAAGAGCGGTGAAGAAATGATATGTCAGTCAACGAACGCGGCTGGCAAGTATTTCGGTATTAACTCACGCGGGGTACAACGTGATGCAGATAAAATAACTAAATCAGCGTTTTCGCAGAAGAATGAACAATGGATTTCATTTTAATATGTTCAACGTCCTTGATAAAAATCAAGGTAGATAACTCTGCCGCGGATATGAAACGCGGTTGATAGAGTTATCGTTGTCCTTGACTCTCAAGGAGATATATTACTCAATAGTATTGGCTTGTAAATAAATATTTTTTTGGTGGTCAATTCTCTCTCCCGGAATGTTAACTCGACAGACCGAAATTGAGCGCGGAAGCAAATTTCTGTGGTTTTAAGAGAGCGGCTTATCGCAACAATCAGCCTGTATTACAACAACGGTATCATATTTCAAGGAAGTGCAAACAATAGCATCTACTTCTGGCTCTGACAGTTGTCTCCGTTGTTTTATAACATTATTTCCTCCTTGATTTTATCGAGGACTTTCAGTGAAGATAGGTGTAATCGTTTATTTAAGAAAAATGGATTTTTTTTTAAGAAACAATATTCTCTTTTACTGAATCCGTCCGTTTTCCTGGTTCATCTGTATTTTTTCTGCGATTATAATTAAGAAAACATAAAATTACAAACTGCAAAAGGCCACGCCCATCGCGTGAGCTCTTTTCAGAGTCCCAAGTATTGGTTACCTGATATACTATACGACCCGTTCTATCATTGGGGGTCCTCCCTATATGCTCGAAACTCAACAGACAAACACACCCTCCCACCATGTCACCACGTGGTGGGTGCTGTTTTGCACTCTCCATGTGTTGATTTTGGGAGGGTGTGAGCAAAAATCTGCTGAGAGTAGAGAATGGCTCCCGTGTATGTTGTACTGTCCTCGTAGAGATCTAAGGAATTAAAATTGTATATACTGTAAATATGCTACTATATATACTGTGCCGTCCTTGCTGTAAATACATCTTCCTGGACTTGCTAGAATGTCATAGGGCAATCTAAAATTCCACATGGATATTGTGCCGTCCTTAAAATTGTATATACTAAATGTACTGTGCCGTCCTTACTGTAAATATATCCCCTGAGTCTGCTAGACTGTCATATGGTAATCAATGTGTACACATGGAGATCGTGTGCGTGTGTTTGTGTGTGTGATTTAGATTTTTAACGTAGCTTTAGCAATTTTTCAGTCATATCGCTACGATGTCTGCAATGTGACAGTTTATAGTGATGTCTAGCACTGGGGCATCATGCCACAGACATATAGCATGACGTCCCACCCAGGCACATTATCCTGACACCAGGCTGACCAGTCCTAACACTAACCTCTGAATGCTGAGCCTTAAGCGAGGCAACTGTTTGTACTATTTTTGTAAGTCTTTGGCATGACTCGGCCGGCGATTGAACCCGCGACCTTCCGTCTCCAAGGCGGACGCTCTAACAATTAGGCCAACGTAGTGGTCGGATATTGTGTTGTCCTCCTTAGAGGATCTAAGGAAGATTTATGTATTGTGGCGTCCTCTACAGTAAGCGCCCTCATGAGCCTGCTAGACTGTTGTTTAACAATTTAGGGATTCATAAGGGAGTTTGTGTTTCGTACCCATTGAGCCTGCTAGAATGTCACGTGGCTGTCTAGGAGCTCACATGAGAGTGTAAAATATTTTTCTTTTAAACGTATATTCAGTATATAATGAATTACGATCATATCAATGATATTATTTCTGCTATTAAAAAATTAAAACATGACGGCATAAATATATCTGATGAACTAAATCCTGAAAAAAATTATTTCTGAATTTGAAACATTACAAGAACGTAAATTCCAAGGGGGATGCACACTACCATCAGAATACAAATTTGTAAAAAGAATTAACGGGGCTATGTTTCATTGATTGGCTGCAGTAAAAGAAACTGAATTAGGTAAATTGGTCTCTCTCTCTCTCGCAATATAAAAAAATTAGATTAGAACTGTCTCGTGAATGCGAAGCAAGAAAGAAAATCAACACTTGCATAAGACAATTAAGAAGGATTATTTCAGAAACTGTCAGTGATTATAGCAATGCAAATGAAAGGGTCATTTCGTGAAAACGAAAGTGAAAGTGTGTCAGATTTAAGTTTTTTTTTCTCATGATTTTCAAGTATGTGTTGTCTTTTGATAACATCAAGGACTCGACGATTAAAAATAATTAAGATCTCACATATAAATTCAGACTTAAAACTTCTATACAAATGTCAAGTAAGTCTGGTCAGTTAGTTTGAAATTTATTCTTGATAATAGCGGATTATGACATCATAGACCTATCGGATTGATCGGCTCTTGCACAATCAGATCTCCGGGTGGTACTTGCGGTGTAAACGTATATACGATATATCCCTGTTGAGGCTGATTTGATACGTCGGTGTTTGTCTGATAACAGCCATCAATTACGTCACTTACAAGATTGACCGCGATCGTTGAGGTTATATTTACAATTCCCGCCGAAATATGACGGCCTTCACCGTGTTGATTATTGTTATATCGGAGAATACTTGGTGGTAGCGTTATTTGTTTTCCACTCAGCAATTATTTTAGGAAAATATTCATCGATTATATCGTTGACAGCATTTCTTAGTTGGTCTGGGTTATATCCAGAAAATTTAAATATCGGTATATCAGCTTCTTTTATTGAATATTTAATAAGAAATATGTGTTTGTCTTTGTTGTTTGATTTAATTACCGCTTGGACACTACTTTGGCTTATATATTCAAAATGGGACATGATTTGATTTAATATTTCTATTTGTGTGATGATATTTTTATGATCTGATGTTGTCAAAAATATACTCTGTAAAACTCAGGCGTAATTTTTCTTGGTATTTTTTTATACTCACTACTAATTTGATCTAACTCGTATATGATATTTTCTTCCCAAAAAATTTGACCGGAAATTTTCCACCCCAATATTTTTCTCTCAACAATAGTGCCGTCGACTTCAAAAAGCCCTTCTTCAACAACAAATGGGACCTCCAAATTCCAATGTTGAGAATAACTTATACCACCAAAATTTATGATATTACCGTAATATCTAAATATTTCCCCATTGAGTTTATCTGTCGTAAAATCAGACCGCTTCGGTTCAGGTGGCACCGAAGGCGCTGGAGGACCTACTTCAGGCCATCCTAGCACGGATATGATTGATGACTGATAGATATCAACGGCGTAATGCGGTGAATTTATCTATATCACTGATGATAATGTTGGTTCGTGTACCGTTATGGCTATCTTGGATTTCCGTCAAATTATCGATTTTATTCTACTCTGAAATTCATAACTGATTTGTTCGACTTGATAATTTCCCGTGGGTATTCCAACAACCTGCCAGTCGGGTGTTTCGTCGGGTTTATTTGTAAATACCAATGAATTATTTGCTTCAGCGTAAGAAATGATCTTGACCGGATATTGGGCCAACTGTAGTATATTCGCAACTGCACAAGAGCTATTTCCTTTACTGGAATCGCAGTTGGAAAATTAATACTGAACTCAGGGTTAGTGGAGTTTACTGATATCATTGTGTTTTTCGGCGGATCTGCTGAAATGGTTCTGTCATTATTTAAACTCCCATGATTTAAATCATGGTTATCTAAATCAATTAATCCATTGTATGTCTTAAGCATTGCTTCAAAATTCAGAATCTGATGTCGTTTCATCGTTTAAGGCTTGTGTAATTAAGTGTTGCCGTGTGTAATTTTACAACATAGTAGTGCAATTATGTGCTCGTGCACGTGGATATCTTTTTCGCGATAATATTAAAAACCACAGCGATGGTTGCCGATGATGAAAAACTTATTGTCACTGCTACTGCTGCTGTCAGTGGTGTTAGCGCTGATAATACTACGCCGGTACCAGCAGTGAGCACAGATACCGAGTATACAGCAACATCAATGAAAACCGCACGTCTTCGACATTTTTTACTTTCGTTGGATACTTGTCAACGATGGTTTTTTCGCTGTTTGCCATTCACGTACTTGATCATGTCTAAATTTTGGAACATCCGTTATATTTTACACAGTAACGAACTGAGGAGTTCAGCAACAAATTTCAGACACCAGCAGTAAGATGCTGCGGTTAATTTCTTATCAGCTGCTTCCTGTATAAATGTTTCTTCGTCTCCGCGCTATTTAACACAGTAGACACAACCCCGGAAAACTTATCGGTTGAATGCCGCCAGGAATATGTAGTGTATATACTACATTTTGCAGCTCTGAACACAGACAACCTGTACACACCAGTGACTTCCGCGGTATGTTTGATAGTGTTATTTTTCTGTGACCATGTTGAGAATCCTGACGATACAGTGTATACACGTTGACAAACTGTTTGTGAGGAATTTTAATCAGATTAATTTTGTTAGCGATATCAGGAATTCCACCTATGACATATAGAGTTTTTTAATCGTTTCAGTGCTCGTCTTGATATCAGAGAGTTTCATGTCAGCAGTCAACGGAGTGCTAAAGAAATCGTCTGCGATTTTATTGAGTTTTTGAAAATTTCTACGGGTTTTCATAAACATATTTACGTGAACATCATACTCGGTACCCAACGTGGATAATTTAGTGTCTACGGTGCTGTAGTTAACATCTACATATTTTTTTGTTGCGGCATCTTCGTCGGATGATGGATCTCTTAGAACGACTATTTTATTTCCGTTCATGATGAGTTCACTTGTCATTGTGTCGCCGGTATTCTTCAAACGATTAGCAACGCTTCTTGCAATTTCGTTTCTGATAACCGCGATTGATATGTTTGAGTCTCTGATTTTTCCACTGTCAGTAACACAGGGATGTTATATGTGGTAGCACCAAGAACTCTATGAATTAGGTCATTCCACTTGATGTTACTTCTTTTTTAAAACGCCGTGTTTATTCTGAAAAACAACAAATTCATCTCGGTCGACTCCAGAGAGGCTCATAATGTCAGCGAGTTCATCCTTTGTCGCGTAATTTGACTAATCAATTTAGTCGAATTTTTTTGTTGCTCTTAGTACTATCGCCGCGGGATCTTCCGTAAATATCTACCATTTTTTTAAACGACGCATTTGAATAATTGTGCACGACTTTGTGAGGTGGTCTTGATGGTGTCTTTGAAATAGCGTCGAGTACAGCAATTGCTATACGGCCGCATATTGGTGGAGCTGTTAGTGTTTGTGTTGGTAGCGTTGAGTACCAAGCCGCGATTTTGTGTAGTGTGACATAGTTGATAAATTCCTGCGGTGGGGCCAACCCATACGAATCGAAATAAACAATTCCACGGGGATCAATCGCATATGCAACAAAATGAGTTCCTGCACATGTACTATTATCAAGATTAATAATACCCGTCTCGGTGTTGTTTGGTCGTTGCGGTAACTTATCGCGCATAGAAACACCTCTAAAATGTTTGATATTTAGTTGCTTAGCAGCATCAAGTAAATCAAAATTTGACATAGGTGAAACTATCGTTTTTCAACGAAGTGTTCATGGAAGTCTCAGACCCTTTCCGTATCGATAGGGAGTTCCTGGAAGTCTCAGACCTTTTCCTGTTGCTTTTTTAATGCCATTTCAGCATCGGTTCCAACCACACCTAACGCGGCCGCTTTTGCGACGGCTGGAGCTTCAGCAGCTATCAATGCTGATATCGCTGCGAGAAGTGGAAATATACCGCCGGTCTTAGCAGTATCTTTGATGGCTCCGGTGGAAAGTTCAAGTCGTATTCCAGTTTTGGATTTATTTTTTCTTTATTAAGATGTTTAAGCTGACTTTCTTTCAACGACAACTTATTTTCACCACCTGTAATCTGACTGTTTATTTAGCGTTATTGTGATTCCTGTTCTTTTTTACTGATGCTGATTGTAGCTTTTTAATCTGACCAGGAGTCAGACTGACGCTAACATGATGACATGATGACATTTATGATTATACTCGTATTTTTGAAATCACCGCGCGATTACATATTTTCTACTGGTGCGTCAACGATTCTCATTCGGCCACCAACACCTTCAAACAACATTGCTTTGTCGCTGAGTATAACCGCAATTGCTCTGTAATTAACACCACCTGGATTCAAGTTAGCTCTGAAGTGTATATCAACGACCGATTGCCTAAATAATTCTAAATGTTCCAGTGAAAAGTAATAGATTGGATACAGTGTTGTAGACCCAACTGTGAGATTTGTAAACCGGTATCTACATTTTGATCACGTCCCATCTACGACAGCAATCGATGATTCGTGCACGCAACACTATTGTGTTCAAAATTTAAAATTATATCCTCAGATGGTTCTTGGTGTTCATTTATTCGTAAAGAAACTTCACTGACTCTAAGGTTGTCAAATATCATGTGACTATTTTCCTGACTATTTAACCGATTAGCATTTTGCAGCGCAACAAATATATGGCTCGGTGCAGAAACACCCTGATGAGACGCTATTTGCCATGTAAATAACCCGGCAGCATTACTTTGAATGATATCTGTGGACGTTGTAAACCATGAAAGCAACGACTTACCACCTGTGTTCATAAAAGAAAGTAATCGCTGTTCAACAGCAATCGATGGAGTCATTACTGGCATCCACAATGAGAGTTTAAACAAGTTTACTTTGCCAGCAGCAGCTGCGGCTGATCGCCAAATAGTATCATTATCGTTACCCTTTCCCACAAGCACATCTGTGTGTTTCGCTCCAAAGATAACTTTTCTGACATTTCTGCAAAATCCAAAGATATGCGACAGTGGAATCGCACATGAAAATCTTTTACGGTCACCTTTTAACATAAATCTACGTATAGCAAATCCTATGTTGTAATTGTTGTTGGTGCTCTGTAACATCAAAAATTCAGCAGCTGGTCTATCTATCACTGTAGCTGGTTGTGGGTCAGTTGCAGTATTTCGTGGTACTTGTAACTGAAGAAATTGCGTGTGATCAGGATTATCAGTGTCATCTTTGGAAAACATATCGACGGGCCAGTTGATCTTGTATAATCGTTGGAGTATCTTGCTAACCCTACTACTGTTGTGGCAACATCAACGTCCTTTTGAATTGTCTCGATGTTTTTTCCATCAATCATGTATGTGGCGCTGTCAAATAACGCCATAATACCATTATTAAGAAAACCAACTATAGCCTCAGCCCCGTATGCTTTATTGAGAGGAACACCTGTTACAAGCTCACCTTCTACCTCAGTAAGTGCCTCGGCGGGTAGAAAATATCTGCCTGTATCATGGACTTGCAATTCAATTCTTCATCGTGCGTTAGGTACACGTGCGTCATAAGAATAATACTGATAATCGCGTACGGATTCATTTTTGTGAAATGGTTCATCCATATCGAATGCTGTGTCGGATATACTTTTGAACATCTTATTATATTGCCCATTTTCCAAATGGTTATCGCGTAGACCTACCTACCGAGGACACAAAGACCGCTTCCTGAAATAAAACTTGTGTTTATTTTTTCCTCCTTAGGTAAAATTTCTCCTTGATTTACCAAGGTTGCTAGTTTTTGATTTGCGGCCTGATTTGTTATCTTACTGACATTCGCGGGCATAACTTCGGTGCTGCCTAGTCTTACCGGTTGCTGTGGTTTTCGTCGTATTAATCGTGCTATTCTGTCTTTTATTTCCGAGAACGCTTTGCCATCAACGTTACCGATTGCACCAGGAGCTTTCTCTCGAATAACGTCGATAGCTTTCATTGATAATTGTTTTGCGATTGGTGCTGTTTTGGGAGTCATCCTTGTAAATAATCCCTGAATAACATTACCGAGTCCATCTCCGTTATACGCTCAATAAACGGGTAATGTGTGTTTACTACTCTGACCATCACGGATCTACGGTGAGAGTTGTGTATGATCATCTTATTTACTTGCCATTTATCTAATCATAGTGACAACTAGTCACTATGATAATCATGAACGAGTTCATTGATAACTTCCCGATAAACGCTAATATTCATGATACCACCATGAGATAATCGTCGGCAAATATCAGGTGCTTCATTAATAATTTCTGGAAAATTATTACCGGCTAATTTTCCTCCTACGAGAACTTAAAGTCGTTGCACGTCGTTAAAGATGTTGTTAGGGCATGAAGTAAAAAGACCACTTCTTCTTGACATAGTCAAGGTAGTAATACCACTTCCAGTAGCGCCGGTGTCAGGTACATCGTAAAACTCTTCTTCTGGAGATCGTGATCGAGTAGCTAGTTGCCTTAATCTTTCTACTAAACTCTGTTTAAATGTTATATACCCGGGATCTTTTATATTAACCCGTGATTCTCTGGTGGCAAAATCTAATGCAGAATACCAAGCTGCAGATTTTATGTTTTAACAAATTCAGGTTTTAAATAATTTTTTCTAGAATCATAATCGCGCGCAGCAATATCGATTAATTCATCCGGTTTTCTGGCAAGGAATTCAAGAGCTATATCGGTAAACATTGTTTCAGGTAGTGACGGTAACCCAGGAGACTTAGATTCAGGTAAAGGTTATTGTTGTTCTTTTTTGTTGCAGAGGTGGAGGGAGCTGACAAGAAGGCTCTTGCTTAGGAGGTTGTGGGGGTGGCGAATAGGGAGGTGGTGGCTCTCGAGGTTGTGATTTATATTGTTTTGCTTTTCCATCATAAATTCTTCGCAGTACTTCAACAAATCCTATAAATTTTGGATCATTATTTCTGGCTTGTTTTTTTGTTGTAGTATATACGATATATCCACCTGATGAAATTATCATTGTTTATGGTAGCATACTTTGGTTTTACAATTCTGTCTCTTTTTATTCATGAATTCCAGCGTCATAGCAGATAAAAAATTTTCTCTGCAATTTCTCTGAGTTGCTGAATAACACCATCGTTAAATTTTGCAATTAGTTCAATATTTTCTCTTATTGGTTTAGGTTTAGGCGCAAGTTCTTTTTTCAAGTCGGCGATTTCTGTACGAATTCTGTTAATACCTTCAAGTATTTCTTCTTCAACGGGTGAAGATTGTGCGGCAGCTATATCAGTTGGAAAATCTCGATGTATTCAGAAAACTGATCCTTAGAAAGGACACATCTGGAATTTTCAACTCTGGGTACTAATTCTTTTTCGATGTCGACGGTGGACAACAGATGCGTTTTAGGAAACGGTGTCTCTAGCGACGTTAAAATATTTTTTTTTCACGCCTATGCTGGAACGTCATTTACCGTGGCTCCAGGAGCTGCAGTCCTTTTCCTATGCCGAACAATCATGGTAGTAACGTTCCAGCGATACGTGCTAACAGAGGGGCAAATAATTCTATTAGTCTGGACAGCTGTGACGCCGAAAAGTTAAGAACGATGCATTTTCGTTCAGCGGCATGTTTGGCTACCGAGGTGGCCTAGCGATGGGTCAGCATAACTCGATCCGTTCTTGTGATCTCCGAGGCTTTCAGCCTAACCGATACTAGCATTTTATGCACGGCTGCCACAGCAATGCTTTCCTTTCCTGTGGTGACAGCGTTGAATCTACTGGGACGTACGACAAGGTGTTATATTAAACGCTATTATTTTTTGGCTATTCTTTTGATGGGTTTATTTCGATAACCTTACTTGGCATATCCAACTGACGATGCCACGATTACACGTCCTACACGGAAGTTTCTGCTGAAAACACCGTTTTATGCGTAGCTCCGGTGATGGCCTCCGTCGCTGCGGCAAGTCTCAACGGAGCAAGAATCGACGTAAACATCTTCAACGTTATGCTCTTCACCAAGGGAATGATCGAGCTGTCAATTCCATGGTCAAAAATAGAACCACCAGTTGTGGTTTCCTGTCGTTTTGGATCTCCGACGTTTGGATGGCTTTTTCTTCGGCATGATGTATATATATTATTTTGTTACACGATCGAATTCCTTTTTACATTGAGCACGTCTAACGTCATGAATCTGTCCGATATGACCAAAGCGTAAAACACATAATCACCACCCGGATTGCCAATGGTCAGCGGGGCAATCTTTGAGACGCTCGGAATGTTTGGAGACATCGAAATGGAAAATGGGATACAGGTTGACATAATCTTCGATCGATATCTGTGTGCCGTGTCCACATCCTGGTACTTCTGCGTGGCTTCCATTAACAACATGTACGCATGAGAATAATTTCGAGTTTTGACAGCAAAACTGCACTCGAGTTCTCGCTCTGGATATTACCTGGAGTTGACACTAACGTGAATACGATACAGATTGAGATGATTAAATACGTGCTTGTGTTCGCGCCGTGCTGCCTGCTAAAACACCACTAACACGTGTCTGTGAAGCTCACTACCTGGAATGGTGGCAACTCTCCACTCCGTGGTCAACTGAGCAATGGTAAATTGCTGCATGTAAATATGGTGTTGATCGAAATAAAGTTTGTTTTATGAATATGGCCTACGTAGATTCCAGTTTAAGCATGTGAGCGGTCGGCGGAGTGATTTTGGGTATCCACAAGGACAACTACGTTATGGTGAATTGACAATCATCTTCGTCTACTGCTTTGTGCATGTATTGAGTGGGAGAATCTTTTTGAAGCACCAGCGAGTGCTTGACGCCTCTGTACACTGTTCGGAATTCCTTGCACACGCCAAAGATGCTGCTCAAATAGTCATCGCTGAACATGATCATGTTTAGGATCACGCTGACTTGGAGTAAATAGCCTCTGATTTCTTCCATGGTCTGATTATTCAGCTGGTATCACACTGATTTGAATAACGACCATCCATTGTTTTACAGCGTTACTTGTGCAGCTACCAGATAGTCTCCTGTTCCAACCGCTTTTAGTTATTTCTCCACGGTTTTGTAGAAAGGCATTATGATGAAGCAATTACACATCTTCATCACTCGTCTCTATCTTTCGATGCATGCTCGCGTTGAGATTGGTGATGTTCTTGTCCTGGTATTTGACAATCGTACTCGGTTGTCGAGTAGTTGACGAGGGTGTCATCGTTCAGCCTCCGGTATTCGGGAGTAAAACTGAAATAATACATGACGTTGCTATGTTATAATAGTGTTACAAAATAACACAGTGACAACAGACAGCTACGTTGTCCTTCGAAAGTGCACTGTTATCAAAAGACGTTCTATTTTTTTAAAATACGATCTTTTATAACATAGCCAGACATGATGGCACCATGAGATGGTTTCTCTTGTACACCGACTTTTTTCTCCTAATTCTGTATTGATTTTGATGGCTCTTTTTTGTCCCACAGCCGTTCCAGCCGCAGAGCCCGCTCATGTGGCACCACTTATGCCGCTTTGAGGGAAATCAGAGCTCATTTCACTGAAATGTCTGGAAGTGATGATATCACAGAGGAAACAACGTGGATAAAAATCAACTCAGAAATTTACGTCGTCGTACGTGTGATTGTCTCATTGTACCATCTGGTATTTTATTTGTGAACATTTTTTAGTCGACTATGAGACATCTTTCTCCGCTGTCCATCATACGGCTTCAAGATACCTGCATCTTCCGCTAAGGCGCCTTGCATCACGCGGATTTCTCCGCTATCAGACCTAGAGACGTTCACGTCTTCCTTCGCATATGCAGATAATATGCGATTCTTTCATTGTTGTTGTCCAGTTTGTTTCCAGACTGAACGGTGAACCCCATGGTGATTTCCGAAATCGTGTAGGTCTTCAGGATTGAATAATAAATGAAGGGATTAGAACGAATTTGCACAAGCATTCCTGGTTGGACGTTAATCACTGTAGAATATATCACTTTGGAGGCAAAACCGACCGACAACAGCGATCCCTGAGAGATCGATCAGTTGATGAGGAGGCTGTTCACGTCGGTGATATTCACGTGAAGATCTACTTCACGCGTTCCATTTCCATCCACGATAGTACCAGCGCTAAAACTAAGGATTGGTCTGATCGAATTGGAAATCTCAACTCGCACGACGTAACCCCCGTACAGCTTTATTCTAATTCTTATCCTGTAATAATTGGGTTCAATTTTGATGTTCGCTGCGGTATCTCCGTTGGCTGTGATCAGTCTGGAGATTTCCGTATCGATGTAGGTGATATTATACCCGCTGGGAGAGATCGTGATCGCTATGAACAGAACTGTTTGTGCAATATACTAAAACCGATCATTGTTCGCGGTGACGTTAAAAAAACTGTTCACTATTTCAGTGGAGATCAGCGTGATCTCGTACGATGCCTGCTTGTCTAATTTCAGCGGTCGATTATATCTCACTGTGGAAGTCACCGAGCGTGAGTCAAACAACAAGATGGTATCGTCAAGAGCCATGGGAAAAAAAGTTTTCTGAAACAGCGTTTTCTTTTTAAGTGCATGCCACAAACGTTGAACAGCACATTTGATCAGGTCTTCCTACATAATTTGATACTGATCCCCCATGACAAGTTTGCTGTCCAGACGATGACTGAATATATCCACCATCTCGTTATCGATCTCCACGCCGACATTTCCCGCTTATTTAGAAGCTATCAGCAATTTTAACAGTCAGACAATCTCGGCTGGAATTTTGTAGTGGATGTTATTACTTCTAGTAATGGTGACATCGATTCCACTTCCTTCTGGTTCATCATCTTTCTTTGGTCCTAAGATAAATGATTTAAGTCTATTAGTTATACCTGATAGTTGTTGCTGTAATTTTCAAATGTTCTTCCAAATAAGATCTGTACTTTTTTCTCTTTGATCAGCGGTATCACGAAATTCATTGTTTAATTCTTTTTACACCATAGGCTGCTCTAACAAGCTCTTCAAAACGGACTCATTCTCAAATTTTTCAGTCACCGTGGATGGAAACCTTTATCGACTCCAACACGACAAAACGAGCAGATTCCTCCAAACTCATTCTTAACAGCGTATTCGGGAAAAAATGGAAAACATCAGACGCAGAAAGAAAAATCAAATCATCAATGATGCACGACGACGAGATAAACTGGTCGCCAACGATTCCTTTCTCCACATGAAAATATTCGATGAAGAACTCGTCGCTGTCGAATCCAGAAAAAAAAATCTCAATCTGGATAAACCCATCTACGTGGGCGAGGCGGTCCTCGATCTCTATTAAAAAAAGTTCATGCTCCATTTTCACTACAGCTTTATCAAAAGGAAATATGGAAACAAGGCCACGTTGCTCATGACCGATGGCGATTCACTCTTGTATGAGATGCAAACCGACGACTTCTACGCGGACGTGTATCAACACCGAGAACTGTTCGATCTCAGAGATTATCCCAAAAATACCCTATTCCACTGTGACGATAATAAAAAAGTGCTAGGAAAGTTCAAAGATGAAACTCACGGAGTACCCATAAATAAATTCGCCGAACTTTGAGCCAAAATGTGCTGCATCACTCTCGAAGATGGTACCGTAATGAAAATAGCCGAAGGAGTAAAACAAAACTGGCATCGGACACATAACCACCATCGATCACTACAGACACTCACTGCATGGATACCTGCACAAATACTCCATGAGAACATTCGATTCACATCAACATAAGATATCAATAGTACTCATCAGAAAAAAGGACCATGCCCATTCAATGATAAACGATACTCCACCGATGGCATTCACACAACCGCACATGGACGCCACCGAGCTTTATAACATGCACACTGAAAACGAAAGTGGTCCAGAAAACACCATCACGCAGGGACAGTTCTAAAACACTCCTTCCCACGAGATAGTCCAGAAACCCCATCTTCACATACAATATCACTATCATCAAAAGTGGCCCAGAACCCCCATCTCCATGCGCTTGAGCGATAGCCCCTAGAAAAGTGTTATAGAAACCCCCATCTACACGCGCTGGAGTAACCACGCCTAAAAAGGTGGTCCAGAACCCCCATTTCTATATACTACGAACGTTCTCGTTTTTTCAGCGAGACAAAAATATGCCTCTGATATATGTCGGCGCAGTAATTTACAAAAAGATCTTACATTTTGTTTGTCAAAAATATTTTTCTTAAAAGAGGAACCGTAATATATCCGGACTGCTATTATTATTTTGGATTTATTGTAGGATTGACAGAGAAATTATAATGAAAAAATAGTTCAACGCATTCGCAACTACTCGTAAAGTAATCGAAGTGATCATAATTCAGCTATGGGCATACATTTGCGGTACCGTATAATTCATCTCGAAGTTGTGAACGTCTACCTGGACCGTCCTTCTTGCAAACACCGTAACCGGCAAATACTTCTTACTGCTGGACCCTCCTTTTTGGGTGCCAGGCTAACGCTTTTCTCGTATCTACACTGGTATTTTTAGAGTGATATTAACAGTGTCGTGATGAAGTAATATATATTAACTGCACGGTGTGAAAAACTGGGGCAGTTATTAGTCTAACATATAAAGTACCACATTTTCCATACCCTGTTGCTCTTCGTGCTTGGAGCATGAGAAGGATATTTATTCAACGTAAGATCATCTTGCTATATTGATTACATATATCCAGTGGACATAAAGACATGCTCCATTTACATATCAGTAATTTCTTAACGAAACAAATCTTTCTTATCGTGTTCGTCAACAGCAATATATTTTTATTCGTTTCGTTAAAGAAACATACAACTTCAACCGACTTCGGCATTCCTCAACCTCCATCAAATTTCAACAAGTTGAAATATATGTCAATGGGACCTTATAAACGCGCCCATTTGCTTGCGTTAGATATACGAAGATCCATTTATATGTTGTTGTTTTTATTTCTCACTTTTTCGAAGGTGATCTTTTGTTGTCGTTGTAGGCGTTAACATTAAGGCTCTGCACTAAATCAATTTATCTGACATCGTTGCAAGCACTGTGATGAATTTGATGGGCATATTTATTTTTAATGTAACTTCCCAACTCCACAAAAGTAAGTCGCTGTCACCTAAATTTCAGCTTCTATCGACTACTTTAAGTTTTGCATTTAGCTCATATTTTCGGACACTGATCTTTATTCAGTTATGAAATGAAAAGGTCCGTTGGACGGTTCTACTCGCTACGGACAAACGCCATGTTCATTAGAGACTGTTTTGTTGAATGAATTTATTTATTGTATGAATATTAGTCACTTCTGTCATGTTACTGTGACAGTGGGATAGCTTTTTTTTTCTTTAACTTTAATGACTATGCACAGTTTTGGGATTATGACACGGTTATAGAGAAGGGACACTTAATTTGGCATCTTCTTTATATTTTTTCTTTTCTCGACAGAGTGAGGACAGATATCTGTTTTTCGACAGAATGAGAACAGATATCTAACTGTTTTTCAATAGAGTGAGGACAGATATTTAACTGTTTTTAAACAGAGTGAGGACATATATCTATTTTCGCCAGAGTGAGGACAAATATTTAACTATTTTTCAACAGAGTGAGGACATATATCTGTTTTTCGACTGAATGAGGACAGATATTTAACTGTTTTTCAACAGAGTGAGGACAGCTATCTGTTTTTCGACAGAATAAGGACAGATCTCTGTTTTTCAACAGAGTGAGGACATATATCTGTTTTTCAACAGAGTGAAAACATCTGTTTTTTCAACAGAGTGAGGACAGATATTTAACTGCTTTTCAAACAGAGTGAGGACATATATCTGTTTTCGACAGAGTGAGGATAGATATCTAACTGTTTTTCGACAGAGTGAGGACAGATATCTAACTGGACTAACTGGCATATCTCAGCTAAGTACGATAGGTGACGGCCATGCCCGGGCTGCTTCTCGTGGTGTGTGGTTCACTGATGGTCGACAAATGGACAGTTTCATACCATATATTCGTAATTTCAAATTGTTCAGACTATCATGACCTTAATGTCAATGGAATTTTAATACTCAGCTAAATGGTTAGACTTTTTTAAGTCAATACTTTGGATTCATATAGGATGCTATAGTAATGATATAACATCATTTTATTGTTCTTTGCATTTCTAAAATTCATGATTACCACCTATTTTTCTAAAATTCATTATTTCATGCTGCATGACTTACGTTTATGTGCAGTTAATGAAAATTATATAAAATATAACTCATATTCCATGACTAAATTACACCGTGTATCGTACCATGTCAGCAGTTTCAGGACACAATACCTTAGACATTAACTGAATTTGACAATAAATTTTCTTTCTTACTTTAACCAAAATTACTCTTTCCAATCTGTTTTTACGATCAGTTTCTTCCAGAGTCTTATGTACTGTCCATTTTGACCCCACATTTGCACCGCCCATCAACTAAATGTGCGCATACATTCGTGGTTTGCTCTTTTTTTGTTGGTTTTAACAGCACTTTTACCGCATTATTGACTATATCATGCCGAGAGATTAGGAGCTATGTGTCTTCCCAAACATACCCCTCAACGTATGGCTAAACTTCGTGACTTTAACAAATTAAATCTCCAAATCTTGTAGACAGTTTCCTTCCTTTTTGGGACGCCGCTGATCACTTAAAATAGTTTACTTTTGCAAGCTAATTATTCAATTTGTGAAGTTCATCAAAGATCCAACATTTCAGTTTTAGTGTTCACTCAGGTTGGTGAGATTCGACAATACATGTCCAATATATTTGAATAGTTTCAAAATCTGTTTGCTCATAGCATTTCTAAAGTAATTAAGGTACCTATTATCAGGGCCGACAAAGGGGGGGGGGGCAACCTGGGTTATATCCCCGGTTTCCGGGTCCTAGGCCCGTAAGGTGGCCGGGGCCGAACAACACTTTTTAATTTTTCACAAGAAAACTTTTGTTTGAACAAGAACTAGGAGACGCCCGGGGGTTTCTTACGCCAGTGCCCGTGATCGCTCTCTACGGCCCTGCCTATCATTGCAGTTTTCCATAACTTATTCACCATTCTTCAGAATGGAAATTGACGAAAACATGTAAAGACATAGAAAAAAGCAAGTTTATTATTGTGTGTCAGCGCGGATACATAATTAGCATTATCAGCCGGAAGGCTAAATAAGCTTATTGCATAACTCGTAGTGAGTGACGTCCGTAGTGTACCCTGTGTAATTCGTTTTTATGTTACCACTCATGAGTATTTATATCCGGGACACTTTCTGTCAAATATAGAACGAATTTGATAGTGAACAAGTTCTAAGCATACTAATGAAGGAAGAATGTGTCTGACTGACTGTGGTAATTACCTTTCTTTAGGCCAAATTGCTGATTTTGATGAAACTTGGAGTATTGGAGGGGTGGGGGTGGGGCATAGAAAAACATCCGTCAAGATCTTGGATGAGTTCAATGATGAGCGATACTCAAACATATTAATAAGGCGGTCTTGTATTTGATTGGTTGAATTTATTATGGATCTACTAGAGATGTTTGATCTGATGTTAATGAAAACTTTGAATATATGCTTACATCTTCAAGATCATGCAATCTATAAGGAGTAAAATGTAGACATTAGTGAGGTGATTTTGCGTTGATTGGTTAATTGATGCTATTCTGAGATGACTTTTATCAAACTTGGAATATATGCTAATATGATCAAGATCTCGTGCGAGTTATAATAATCGAGATCAAAGCATAGCAATGAGGTTCTCTTGCATTTGATTGACTAATTTTTATCACTCTTGAGACTGATCCGATTTTTAGTCAACTTGGGACTGTAATCATCACAATCTTAGGTTAGTACAGATATGAGCAAGATCAGTGTATGTGGATGATGTGATTTTGGCTGAGATTTTGTGAGATTTCTTATTTGATTTTTATTAACATTAATAAATTGACTTATATCAATAAGATAACCGATGAATTTTATTACAAACAAGATATCTACTCGTACTAATGAAACTGAACGCAGTTATAAATAGCTCTAAATAAGTATACGGTATAGTAATTTTGTTTATTTTAACACAGGTTTGGAGTTACAGAGTTATTCTCCTAATAAAATTGCAAACAAGTATGGAAAATTTGGTACTTTACATGTTAGACGGCGCTGATTTTCCACACCGTACAGTTAATATATATTGCTTCATCACGACGCTGTTAATATGTCTATAAAACAATACCAGTGTAAATATGAGAAAAGCGTTAGCCTGGCACCCGAAAAGGAGAGTCCAGCAGTGAGAAGTATTTACCAGACACGGTATATGATATGAAGGACAGCCCTGATAGTCATTCGCAACTTCAATGTGAATCCTGCAATATCTCAAATGTATGCCCATAGCTGCATTCTGATCACTTCGGTTACTTACGAGTAGTTGTGAACGTAACCCACTTTACTTTCTGGAAGAAAGAACAAGAAGGTAAAGAACAGTGGCCGCAATGATATTGCTAATTATTTAATTCAGCGATTATGAAGTGGTAGCTGCATAATCCTGTAATTATTTGATAAGGATTTTTAACCCATTCCTACTTTGAGAAGGATTTGTAATTCCTTCATTGCTTGAGAGGGATTATTAATCCCTTCATTAATTGAGAAGGATTTCTAATCCATTCATTATTTGAGAAGGATTTTTAATTCTTCATTATCTGAGGATTTTTAACACATTCATTATTTGAGAAGGATTTTTAAATCATTGGTTAATTGAGAACGATTTTTAATTTAATCATTGTTTTAGAAGGATTTTTAATCCATTTATTATTTTGAGAAAGAATTTTTAATCAGTGATTGTCTGAGAAGGATTTTTAATCCATTCATTATTTTGAGAAAGAATTTTTAATCAGTGATTGTCTGAGAAGGATTTTTAATTCATTCCTTATTTGAGAAGGATTTTCTATTTTTATCTGTTCTGTTTTAAGAACGAGAGACTGTTTTCATCATTATCCTCTTTTCACAAACGATAACATTGGTCACAAGTTTCCAGTACATAACAAACAATAAATAGCCACATGCAAAATTGGTAATAAAATAAAAAGTATATAAAATGTGTGAAAGAAAAGCCATTATCTATTTGCTAAGGTAATCAAATTTTGCACTGATTACCTATAAGTAATATTATTCCAAAAGTGTCAGGACTGTTTGAAAATTGTGGTCTGGTTAACCTAAACTGGTCATTTACCAAACAACACGTGCAACCATTAAACAATTGCTAAGGAATTTAACGACTACTCAGTGTGAGTTTGCGATAGGGTTTTAATTATCACCAGGTAAATTCCCATGAATTTAAACCAGGCTTTGGAAATTTATAGTAATTAGTTCTCTTTCTGACTGACCAGCTTAACTAAGGTAGCCACTCTTTTAGAGTGCCCAGCTTGACTAAATAGGCGCTCTTTCTGAGTGTCCACAATCTTATTAAATTAACCACTCGTTCTGAGTGCCTACACAGTAACCAAAGTAAACACTCTTTCTGAGTGCCCAGCTTAGCTAAAGTAACCACTCGTTTTGAGCGCCTATAAAATAACTGAACTAACCACTCGTTCTGAGCGCTCAGCTTGACTAAAGTAACCACTCGTTTTGAGTGCCCTACAAAGTAACTAAGGTAACCACTCGTTTCTAGTGCCCAGACTGACTACAGTAACAACTCGTTTTGAGTGCATACAAAGTAACTAAAGTAGCTGCTATTTTTGGGTTCCGACATCTTAACGAAAGGAAACAAAAGCATAAAATGTAAACTTTTCAATGACCAAAAGAGTTTCAATCTTGGGGAACAAAAACTTGAATCACTCTTCAGAACGGAAGTTGAGAATACTTATAATTCGTTTGTTGTATGAACGATAGATGACGTGTAGACTATTTCGATATCAGCGGATGTTTGGCGGAAGAAATATTTTAAACTCTTTCAAGTCGGAAGAGCATTTTTTCAAAGCAAATGATAAACTTGAAAGAATAACGATGATTTAAATTGATTGTTCTCCCTCCATAGAAGATACTGTGCTAACATTTTGATTTTGTTACCGGCCTAAATTTAAAAAACAGTGGAGGCTGCTGGTAGAACAACCGTGACTTGACCTAAGGTCTTCTGTATAGTAGTGCGCAACAGTGTTGACCTGAATTGGACCACCAAAACAGAATAAACTATATAAAATAAAGGATTTTAAACTAGAAGGCGTTTACTTTGAATTAATGTATACAATAACACATTTACGAAAAGTGAATAGGTTTTAATACATGAACTTTAATGATGCAATTTGTTGAGTCTCGCTCGTAAGAAACGGTCCAACCAATTATAATGCAATGAAATATATGCATGTAATAGCTATTCTTAGGCAGGGAAATGTTTAAATCAAACAAGTTGTTCATTTTACCTTTTCGTTTGCTATAACTCGAATCGTATACCAGTATCTGCCTAGCACTGCGAGATAGAGGTTTAAACGTAAAACATGTTTTTTGTGGGGTTTTTTTTGTTGAAGCATAAACCGATGTCTCAGCCTAAAAATGCTTCAAGTCTGAACATTTGTAAGTTCAAAAATGGAAGCACACCAATTAAAGGTAGATATCCTGGCATATAAAGGAGAGTATCTGCATGGAAAGGTGAATATTTTGTGAATAAAAAATAACTGACATAAAACATGAGCCACTATTTCTCTGTGTTCATCTTATGCGAATATACGACATATAGTTATTCTCTATAGAAGCTGCAACTTCAATGCGATCAAGCAGCAGAGAGGGCGAACAGCCTCTAACTGACTCACTATCTATTTCAAATAATAAGTCTTCCTGGAAATCGCAAAAAAGGGTTCGAAATGAACGTCCTTCTTGAAAATCGTAAAGAAAAAAGGGATTGCGGTGACTGGGTGCCGAGTAGGAGACTTCGCCCTCTCTGCTGCTATTGATTAAATTTTTTATCAAGACCATTTCGATAACGCGTTCGCGGATCATGTAAATTTATTGTTATAAATCCATGCGGGATTGCCCGAGCATGACTAAATAAATTTTTAAAACGATTATAATCCATGTCACCATTACACCAGGTCCGATGAATATTTTGCAACGTGTGAGTATCAACTCCGTTAAACACAGCAGGAATATTACAATTATCCTTTCACTTCCTTGTTGGCAGGGTTCTATCATTCCCAGCAGAGTGTTCCTGACAGCGAATCCAACACCAAACTTTCTGGCTTCATCTGCACTCTTTCCTTGCCAGAAGAATGTGTAGTTCTTTTCTCTGAGGGACCCAGAATCTGGTAGTCGTGTCTCCTGTAGTGAGGCGATGTCGACCTGGAGCCTTGCAAGTTCGTCGTTGATGACTGAAGTCTTACGAACATCACTGATTGTCTAGAGATCATCTGAAAGCCCAGTCAGCATGGTCCGGACATTCCAGGTACCTAGCTTGAGGACTGAAGTCTTCTTTTTTATTTTTATTTTGTTATTTCTTGGTACAGTAGTTGCAGTCCGCTTGTCAGGTACTCGCGTACCTTAAGCCTTACGCACCCAGCAAGGCAGGCGAACTGTGGCGAGACGGCACCTTATTGGCTGGGGGCTGCCTAGTTTGAGGCGGGCGGTAGCTGTCCAGTGAAACATGTTGGTCTCTCCCACCGTCGGAAGCAACCCCTGGCGTCTGGCTCTACGCCAATCGAGCGGTGACTTATAACCGGTAAACTGCTGCTTCCCGTGTTGTGTCGACGCTATGGAGCGAAGCTGGAGTGTCCTCTCCAGGGCGCAAGCCTGGGCAGGGTGATATGGAGAATCAACTGTTGCCCATGCAGCTGATCCCCCCTCTCCACGCAGCTGATGGATCCAAGGGAAAGGACAAGCCGATACGTCATGGCACCAGCTGCGTCGCAGGAGTTGCCGAGATGACACTGAAATCAATGCCAAGTCGACCTAGGGACTCCGACTCCGGATTTTCTGTTGGGGTTTACTCCCTTAGCCTTTCCCCTGAGAGGGTATAGTCGCAAGGCAGCGAAGGTTTGAAATTGGAGTTTACCTTCTCCTAGATGGGCGACCACCCAAGGTTAACGAGCCCCATCTGCCCGAAGCATCTGGTTTTGAGGCGCCAGAAGCTCGCCTGTCATCCCTTCTCCAGTCAGTTTAAACAGGTTCCGCCACTCGTGAAGACCTGGAGCTGGATTTGGTTGTCAGAGGCTCTATCAGACGCAAGCCATTGGGAGATTTCCAAGGGGAGTGGGAGCTTATCTCCCACAACCGCCCCCGGCGATGAGAACCCTTGAAACCCGCTGGGTATTGTCACTGTAAGATATTTATATGGACCCGGCGAACGTGAAGGTGGTAAAAAAAGAGCAACTGATCCTATCTGGAGTATTACAACACACAAAATTTCCAGCGTGGTAAGATCAACAGGTAGACCTGCAATCTACATACTAGATTCAACTGCTCCTCAACAAGTAATTCCCGAAGACACGCAATTACCACCGGGATGACTTAACTAGCGCCCTTACGTCGATTACACTCGAGACAGGTCAACATCGTATTTTCAAGTGTATGACCGCGACTACTATCTTTTCTATCTACGGTAAATTGTCTTGGATTAATACTCGTTTACTGCCATTTACATTACACAATTACAGCTCGCACAGTGATTATTCGCCTGCTGCTTCACCCCGTTGATAAATTCAACATCGAGATCAAAGTCGCGTTTTTATTTTGTCACTTTGTTTATAACCAGCTAATTTTTTTTCCTACTATATCGCTGTCAATAACATCATCAATAATTTTTGTAGCATCTATAACAATTCTCCGCAGCTGAGATGTTCTTCTGACTCGAGACACTGCGAGATAAACTAAATTTGACCATTCGACACGATCGTCGACAATCCAAACTCGAGTATCAGAGATGGTTAACCCTTGAAATGAGTGAATTGTCATTGCGTATCCTAACGTCCACGGGTATTTATCCATACTGAGCGCATCCTCAACAACATTGACATCAACCAAAACAACATCATTTAATACGAGATTCCGTTTCCTTTACTCTGTCAAGGGTCCTGGTATATCAACGTTGATATTCTGTCGTCGTGTATCATCTAGTCTATTACATAATGATACACATAACGCTGAGAACTTTTCTTGATGCTTTTCATATAACCACTGTTGAAGTGTATCACGAACTATTTTTCTACTTGCCACTATCAAATCATTTGGTCTCCACGTTTGCAGAAAGTCGTTCATTGAAGTTTCTGAAATTATTTTACGCATTATTTCACTCTGAATTTTATTCGGTTGTAGTCTGATTAACTTTTTTAATTCTCTTAATTGTGCATCAAGAGATCTGTGATCATCAGTTATCTCCGAGTAATAATCTACAAAATTCCTTAACCAATCGTGTGGAGATGGTCCAACATGATCACCGCACATTATTTTTCAATAACAGCCAATCGAGAAACATTTTTAATATACCTTTAGATACTGTCCGCACTTCATCCCAAATAATAATTTGTGGAATATATTTCTCTCCCATTCGGTCAGGAGTCCACGTGTCACCCTTGTATCGAAAAAAAGCTGTGGTAAGTACATGATTGCACTCCTCGTTGTTTCATTTCTCTTGCGTGTCTGTGTGTAGGTGTTAGCACAATCATATATGAATTGTGTCGAAATAATTCGATCACCCGAGTCGTCTTACCAGAACCCCCCCCCCCGGTCCGTTTAGATAGACCCTCTAGTGTCTGGATACTGGATCATACACGGATGCTGCAGACGATAATTCTGATATCTGATTGCTGCGATAAATATCTTTTATCGTAACATCCGCGGATTCATAATAATTACATAACATTTCTTGCTTTATTTTTCCACGAACCCTATGATGCATCAGTGTTTGTTAAGCGAGTCAGTAATTCTGAGTATTTTTATCGATATAAAACGAATCCGTTGCAACTCTGACTGCAGTGTCATGCAATCTATTTATCATCGATAATAAATTTATAGACACATACGAGTGCATTGAAGATTTTAAATGAGTATAGTGAGGCGATTCGCCACTGATATAACCAACAATTGTACCCAACCGTGTTGCGTCAGATAAGTTAGCGTTTTCTCGACTGACAAATATATTTCTCACTGTTGCATCAGCGATTATAAAATCATATTCAGCATCATCTAGAATTAATCGTGCATAATGTCGTTTATGATCATTTGTTCCACCTTGAGTAAGCTTGCCAATTATTCTTCTACCGAGATCTTTTGCGGTTTTATCATCATCAGGTGATGGTAACCAAACTTCGGTCTGCTTCCGATATGATATAATTGCCTCACTTACAATCAACGATATTAATATTTTACAATCAATCGTATATCGTAATAAAACTATTGGTGCCCAGGGTTTTTCTAAAAATTGTCTTCCAAACCAAACAAAACAGATCGGATGAAGACCTTTGGCTATTCCGAATGATACAATACGAGCGAATCCGGTTAGATCAAAACCATGTAGTGGTTCATTTATCGATACTCTTGTGATCTCGTTTATGGGATGTCCAAATCGCTTAAAATATCCAGAACACTCTCCCAGTCATAGAAAACTTCCCGGATAACACGCGACCATATCAACCGAGATAACGTCGCTCTAATTATACTTAGTATTCCACAATCCACCGTGTCCGTATTCACAGCAACTAAGCTGCACGTCTTCGAGAAATTCAAATCGTGTTGGCTTCCACGAATTTTTCTCTCTGGCAGCGTGGGTAGCAACAGATGGAACTGTAAAACAATTATTTAGCAATTGCTCAGTATTCTCTGTCAAAAAGTTCTGCTCAAGATTTTTCATTTCTTCATGAAGAGATTCTTTACGATATATTTCGCCGTTAGGTCGTACAAATTGAACATATTTTTCATCATCTGAACCATACTGACACAGAATCGTTTTTACTAATTTCGTGAATAAAATCAAACATGTTTCTTCCAGAGTCTGAGTAAAATCTTACAGTTCGATCTCGTGGAAATATTGTGACTGCGCTGGTCCACGCGTGTGCGTTATGATCAATACTTTCAATTGAAGCTCCCTTCGACTTATTCTTTGAGTCATATAAAATCTCTCCGGTAAACGTTTTTACTGTTATTGGAAATTTTAATTTACTTGATAACTCGGCGACATCATTTATTGTAGATCCGGTATCCTTAACCGATTCAGTCCATTTGTTTATCTGCGAACGTCGTAGATTCGTTAATCCCATTTCCACGCATCGCATTTGAAAATGTTCGATTACTCGTTCGGCTACACAATTTGACTTTGAAAATCTAATTGGTGCAAGATTGTCGATGTTGGGTTTATCATTTAGCTGACAAATTCCATAAACAATCGCTGTCATAGGATACGTTCGATCGTAATATGGTCTGTCAATAGCAGCCACTAATGATGGCTTGGAATTTGTACTTAACACAGCGGTTTTTTCATTAGCAATGACAGGGTCACGTTTGTCACGGATAATCCACACAGCGGAATCTGTTTCTTCTAGCACAATAAACTTTATTCTGAAAAAAATATTTCTGATCGTTGATATAATCGATAATCGTTTTCGCCCGCGCATCGTTCATTATAGCATCAATAACTACGTCGATGTCATTATAGCATCAATAACTACGTCGATGACTTTGTCGACACCTTTGGTGTCACGTACAAATTTAAATGTCGACCACGTATGATATGCTCCATCATCACGAAATTCTTTTTTGGCATCCCTGATAATATAAATCAGATTAATAGTCGGATCAGTCAGAGTTCGCCTCCGCAAGTCAGGGGTTCTTCTGTCAAGATCGAATCTGGAAGTTTTCCAATGCTGGATTGTACATAATCTCTCAAACTCTTCCATATTATATTTCAGCCAAGTATTTAAATAAAAGTATTATATATACGATGACTCAAATAAGAAATCAGTGCAAATGGTTGATGGTAGGGTCTTCAACTCCTTGTAATAAATCCTGCGTGAAGGAATTCTGAGGTCAACAATTCTAAAGCGTACTCCGAGGAAGTCTTGGTCCACAGCCGTGTTTAAGATGTGATGTTGGAGTTAGAGGGAAAACACGGCTGTGTGCGTGTTGTGGTGATAAAAATATAGAGTTTAAACGATATTACGATAAGAAAAATAACAACCCTATCATTGATAAGGTGATAAGAACCCTGAAGACTATATAGCCATATTTGAAGATAAGTTACAATTTATTCAAATAATATTATGTATAAATGGATCAAAAAGAATTTGTTCAACATCCCAGCGTCAAAAATTATGAAGCATATCGTGATGGTGTAGTAACACAATGTCAGCGGAAAAAAACAGTTGGTGCAGGTGATAATTTTGGTTATCTTAGATTCATCGCTGGGAAAAAGAGGTATTACAATCACAGATTCATATTCGAGACTTTTATCGGGCCAATCAAAGACGGTCTTGTGTTCGATCATATTAACAGTAACAAACTCGATAATTGTCTTAAAAATTTACAGACTATTACACAGAGTAAGAATATTACACTTGGAAGGAAGGGGGGATACAGAAAACCTAAGGCAGCTAAATCTTTCAATATAGAGACCGGTAACGAACTAATATTTAAGTCAATGAACGCAGCTGCCAAGTATTTTAACATATTCATGCCTTCCGTATAAAAAGTCGCAAATAAAGTGACCAAATCAGCTTTTTCGAACAAGTACAAAAATTAGATCTCATTTCGTTATGATCGGGTAATGAACAGAGACATCTCTACCGAGGATATGTAACGCGGTTGACAGAGTTATCCTCGTTTCCTGTGTCTGATTAAACCGCCTTTTAGTTTCATTAACGTAATAGTTGTATACACATTGTACCAAGTCAATTAGGCTATCACAGTTTCTCAATGTACATGCTGTCTGAAATAGACTCAAAGGTAAATTATCATTCTTTCCTCGTTTAGTCCTTTTCTTGATTTCAGAATACCCGTAAGAAATATTATTTTTGGCAACGGTTAACACGGAAGTAAAATAACTACGGTCTATCTAGCAGTTATCTCCGATTACTTCCCGTAGATTTTTTTTTATCAAAGACTGTCAGTACGGGTAGGTGTAATTGATTATTGGGATAAATAATATTTTTTCACACACAATATATTTGCATTACTGAATCCATCCGGTTTTCTGGTTCATCTACATTTTTTCTGCGATTATAATTAAGAAAAAGTAAGAAAATACCTTACCGTAAATACTGTAAATACACTGCTATATGTGTTGTGCCATCCTCCTTAGAATTAAGTTAATTAAGCTTTATGTGCTGTCCTTAATTAAGGTTTACTGTATCCTTCTGGACTCGCTAAGATGCGGTGGCACCCTAGGAATTCACATAGGGAAATTGTGCCGTCCTCCTTAGAATTAAGTCAAATAAGATTTTTGTGTTGTGTTGTCCTTGGGAAACACGCCCTCTTGAGTCTGTAGACTGTTGCTTGCCAGGTTAGAGGCTCACATAGGGATGTTGTGTCGTCCTCCTTAGAATTAAGATTTATGTGTTGTGTCGTACTCGAAACACGCCCTCTTGAGTCTGCTAGGCTGTTGTATGACAGGTTAGAGGCTCACATAGGGGGTTGTGTTTCGTGTGCTCCTGAGCCTGGTAGAATTTCATATAGGCACCCTAGAGGCTCATACGGGGTTGTGTCCTCCTTGGTGTAAGAAAACACCCCCTCTGGACTTGCTAGGATGTTATATGGACAACTTGGGATTTCACTTGGGCGTAAAATATTTTTCTTTTGAATATATATATTATATATAATGAATTACGAAAATATCAATGATGTTATGTCTGCTATTAAAAAAGTAGAAAATGACGGCATAAATATATCTGATGAACTAAATCCTGAAAAAATTATTTCTGATTTTGAGACACTGCAAGAAAATAAAAAAAGATGGAGGACATACTTTACCATCTGAATATCGATGCGTAAAGAAGATTCAGACAGCAATGTGTCAATCGGTAGCTACAATAAAATAAAATGAAGTAAAGGAATTTGTCTTTCTCTCTCGTGCAATCGAAAAAATTAGATCAGAATTACCTAGTGAATATAAATCAAAGAAGACAATTAATACTCGTGTGAGGCGACTAAGAAAAATTATTTCAAGTAATAAAAATGAAAGTTAGACTCCTTGATAAAATGAAAGTGAAAGTAGTATGTCAGTCCACCTCGTTGATACAAAGACAAGGACGGAGAATATTTTTTGTGCTGTTACTGACCAATTTTCAGTATATTTTACTATCCGAGTACAGATTCGTAAAATAAATTCAGACGGCGATGTGTCAGTCGCTAGCTACAATTAAAGAAAGTGAAGTAAAGGAATTTGTCTCTCTTTCTAATGCCATCGAAAAAATTAGATCAGAATTATCTGGTGAATATGAAGCAAAGAAGACAATTAATACTCGTGTGAGGCAACTAAGAAAGATTATGTCTCGTAATGAAATTGAAAGTTAGACTCGTTCGTGGAAATGAAAGTGACTTTAGTCCATTTGTCAGTAACAAAAATATCCTCCTTGACTCTCAAGGAGGAGAATTATTTTTTGTTTTGATTCCTTGTCCTTTACCACTGACCAATTTTCAGTTAAAAAAATAAAATTATTGTGTTTTTTTGTGAAATCTGTCAGTTTTGCACGATTTTGACTACCTATTACCCTATCAGAATTAACAAATCAGTCGATTTACACAATTTCGACTACCTATTACCCTAACAGAATTAACAAATCCGAAAGATTTTCAAAGAAAATACGAAAATATATAATATTTTTGTGAAATCTAAACGACAGTTGCAGATAACAGTTTGGGTCTGATCCAGTATTAGTCCATTTGTCAGTAAAACAAATACCCACCTTGAGTGTCAAGGACAAGGAGGAACATTATTTTTTGTACTGTTTCCTTGATAAAAACACTACGAGAAATCATAGATTTTTACGATTTCACATATAAATTCAGATTCAGCGTTTTCCCACGAAGGTCAATCAAGTTCCCGGACTGGTCAGTTAGTCTGAAATTTATTCTTGATAATAGCGGATTATGACATCGTAGATAGACGGGATTGACTGGTTCTTGCACAATGAGAGAACCAGGCGAAATTCGCGGTGTAAAAGTATATAAGATGTATCCTTGCTGTGCCTGTGTGGATATTTATATGTTAATCTGATTGCTTCCATCAATTACATCACAGATGAGGTTGACCGCGATCAAAAAGGTTATATTTACGATTTCCGGAGATACATGGCGGCCTGTCCCTTGTAGGTCATTGTTGCACCGGAGAATGTTATCCCGGGACGGCGTTATCTTTCTCCACTCGGCGTGTATTTTAGGAAGAAACTCATCGATGATATCATTGGTGGATTTTCTTAACTCGTTTGCGTTATACCAGGGAAATTTAAATGTCTGTAGATCCGCCTCTGTTATTTTGCATGCATCTAAAAGTTGTTGTTTAAAGCGATTATATTTGTCGCCGGGTTTTTCAGTTGTTGCCTGAATTACTCGCTGGTTAAGATATTCTATGTCGGATTCAAGCTGATTTAATATTTATATTTGTTTAATTACATCGCTGCGTGAACGTTTTATACCAAAAAGATGTTCTAGGAAATTTTGCTGTAGTTTTAGTCGTTATCGCTTATGCTCCTGATTAATGATTTTAAAATATCTAGTAATTTCATCAAGGTGAATAACATCACAACCATATCCTGTGGGACTTTGTTCAACAATAAAATAAAAAGTTACTTGGTCCTTATCAGTGAAGATAACAATACCACCCAACTCTGCATTTTATACCAAGTAAATGTTGCTTGTATGATGGGGTAATTTCGTGGTATGATTGTTTGTCCGTGGTAAAATCAGACCGCGCTGGTTCTGGTAACGGTGGAGGTATCGGCGGTGCAACACCAGGCCAGCCTAACACTGATCTGATTGATGATTGATATATATCAACGGCGTAATCCGGAGCATTTATCTCGGTTGCAGATGATAATGTTGGTTCATGAACGGTTCTTGCTATTTTGGATTCTTTTCCTGCTATATTTTTCATTCTACGTTGAAATTCATCATCGATATCTTCGATATCATAACTTCCGGTTGGTATTCCAACGACGATCCAGTCGGGGGTTCCATCTGGTTTATTTATATTTGCAAACACCAACGAATTAGTTGGTTGTAATCTACCGACTGATTTTGGTCTGATGTTTGGCCAACTGTAGTACACTCGCAACCGCGCTAACGCGATCTCGCTTACCCGAATCGATGTTGTAAAATTAATGCTGAATTCAGGGTTTGTTGAGCTTGTCGATATCATTGTTGTTTTTATCGGCGCTGTGTTCGCGGCTATCTGCTGAAGTAGTTCGGTCATTATTTAAATTTTCATTTTTTAAATATTGTTTTATCGTCGAGGCTGGATGATATCAGCGATGATAATTTCGAGTACGCGGTTGTTGCCGTGTGTAACCGCGTTACATAGTCGTGCAATTTTGTACTCGTACACGTGGATATCTTTTTCGCGATAATATTAAAAACACCATAAATTGCTGCTGCTGATGAAACACATATTGTTGCTATTGCTACCGTTAGCGGGGTTAGCGCTGATAATACTACCCCGGTGGACGCAACTAACGTAGACACTGAATAAACAACAACATCAATGGCAACTGCACGTCGCTTGTATTTGTTTACTTTCGCGGTATACTTGTCGATGATGGTTTTTAATGCTGATTGCCATTCACGTACTTGATCATATCTATATTTCTGAACACTTGACTCTTGTCAACGCCATTATTATTTTACGCAGTAACCAATTGAGGCGTTTCAGCAACAAATTCCAGACACCACCAGTAAGATGTTGCAGTTAATTTCTTATCAGCTGCTTCCAGTATAAATATTTAACACAACAGACACAACCCCGGAAAACTTATCGGTTGAATGCCTCAGGAATATGTCGTGTATATACTAAATTTTGCAGCACTGAACACAGATAGTCTGTACACATCAATAACTGTTGAGGTATGTTTGATAGTATTATTCTGCTGTGACCATGTTGCGAATCCCGATGACACTGTGTATACGTTATTGATGATCTGTTTGTGAGGAATTTTAATCAGACTAATTTTGTTAACGATATATCAGGAATTCCACTTACGATGTCTTCAAGTGTTTTCTTAATTGTATCAATGTTCGTCTTGATATGAGAGAGTTTCATGTCAGCGGTCATCGGAGTACCAAAGAAAACATCTGCGATTTCATCAGTTTTTCTAACATTTCTACGAAGATTCGTGAACATACTTACATGAACGTCATACTCGGTCCTTAACGTGGATAATTTATTATTTACGGTGCTGAAGATAACGTCCACATATTTTTTTGTTGCCGCATCTTCGTCGGATGTTGCGTCTCTAAGCGTTACTATTTTATTTCCGTTCATGCTGAGTTAACATGTCATTGTGTCACCGGTATTCTTTAAACGATTAGCATCGCTTCTTGCAGTTTCATTTCTGATGGTTGTAAACGATATATTTGAGTCTCTGATTCTACCGCCGTCAGTAAACACAGGGATGTTATCCGTGACCGCACCGAGTACTCGTCGAACTATATCATTCCTTTTGATGTTGCTGGTTTTTAGCCTGTGATATCGGTCCTGAAAAACAACAACCTCATCCCGGTCAACTCCAGCCACGTTCATGAGATCATTAAGATCGTCTTTGGTCACGTACTTTGATAAATCTGTCAGATTTTTTTACTCGCACCGTGGGCTCTTCCGTAAATATCAACCATTATTCTTTTTCTTCATTTTCAAATCGTAGATTTGCAACGCTGAATTGTATAATCGTGCACAGCTTTGTGAGGCGGTAATGATGGTGTTGATATAGAATCGAGCAACGCAATTGCTTCACGGCCGCATATTGGCGGATCGGTTAATTTTTGTGCTGGTAGCGTTGAGTACCAGACCGGGATCCGTGACTGTTTGACATACTTGATAAATTCCTGCCGTGGAGCTAACCCGTACGAGTCAAAATAAACAATTCCACAGAGGTCAATTGCGTATGATGCCCAATGAATTCCAGGTCCAGTGCGCGCATCGAGATTAATGATACCGGTTTCAATATTATTTGGTTGTTGTGGTAATTGATCTCGCATAAAAAACCCGCTGAAGTTTTTTTATTTTGAGTTGCTTAGCAGCATCAAGTAAATCAAAATTTGACAATGGTGTTATTAAACTATCGATGGAGGTTTTAAGTGTTTTTAAAACGACTCCCTCGAAGTCTTAGGCCGCTCCCGTATGTGAAACGACTCACTGGAAGTCTTAGGCCGCTCCCGTATGTGAAACGACTCCCTGGTAATCTTAGACCTTTCCCGTTGCTTTCTTTAATGCCATTCCAGCAGCTGTTCCAACAGTACCTAAATCAGTAGCTTTTGCAACAGCTGGATCATCAGCAGATATCAGCTCTGGTATTGATGCGAGAAGTGGAAATATTCGTTCGGTTTTAACCATGTCGTTGATAGCGCCAGTGGAGAATTTAAATCGTATTCCTTCTTGGAGTGTTTAGCGTCATTGAGATGTTTAAGTTGGCGCGCTGTCAATGATAGTTTATTTTCACCGCCGCCTGTGATTTGATCGTGCTTTAGCGTAATTGTGATCCAACATTTTTTTGCTGATGCTGATTGTAGCTTCTTGATCTGACCAGGAATCAGACTAACAGTAGCATGGTGGTAAGACATTTTTATAAAAATATTCGTGTTTATAAATAACGCGGATTAAAGATTTTCCACTGGTGCATCAACGACTCTCATTCGACCACTACCACCTTCAAGTAACATTGCCTTATCACTGAGTATAACCGCGATTGCTCTGTAAGGACCATGAACATCTGGTGGGCCAGCCACAACATGAAGTTGTGTTACCTGTGCTATGAAGTGTATATCAACGACAGATTGTTTTGATCAATCAAGATGCTCCAGCGAAAAGTAATAGATCGGATACAGATTTATAAAATCTTGTTGTGAGATTTGCAATCCAGTGTCTATGTTTTGATCACGTCCCATAATGTCATTAACCGATGGAATACACGCGCTATACGATTTTGTTCATAATTCAGTAGGATGTTTTCTGTTGGTTCTTGTTGTCCGTTTATCCGTAAAGAAACCTCGGTAACACCCAGTTTTTCAAATATCATATGGGAGTGAGTTTGTGAATTTACTCGTTCATAATTCTGAAAAGCAATAATTATATGTCGTGGTGCAGAAACACTTTGTTGTGATGCTATTGGCCATGTAAATTGCCCGTTAATGTTAGATTATATACTATCAGTGGTTGTTGTCAACCATGACAGCAATGATTTACCACCTGTGTCCATAAAAGATAATAGTCGCTGTTTTCTGCGATCGTTGGAGTCATTACCGGTATCCACAACGAAAGTTTTATCAGTGCTACTTTACCAGCAGCACCATCAGATCTCCAGAACGCCTCGTTCTCGGTAGGCTTTCTTACAAGAGCAACTGTATGTTTAGCTGCAAAGATAACTTTTCTAACATTTCTGCAAAATCCAAAAATATGTGATAATGGAATTGCGCTTGAAAAATTTCTACGAAGTCCTTTTAACATTGATCGACATGTTGCAAACCCTAAGTTGAAATTTGGATTAGCGCTTATGACCACATACTCTGCATCTGCAATTTCGGCAGCATTAGTATGTTGTCTTGGCCGTCTTTCAGTATACTGTTTGTCAACGGGGGAATTAGAATTATCCTTCGCAAATATCATTGTGGGACCTGCTGATTTTGTATAATCATCAGAGTATCTTGCTAGTCCTATTACTGTTGTAGCAACATCAACATCTTTCTAAATCGTCTCTTTTTTCCATCAATCATTTAGGTGGCGCTATCAAACAGTGTCATGATGCCATTGTTGACAAACGCAATGACGTCGTCAGCTGCCTTCTCGCTATTATCTGCTTTTATAATTTCACCTTCTACCTCAATAAAAGCCTCAGCGGGTAAAAAGTATCTGCTTGTATCATGAACTTGCAATTCAATTCTTCCCTGTTGATTTGGTAGTCGTACGTCATAGAAAAAAATTGATAATCACGTACACTTTCATCTTTAAGAACAGGTGCTTCCATGTCAAATGCTGTGTCGGATATGCGCTTAAACATTTTTATTATAATTATTTTCGTCTAACACGAGGATTACCCCTTCGGGAAACTCCGCTTCCTGATATTAAACTTGAAATATTATCCCCGGATTCACGAGTCTTTGATCTGCTAGCGTTGCCAGTTTCTGATTTGCAGCTTGATTTATTATTTTACTGACATTTGCAGCCATAAGTTCAGTACTTGGTAATTTTACTGGCTGTGATTTTCGTCGTATTAATCATGCTAATCTTTCTTTGATTGCCGAGAACGCATTACCAGCAACGTTGACAGCTGCACCAGGAGCTTTTTCACGAACAACGTCAATAGCTTTCATTGATAATTGTATTGCAACAGGTGCTAATTTTGGAGCTAACCTTCTGAATAATCCCTGAACAACAACACGAAGTCAATCTCCGTAATACACACTGTAGGTTGGTAATCGTGAGTTTACTGCTCTGACCATTACAGGTCCACGCTGACTATTGTGTATGATCCTCTTATTTTACTTGACATTTATCTAATAACTGTGATAGTCATCAACGAGTTCATCAATAAGTTCTCGGTAAACGCTAATATCCATGATACCACCTGTAAATAATCGCTGACAAATATCAGCTGCTTCATTAATTATTTCCGGAGAATTATTACCAGCACGCGCTCGTCCTATGAGAACTTCTAGTCGTCCTACGTCATCGAGGATATTGTTAGGACAAGCAACAAGACCACTTCCAAACCCTCTTCCGGTTGCTCCTTCTTCCCCAGTTGTTGTTTCCGCCCTTTTCTCAAAGAGTCTTAAGGGTGATCTTTCTACCTTTGCTTTAAGTAGCTCTCTAGACCTTTCAAGTTCCGACATCAACTTTTGCTGCGGTGAAGAAGATTGTTGTTGTTATATCTGTTGCAGAGGTGGAGAAAGTTGATAGGAAGGCTCCTGCTCAGGTGGCGAATAGAAAGATGGTGGCTGTTGAGGTTGTGATTTGTATTGTTTTACTTCTTCATTATAAAGTCGTTGTACTGCCCTCACAAAACTCGTTAATTTTGGATTATCATTTCTGGCTTGTTTTTTGTTGAAATATACACGATACATCCATCTGATGAAAGTATCATTGTTTACGGTAGCATACTTTGGTTTTAAAACTTTGTCTTTTTGAGCCATACCTTACAGTGTCAATGCAGGTAAATATTTTTCTTTAATTTTTTTAAGTTGCTCGATAACACCTTCGTTAAATTTTGCAATCAGTTCAATATTTTCTCTTATTGGTTTAGGTTTAGATGCAAGTTCTTGTTATATTCCGGCGATAGGTGTTTCTTTGCCTGCATGAGGTTGAGTTGCAGCTATTTCAGTTGGAAGTGCTCGTAAAATCTTTTTTGTTAGTTTTGTTCTTCATGCTGTATTTCCATTTTGTTCAGCGGTCTGTTTTGATGCTGGAAGAAGATCCTCCTTAGCAACAATTTTTAATTAATAGCAGCAGAGAGGGCGAAGTCTCCTACTCGGCACTCAGTCACCGCAATCCCTTTTTTCTTTACGATTTTCAAGAAGGACGATCATTTGGAACCCTTTTTTTTGCGATTTCCAGGAAGGCTTATTATTTGAAATAGATAGTGAGTCAATCAGAGGCTGTTCGCCCACTCTGATGCTGATCATTCAAACTGCCAGCTTATTATAAGGTAAACTTGACTGATATGTATTATAACATATAGATTATTGATGAAATAACCTAACGATAAATCCACCTACAAATACTAAACAACCAATGAAATCAATCGCGCTCTCTTGTCTGTAGTGACTAGCTGAGACGGGTATTCTACCCACAACTACACTTGGTTACCATTTTTTCTGTACTTGTCTACGGCTGCGTGATGCTCCAAAACTGCCTTGACAGAATATTATTTGGATTGCGCATTCAGAAGTTTGGAGAGTGGACGTCCTGTATCTAGAAAATACGAGCTAGGTCAAAAGAGAATTAGAAATGTCGTGGCTAGGAAAATAAAAGACGATTAAGTTATACGAAAGAATCCAACCGTATTTAATTATAACTAACACTGTACCACACTAATATCCTCCGACTCAGTAAAAATATCTCGTTGTTGTTGATATAGGGTTTAACGCCATTTTCAGCACAATATAGGCTATTCACGGCGTTTAGTATAAATGGTGGAGGAAGAACCCGGGTGGAGGAAGAATTCGGGGCCCTCAACACATATCGTGATAAAAAGATTAATAGTATAGCAGCCAAGCTAGCGAGGACTCTAATATTTATAAAGAACAACGAACATACAAAAAAATTAACAAAACAAAAATGATAAAATAAAACAACAACAACAATGCAAGAATAAAGAAGAAGCAAACAAATATATGTGAGACCTCTTTCAGAGTTCTCAACCATTGTTTGGGATCTTTGGCAAACAAAATACATCCACTAAATTGAAATACTCGTGAACACATGAAAATGAACGAGGAAGAGGGCGAAACCACCCACTGGTATTTTTTCGTCACATCCTTAGCCGTTCTGATAAGTAGGTTGAATTCAACTTGTCGGATAACACAAAGTTTGTTTAGGGATTGGGTAGGTCCTTTTGTTAGTTTTACGTACTACGTTTATTCAGATATATCCTCTTGATAACTCGTCAACGAACATGTCACCTGATATTTGCTCTGACATGTGTAGTGCTAGACGATTTTCTATTTGCAATTACTGTTTTTATTAATGCCTCTATTCATCAATTAAATAACGGGCTGATGAAAAGATATAGGCAGGTATTCGCTTAGTAACAATTTGCTAGTATTAAAGTTCAAAATATTTAATATTACACTTTTTTAACATTGTCACATTTGGAGGTCAAAACATGCACTGATTTAAAAAATGATAGACTCACGATAAAATTGATAAATGATGATGAAAAAGAAAATAGCAACCAAATGAACCCTTCCATCCACATATTTGAGAGCTCAAAGCAGATATTGTTATATTCTTTTTCGTGAATTGTTTCGAAAATTGAAAGTAGTAGACACCAGATAAAATCTGGAAATATACACGTCCTCTCAGTATCATGTCAATTAATTGTTTACAGTAGAAAACAAAACAGCTAAACAATAGCTTAATTTTGAAGAAATAGATGCATTTCATTTTGTAATGAAACCAATATTTAGTTAAAAATGTTGTCGATCAATGAGCGTTATACTTTTATACGTTTTCAGCAATGTTTTTCCCTCTGGAAAGGAAAAAAAAGCACCGAAATCATTGCTCATACTTTATGTCTAATGACCACAATTAAAAAATTTGTGTAAAAAAATCTAGCCAGCGTGAGTTACGAAGTTTTAAGTAATTTTAATAGAACATTCCTCTGACAATAACTTAATTTTGTAAAAGACTAATTCATGGAAGAAATGTAGCTAATAGTTTGCATTCAAACGAAGTTAAAATGTGATATCGTTCATCCTTTCAAAAACATTGGGACGTTAAGCCACGAGCACACTGTTGACACTCTGATTTATTTTCTTCAAGACATCGTTAATTAAACCCTGGATTCGAACGACTATACAACAGGATGGACAAGAAGACATTTAGAGAAGCAGTGGGGGCATAAAAACGAAATTTAATAAATTGCATACAATTTTAAGAATGGTGACATGCCTTCCGAACTTGTTTTCCGAGATCAAAACGTGTATGTATAATTGTTTTAGCATCGTTTGCAAACATAGTTTGCTGTTGATCACACTGTCCAGGTACTTTATTAGGCAAAACTATTACTTGTAAAATATAACATGCAATATCAATAACAGATTCCAGTAGCACCTTTCCTACGGAATCGAGCATGATAAAGTCAACTGTTTACCGTGCATGTTCTGCTGAGTTTTGAGTATATTCAAAAAGTAAATATCAGTAGTAACATAACTTTCTTCCTAATTCAATGTAAGAAGGCATACAAACTCCCAAAATAAGAAAACATGAGCACATCGTGGGATAAAAGCCTAATTCTCCTCCATGAGAGGTGGCCAGACCATGAGATCGAGCAAATACTAATATGGCGGATATGTTTAAGTAATAATGTTATAGATGACTATTGCTATGATGGTCTTAAGCTATGTAGCAGAAGAGAGCGAAAACCAACAAGTTTAGTAAAATTCAACAAATAATTTATTTCCCAAAATACAAAGTGACATTTTAAAAAGAACTTACTGTATTGTGAATTAAATTCCAAATAGTCCTAAAAGTTCTATCTAAGTCCAAACGTTTAACGTCATCAGAATGAATTCCAGTGATGTTCCGAATGAATTCCAATCCTGAATATGTTTATGTATCAAAAGCCTTGAATGTGTTCATGTGTTAACAGTCTTGTTGTATCACAATGATGTAATCCAGAGTGCCTTTAAATGAATTAACATTAATCCCAAAATAGTTTTTTTTAGTTCAAATGTGTCAATGAGAGCTTTGTAATTCCAATGAATAATTTAAATAAATAAATCCTCTCAGAATTGAAAATAACTGAAAGACTGGTTCCATTCCAGATTTTAAGATAAGAATGAAGAATTCTGATGTAAGCAACATTAATGTTTGTTAAATACAGTCAGAGGACCAGGATAGGGGGTTCAAGTTCATTTATAAAATATTCTAATCAGTAAACAAAGTCAGGTTTTTTAGTTAAACTTTAGTAAAGAACATGAAAAACGTCAGGTAGACCAGGCATTTCCAAGGAGAAAACCAATGTCCTGAAATCAGATCCCAATAAAAATGTTTACAATAAAAGTGACGTTAGTCAGGTAGACCCAGACTCCTACCCTCAGTTACGGACAAAGGCCAATCATACAATATAAAATGAAATAGACATAACACTATCAACAGCAGAGAAATATAATTCGTAATTCACTCAAGTGACTTATCACATTTATTTCTTTTGTAAAATCCAATAAGTCACCACTTAACATAAAATACAGTATTTTATTATATAGTTTTTATGACAGCCTTTGCAGGCCTTACATATCAAACGCATTATATTTTAGACGAGATAAAGAGGTAAAAACAGAATAAACAGCACATATTTTACTATGGCGATGTCTTTTTTTCTGTTGATTTTCTAGAATTTAATAAGATTCCGTGTCAGACTCTGCATCATGAACAGCATGTTCAGTCGGAGACTTCCTTCTGTTCTGCATGGGGTTCTTGCAAATTGAAAACTAATTTTAATGCTTGAACGAAGTCATTTTTCTCATTAATACGCACTACTTATATAATCGGGTGTTTCAAAATGTTTGAATATTTAGTTCTAACTTTTTTATTTCCTTTGACCTGTCAATAAATTTAACACCAATCGATATACAAAAGAACGTTCTATTGGTATGTAGCTGAATGTACAGCACGTTGATTCTTATATTGTTAAGGAGACGAAGCAATCCTGTTACAGGTATTTTGCCAAGACTTTGCTTCAAAATGTGCATTTCCTTAATACTTGCAATGATAGAGAGCTTATGGACATATACCACATTGTTTGGATGAAATATGCATCCTAGATAATTGCAATATGATTCAGTCTTTACCTCTGTAGAGACATAATACCACTTTGATAACCTCTGCAAGTTACGCCCACTCTTGTTTTTTAATATTCACTTTTAATTTCCACTTTATGCTATGTGTAACTGTCTATTGAGCATATTTTGCAACTGCTTAGCAAGAACAATTAAATGTTCTGCATACAAAAGTACAAATAGTAATAAGGTTTCTATGGAAACTCCCTTATATCATTAACTTAACAAAGGTTTAAGATCCTTCAAAAAAAAAAAAAGAGTAAAGGTGATCAGACACAACCTTGGCGTACTCTCACTTGAAAACTAAACATGTCGGTAATAAACTAGTTAAAATTAACATATGCTTTTACATAATTATAAATTGCCTTTTTTATTATTCGTAACGTTTTTCAACGAACAGCTTCGCGAACTATTTTTCGGTAAAGTTAACGTTTGTCTACTATATCAAAGGCTTTATCATAGTCTATAATGCTGCATATAATATACCACTATATTTTCTTAAATAATTATAAAATAATATACCAATCTTAAACATATTGTCAACTGTAGAAAACCCCGCTTCAAAACCGGCTTGTTCTTCACCAAGAATTCATTTTCTCTACCAGTTCATATATCTTATTATTTAAAACCGATATAATTACTGTGATTAATACATGCAGGAAACTCGCAAAGGTAATTGGAGAGTTCATTTGCATCACATTTCTTTAGCATTGGTATAATGATAGCTGTTGATCAATATTCTGGATAATATCCAATATCGAATATTAAATTAAATAATAATGTTAATATTGGTGCAATTATGTTCTCTGTACAAAGAAATTGCTGGTTACGGCACCTACTTTCTCATCTACGTCATGTTTCAGTTTACTTAATTCTAGATGAACCTCCTCCAGTAATTATTCTATCTAGATTATCGTGAACTATTTGAATGTTTTTGTTTCCCTGTAACATGTCGACAGAACTGACAAAATAAATAATTCGGAAAAAATTCATTACCATGTTACCGATATGATACTGCTTTGTGCACAAGTACTCGTCCTAACACTAACCCCTTAATGTTGATAGCCAAGCGAGGCAGCTCCTTGTACCAGATATAAGTCTTTTGTAGGACTCTTTAACCACCTAAGCTACCGGAGCGGTGCGATAAAGGATAATAATGACTAATTCACAAGAGCACTGGGTCCTACTGTATATCATTCTACTGAAATGACAAGCTGACTGTTTGTGTTGTCTAGTTTTAACGTTTTCTGAGTATGATGGCGTCGCCGAAAACAAATGCTTACAGGTCAGTTGTAACAATCACGACAATTTTATAGCCTTTGTCGAGTTCCTTGAACTCCATATGAAAGATATGCGCGGTACCACCGTACAAGGGGAGTTTTATAGTTTGACCAATGTGTCTCAATCGTCTGCCAGAATCCGAATGAAGATATGATCATAGTGGTCTCTATTACGTTTCGGACAGAAGTTATACGCTAAATTACTATATAAAAGGTTTCACTGTATTGGAATTGATGGACTGGCAACCGGTCGCTCATTTTTTAATTATATTGTAAAAAAAATACTGGTACCAGGTGAAGACCCATCACTATCACAAGTGTCTCAAGGTTAGAATTTCAAATTTCAAAAGCAGAACCAGACGATTTAAGGTTGATACTGGAGTCAGGAAAATAGCAAAATATCAAGGAGTAATGCGTGTGTTGGAGAGTCGGGGATGGGGTATACAGAGCATCAAATGTCCTGACATTTTAGTAGATTGATTGACAGGACATTATTCTAACTTTTATGAAAATTGATCTGTAAGAACTCGGATCATCGAATGAAACATCTAATAGTTGTTTAGTACTTATTGCGTCTTTACATGATAGCAAGAATTGCGATATTAGGTTGTCAATCAAATAACGCAAGTCGAGTCAAGCAGTCAAGCAGTTTTTAAAAATTTATCAGATACACTTAACTTCTTTTTTGACGGACAGAGTTTGTAAATTCACATCCTGGTTTTGCATCCAACATTGAAATGGTTATAATTTACAAATAAAAACTATCATTTTACAGAAAAAGGACCATGAAAGTTGGCTCTAATATGACCATATTATATTCATGGGAACACGGGTATTCAGATCAAGTTTGTTGTTAAATATTTATTGAATCTCTGCATACAAAGTAACAATGATTTAGTATTTTGCAACAAAGACTGCAGTATCGGGTTTATTATTCCACAATGCCATTCAAATCGAGCAGTTTTGAACTATGACAGACCTTTGATGTCTTTTTCACGGATCCATTTTTTAAAACCTAGATCCTGGAATCATGTTTTGCATTCTACATTTAAATCTTATGTGATTAAATAAAGCTATAACGGATAAAGGAAAAGACTCGATCATGACACTTGGCCGTAATATATATTATTGTTCCGAACGGTCTTCCATTGTATGTTCAAAATTAAACAAGTTGAAAAAATACAACAAAAAGTCATGCAACTTTACTTTTTGGAGGGAAGAATTTGGGTTATGGCCTGATTAGATCAAGTGCTGTTATTTTCTTTCTCAAAATTTCAAATGGGCCCATATTTTCCTCGAAAGGGCACCAAAGCAGAAGTTTATGTATCTATTTACTCAAACTGTGCATTTGTACCCAATAAACGTGCAAGGAATAAAATGATGGTAAAATTTCAAGTGACAAGTGACTGTACGTTAGCGTGTATACGTTTTTTTTTAGGCTGGGGTGGTGGCGTCCGTAAATATGGGACCCCCAGCCCCGCGCGATTCGGTCTGGAGATGGTTGCATAAATCTAACTTCAGGCTATCAGTATGCGAAGTGAATAAAAAATCTTAGTATATATTATATAGACTGGCTTTGGTTAACATCATTTAGGACCTCTATGCCGATAACAGTTATGTATACAGTTGCACATTTACTTGAATCACAGACATGTGAATTATTTTGTTTCCATTATTTATAGCAAACAATTCTAATAGTAAACCTGGTCATGTCGACAATAAGCTTTCACCAATAGCCTTATTATGAGATCCAGTTGGTGCAAAAAATGTAAATTGAGCCATTGTTATATAACAAAATATGGCTTCCCCGGCGGCCATCTTAAATTCATTTTTATTGATACTCCTAAATGAAAATGGTGCGATCTTAAAATCCAGTATGGCGCCACAACGGCTAATTTGAAAATAAATCTTATTACTAAAGAATATCCAAGACGGTTTCAATCTTCAGCAGTTTAAAGGGAGACTTTTTTAAAATCTATAAGATTATCGCTCCTTCTATGATCACTTGGCTGTCTTTTGAAGTTCTTTATAATATTTTTAAAAATATTTTTTAACTGGATCACCTATACATTTTTTGTACATACCAAGATATATAGATTAGTCTAAATCATAAATGATTTTCTTTCCTTTCTATGTCTCCTTTATTTGATCTCATTTTATTTCCTTATACTTTAAAAAAAAAAAAGAAATTCTGGTCAAAAACGATAAATTTTTCACCCGTAATGTAAATTCGTACGAATTTCAAAAGTCGTGCAGTCTTGGCATTTTCTCAAAGAAGAACCTTTTATCTGTAAAGGTTGTCCCCTTTTTAGTTTATCGATATACTTTATTTATATATACACATGTGCATGTACGAGTCAGATAAAGGTCACATATATACATCAATAATTTATATACATGCAATTCTATCTGCAGGACATATTGACAAACACCTTTCTTTGTTTTGAAAATGACGCCACCAAGCAAGGTGTTTACATGTGCACGAAAGCTTCCCTAGAGCAATCGACCTATTCTGTAAACTCTCAGTCACATTGAAGACTTGTTTTTATAGGTCTAGATGTGAATATAAAATATTCACTTCAATGTACCTATCTTTACGGTTCAGAACTGTAGAAAACAGCTCATATTACAACCACCGTATGATTCTACCAGGTTCAATGAGTGCTACAAACGTTGGTTAGCATCTTCGTAAAATATGACAATACTTCATGCTTGCAAACATGTAAGTTTGCAGACAAAATATTTATCGACACAAGTTGCAAACTTCAATCAGTTATGATTTTTCGAAATAGCACTGATAAAGATATGAAACACTGATGGTTTCTCCTCGGAGATGTATATTTAGCACAACATCGGTACTCCGTTGTAAAAAGGTAACATATTCTCCAAGAATAAATGACGCCATTTGCAGTGAACATTGATATATACGTGTTATTTATAGAGAGATCCATGAAATGATAACCCGAAACAAGGAGAGCTTGCTCGACTTCAACTTGCGTAAAGATTGTGGACATGTCCAAAGTGATTCTTTGATATGCGATGCACGGCTTTGCCAGTACATGATAAGAGATGAAAGAAAAATGTCGAAATATAATGTCCGAAATATAAAAATATAATTTCAACAGGTCTCTAGTAGATAGATTCGAAAATGATTGAGAGAGAGAGAGAGAGAACATTATTCTAATTTTGTTTAGAACGATGTCTAAATATATTGTGCCTCAATTCCGCTTTGAAGCACTGTGGACACCGTGTCCGCAAACAATATTTTTACAGTCACACATGAAAGACTTTATTTGATGTATGGACAATTCCATGCATGAAAGAGGACTAAAAGGCTTGATTTATACATGGACAAATCCAAGGTGGTAAGAGGGATTAAAGAATTGATTTGATACAGCATTTGTGCTTTTACTATAGGCTATTTTAAATAATGTTAATATTATCCTAGTTGTTGACGCAAATGTTTGTGTTGCCTGTTATTTGTTTGCTTGAATGAGTACTATTTCAATAACATATTGTGGCTTTTTCAGAAGCGCAACTGAAAATGAGAGTTTAGAGCTTTTGATTCTACATATATATATATATATATATATATATATATATATATATATATATATATATATATATATATATATATATATATATATATGCATGTCTTTTGTCCCCAGTAATTGTATTAATAATTAAAAGACACTTGATTTCATACATTTGTATTCTTCTCTTTGTATTTTTGTAAAAATCGGATCTATATTCTACAATAATGTTTATAAAACAGTTCACCATAAGTGAGGTAAGTTTTGTTAAGCAAGAAAATAATTTTACTTTGTCGCACACGTTTAGCAAGAAACTCTTCTCTACCTTCTTGTCTACCTCAAAAGTAATTCCCCAGGCTCTAGTAAGGGAATGTTAAGTATCTCCAATTATTATTGTTGTTGTTGTTGTTGTCATTATTATTATTATTTCTCTTTTAAATTAATACATTAATATAGTTCATGATTGTAAAAGAAAAAATATACTTGTAATACATGACATCAGCAGCAGAGAGGGCGAACAACCTCTAATTGACTCACTCGTTATTCGCAAAAATAAGTCTTCCTGGAAATCGCAAAAAAGGGATTGCAAACTGAGTGCCAAGTAGGAGGCTGTACACCCTCTCTGCTGATATTAATTAAAAGTTTTATCAAGCCGACTTGAGATCGTGACCGTGGGTCATGCAAGTTTATCGTTATAAACCCATGCGGGGATAACTGAGCCTGACTAAATAATTTTTTTTTAAAGATTATAATCCATATCTCCGCTGCACCAAGTCTGATGAATATTTCTCAGCGTATGTGTATCAACTCCGTTAAACACAGCAATAATATTACAGTTATCCCTGATCACTTTTGGTATTTGTGTATACCGCTGGGTTACATAAATCACATCTTTGTTTTTATGTCTTCCTCGAGAAAATATCCGAGTAGGATTTGCCTGTTTGTCCAACATCACATCATCGTACACAACTAAATTGTTAATGGATCCATCAATATCATCTACAGATGGTGCTTCACTAATATCATTAATAAACTCGATAACACCATCACCGTTTTCATTTAATGACTTTGCTTTTTCATTAAAGTCTTTAAGTACATGATACTATCAAAATTGGGAGACGTCAAATAACGCACAAAAACGCGTTAACTGTAGTTGATGTTGCAAGTAGATACAAAGAAGGAGAGCCACTAGCAATAGAGACAGCTGCTGAAGTAGCTTCTGCGTTTAAACGAATTTATCAACGAGGTGGTCTGCGATGGCCACAGCTGCTAGAGGTTCATCCTGGCAAAGAATTTCAGGGTGCAGTATCATCGCAGATGAAGCAACATAATGTCAAAATCAGACGAGGACTTACAGCAATTCATCGCGATCAGGCAATGGTTGAACGATTTAATCGAACACTTGCTGAGCGGTTATTTGGATGTGAATACGCGAAGGAAATAATTCAAGACAAAAGATCTCGCGAGTGGGTTGCAAGATTACCAAGTGTGATAGCTGCATTAAATAATGAAATTACTCAAACAACTGCATTGAAACCCGCTAATGCAGGGGTGGGCAAATTTTCCAGTGCAAGTGCCCGCATGCACAAATTTACACCTTGTCACGGGCCGCATAGTTCATTAAGTAAAATAATTATTATTTGAAATAGCAAAAACAAAAGATTGTTCTAAATAACATCATCATTAATTTTCAGTTGTTAATATGTTGTTAATATTTGAAAACTTAAACTTAAACTTCAAAAGAAGCACATTTATTTGATAAACAAAGTAACATAAACAGAGTCAGTGCGAATGATGACTTGTTCCTAGGCCGCATGAAAACCCTTAGCAGGCCGCATGAAAGCCCTTGGTGGGCCGCATGCGGCCAGCGGGCCGCAATTTGCCCACCCCTGCGTTAATGTAATCACAAGCGCGCATACAACGACGTGATTTTTCAGCGCAGCCAGTATTAGGTAATGTGACTGTAAGATGTTTATATGAACCTGGTGAACTTGAAGATGGGTAAAAAGAGCGACTGATCCTATCTGGAGTATCACGACGCACAAGATATCTAGTATAACAAGATCCACGGGTAGACCTGCAATCTACATAAAAGATTCAACTGCTCCTCAACGTGGATTTACACGTGAACAGTTACAAGTAATTCGCACAGTGATTATTCTGCTGATGCTTCCGTGTCATGATAAGTTCGGCATCGATATCAAAATCTCGATTATTTTTTTTATCACTTTGTTTATAACTGGCTAATTTTTTTCTTGTAGTGCTATTGTCGGTTACATCATCAATAATTTCTGCAGCGTCTATAACAATTCTCCACAGCTGAGATATTCGTCTGACTCGAGACTCTGCCATATAAACTAAGTTTGACCATTCGACACGATCATCTACAATCCAGACTCGGGTATCAGAGATAGTTAACCCCTGAAATGAGTGAATTGTCACTGCGTATCCAAGCGTCCACGGAGATTTGTACCTTACTCAGCGGATCCTCAACAACGCTGACATCAACTGCGACAATATCATTTAATACTAGATTTCGCTTTTCAGTTTGTCCTCTATATCAACTTCAATATTCTGTCGTCGTGTATCAGTTGGTCTATAACACAACGGTACAGGCAGCGCTGGAAACTTTTTCTTATGTAACTGTAATAACCGCTGTTGTGTATCACGAATTATTTTTCTACTCGCCACTATCAAATCATTTGGTCTCCCGTTTGTAGAAATTCGTTCATTGAAGTTTCTGATATTATTTTACGCATTATTTCACACTGAAATTTATTCGGTTGTAGTCTGATTAATTTCTTGAACTCGTTTAACTCTGCATCAAGAGATCTGTGATCATCAGCTATCTCTGAGTAATAATCTACAAAATTCTTTAACCAATCGTGTGGAGATGGTCCATCAAACGGTGGTGGTTGACCGTGACCTCGGCACATTATCACAGCTGTATTTTTCAATAACAGCCAATATCGAGAAGCATTTTTAATATATCTTTAGATACTGTGCACACTTCATCCCAAATAATAATTTTTGGAATATATTTAGTTCCCATTCGGTCAGGAGTCCATGCGTCGCCGTTATATCGAGAAAATCTGTGATAAGTACATGACTGTATCGCTCGTTGTTTCATCTCTCTGGCAAGTCTGTGTGTAGGTGTTAGCACAATCATGTCATCGGAATTCTGTCGAAATAATTCGATCACCCGATTTGTCTTACCAGAACCTCCCGGTCCGTTTAGATAGACCGTCTTGTGTCTGGATACTGGATCATACATGGATGCCGCAGACGATAATTCTGACATCTGATTGCTGCGATAAATATCTTTAATCGTAACATCCGCGGATTCAGTATAATTACACAACATTTCTTGTTTTATTTTCCAACACCCCCATGATGCACCAGTGTTTGTAAAACGAGTTACCAATGATGTATATTTTTTATCGATATAAAATGAATCCGTGGCAACTCTGACTGCGGTGTCAGGGAATCTATTTATCATCGATAATAAATTTATAGACACATAAGCAAGCATTGAAGATCTTAAATGAGTATACTGAGGCGATGCACCATTCATATAACCAACAACAGTACCTAATCGTGTTCCGTCAGACAAATAAGCGTTTTCCCGACTTACAAATATATTTCTCGCTGTTGCATCAGCGATTATAAATTCATATTCAGTACCATCTAAAATTAATCGTGCATAATGCCGTCGGTGATCATATGCTCCACCTATAGTAAACTTGCCAATTATTCTTCTACCGAGATCCTTTGCGGCGCTATGATCATCAGATGATGGTAACCAAACTTCGGTTTGCTTGCGATATGATATAATTGCCTCACTTACGATCAGCGTTGTCAGTATTTTACAATCAATCATATATCGTAATGAAACCATTGGTGCCCAGCGTTTTTCTGAAAAGTGTCTACCAAACCAAACATAACAGATCGGATGAAGACCCATAGCCATTTCAAACGACACTATACGAGCAACCCCGGTCAGGTCAAAATCAGGTAGTGGTCCATTTATCGATACTCGCGTCATCTCGTTTGTGCGGTGTCCAAACCTTTTAAAATATCCAGAACACTCACCAGTTCCTAAAAGACTTCCTGGATATCAATCGAGATAACGTCGTTGCGGTCGTATTTGGTATTCCACAATCCACCATGTCCGTATTCACAGCAACTTAACTTCACAACTTAAATTCAAGTCGTGTTGGCTTCTACGAATTTTTATCTCTGGCAGCGTGGGCAGCAACTGACGAAACTGTAAAACAATTATTTAGTAATTGCTCAGTATTCTCTGTTGAAAATTTCTGCGCAAGATTTCTCATCGTTTCATGAAGAGATTCTCGACGATATAATTCGCCGTTAGGTCGTACAAATTGATCATATTTTCATCATCGCAACCTTTAAATAACCATACTGACACAGGGTCGTTCTTACTTATTTCGTGAATAAAATCAAACATGTTTCTTCCAGAGTCTGGGTAAAATCTTACAGTTCGATCTCGTGGAAATATTGTGACTGCGCTGGTCCACGCGTGTGCGTTACGATGATTAATTTCAATTGGTGTCCCCTTACCTTCATTCTTTGATTCATATAAAACCTCTTCGGTTAACGTTTTTACTCTTATTCGAAATTTTAATTTACTTGATAATTCGGCAAGATCATTAATTGTAGCTCCGGTATCCTTAACCGATTCAGCCCATTTGTTTATTTTTTCACGTCTTAAATCAATTAACCCGTTTCCACGCATCGCGTTTGTAAAATGTTCGATTACTCGTTCGGCAACATAATTCAGTTTGGAAAATCTCATTGGTGCAAGATCATTAATGTTGGGTTTATGATTTAGCAGGTAAATTCCATAAACAATCGCTGTTATAGGATACGCTCGTTCATAATATGGTCTGTCAACACTAGTCAGTAATCCTGGCTTGGAATTTTTACTTAAAACAGCAGTTTTTCCATTAGCAATGACAGGGTCACGTTTGTCACGGATAATCCACTCAGCGGAGTCTGCTTCTGCCAGCACAACAAACTTTATTCTGACAAAATATTTTTGATCGTTAAGATAATCGATTTTCTTTTCCGCTTGCGTATAGTTCATTGTAGCATCATTGATTTCGTCAGCGTCCCGTACAATTTTGAATGTTGACCATGCGTGAGATGCTCCATCATCACGAAATTCTTTTTTAGCATCCCTGATAATATTAATCAGATTAATGGTAAGATCAGTCAGAATTCGCCTCCGCAAGTCAGGGATTCTTCTGTCAATATCAAATCTAGAAGTTTTCCAAGGTTGAATTGTATATAATCTCTCAAACTCTTCCATATTATATTTCAGGCAAGTATTTAAATGAAAAATATTATATATGCGATGGCTCAAATAAGAAATCAGTGTAAGTGGTTGATGGTAGGATCTTGAACTCCTTGTAATAAATCCTGCGTGAAGGAATTCAACATTTGCAAAGTGTGCTACGGGAGAGTATTGGTCCACAGCCTTGTTTATGGTGTGGTGTTGGAGTTAGAGGAAAAACACAGTTGTGTGCGTGTTGTGGTGGTAAAAAATTTAGAGAATTAAAACGATATTACGATAAAATAATAACACTCTTGAGTCTGTCCAGGTCATTGATAAGGTTATAAGATCCCCTGAAGACTATATAGCTAGATTTGAAGATAAGTTATAATTTAGACAGATCATATTCTGTATCAATGGAGCAAACAGATTTTGTCAGACATAACACCATTAAAATTTATAAAGCATCTCGTGATGGTATAGTAAGAAACTGTCAGCAAAACAACCCAGTCGGTGTAGTTGATAATGCTGGTTATCTTAGATTTACTGTTGGGAAGAAAAATTATTATAATCACAGGATTGTATTCGAATGTTTCTTGGAGGAGATCAAAGACGGTCTTGTGATTGTTCATATTAACAATAACAAACTCGATAATTCTCTTCAAAATTTACAGGCTATCACACAAAGCGAGAATATTACACGTGGAAGGAAGGAGGGAAAAAGAAAGCCTAAGGTAGTTAAATCTTTCAATATAGAAACCGATGAAGAGAGAATTTTTCAATCAATGACCGCAGCTGCCAAGTATTTCGGTATCGATTCCGCGGGGGCACGACGTGTTGCAGAAAATATAACCAAATCAACTTTTTCTTACGGGTACGAAAATTGGATCTCATTCTCTTATGTAAAGATACAGGCAATGAACGGAGACAACTTTACTGAGATATGTAACGCGGTTGACAACAGAGTTATTCTCGTTTTCTGTTCTGATTAACCGAATTCTAGTTTCACTATCATTGTTCTGTACTGCGCATCACAATGCTACCTTTAATAAAACCTATACAAGTGTAGCCGAGTGTTTTCTTAATTGTATACACATTACAGTTTTTTATATACTCAAAGGTAAGTTATTATTCTTTCCTCTCTGTCCTTTCAGAATATTGTTTTGTGGTAATGGTTAACACGGAATTAAAATATCTCCTATTGCTCCCCGTAGATTTTATCAAAGATTTTATCAAGGACTGTCAACACGGACAGGTGTAATTGATTATTGGCATAAATAATACAATTTTTTTTACAGACGATGTATATGATATACTGAATCCGTCTGATTTTCTGGTTCATCTGTAATTTTTCTGCGATTATAATTAAGAAAAAATTAAGAATATGTCACACCTGTCTTTGAATTTCTAGATATCAGTCCAGCTTATATACTATAGGGTCCGTATTGTTTATTGGGGTTTTCGAAACTCAACAGATAAACACATCTTCCTGCCATGTCAACACGTGGCGGGCCCCTTGTGCGCTCCCAGGGGTTGATTTTGGGGGAGGATGTGCAAAATCTGTTGAACGTAGAAAATAACCCTGTATCTGTCTGTATCGTCCTATACATATTGTACCGTCCTATATGTATTGTGCCGTCCTTGCTGTAAAGACCTTAGCGTAAATACTGTAAATGTAATGTGCCGTCCTCCTCCATAGATAATCTAAGGAATTAAGTTAATTAAGATTTATGTGTTGTGCTGTCCTTAATTAAGGTTTATTGTATCTTTGTGGACTAGCTAAGATGCGATAGCACCCTAGGAGTTTACATGGGGATTGTGCGGTCCTCTTTAGAATTAAGTTAATTAAGTTAAGATTTATGTGTTGTGCTGTCCTTAATTAAGGTTTACTGTATCCTTGTAAAGTCTCTAAGATGCGGGGGCACACTAGGAGTTTACAGATGTAAATACTATGTGTTGTGCCGTCCTTGGGAAACACGCCCTCTTGAGTCTACAAGTCTGTTGTTTGACAGGTTAGAGGCTCACATAGGGGTTGTGTCGTCCTCATGTGTTGTGACGTCCTCGAAAACACGCCCTCTTGAGTCTGCTAGATTGTTGTTTGACAGGTTAGAGGCTCACTTAGGGGGTTGTGTTTCATATGTCCCTGAGCATGTAGGATGTCGGTTAGGTACCCTAGAGGCTCATATGGGGTTGTGTTGTCTTCGGTTTAAAAAAACCCACACCTCTGGACTTGCTAGGCTGTTATATGACTACCTAGGTGTTCATAGGAGTGTAAAATAATTTTCTTATATATATATATATATATATATATATATATATATATATATATATATATATATATATATATATATATATATATATATATATATATATATAGTGAATTATGAAAATATCAATGATGTTATTTCTGCTATTAAAAAATTAGAACGCGACGGCATAAATCTATCTGATGAACTATTTCTTATTTTGAGACACTGCAAGAAAAAAAGAAGATGGAGGGTATACTTTACCATCTGAATATCGAATTGTAAAGTAGATTCAGTTAGCATTGTGTCAACCGCTAGCTACAATAAAATAAAGTGAAGTAAAGGAATTTATCTTTCTCTATCGTGCAATCGAAAAAATTAGATCAGAATTATCTCGTGAATATGAAGCAAAGAAGACAATTAGTGCTTGTGTGAGGCAACTAAGAAAATTATTTCAAGTAATGAAAATGAAAGTTAGACTCCTTGATAAAATGAAAGTGAAAGTAGTATGTCAGTCCACCTCGTTGATACAAGGACAAGGGCGGATAATTATTTTTTTATGCTGTTACTGACCAATGTTCAGTAAAAAAAATTAAAAATAAATGTGAAATCTGAGCGACAGTTTGGGTCTGATCCAGTATTATTCTCTGTCAGTCCACCTTGACTGTCAAGAAGAGAATTATTTTTCTGCGCTGTTTCCTTGATAATAGCAGATTTTTACAATTAAAAATCATTTAGATTTTACATATAAATTCAGGTTTGGTGTTTCATTTCTTAGGTCAATCAAGTTCCCGGATCGGTCAGTTAATCTGAAATTTATTCTTGATGACGGTGGATTATGACATCGCAAATAGACGGGATTGACTGGTTCTTGCACAGTAAGAGACCCAGGTGGTACTTGTGGTGTGAAAGTATACAAGATGTATTCTTGCTGTGCTTGTGTGGATATTTCTTTGTTTGTTTGATAGCTTCCATCTATTGCATCACAGACGAGGTTGACCGCGATCACCGAGGTCATATTTACAATTTCCGGAGATACATGACGGCCTGTCTCTTCTGGGGCATTGTTTGTCCGAGAATGTTGTCCCTGGGTGGCGTTATCTTTCTCCGCTTGGCGTGTATTTTAGGAAAGAACTCATCAATGATATCGTTGAGTGATTTTTGCAACTCGGTTGGGTTATACCCAGGAAAGTTAAATGTCGGTAGATCAGCTTCTGCTAACTTATATTTATCAAGAAATCTTTGTTTATAGCGAATTCTATCGTCCGCGTAATCAATTATTGCCTGAATTACAAACTGGTTAAGATATTCCATGTCGGATAGAAGCTGATTTAATATTTCTATTTGTTTGATGATTTTCTCGCGTGAACTTGTTATATCAAAAAGATGTTCTTGGACACTTTGCTGTAGTTTTTATCGTTGTGTTTTATGTTCTTGATTAATGTCTTTAAAATAGTCAATAATAAAGTCTATGTGAATCTCAATAGTTTTAGTTCCTCCTTCAGGGGATTGTTTAACAATGAAATTCCACAACATATGGTTTTAACTAAATAATCTAAAAGTAATACTCAACACCGTTAAATTTTTCAGATCAGGGAAATAATGATCTTCGTATGACGGGGTAATTCCATGATACGAACTTTTGTCTGAAGTAAAAGCGGCCGGTGTAGGTTCAGGCGATGGTGGAGGTATCGGCGGTGCAAGATCAGGCCATCCTATCACTGACCTGATTGATGATTGATATATATCAACGGTGTAATCCGGAGAGGTTATTTCACTTGCAGATGACAGTGTTGGTTCGTGGACGGTTATTGCTATATTGGTTTCCACTCCGGTGATATTTTTATTCTACGTGCAAATTCATCATTGATCTGTTCGATTTGATAACTTCCGGTCGGTATTCCAACGAAGGTCCAGTCGGGGGTTCCATCTGGTTTATTTTTATTTGCAAACACCAATGAATTATTTGACTATAATCTACCGACTGATTTTGATCTGATATTTGGCCAATTGTGGTACACTCGCAACTTTTCAAGAGCGATCTTGCTTACCGGAATTGCAGTAGGAAAATTAATACCGAATTCAGGGGTTGTTGAGCTTGTCGATATCATTATTGTTCTTACCGGCTCTGTGTTCGCGGCTATCTGCTGACGTAGTTCGGTCATTATTTATTTCGATTTTCTTTCAGATTGTCGTTTTCTGAATCAATTTCTTCATTGTATATCTTCACCATGTTAGTAAATTCGAAATCTGATCTTGTTGTATCGTCGAGGCTGGATTATATCAGTGATGATAATTTAGAATATGCTGCTGTACCTATACTTAACCACGTAGAATAATCGTGCAATTTTGTATCCGTGCACGTGGATATCTTTTTCGCGATAATATTAAAAACACCTGCAATTGCTGATGATGATGAAACACATACTGTCGTTGCAGCTATAGCTGCCGCTGCTGTTATCGGAGTCAGCGCTGAGAATACTATACCGGTGGACGCAACTAACGTCGACACTGAATAAACTACAACATCAATGGCAACTGCACGCCGCTTGTATTTTTTTTACTTTAACGGCGTGCCTTTCAACGAAGGTTTTTTACGCTGATTGCCATTCACGTACTTGATGATATCTATATTTTTGGACTCTTGATTCTGTTTGCGCCATTATTATTTTACGCAGTTACCAACTGAGGCGTCTCAGCAACAAATTTCAGACACCACCAGTAAGATGTTGCGGTTAATTTCTTATCAACTGCTTCCAGTATAAATATTTCTTCGGTTCCGCTATTTAAGGCAACAAACAAAGCCCCGGAAAACTTATCGGTTGAATGCCACCAGGGATACAATGTAAATATCTCAAATTTTGAAGTACTGAACACAGTCTATACACACCAGTAACTGTTGCGGTATGTTTGAGAGTTTTAGTCTGCTGTGACCAATCCGGATGACACCGTGTATACTACGCTGGTGATCTGTTTGTGAGGTATTTTAATCAGACTAATTTTGTTAACGATATCAGGAATTCCACTTACGATGTCTTCGAGTGTTTTCTTAATCGTATCAATGTTCGTCTTGATATCAGAGAGTTTCATGTCAGCGGTGAGCGGAGTACCAAAGAAATTATCTGCGATTTCATCAATTTCTCTAACATTTCTACGAATATTCGTGAACATACTCACATGAACGTTATTCTCGGACCGTAACGTGAATAATTTATCATTTACGGTGCTGTAGTTAACGTTCGCATATTTTTTTGTTGCCGCGTCCTTCGTCAGATGTTGGATCTCTTAAAACCACTATTTTGTTTCCGTTCATGCTAAGTTCGCCTGTCATTGTGTCACCGGTATTCTTTAAACGATAAACGATTTCATTTCTGATGGTTGTAAACGATATAATTGAATCTCTGATTCTACCGCCGTCAGTAAACACAGGGATGTTATCCGTGCCCGCACCTATTACTCGTCGAACTATATCATTTCATTTGATGATGCTGGTTTTTAGCCTGCCATATTGGTCCTGAAAAACAACAACCTCATCTCGGTCAACTCCAGCCTGGTTCATGAGATCACTAAGATTGTCTTTTGTCACTTACTTTGATTAATCTATGTCAGAGTTCGTTTTACTAATATCACTACGAGATCTTCCGTAAATATCAACCATTATTCATTTCGTCTTGTTTCAAATCGTGGATTTCCAACGCTGACTTGTGTAATCATGCACAACTTTGTGAGGCGGTAATGATGATTTTGATATAGCGTCAAGTACAGCAATTGCTTCACGGCCGCATGTTGGCGGATCGGTTAATTTTTGTGTTGGTAACATTGAGTACAAAGCTGGGATCCCTGATTTTTTGAAAAACTTGATAAATTCCTGCTGTGGAGCTAACCCATACGAGTCAAAATAAATAATCCCACTAGGGTCAATCGGTACGATACCCAGTGAGTTCCAGATCCAGTGCTGTTATCGAGATACCTGTTTCAGTGTAGTTTGGTTGTTGTGGTAGTTGATCTCGCATAAAAAACCTCTGAAGTTTTTTATTTTGAGTTGTTTAGCCGCATCGATTAAATCAAAATTTGACGTTGGTGTAAAACCCCAGTGTGAGTTCAACGTAGATAAGTTCCCGGATGTCTTAGACCTTTTCCTAGATAACTTCCCTGAAGTCTTAATCCATTTCCCCTGCTTTTATAAATGCCATTTCAGCAGCGGTTCCAGCAGCACCTAACGCCGCAGTTTTTGCAACAGCTTTATCAGCAGCAGCTATCAACGCTGGTATTGCTGTGAGAAGTGGGAGTATTCTTCCCGTTTTAACCATGTTGTTGATAGCACCAGCAGAAAGTTTAAATCGTGTTCCAGTGTTCGATTGTTTAGCATCATTGAGATGTTTAAGTTGGCGCGCTGTCAATAATAGTTTATTTTCACCACCTTTAATTTGATTGTTCTTTAGCGTTATTGTTGTTCCGCATTTTTTTGCTGATGCGGATTGTAGCTTTTTGATCTGACTAGGAGTCATACTGACACTAGCAAGATGGTAAGACATTTTTATAAAATACTCGTGTTTCTAAATAACGTGGATTAAAGATTTTCCACTGGTGCATTAACGACTCTCATTTGACAACTTCCACCTTCAAGTAACATTGCTCTATCAATAAGTAAAACCGCGACTACTCTGTAATTAACACCACCTGTATTTGTTCTGGCATACTATCCGTGGTTGTTGTCCACTAGGACAACAGAGACTTACTACCTGTGCTCATAAAAGATAATAGTCCCTGTTCTTCAGCAAGCGATGGAGTAATTACCGGCATCCACAACGAAATTTTTGACAGTACTACTTTACCAGCATCACCACCAAGTCTCCAGAGCGCGCCGTTGTCGGCATCCCTTCTCACAAGAGCAACTGTGTGTTTAGCTCCAAAGATATGTTTTCTAACATTTCTGCAAAATCCAAAGATATGCAACAGTGAAATTGCGCATGAAATTTTTTTATATTCCTCCTCCAACATTGTTCGGCTTGTTGCAAATCCTAGGTTAAAATCTCGATTAGCGCTTACGACCACAGACTCTGTATCTGCAGTTTCGGCAGCACTGGTATGTTTTCTTGGCCGTCTTTCAGTATACTGTTTGGCAACGGGGGAATTAGAATCATCCTTCGCAAACATCATTTCGGAACTGCTGTTTTTGTATAATCATCAGAGTATCTTGCTGGTATTATTATTGTTGTAGCTATATCGACATTTTGCTGAATCGTCTCGATGATGTCTCCATCAATCAAATAGGTGGCTCTCTCAAACAATGCCATAATGCCGTTGTTGACAAAGCCAATTTCAAACCCGGCTGCAGATGTAGTATCATCTGTTTTTATAATCTGACCTTCTACCTCAATAAAAGCCTCGGCGGGTTAAAAGTATTTGCTTGTATCGTGGACTTGTAATTCAATTCTTCCTCGTTTGTGCGTTATAAGAAAAAAAAATGATAATCACGTACATTTTCGTCCTTAAGGACAGGTACTTCCATGTCTAATGCTGTGTCGGATATGCGCTTAAACATTTTTATTATAATTATTTTCGTCTAACACGTGAATAGCTTCTTCGGGAAACTCCACTTCCTGATATTAAACTTGAAATATTACACCCTGCTTTACCGAGTCCTTGATCTGCTAGCGCTGACAGTTTCTGATTTGCAGCTTGATTTATTATTTTAATGACATTTGCAGGCATACCTTCAGTGCTTGCCAGTTTCACTGGTTGCTGTGATTTTCGTCGTATTAATCGTGATAGTCTTTCATTGATTCCCGAGAATGCCTTACCAGCAACATTGACGATTGCACCAGGAGCTTTTTCACGAAGAACATCAATAGCTTTCATTGATAACTGTTTTGCAATATACGCTACTTTTGATGCTAACCTTCTGAATAATCCCTGAACAACATCACCAAGTCCATCTCCATAAATCGCTTTGTAAACAGGTAATCGTGAGTTTACTGCTCTGACCATTGCAGGTCCATGTTGACTATTGTGTATGATCATCTTATTTTACTTGCCATTTATCTAATCATTGTAATCATCAACGAGTTCATCAATAAGTTCTCGGTAAACGCCAATATCCATGATACCACCTGTGAATAATCGCCGACATGTATCAGCTGCTTCATTTATTATTTCCGGAGAATTATTACCAGCACGCGCCCCTCTTATGAGAACTTCTAACCGTTGCACGTCATTGAGAATATTGTTAGGACAAGCAACAAGACCACTTCCCAAACCACTACCAGTAGCACCAATGTCAGGCTCATCGTACAATTTTTCTTCTGTAGGTTCTCCATATAGTTTATAAAAGTTTTCATCTGTTTCCGTTTGTTGCAATGGAGGAGGAAGTTGATAGGAATGATCTTGTTGGGAAGTTTTTTGTTGTCGTTCTTGTCGTCGTTTTTGTTGTTGTTCTCGTTTTTGTTCCTTTTCCTTTTGTTTTTGTTCCCTTTCTTGCTCTCCTTGTTCTTTTAGTGTTTCATTATAACTTTCTACTCCTGCTGAATAAATTCTGTAATTAACATTTTCTTTGTTTATATAATCAATATTTTGATTTATTTTAAACACCTAATCGTTCCATGCACCACTTCTACATTTTTAGCTTATTCGGGTTTTAAAAACTTGTCTCTTGAATAATAATTTTCAGCAGCAAACTCACCAGTCTTGGCTTTATCCTGTGCAATTTTGAATTTATATTTTTGAATTTCTTGTATACCTTTTTTAGTAAATTTCTCCCTAAAATCAATTCCTCGCTTTCCTTTTTATAACAACAGCACCTTCAAGTGTTTCCTCACCTTCATCTTCAAGTTGAGGTTGAGCTGCAGATATCTTTGCAATTTGCCCAGCGGTTTGTTTGGAAAGTGGTAGGAGACTTTCAGTAACTGTCGCAACTCTTTCATTAACTTTTGTGACGGGTTTAAATAACTGTTCTGTACCTTTTGTATAGTGTACTTTAGACTAATTCAGACTGATTTTTTAACACAAGGGAGCAGTCATTTTAGTTAGCAGTGTGCTTAAATCATGTAAAATTTCCAAAAGTGCAATATCCAAAAGAAATATCATCCACATTACATTAATGTAGCATAGAGGTATGCAAACATTCTCTCCACTGTGCATGTTTTAAATGCGAACTACTTCACCTTACATACGTCACTCTCTCAAAAGTACATATTATCTGGTGAGCGCCACCTGATCTGTTCACCCTCTCTGATGCTTCTGTAAACAAATCATAAAAATTGGACATTCTTACGAGAACAATTATTGTGACTCACGCCTCGTGTGTATCGTACGTCCCAATTTTGTATCTCATCCAATTCGAAAAATGCAATAATGATCACTTTCATGTATATCACTATCAATAGATATGATCTTCTTTTGTTACCCACTAAAACATCTTATTGTACCGCACGATGTATGGATGCGTGTCATGCGCCAGTGGCCTGAATCACAAATAAATACAATATTATTATTATTATTATTATTAGGGGCCCCGAGTGGCCGAGTGGTCTGAAGCGCTCACCGTTCCGGATCACTGCAATCTTACCTCTGTCTGCGTGGGTTCGAGTCCAAGGCTTGGCTAGAGTGGGTACGTGGGAAAGCCTGCCAGTAGCTTCGCGTGGGTCGGTGGTTCTTCCATGGGTTTTCCAGGATTCTTCCTCCACCAGTTATACTGACCGCCATGTACAGCCTATCTTGTGCTGAAAAATAGTGTTAAACCCTAGAACAACAAAAATTATTATTATTTATTATTATTATTCAATATGAATTAAGGAAAATACGTTAGAAAAACATTTAGTAATCAAATTTGTATGCAAAAGAGTTAACTCCATTTTAACATTTTAGTTATTTATTCGTCTTTTTCCTCTTTTTTCATGTCTGCAGAAAGAAGTGAATGAAAGAACGATATCAAACTTATTTACAAAAATAGACAATATCACTCAACAAATAATACAAATTTACTAGAAAATCAATTGATATATTAAACATATAACATGAATGAAAGCAAATAGGGAGGTAAACCTTTAATCAGCTCATTCTGATATACAAGAGTTACCTCTCCTGTGTGGTGTAGCAGCAGAGAGGGCGAAAAACCTCTAATTGACTCATTCATTATTCGCAAAAATAAGCCTTCCTGGAAATCGCAAAAAAGGGATTGCAAACTGAGTGCCTAGTATGAGACTGTTCACCCTCTCTGTTGCTATTAATTAAAAATTGTTATATCAGTAATGGTTCATCCGGAATCTTATACTGCCCGGTTAGCTCGAGAGCGACTAGAAGCAATTAAGAAATTTCTCCCTGTGAGAGATTCTTTTAGAGAAAACCTGAAAGCTAGACAGCAAGCATAAGTTGAATATGCATAGCAGCTATTAAAATAGGGAAAATGAATTTTGCCAGACTAGACAATACCAGCTTCTGAAAGTGCAATGAATGAATTACCAAATATATAAAATGTAAAAAAAGTTATCGGCTCTTTTTTATACAATTGACCTCTGAAGTTCAGGAAGTGAAAATGACCAAGTAGAGCTAGCACTTTTTTGAAAGATGCACATTTGAAGTAAGGCCAAGCTGTATACTCTATAACCCATAGTACACCCATCAATCATACACCAAAATAAAGGGAATTAAAGGTTCTTTGCATTATACCTAAGATATACAAGGTCTTTTTTAAATAGCCAGTATAACCAGTGAGGAAAGCCGGGGACATTCTTTTTCTTTAAAATCCTAACCCTATGCAAAATGCGAAACTGTATAGCGCCACCTCACTTGCTGGAAGGTCCATTTCTGAAAAATAAAGCTTCCTACGAAAATGAAAAGTATAAGGTCAATAACGTTAAACCGAAACTTCTAACTGACGGAGAGTATCTCTAATTGGGTTATTTTTTGTTACTCTATCTTTGTCGTTCGTGTTTTCTAAATTGTAATGCATGCTTTTGTTTACCCACCGTGACACTTATTTGTGGTTGCACCCTGTCTGCTGCTGTAATGTTTGAGTAATTAAATCATTATTATATCAATAATGGAATCTTAAACAGCTAGATTAGCTCGAGAGAGATTAGAGACAATTAAGAAATATCTTCCCTTTCGTGATTCTGTCAAACAAAAATTGCAAGCTCGTCAGGAGTCTCAGGTGGAATTTGCAGAAGGTACAGAACAATTATTCAAACTAATTGTCAAATCAGCCAAGAAAATTGTTAGAGCAACTGAGGCGGCTCAAAAAGCACTTGAGACAGTGCCTGTTGATATTGCTGGCCGTCTTCAAGCAGCTCACCCACCACCTCAGCAGCCTCCTCAACCATGATCTGAAGTTCAACCACAAGCTCTGCCAAGAGTTAGAACTAATATTACATATAAATTTATTCCTGAATCAAATACCCAGACCAAATATTTGATATTGCTGCATATGGATATCATGATAGAGATAAGGATGTGAAACCCGAATGTGTTAAAACTTTAAAATCTGCAGATTGGATTAGGGATGTATATCTCATCGCTACTGATACTCCACAAATCAGATCTGAGGAAGAAGTTAATAATAATTAACATTTGTAAAAAGACATTAGATGAGCATATTAGACAAGCAATGCTGGAAAGGAGACAAAAAGAAGAGGAAATGAAGCTGCAGCTTGAAGAAGCTAAACAATCAAGGAAACAAATAGAAAAAGAAATGAAGTCGAAACTTAAAGAAGTTGAAAAAGAAAGGAAACAAAAGAAGAAGAAGATTTGGAATTGGAAAAAAATTAGACAAAGGAAGGAATTACGTTCATCAAGTAAGAAAAACGAAACAAAATGGAAATCAATCTCAGGAAAATGGGAGAAGGAAGCAGATAAAACAAAAAGTGAGGAAGAACGAGAACCTACAGCAAAAGAAATAATTGATGAAGCTTATTATAAATATTTCGGTCCAAAAACTGGAAGTGGTCTTATTATTCCATTACCCAATAATGTTCTTGCCGATGTTGAACGACTAGAAATTCTGATTGGCGGTAAACGAGCCGGTAATAATTCCCCAGAAATCATGAATGAAGCTACTGATATTTGTCAACGATTATTTACAGGCGTCATCATGGACATTGATATTTATCGGTCTCTGTGGATGAGATCGTTGATGATTTCCACAGCGATTCAGGGTATGCAATTAGATCAGTGACAAGCAAATAAAAAGATTATACATAATGCTCAACGTGGACCTGTAATGGTCAGGCTGATAAATTCGCGATTACCATTATATAAAACATACTACGGAGATGGACTCGGAGATGATGTTCAGGGTATATTTAGGAGAATGACCCCAAAAGTAATACCGATTGCAAAAACAACTGGAATTGAAAGCTATTGATGTTATTCGTGATAAAGGTATTGATGCTGTTGCTAATAAATCATTCTCAACAACTACAAAATTTATTTTCTGGTATTACACTTTATTCCTTCGATGATACGCACCAGCCTTTTATTGAGTTAATGCAACATTTGAAACAGTTTATATCAGATTTTGATTATCTTAATAAAATAATCATTGAAAGTGCCGCCCAACCTAAGCAACTTTTTACCTCAAAATATATTACAAGTATTCCTCAATCATTATAAAATAACCGAAGCAGAATTACCAACATTTGTAATACCAGAATTTAGAATCGACGAACTAAACAAAAATCAATCAACGATCTTATTAATGAAAACTTTCCAAAAATTGTTGATTCGTGAAGAAAATTAGCACCACCAGCAGCTATTATCAAACATAACAATGATCCGTACGGTTGCGGCCTACATATTTCACCAGGAATTGTTAATATTACATCAACGATCGCAATCAATCTATTTCGTGATGCAACTGACGGCAGCTATCAAATAGATCTTGAAAAATCAAATATAGGCTCAGCAGGGATATATTTCATACACATTTACACCTCAGGTACCTCCTGGATATTTGATTGTACAAGAACCTATTAATCCGGTCCATTTGCGATGTCATAATCAGATATTATTAAAGGTACATTAGCAGCAGAGAGACTGAGCCCACCAACTATTCCGTCCAACAGAACCTTCTATCGAGAACACTCTTGATAGAGGGTCTTATTTCACAAAATAAACCCTCTATTCAGAAAACTATGATAAATAAGCCTTCTCTGCTGACTAGAAGAGTTATTTCATGAAAAATAACTAAGTATAAAAATACTTCTTGACTCCGGGGTCTACTAGACGAAACACTTGGTGGCCTAGTCTCTCTGCTGCTCAAAATACAAAGTATTTCTAATCCTAAAGGATTTCTAACTAAAAATTGTATCTAACCCAACTCGATACCGTGTCCGAGGATCATGTAAATTTATCGTTACAAATCCGTATGGTTTTGCCTGAGCACGACTAAAGAAATTTCTGAATTTATTTATGTCCATGTCACCGCTGCACCAAGTTCGATGAATATTTTGTACGTGTGTGCGTCAACGCCGTTAAATACCGCGAGAACGTTACAGTTATCTCTGATCACTTTTGGTATTTGTGTATACCGTTGAGTTACATAAATCACATCAACGTTTTTGTGTCGTCCACGTGAAAATATCCTGGCAGGGTTTGATTGTTTGTCCAACATGATATCATCGTACACGACTAAATTATTAATACTCCCATCAATATCATCGATACTCGGTGCTTCATCAATATCAGTTATAAAATCAACAACATCTTCTTCACTTATCGATTTTGCACTTTCGTTAAAATCTTTTAATACCTGATAACATCGCTGATCGTCCACTGATGGTGCTATCAAATATAATTTATCCCACATCATCCACTTCATTATTAAATTAAGTAACAACTGTGTCTTACCCGACCCAGATGGACCTATAATAATCATTCGAATTGAATTTGGTAGCACTGAGTTATGTTTGATTGGTTCTCGTCGCTTTGACGCAGAAAAGTCAGTGATCTCCATTAGATATATCATAAAATAAATATGAATTTATATTGTGTGAAATGCCGAGCACATACCCCAACTGCGGATATGACAACAACAAAAAATAATCGGCAAGCGCTTACAGGCAAGTGTGAACGATGCGGTATAAAAAAGTTTAAATTTATTTTAAAAAAAGGGAGGTGATATCGCAGCCAAGTTAGCCAAGCTACCAGTAACACCGTGGGCTAAATACCCAGGAGAAAAACATCTTCCAGGGTATAATTACTGCGGTCCTGGAACCCGACTTGATATCAGACTTGATGCTCAAGATCAACCCAATCCAGGTGAGTATCCGATAAATGCTGTTGATAAGGCGTGTCATGCTCATGATGTAGCTTACCGAAGCAAGGATTTACAACAGCGCTATCTCGCGGACGTGAAATTAATTCATGCGTTAAATGCCATCACTGATAAATCTTTCAAAGAAAAGTTAGCATCCTGGTTAATAAAATCTGCGATGAAATCTAAGCTTGTATTAGGCGCTGGTAATTAATTATAATGGAGTCAATTTATTATTCCCCAAAGGGATATTGGAGAGGTAGCGCAGCAATTAATAAACTTGCCAGTGCAGCAAAAGTTACAAAAGTTACTGCTAAAAATTGGTTATCCCGACAGACAATATGGCAAATTTATCTACCGCGCCCTAAACAAATACACTTTGCACATTTTGATGTTAGTGTGCTAAATGAGGTTCATCAGGCTGATATATTATTTCTGCCACATGATACTATCCGAAGACGTACATACAAGTACGCGTTAACTGTAGTTGATGTTGCAAGTAGATACAAAGATGCTGAACCGCTATCAACTAAAACAGCATCCGAGGTTGCTTCTGCGTTTGAAAGAATTTATCGGCGGAGTGGTCTACGTTGGCCACATTTATTACAAGTTGATCCTGGCAAAGAATTTCAATGTGCAGTATCACCGTTGATGAAGCAACATAACGTCACCATCAGACGAGGACATACCGAAATTCATCGCGATCAGGCAATTGTTGAGCGATTCAATAGAACACTTGCTGAGCGGTTATTTGGATATCAATACGCGAAGGAATTTATTCAGGATACGAGATCGCGCGAACGGGTTGCAAGATTACCAAGCGTGATAGCTGCGCTAAATAGCGAGATCACACGAACAACCAACATGAAACCTGCCATCGCAATTACAAAAAAACATATACCCGTACGACGTGATTCTTCAGCGCAGCCGATACTGGGTGATGTTACAGTTAGATATTTATATGAGCCCGGTGAACTTGAAGGTGGTAAACGAAGAGCAACTGATCCCATTTGGAGTGTTACCACACACAAGATATCCACTGTGACAAGATCTACTGGTAGACCAGCAATCTACAGGTTGGATTCAACTGCTCCTCAACGTGGATTCACACGTGAGCAATTACAGGTGATTCCTGAGGATACGCAATTACCGCCAAAATCACTTCAGTGATTTCGATCACTTAACTAGCACCCCGACGTCGATTGCACTCAAGACAGGTCAACATGATATTATTACGTGTATGACCGCGATTGTTATCTTTTCTGTCTATGGTAAACTGTCTTGAATTTTTATTCGAATACTGCCATAACATTATACATTTACAGCTCGCGCAGTGACTATTCTTCTGTTGTTTTAACTCAGTAATAAATTCAACATCAAGATCAAAGTCGCGATTATTTTTTTTTGTCACTCTGTTTGTAACCAGAGAGTTTTTTTCTTATTACATCATCATCGGTGATGCTGTTGTTTTCATTATTAATTTTATCGGCTATTGAATCTTCCAAGACAATTCTTCGCAGTTGAGATATTCTTCTGACTCTGGACACCGCTAGGTAGACTAAGTTTGACCATTCGATTCGATCATCAACGATCCAGACAGTTGTATCACTGATAGTTAGTCCTTGAGATGAATGAATTGTCATTGCGTTTCCTAGCGTCCACGGGGATTTATTCATTTTTAGTGCATCTTTGACAGTATTAATATCAACTAACACAATATCATTCAGTACTAAATTCTATTTCTCTGTTTTCCCTGGTATATCAACATCTATATTCTGTAACCGCGTATCAGCTGGTCTATAACATAACGGCACTGGCAGCATTGGAAACTTTTCTTGTTGTAATTGAAATAGTTGTTGTTGAAGTGTGTCTCTGACTATCTTTCTACTTGCCACTATCAAATCGTCTGGTTTCCACGAGCTCCAAAAGTCGCTCATCGAAGTTTCAGGAATCATCTCGCGCATAATTTCACATTGAATTTTATTCGGTTGTAATCTGATTAATGTTTTAAATTCTTTCAACGTTGCATCAAGTGCTCTATGATCATCAGACACTTCTTCGTAATAATCAACAAAATCTTTTATCCAATCATGCGGAGATGCGCCGACAAACGGAGGTGGTTGACCGTGATCGCCGCACATAATCACTGCAGTATTTTTTGTTAGCAGCCAATCAAGAAATGTTTTTAACGTTTCCAGCGGCACCGTACATATCTCATCCCAAATTATTTTCTCGGGAATATATTTTGTTCCCATTCGATCTGACGTCCACACACCGCTGCTGTATTTGAAAAAGCTGTGATAAGTACAAGAATTGACTCCTCGCTGTTTCATCTCTCTGGCAAGCCTGTGTGTAGGTGTTAGCACAATCATATCCGATTTTCCAAATAATTCAATCGTTCGAGTTGTTTTACCAGACCCGCCCGGCCCGTTTAAATAAACGGTTTTGTGTCTAGTGATTGGATCATACACATATGGTGCGTTCGACATTTCTGACATTTCTGATAATTTACAATAATCATCCTTAATTGCAACATCAGCGGATTCACAATATTCGTGTAACATCTCCGCTTTTATTCTCCACGAACTCCATGATTCATCAGTGCTTGTAAAACGAGCCAATAATTCTGAATATTTTTTATTGATATAAAATGAATCCGTTGCAACTCTAACTGCGGTGTCAGGAAATCGATTTATCATTGATAGTAAATTTATAGAAACATAAGCCAGCATTGAAGATCTTAAATGTGTGTACTGAGGCGATTCTCCGTCGATATAACTTACAATTGTGTCCAACTTTCTTCCGTCGGACACATCCTCCCGATTACAAAATATATTTCTCGCAACAGCGTCAGCAATTATAAAATCCAATTCAGCATCATCGATAATCAGTCGCGAGTGATGTATTTTATGATCAAATGCTGCACCCTGAGTAAATTTACCGATTATTCTTCGTCCAAGATATTTTGCTATTTTTTCACTATTGCTATGTTTGATCTTGAGAACTTTAGGAGCCTCACTGACAATGACATCCATCGGGGTATTTGGACTCTCTCGTGCATACTCGCTAATAACTTCATCTACACTGACACGCTCCGGTGTTGGCAACCAAACTGAGGTCTGCGGTCGATATTGTATGATTGCTTCACTGACAGTCAACGATACCAGTATTCGGCTGTCAAGCATATATCGCAATAACACTATTGGTACCCAGCGTTTCTCTGAGAAGTGTCTGCCAAACCAAACATAACAGCACGGATGAAGTCTCGCGGAGAATTCAAACGAAGTCACACGAGCAAATCCTGTCAGGTCAAAGTCGGGTAAAACGCCGTTTATAGCAACTCGTGTCATCGAGTTCGTGGGATGTCCAAATCGCTTAAAGTATACGCTGCACTCGCCGTTCCCGAGAAAGCTTCCTGGGTAGCAAGCAATCATATCCACGGAAATCATATCCCGGTAGTCATACCGGGTATTCCATAACCCGCCATGCCCATACTCGACACAACTTAATTGTATATCCGAGAGCAACTGACTTCGGGTTGGTCTCCACGAATTTCTTTCTCTGGCGGCGTGAGCGGCAACACTTGGAACTGTAAAACAATTAACCAATAACTGCTCAATGTCTTCAGAAATGCTTGCGTTTCTCACATATTTCTCTGCGAGTTTTTTCATTTGTTGTTGCAACTACTCCGTCCGGTATAATTCCCCGTTGGGTTTTACAAATTGATCATACTCGGAATCTTCGGAACTCCTAAATAACCACACTGACACAGGGTCGGTTTTACTCAGTGTGTAAATAGCATCAAATATGTTTCCGGAATAAAGTTTGACAACACGATCTTGTGGAAATATTGTAACTGCATCAGTCCAGGCATGAGAGTTATGATCAATAATTTCAATCGGTGATCCTGACTTTTTATAATGCTTCGAACTATATAATATATCCCCGGTTAGTGTTTTTACTGTTATTGAAAATTTTAATTTACTTGATAGCACAGCAACATCATTTATTGTTCCCCCAGTATCTTTGACTTGCTCAGCCCATGCTGATATTTTTTCACGTCGCAGATCGGTTAAACCGTTTCCTCGTTTTGCGTTTTTAAAATGTTCCATTACTCGCTCAGCTACACAATTCAGCGCGAACGTTAATGACGTAGTCATTCGCATCGGGGCGAGTTTATCAATTTTTGGTTTTTTTACCGGATAGATTCCATAAACGACTGCTATTACAGGATACGCTCGAGCGTAATATGGTTTATCAATCCCGGTCAGCATTCCTGGTTTGGAATCTTTACTTAACAGAATGGTCTTTCCGTTAGCAAGAACGGGGTCGAGCTTGTCACGGATAATCCACGTATCGGAATCTGTTTGCACAATAAATTTTATTCTGAAAAAATATTTCTTACTGTGTTCATCGCTTTGATGAATATCAAATAGATAATCAATAATTATTTTTGCTCGTGCATCAGTCATTGTAGCATCGATGACTTCGTCAATATCGCGGATAATTTTAAATGACGACCATACATGAGAAGCGCCGTCGTCGCGGAATTCTTTTTTACCCTCCCTGATAATATTAAATAGATCAGTTAGATTCCGCCGTCGTGAGTCTCTGTAGCCTGTCAAGATCGAATCTCCCAGCGCCAAATAAACCCTTCATATTATATTTAAGACAAATATTTAAATAAGAAATATTATATATACAATGAATAACTGCAAGTGTTTAAAAGTTGGATTTGTAACAGTCTGTAATAAGCCCTGCAGGAAGGAATTCTGCGGTGAACATATACAAAGCATCAAAAGAGGAAGCTCAGGACCTATTCCCTGCCTGCGAAGTGGCATTGGTGTCAGGGATAAAACACAATTATGTGCGGGATGCGGGGGGAAACGATACCGTGAACTCAAGCGATATTACAATAAAAAAATAACGGAGATGCACTGAAATCCGAGAGTGATTATATAACTAAGTTTTCAGACAAATTATAATCTAGACAAATATATTATTATATAGATGAATCAAGAATTTATCCCACATCCAACCGTTAAAAATTATGAAGCATCACGTGAGGGAATAGTGAGACATTGTAGGTTGAAAAAACCAGTTGGTGTCGTTGAAAATTCTGGTTATCTCCGATTTAATGCTGGAAAGAAACATCATCTTAATCACAGGTTCGTGTTCGAGTGTTTCTTTGGGATAATCAAAGACGGTCTTGTGATCGATCACAAAGATAATAATAAACTTAATAACTCTCTTCAAAATTTGCAAGCCATCACGCAGAGTGAGAATTCTGCATGAGGTGACACTGGTAAATTTAAGAGCGTTAAAAGAAGAGCTGTCAGATCTCTCAACAAAAATACTAATAAAGAAAATATATTTCGCTCAATGGGCCTAGCTGCGAAGTATTTCGGCATTAACCCCCATTCGGTTCAACGTGTTGCAGAAAATATTATCAAATCAACTTTTTCACATAAGTTTGATAGCTGGATTATATTTTCTTATGTAGATAACTCTGCAGTGACTGTTTGAAAATCCGAAGGATTTTTGAAGCAAATGATACAATTATTTCCCCCTTGTCACCTTGACAGCGTCAAGGATGACAGCGCGCTATAACACTTCCGCATTCACAGGTACGAGCAGACGATTTTCTGCACAATATCTTAAGGTGTATTTTTTTACCTGTAAGTGAGTCCTACCTGTATAAATTTCACAACAGGTAGATCAGTATATAATAATTTTTAAATCCTATATTATCAGATTGGACAGTGGCACAGTGGTAACGCGTTTGACTTTCGTCCCGACGCTATCAAATGTTCGAATCCTCGTCACGGACATATTGTTCGACGGGCCCATTTGGTTTTTTTTATAATAGATGGGGGCTCCAGCAGGGGCCTTGTGTACATATCTCCTCCACGTCGAATCGTGGGGGTACGTTTTACCCCTGGGATTCGATTTGGGAGGGGTATGTACACAGACAGTTTCACTTTCGCTTGGAGCCCCCAAAAATAAACAGTAGTCATTGGATGCATAAGCTCTACGGTCAAAAACAAAATATGGCTAAAAGAACCGATCACGAGGATGCTGAGAAGCTATAAGAAAAGCTCTGTAAGACTGAGATAAAAAAAATCTGAAAAATAAAAAAAATCACCTTGAGAAAGTGTTTCAATGACAAAATCAAGGAAGTAAAAAATCTCAAGTTTGAAAGGACCTCGTGGAGACCCATAAGCCAGTATAAGACTAACCGCTCATCAATGACTGCTGTTTATTTTTTTATTTTAAATATATAAAAATATATAGAAATATGAATCGAGAAAATATCAATAATGTGATTGATGCTATTAAAAAATTAGAAAAACAAGGATTTAATATATTACTAAATCCTGAAACAATTGTGTCTGATTTTGAATCGTTATATGAATCTAAATGCGCAGGGCGTTATATTCTTCCTGCTCAATATCGATTCATAAAGATGATCCAAAATAATTTGTATAAATCGCTGGCCAGCGTAGAAGAAGCACAAATAAATGAATTTGTTCCACTGTCTCGTGCAATCGAAAAGATCAGGCTGGCATTATCGGCCGAGTATGAAACAAAAAAGATAATAAATAATCGCGTCCGAAAATTGAAACATTGTATGTCCGCTGAAAACCCTTCGGATTTTGAAGTAGATACCTCATCTTAAAATTCTTTAGAATTTTCAAAAATGCTTTGCATTTTGCCTCGATAAAATCAAGGAAGTGAAATCGAGTACTTGGAAGTGAAATCGAAAGTAAAAAAAATATTACTTTTTTTTTACTGTCCAAATTATGCAATTGTCCGATTTCACTGATTGCTACTAGCAAATACCCTATGAAAATTAGCAACGTGGACAATTTCTCTGGTTGCTACTAGCAAATACCCTATCAGGATTAGCAACGTGGACATTTTCTCTGGTTGCTACTAGCAAATACCCTATGAAAATCAACGAAATTGTCAGTGTTAAAAAAATATATATAATATTTGAAAATTCTAAAGAATTTCTGGAAATGTCTTTGACATTTCTAACGCTAGCGTTAAAAGTGCTTACACTTTCACTGCAATATCTTATCAAGATGATCCCGTGAAATGCACGAGTGAGCATAATTCATGATTTGGTCTGGAAAACATGTGATCGCTATGATATGATTTTCTTGTAGTTGTCTCAACTGCGATTCTGTCAGTAAAAAATTATCATTGCCGTATTTATCAATAACTATTTTAACTTCACCTATCAAATGATTTTTACCGCTGAATATTTTCCTGATATATTCTTCAAGTGTTTGTTTGTCGTATATGGAACATTTCACGTGCTGATACATGCTATATTTTTTTTTCGTTTAATATAATTCATTGTGACAGTGCTGTCATTGATGGTGATGACGGAGTCATTAATGACAGAGTCATCATCGTCGTCACTAAAAATAAAATCACTGTCGGTGGAAACACTTTGTGTTTCACTGTCACTAACAATAAAATCACTGTCGTCGGAAACGCTAGCGTTTCCAGAAACACTTTGTGTTTCACTGTCAGAGACATTTTCATCATCATACTTCTGGAAATTCTTCGAATTTCTCGGAAACGCTTTGCATTTCTTGTAAGTCGAAGATTTTTTGGACATTATTATGATATGATATTATTAACTGAAAATCGTTTCACGATTGAAAGTCCCGAAAATCGAAGATTTTTCAGGATTTTACCAGCAAATTAATACTAATAGTTTCATTTCTCAGGTCCAAAAGTCTACACTGTTGGTCAGTGACTTTAAAATTCATCCTTGTCAGCGTTGGACTCAAACACTGCAGAAATACTGAATTGATTGGCTCTTGTACAATCAAAAACCCAGGTGGTTCTTTAGGAGTAAATGAATATAATATAAACTCTTGCTGGGCTTGATTTTATACTGTTGTGTCTATGTTGTAACTGCCATCGATTACGTCACACACAAGATTGACCGCGACGACATCAGTGATATTTATGATTCCCGGAGAAATATGTCTGCCATCGCTCGCTGTGGAATTGTCATGTCTGAGGATAGTTGGCGATGGCAATATTCGCTTGTGGTGTTCAAGTATGTCATCGAAGTATTCATCGATGACATCAGTAATTGATTTTTTCAAGATGTCCGGAGAAATATATCCTGGTAGTTTATAATTTGCAAGTTCATCCTCTTTGATTTTAAGTCTATCTAATGCTTTTCGGATATCACGCAGTTCATCTTTTTTTTTCTTCTTTCCACAGCTTCTAGTAATTCCTGTGGACGATCTTTTTCTTTAAAAATAGTCTTGTGGAATTCTTCACTTTCTAAAGCATCCCTTACTGTTCTAATTGTTGCTCGATCGTTTCGACTATAGCAGTAACTGCTCTGTTGTTCAAAATGTCCATGTAACTCGCGACTTTATTTAATACTTTGATCTCATTGATGATATTGTCACGTGAACCTGTTATATCGCTGATATGTGATTGAAAATGCGAACGTAAATTCTTTAGTCGTTGATTGTGCAATTCACGATAATAATTAAATAGATCAGTAAGATCCACCCAGTTGGTTTTGCCTGTTCCGGAGTAAAAATAATATTCTGGATCACGATCAAAAAGCGTTATTACCGGGATAAAACGTCTTTTATCATCTTTGCTAAGGTCATGATATTCCTCCTCGTTAGTGATATAATCAGACTTTTTAGGTTCAGGTGGTATCGGTGTATGAGGGGGTTTTGATTCAGGCCATCCTAATACTGTTCTGATTGAACTGTTATAAATGTCTACGGCGTAACCCGGTGAAGCGACTTCGATGATCGTTGACAACGTTGGCTCGTGGGCGGTTATTGATATTTTTGCTTCTTTTCCGGTGATACGCTTTATTTGACGCTGTATTTCTTTGTTGATTTCTTCTATCTGATAAGACCCTGTTGGTAAATGAATGACGTCCCAATCTGGAGTACCGTCGGGTTTATTTTTATACGAAAATACAAATGAATTATCTGGCAACTGTCCGTGAAATGATGTCGACCTGATGTTGGGCCAACTGTGATATACTCGTAATTGTGCCAGTGCGATTTCTTTTACTGGAATTGCAGTTGGAAAATTAATATTAAACTCTGGTTGCGTTGAAGATATTGTTATCATTGATGTTCGCTCCGGGCTTGTATTTGCGGCTATCTGCTGAAGTAATTCCGTCATTATTCGTCTGCTGTCGTTTCAAATCAAAGTTCTTTGTGTTTTCGTAATCGTTGTATGCGCTGGACATCAACGTGAATTCGGAATCGGATATAACTGTATCGTCGAGGCTGGATGATATCAACGAGGACAATTTCGAGTAGGTGCTCGTGGCCGCGCTGTTTAACTTTTCATATTCGTGTAATTTTGTTAGCGCACACGAGGATATTTTTTTCGCAATAATATTAGCAACTCCTGCAATTGTCGTTGATGTTGAAACTGTAATTGTAATCGCGATTGCAGTTGTCACTGGTGTCAGCGCTGATAATAGCACCCCAGTAGATGCAACTACCGCGGATACCGAATACGCTATTGTGTCTAATACAGTTACACGCCGTTTGTATTTTTTTATCTTTGTTGCGCATTTGTCAATAGTGTTTTTTAACTCTGACTGCCATTCGCGTACTTGATCATATCTATATTGCTGCGCATTTAATGACTCTGTCATTAAAGTTGTCGTTGATGTCATTTTATTATTTTACGCGGTAACCAATTGAGGCGTTTCAGCGACAAATTCCAAACACCACCAGTAAGATGTTGCGGTTAATTTCTTGTCTGCGGCTTCAAGTATAAATATTTCTTCGGTTTCCTTGTTTAGTATGATAGTCACAACCCCGGAATATTTGTCAGTGGAATGTCTCCAGGGATATGTTGTGAAGATTTCAAATTTTGCAGCACTGAATACAGACAGTCTATACACGCCAGTGGCTGTTGCTGTATATTTGATAGTATTATTTTGTCGGGACCATGTTGCAAATCCCGATGATACTGTATATACGATGTTGGTGATATGCCCGGGGGTAACTCCAGTGGGGACTTTAATCAGACTGGTTTTGTTAACGATCTCAGGAATTCCCGATACGATATCTTGCTGTGTTGGTTTGATCGTGTCAATGTTATTTTTTATCAATACGATTTGATCTGAAAAACTTCTATCTGTTCTGACTACACCTAACCGGGTATTAATCTTATTGATATCGTTGGCGTTATTAGTAAGATTTGGTATGATTTCAGAAAGTTTCATATCGATGACTGGAGGAGTCCCAAAGAACTTATCCACCGCCTCATCAGTTTTTGCGAAGTTTCTTCGAAGTCTTGTAAACGGGCCCACGTGAACATCATACTCTGTCCGCAAAGTGGTTAGTTTACCGTCAACGGCGCTAGTGCTTGTGTGGACACTCGTGTCTACATATTGTTTGTTTGCGGCATCTTCCGGGGATGTTGGATCTCTTAAACCGGTTATTTTGTTACCGTTCATGCTGAGTTCACCTGTCATTGTATCACCGGTCTTCGCTACACGTTCCCCTGCGACTTTTCGTGCATCATCTCGAAGCGCCGTGATTGATATCACGAATCTCTGATTCTGCCGCTGTCAGTGAATACAACGATGTTGTCCGTGGTAGCTCCAATAACCCTGCGAATTATGTCATTCCACCTAATGTTACTGGTTTTTAGCTTGCCATGTCGATCTTGAAAAATTACAACCTCATCTGGGTCTATCCCGGTTAACGTTAAAAGATTATCAATTTCATCTTTGGTCGCACACTTCGATAAATCGATATCTTTTTTTTTCCTTTGTTCTGCTTGATCTTCCGTAAATATCAACCATTATTAGTTATGGTTTTGTTTAAATTTGGAAATCACATCTGTGATTTCAACATGTATTCATGCACGACTTTGTGAGGAGAACTCGCTGATTTCGAGATTGCATCAAGAACATTTAATACTTCACGGCCACATATCGGAGGATCGGTTAGTGTTTGTGTTGGTAACGTTGAATACCAAACTTTCCCTGTCAAGGGGATGTTTTTTGTATATCGAAGAAACTCAATTGGCGGTGCTAGCCCGTACGAATCAAAATAGATAATTCCACGTGGATCGATCGCATAAGTAACCCAGTGAGTTCCTGGACCATCACTGTTATCAAGATTAATAATTCCGGTTTCTGGATTATTCGGTCGTGCTGGTAATTGATTTCGCATGAAGACTCCTTTGAAGGATTTTATACGCAATTGTTTAGCGGCATCAAGTAAATCAAAATTACTAGCTGGAAGTGAAACAGAAACACCTTGTGTTTTCAAAACCTTTCTGGGTACCATGATGGCGGAGTTCCTGGAAGTCTTAGGCCGGATCCCCTCTTTTTTTTGTATCCGGATCCTGTTGTAGCTTTTAGTGATTTTATGATGCCAGGAAGTTGTTGCATTTTTGACACTACTTCAGGCATGGAAAATACTTTTCGTATCACAGGAGCTAAAGCTCCTGGTGAGAATATTCTTCCTCTGTTACCAGCTAGTGAATCCATGAGTGGCAAGAGTATATTTCCTCCTTGTTTCTTATATTTTCCACCAGTTGCTTTCTTTAGTGCCATTCCAGCGGCGGTTCCAACTTCGCCTAACGCTGCAGCTTTTGCTATTGCTGGTGCTGCTGCGGCTGCTGCTGCGGCAAGTATTGGAATAAGTGGAAATATTTCACCGGATTTAACCATATCATGGACAGCTGCGGCACTAAAATCAAGTCTGATTCCTTTTCCTGTCGATTTAGCCTTGTTGATTTGATTAAGTTGTGTTTGAGTAACCGATAACTTATTTTGACCACCACTAAGTTGTTCATGTTTAAGTGTTATTGACGTTCCTGACGCTGATGCTTGCTTTGATTTTAATTTCTTGATCTGACCAGGAGTCAGAGTGACATTATCATGACTGTATGACATTTTATTTAATAGGAGATTGATCTAATTGTTACATATTTTCTACTGGTGCATCAACGAGTATCATTCGGCCGCCAGCACCTTCAAGCAACATTGCTTTATCGGAAAGTATGACCGCGATTGCTCTGTAATTAGCTATAACTCCTGCGTCTCTATTCACGGTAGCCCGAAAGTGAATATCAACTACAGACTGTCTGGTTAAATCAAGATGCTCCAGCGAGAAGTAATAGATTGGATAATGAGATATAAAATCCAATTGTGATATTTGCAAACCAGTGTCGATATTTAGATCACGCGCTAGATATTTTGTCAATCGTTGATATACACGTGCAGCATGATTATTACCAAAATTTAACAGTATGTTCTCAGATGGTTCCTGATGTCCGTTTATTCTCAGAGAAACGTCAGTGATACCAAGTTGATCAAATATCATATGTGAACGTGTTTCATTACCCACCCGTGCAACATCCTGAAGAGCAATGAAAATATGTCGCGGCGCGGCAACCCCCTGCTGTGATGCTATATGCCATGTGAATAAACCGTTATTGGTACTTTGAATACTATCTGTGGTTGTTGTAAGCCACGATAGCAGCACTTTACCACCTTGATCCATAAAAGAAAGCAGTCGCTGTTCTTCAGTAATTGCAGGAGTCATTACCGGCATCCACAGTGATAGTTTTGTTATGTTTACCTTACCAGCGTCACCTAGAGGTCGCCATAGCGCATCATTGTCGTCGGCTTTTCTAACAAGCACGACTGTATGTTTTGCTCCAAAAATCACCTTTCTGACATCTCTGCAAAATCCAAAGATATGCTACAGCGGAATGGCACATGAAAAATTTCTACGATTATCTTTTAGCATTTGTCTACGTGCAGCGAAACCTAAATTAAATTCTGCATTAGCACCACGAACCACCGGCCACACATCAGCGTCAGCGTTATCGGCAAAGTTTCTTGGTCGTCTAATATCGTACTGATCACTGTTAGGAAAATTATAAGTGTCCTTGGCAAACATCATTGATGGACCGGCTGATCTTGTATAATCATCAGAATATCTCGCTAGACCAATTATTGTTGTAGCAACATCGACATCCTTTTGAATTGATTCAATATTTTTTCCATCAATCATGTAGATAGCACTATCAATCAAGGCCATAATTCCGTTATTGACAAAACCGATTTTAACATTGGGTCCGTATTCTGTGTCATCGGTTTTTATAATTTCACCTTCTACCTCAATAAATGCTTCAGCGGGCAGGAAATATCTACTTGTATCCTGAACATGCAATTCAATTCGTCCTCGTTTGTTTAGTTCTCGTGCGTCATAAGAATAATACTGATAATCACGCACTGATTCATTTTTAAGAACCGGTTCGTCTATGTCGAATGCTGGGTCGGATTCCCGTTTAAACATTTTATTATAAAAGTTATCGTCTAAAACGAAGACCACTTCCCGCAATCAAACTTGTGTTTATTTGTTCAGGATTTATCAGCGCTGCTAGTTTTTGATTTGCGGCTTCATTTATTACTTTACTAACATTTGCTGGCATGTCTGCGGTGGCTGGTAATTTTATCGGCGGAGGTTTTCTACGTATCAGTCGTGCTAGTCTGTCCTTGATTGCCAGGAATGCTTTACTGGCAGCGCTCCCAACAGCGCCAATAGCTTTATCTTTAATAACATCAATGGCTTTCATTGATAATTGTTTTGCGATCGGTATTGCTTTAGGTGCCATTCTCGCAAATAAACCCTGAACAACATCGCCTAATCCGTTTCCATAAGTCATCCTGTATACAGGTACTCGTGAATTTACCACCCTGACCATGACTGGTCTACGATGAGAATTGTGTACGATCATTTTATTTAATTAGTTATTTATCTAATCGCGACGACTTTGAAAATGTCAAAGACATTTTAGTCGCTGTCCACGAGTTCATCAATAAGTTCTCGATAGATGTGAGTATCCATGATGCCGCCTTGAAATAATCGCTGACATATATCAGCCGCTTCATTAATTATTTCTGGTGAGTTATTTCCGGCACGTTTTCCTCCGATGAGAACTTCTAGCCGTGATACATCATTGATGATATTATCGGGGCAGGGAATAAAATTATCCCCCAAACCACTACCGCTTACACCCGGGTCAGGCGATGGTTGTCTTCGTGGTCAAAATCGCTGCTTCATTGGTGTTGAAATACCCCCTTTCATTTCATTAACTCGCTCAACAAAATTATTATATTCGCGCTTATATTTTTTGCTGATCTGTGAAATACCTTTATACTCACGAAATACCCTCGCGTTCCACTCACGTTCTGGAGTGTTACGAAATTCTGGCTTTAGAAGCTGATGACGTAATTGATATCCCTTCACAACGACCGCAACAGGATCGGCTATAACTTGTGTGTAACCATCCTGAGTAAAATATCTAGTTTTTAATTCTGGTTTAGATAAATCCTCGACAATATTTTTAACGTCTTCGATTTCAGCACGTGTTTTGTTAGCAGACTCCATTGCTTCGCTGATCTGTTTGGTAATTCCGCGATAACTTGCTGTGTTGCTGTTGTGGCTTCAGCAATCTTTTTGGTTGGCTCAGTAATTGGTTTAAATAATTCTTCTGCACCTGTTGCAAATTCAATTTGTGCTTGTTGCCGCGCTTGTAATTTTTGTCTTACACTGTCTCGCACAGGAATAAATTATTTTATTGCTTCTAGTCGCTCTCGAGCTAGTCTAGCAGAATGTGCTTCTTCAATATTGGCCATTATTGTTAACTTAAATTTTTAATTCACAGCAGAAATCCTAGAATTTTTAAATCAATAGCAGCAGAGAGACTAGGCCACCAAGTGTTTCGTCTAGTAGACCCCGGAGTCAAGAAGCATTTTTATAGTTAGTTATTTTTCATGAAATAACTCTTCTAGTCAGCAGAGAAGGCTTATTTATCAAAGTTTTCTGAATAGAGTGTTCATTTTGTGAAATAAGACCCTCTATCAAGAGTGTTCTCGATAGAAGGTTCTGTTGGACGAAATAGTTGGTGGGCTCAGTCTCTCTGCTGCTACATTTCAAACTTACTGACCTATCCGGACGGTTACTTGATGAAACTCTGAATATAAATCTGTATGTAAGATCAGAGGACTTCACGTTAGTGATTGATTTTCAATCCTGGTTCATATTCAGGGGAAATAAAATATAACAGAATTTTATTTTTTACTGATTCTCGTTCAGATTTCAGGGAAATGGTACTTAATCTTGATAAAGTCAAGGCAGTCAGATTTTATAATTTGATGGGATGAATGGTATTTAAACTCATGGAAATCAGTCAGATTTTATAATTTGATGGGGTATCCGGTACTCGTAATTGTTACAATCAATCAGTCAGATTTTATAATTTGATGGGGTATATGGTACATACAGAATTTAAAATCCTACTAAAACAGAAAACATAATAAATATTATTATCAGAATAAAAAATATTATTATCAGAGTAAATATTAATATCAGAATAAATATTATTATAAGAACAAAAAATATTATCAGAATAAAAATTGTTATCAAAAAATATTATTATCAGAAAAATATTAATATCAAAATAAATATTATAATTTTATTGTTTACCGATTCTCAAATTTGATGGGTATATGCTACTCGAAATTGTTAAAATCAGTCAGATTTTATAATTTGATGGGGTATATGATACTCAAAATAATAAAAATCATACTAAAAAAGAAGTTACATAATAAATATTATTATCAGAAATTATTATTATTATTATTATTATTATTATTATTATTATTATTATTATTATTATCGAATGATCCTTGCAAATCCGTTAAATTACGTATTTTCGAAGGGTCAAACCTCACGCGCTTTTCTAATTGATTGTAGGGTTTACTGATAAATTCTCATGAAACACCGTCTGAAGTAATACTTTTTATTTTTACCTGATTCTGAATCAATTACTTCTAAAAATGAACAAAATTATCAGTAATTCCTAAAATCACTTAGAGAACACAGTGAGGTTAGACCCTTTGAAAATCAGTAATTTAACGGATTTTCTACAAACAAATCGACTAAAATCAATGAAAAAACTATAAATTTTGATAGAATATCGGATTATTTTATAAGAAAATCAGCATCATTAATAATTATTATTATTATTAGAATAAATATTATAATCCGAATAAATACTATTATCAGAATTAAAAAATATTCATTTCAGAATCAGAATAAATATTATCAGAAATGAATCTGAATCAGGATAAATATTATCAGAAATAATAAATAAGTAAATATCATTATCAGAATAAAAATATTATTTTCAGAATCAGATTAAATATTCTCAGAATAAAACTAAAAACTTATTCTGCACTGATTATCGATTTTGTTGGGATGAAAGATACTTAAAAATAATAAAAATAAATATTATTATGAGAAATAAATCTGAGTGAGAAAAAATATTATGAGAAACAAATATTTTCACAATCCGTTATACCAGACAAAGTTGAAACGATCGCTGCCATAACTTTCACTTTCACGACTACTGACATTGCTTTCATTTTTACAATCAGACATAATCTCTTTCAACTGCCTCAAAAGCGTGTTAATAATTTGCATTTTTGTTTCGTATTCGTTAGCTAATTCTGATCTAAATTTTCCAATTACGCGTGAGAGAGATATGAATTTTTAACTTCTGTATCTTTGACCGTAGCCAAGGATTTGAACATAGCTTGTTGAATGAGCTTAATAAACCTATATTCTGCTGGAAGTGTATATCTATCTTCAAATTTTCGCAGTTGTAATGTTTCAAAATCCCCCCAAAAATTTCAGCAATTTAGTTCATCATATATTTTTTATTTTCATGTTTAAATTTTTTAATTGCAGAAATAATAGCATTTCTATTTGCATAGTTGATTATATTATAAATATATATTTAAGTTATATGTCTCAACCAAGACTTTACAATTTTGTAGTATAACGCAAATACAACTTCTAGATTACTTAAATATTTCACTTACCTCTGTTCACTCCCGAATGCACTTCCAGACTGACTGGGAGAGAGAAATTCTGTGCCTTTTGTAATTCAAGTAGGTTTTGAAGCTCACGTGATTTTCTAGAACATGTTTAGAATATTCTAGAAAATCACGTGATTGAGTTAGTCTGAAAATTCTCGTAATTTCTTGAATATTCTGCGTGGGCGTATTCATGATTATTAAAGAGGCCAGAATTTATCCCAGTCGGTCTTGAAGGGAATTTGGGAATGAACAGAGGTAAATGAAATATTTTGTTGAACTGTTTGTGTTAATTACCATGCAGACATTTATGTTATTGTATATAATTAGTTACGATGAAAAATTTTTTTAAAAAATTAGTCGTATAAATATTAAGCAGTAGCAAGCGAGGTAACTACTCAATTACTCTACCGGAAGGAGAGAGCATAGCTTGACAAAGTTTTCTCTCTTTGTTGAAAAGGTCATATTTATATATATATATATATATATATATATATATATATATATATATATATATATATATATATATATATATATATATATATATATATATATATATATATATATATATATATATATATATATATATATATATATATATATATATATATATATATATATATATATTATATGTAATTACTCCCTTTTCCACATCAATGATAGAGTTTTCAAAATGATAAAATAAATATTGTATGCAATGTTTTACATTGATGCAATATACATTTCATAACTGTGGAAATGGGTATTTTTATATATAACATATGTAATTGCTCCCTTTTCCATATCCTTCAATAATAATGAAATATTGTTTTGTTTGTACTTCTTCGTAAATGCTGATTTGTATTTTTTATTCGCGACGCGCTCAACCGAAGGTATGTAAAAATTAAAATATTTGGCAGCTGCATTTATCGATGCAAATATTATTTCTTCTCTAGTCTCTGTATTTACAGATTTATACTCATTTTTGCAATTGCTTTGCATCTCCCAGCATTTCCAAATTTGCAGTATGATTGATCACAAGACCCTTTTCGATTACCGAGTTAAAACATTCGTAAATTAATTTATGCGAGTAATACCTTTTCTTCATATCAACACCTAACATTAGATAACCAGAAGTACTATTAAAAAAACCGACTGGTCTTTGTAGTCGACAGATCCTGATGATACCATCACGAGATGCCTCGTAATTCTTGATGATAGGAGGTTTTACAAAGTCATTTTGTTCCATCTATATAATATTATTTGTCTAAATGATTATTTTGAAAATCTGGCGAGATAGTCTTCAGCGTTTCTTATGACCTTGTCATAATTGTCGGTGTTATTTTATTATCATAATATCTTTTCAGCTCTCTGTATTGTTTACCACTACTTTGCACACACAACTGCGTTTCTCCTCTAACCCCAACACCACACTTCAAACACGGATCTGGTCCTAGACTCTCTTCTTACACTTTGTAAGTGAAGTCCATAGAATTCGTTTATGCAAGCTTTGTTACAAGGAGTTGTAGAGCCTCTCATGAGCCATTTGCATTTATTCTTTGTTTATATATTAATTTAAATATATATTTGTTTTAATTATAATATGGGTGTTTTAAAGATTATCTGCAATTATACCTTCTAAATTTAGATTTGATCTTGATAGAGGAACGCTTGACCCACGAAGTCGAGCTTTAGCTAGTCCAGCAAAAAATAATTTAATTAAAATTATTTGTAATGCTAAGTACGACTTTTGCATAGATGGTGCATCTCGTGTGGTCAACATTTAGAATTATTAAGAATAACGAAATAATTGATGCTACAATGAACGACCGACGAGCGGCGACGATTATTAATTATCTCAACAATCAAACATTTTTTCAGAGCAAAATTTATTAAGGAAGTAGAAGATACTTGGATTATCAGTGACAAACGTGACCCGTGAAAGAGCGTATCCTGTGACCGCAGTTATTTATGCAATATATCCGCTGAATTATAAACCACGTCGTTCATGATCTAAAACCAATGAAATTTTCGAAAATAAATTGCGTAGCCGAACGAGTAATGGAACATTTTACAAAAGCGATACGTGGAAATAAACTAACAGATTTATGACGTGAAAACAAATGATTGGGCTGGATCAGTTAGGGATAAAGGAGCTGCAATAATTGATGTTCCTGAATTAGGAAATAAATTAAAATTCGCAATAATAGTAAGAATAGCAGGAGAGATTTTGAACGAATCGAAATATAAATCGAAAGGAGCTCCGATAAATATTATTGATCATAATGAGCATTCGTGGACATGGCTATAACAATATTTCCACGAAATCGAACTGTTAAATTTTACCAAGGAGATATATTTAATTTTATTAATGAAATAAGCAAACGTGATCCTGTATCAGTATGATTATCAGAGTTCTGAAGAAAATCACAACGAATTAATCAAACATAACGCAAGTATCTACGTCGAAAAAAATAAGTTTGATTGGTTTGTAAGACCAACTGGTGAGATTTATCGAACAGAGTCTCTCCACGAAGAAATCAAAATCTTGCGTTGAAATATACCCATGATGATATCATGCATGAAAAGTTGCTCAGTATTTGCTTTACTATTCCATCAATCGCACTCATTTTGCTAGAGAGAAAACTTCGTGGAAGCCTACGAGCTTTAATTTTCTCGATGATATAATATTGAGTTGTATCGAATACGGACATGGTGGATTATGGAATACCAGATACGATTATAAAGATGTTATCTCGATTGATATGTTATTGCATGTTATCCCGTAAGTTTTCTTGGAATAGGGGAGTGTTCTAAGTATTTTGAGCGATTTGGACATCCCACACACGAGATGACCAGAGTATCGATAAACAGACCATTACCAAATTTTGACCTGACTGGATTCGCTTGTATATAGTAATTTAAGTTTGCCGAAAATCTTCATCCAGTTTGTTATGCCTGGTTTGGTAAACACTTTTCAGAAAAACATTGGACACCAACAGTATTATTACGGTATATGCTTGATGTAAAAATACTATTATCGTTAACAGTAAGTGGAGCAATTACTTCATATCAAGTTTGGTTACCACAGCAGAAGAAATATGATGATGATGAAAATCCTGATATAACCGATTTTAAGAATAAAATCGCAAAAAAAATCTTGGTAGAAAACTAATCGGTAAATTTACACAAGGAGGGTCATATGATCATAAACGACATTGTACAAGACTGATTATAGATGATGATGAACTAGATTGCATAATTACTGATACAACGAAGAGAAATATGCTTATAAGTCGAGAAACAGTTTTCTTGCCAAATGGAACTAAATTAGGTACATTTGTGAGTTACATTGATGATGAGTCACCTCAGTTAACTCATTTAAGATCTCCAATGCTCTCATATGTTTCGATAAATTTAATTATCGATAATAAACAGGTTTTTTTAATTTGCCGTCGGAGTCGCTACGGATTCATTTTATATCAATAAAAAACATGCAGGATTGTTAGAACAATTACATATAGGCGCTTGTGCATCATGGGGAGAATGGAGAATAAAACAAGAAAAGATACTTACGTTATTCTGAATCTGCCGACGTTGAAATAACAAATATTTATTACAAAAATAATCAAATATCAAAATTGTCAGCCACACCATCTGTATATGATCCTGTAGCTAGAGACAAGACTGTTTATCTCAATATGCCTGGATTTTCTGGTAAAACAACACGTTTGATTGAGTTATTTCGTCAGAGTTCTTAAAACTTTGTTGATGTGGTTGTTTTCACACCTACACACAGGCTCACCAGAGAAATGAACGATCGAGGAGTTAAATCCCATTCTTATCATAGCTTCTTTCGGTGGAAGGGTGATACATGGACTCCTGAACGAATGGGTGAAAAATATATTCCAAGGATTATTATTTGGGATGAAATATGTACAGTGCCGCTAGAAACGCTAAAACTATTTCTTAATTGGTTGTTGACAAAAAATACTGCTCTAATAATGTGTGTCGATCATGGTCAACCACCACCTTTTGCTGGATTGTCTCCACACGAATTGTTAAAGAATTTTGTTGATTATTATGAGGAAATAAATAATAATCATAGAACACTTGATCCAGAATTAAGAGAGTTTAAGAAATTAATCAAACCACAACCAAATAAAATTCAGTGTGAAATAATGCGTGAAATAATTTCAGAAACTCCTATTGACAACTTCTGGAATATGTGGAAACCAGATGATTTAATAGTTGCAAGTAGAAAATTAGTTAGTGACAAACTTCAACAACAATGATTTCTGTTACTTAAAGAAAAGTTTCCAGAATAACCCGTACCATTATATTACCGGCCGGTGGATACTCGAGGACAGAATATTGAAGCTGATATACCAGGATCATCAGTAAAACAAAATATTGTATTAAATGATATTATTTTAGTTCCTGTTAGTGTTGTTGAGAGCGTGTTAACGTCTGACGGAGTCATGGACAAAACTCCATGGACTATAGGATATGCTATAACGATTCATTCATCTCAAAGATTAAGTATTTCTTATATTAATATTTGGATTGTTAATGGTCGTATCGAATGGTCAAATTTAGTTTATCTTGCAGTGTCTCGAGTCAGAAGAATATCTCAGCTGCGGAGGGTTATTATAGACTTTATAGAAACTGCTGGCAACACCGAAAATGTTGGTGATAATGTTATTGATAATGATGTAGTAAGAAAAAAATTAGTTGGTTATAAGCAATGTGACAAATAAAATAAGCGCGACTTTGATATCGATGCTGAATTTATCATGACGCTGAAACACAGTAATGTTGTGGCAATATTTAAATAATAATCCAAGACAATTTACCGTAGATAGAATTAATAGTAATTTTGGTCACACACGCGAAAATGTGATGCCGACCTGTCTTGAGTGTAATCGACGTCGATGAGCTAGTTTACAAAAGTGAATGAGGTGGTAATTGTGTGTCTTCAGGAATTACTTGTAATTGTTCACGTGCAAATCCACGCTGAACAGCAGTTGAATCTAGTTTGTAGATTGCAGGTTTACCCGTGGATCTTACCACGCTAGAAAGTGTATGTGTCGTAAAACTCCAAATAGGAGCAGTCGTTCTTTTTTTTACCACCTTCATGTTCACCTGATAATTTTTCTAATGAAACAGTGATATCACCACCTGTTTTCCTTGAAGTGTCAAGGGAGATAAATTTAAATTTATTTGTACCACATTTCACACACTTGCCTGTAAGTGCACGCTTTTTATTTTTTTAAATTATTGTTGTTAATCCACTTGTGGGGGTGGATGCTCTACATCGAACGCAATATAATTCCATATTATTTAGTATATCTGTATAATATGGATGTCATTGATTTCTCAGCGACACGAAAGCAAGAACCAGTAAAACACCATCCAGTGCTACCAAATTCTATCAGAGCAATTATCATAGTCCATCTGGGTCTAGTAAGACGCATTTATTACTTAATCTGATAATGAGATGGCTCAAGTGAGATAAGTTGTATTTAGTAGCCCCATCAGTTGATGATCAGAGATGTTACGATGTAAAGATTTTAATGAAAATGCAGAATTATTGGACGAGGACGGCAATCATATTATTACTTTTATCACCGATATTGACGAAGCCCCATCTCTAGATGAATTCGATGGATTTATTAATAATTTAGTAGTATACGATGACGTGATGCTGTACAAACAGTCAAATCCAGCTAGAATTTTTTCTCGAGGAAGGCATACAAATAAAGACCTGATTTATGTTACTCAACAATATACACAAATACTTAAAGTGACCAGAGATAACTGTACTATTTTAGTTGTGTTTGATGGAGTCGATACGCATACTCTGCGAAATATTCATCAGACTTGGTGTTCAGGAGACAAGGACATGATTAAGTTCAAAAATTTCTTTTAAAAGCACAATCTATTCCACACGTATTTATGGCAATAAATTTATATGATCCTCGATCGCGATATCGTATAGGTCTTGATAAAATATTTGGTTGAGAGACTGATATAATAATGATTTAATTACTCTCATATTACAGCAGCAGAGAGGGTGTGACCACAAATAAGTGTCACGGTGAGTAAACAAAAACACACATTACAATTTAGAAAAACATGAACGACAAAGACAGAGTAACCAAAGAAAACTAACCCAATTAAAGAAACTCTCGGTCAGTTAGAAGCTTCGGTTTGACGTTTTTGACCAAATATTTTTAATTTTCGTAGGAAGCATTTTTCTTCAAAAACGGATCTTCCAGCAAGTGGTCTGTTCACCCTCTCTGCTACTACATATAACGAGTTTTCGTAGGTATGATGTCAACAAGTTTATCATATCAAACTTGCATATACATTAGGATGAACGTTTGAAAAAGTGACTTTGTTCAGAATGAAAGTGTGGACAAAGAAGGTCAGTTACATGTACAAAACCGTGCAGAAAGCTGAAGTACAGTGTCCGCCATCTGTTAAGTTTTAAGATGGGTATAGGTTTGGAGCAGTGGAGGTACAAGATTGGATGTTTCATCCAGCCAAACAAATAATAATAATAATAATAATAATGTTGCTGTTGTCGTTTTTATTATTATTGTTGTTGTTGTTGTTGGTGGTGGTGGTACTTTAATGGTGGCAGTATTTTTTTAAATCCAAAATAGACTCGGATTGTTTTTGTTGCTGTAATTGTTTTTATTTTCTAATCTTGTTTATCTTATTGTTGCACTTGCTGTTTTTGTTATAAATGTCGTCTTTATTGTCATTGCCGATGATAATTACTGGTTCTTTTTAGTTCATCTTCATCGCCTCTTTCAAAAGCATCTGAGTAGCAGCAGAACTAGTATTTTTAGTAGATGTATTAGTCGCTGTCGTCGTCTTCGTCGTAGTAGTAGTAGCAAGGCAACTGATTATTTATCAATCATTACCATTCAAGACCTGGTTGTGTGAAATCCATCTAAAAGAATACCTGTCAGCATTAACGCAACAGCCCACATTTAATATATGTAATCTTTAATTAATATTTTTATATTTCTGTGGGACCATTAACATCAATTTGTTCCCCGTGCCAATAATTACTCTAATAATTCAGAAATACTCGTAAAACATAATCCCAATACTTGTGTCGCTATAACAACCCGACTTCATGTGATATTCAGAATCCTCAAAAGAGAAGTTGTACTTATTTATGTACAGACAGGTGTTTGGTTAATAAATAATTATGTATCCGGGTACTCGGTTATCGATAGAGAGGGGTCTAATATATTGAACACCGCTTATATTTGGTGGCAGCTGACGGCAGACAGAGTACCAGACAAAAAGATCTGGAGAAAAAGGTAATCATTGTTTTGTTGATTTCTTTTATATCTTAACTTCACTAAAATTGTAATACGAGAACAGTTTGTATAATGCATGTATGTTATCACCCCTAGTAGAAATGAATAAGCGAGACTCAGCCAACTTCAGCTTGATACGGTTTTCTGCGAGTATGCATGAATGTAAGACCTCTTCAATTTGCTTGAAACATACATACATACATACATACATACATACATACATACATACGTTCAATTAAATAATACAGTTATGAATGTATACAGCTGTGTTTTGCATAACAATACAGATATGCTAACTGGAATTTAAAAAATAGAATCAGAGAAAGCTAACAGAAGTGAATGTAATAGAAAGAAAAAAAAAACCACACATATTTGTCCTTTACCGAGGGAAAGTAGAAATAACCCTGTCACTTAATAAATTTATCCAGTGGAACAAGCGATTGTATCGTACAGCATAAGGATCTTCTGAAAATTCTCATTTGTACGAAAGGATCAAATTTTGTCTTTATCATATTAGCTATGATTTCATCCCCATCTCTAAATTTCGTACATATGATTTATATAAGGTGTTTATTGGTATTTTTCATCGTGGCAATATGAGTACAATGTAAACCATATGATCAAAACATTACTGTATAACGTGTGTTCTTGGCCCAAGGATAAAAAGGATCGAGTAAACTCGTCGTATAACGATTTGTCTTAACTTCATAATGATTCGTCCGAAGACAAAACAAGCAAACAAACAAAAACTTCAAATCGAGGCGAATGAAGAAAGAACAAACAAACAAGAAAAAAACAAGAACAAAAATAGCAACAACAACAAAACGACATTAGGCAACATCTGAATCAAAACCTTAGGTTTTGTGTCATTTTTTATCACAGTGCGTATAGGGCTACTTGAGAACATCATGAATATTTCATTATAACGTTTTATTTCTTTGAACCTGTCAATAAATCCAACGTTAATTGATACAAAAAGTAACTTCTTCTTACCGCTCCGATGGCTTATTGGAACCCCGGCCGAGTCATGCCAAAGACATAAAAATAGTACTTGCAGCTGTCTCGCTCGGCGCTCAGCATTAAGAGATTAGTTTTAGGACTGGTCGGCTTTGTGTCCGAATAGTGTCACTGGGAAGGACATGATGCTACATGTCTGCGGCCTGATGTAGCAGTGTTAGTCATCGCTATAAACTGCTACACTGCAGACATCGTAGCGATGTGACTATAAAATTGTTAAAGCTACGCTAAAATTCCAAATCTCACACACTTTTCTTCTTCCTCTTCTTTTTTCTTCTTCTTCATCTTCGTCTTCATCATCATCATCATCATCTTCTTCTTCTTCTTCTAATAATAATAATAATAATAATAATAATAATAATAATGTGTTGGGTTCATCTGGAACAGACTCGCACATGAAGTGAATTATGTACATGCGGAGGGATGTTCAAGCGGAGCTAAAACAGGTTAAAAACATCCCTAGTTTGGAGATAAGCAATCCCCGCGCAAACCAGTCCCTGAAAGCAACGATGTGATTGGCGTTGACTAGGTTGGATGGTAAGGAGTGTCACAGACGGATTCCTGACAGAAGAAGGATTCCTTGCATGCGTTGATTCTGATGAAGGAGACGAGAAATCTGCATAGATGTCTTCTAGTGTAACCTCCTGTCTGGTGTAAAAAGGTGCTACAGGGATGTCGACTAGCTGGTGTACAATATACAATCCGGTACATTATAGCAGCTTTTGCTTGTTGTCGTCGGACTTGAAGCTTTTCCCATCCCAATCGTCAGAGCATGGTGGAGACACTACTGGTTTGTCGCTAATCGCCAATAGTAAACCGTTCCTCCCTACTTTGTACTGCTTCAGGTTTGTCAAAATTATATTTGGTTGATGGATCCCAAATGGTCAACACATACTCCAAGTGTGGACTTACTAAGGATTTATAGCACATAGACTTTACTTGTTCGGGGCATGTGGTAAGGTTTATACGAAGGAAGGCTATGATAATGTTAGAATTCTTTGTAACAGAGTCAGTGTGGAGTTCCACGATCAGGTGCGACTCCCAATTATTTGGCCTTGCATTTTATAGTCAGTTTTTGAGCATGGATGGAATATATAGCTGGAACGATCCGTATCTTTTGTTAGTGATTCGGATGACCTAGCATTTGTCATGATTGGGCTCCTTCTCTGACTGTTGTTGATGGTCTAGATATGCTTGTAACAGTTCTGCACCATGGTCCTAGTCGATTATTATGTACAACAAGATGTCGTCGACAAAAAAAGGCTAACTTGGGAACCGACTCACAACGGCACATTATTGATGTAGATCAACAACAGCAGAGAACCCATGGCTTTTCCTTGGGCAACGCCTGAAGTGGCTGGGGCTAATGAAGATGACTGGCCTTCTACAACACCCTGTTGATTTCTTCCACCCAAAAGTCTGTTTACCCACTCAAGGGTTTTGCCTCGGACACCTTAGTTAGGAAGCTTGTCGGCAAGCATGGACTTTATCAAAGGATTCGAGCAGAATCACATCTATCTAGACAGGCTGCTAAATCCTGGAGTGTGATTATAATTTGGCTCTCGTATGATCTCTTCTTTCTGAAACCATGCTGTTTATTTTATATAGAACGTTGTTACTTTCAAAGAACTTCGTCAAGTGTTTATGTATTATGTGATCCATGGCTTTGCAGCAAATTGATGTAAGGGAAACTTGCTAGTAGTTGGAGGCTTTGCTTTCGTCGTCTTTCTTGAACTTTGGAGTGACGAATGCTACTTTCCAGTCATCTGGAGTCTGGCCATGCTCTAATGAGGCTTGGAATATGAAAGTTAGGGCTGGAGGTATTGACGGTGCCATCTCTTTCAAGAATCTTGATGAAATCTGGTCAGGACCAGTCGCTTTATAATAATACTAATAATACTAATACTAATAATAATAAAAAGGACTTTGTATCTAATCGCTTTACAACATTATGCAACACCTATAACATAAATACAAACATATAATGATATGATTACACAACAAAACAAACACCATGAAATTAGAAAACATAAAAAAATGCTGAAAATATTTAAGATAGGAGACATTATTAGGTCCTTAAGTTTGTTCTTGCAGTCGAAATAAGTGAGTTTTAAGAGTACTCTTGAATGAGATCACTGTGTCTTTGTGTCTAAGTTCAGTGGGCAATTCATTCCACGTTGCTGGGCCCTGGTATGCAAAAGAACGTTGTCCATATGACTTCGTTTTCATAGTGGGAATAATGAGTATACGATTGTCAGAAGAGGAGCGTAAGTATCTTGCTGGTGTGTACACATGGGTGACGTCGGATAGGTATGTTGGACTAGAGTCCGTCAGTGAAACGTAGCACAGAGAACAAATGTTGTGGTTGATTCTGGATTGAATGGATAGCCAGTGTATGGTACAGAGAAGCGGGTATGTGTGCTCAGATCGTGGTACTCTAAGTATCATCGGAGCAGCTGTGGTTTGAACTTTTTGAAGTTTCTGGTGTAGATACTGAGATGAACCAGACATAACTGAGTTACAATAGTCCAGTCTTGAAAGTACTAATGAACACACAAGTGTTTTAGTGGTATCAACGGAAAGTTCTTTGCGAATGGAGCTATTGCGTCTCAGCTCAAGATATGCAGCCTTGCATATGTTCATGACATGTTGGTACAATGTGAAAGTACTGTCCAGAGTAACATCTAGGTTTCGTACTGACTGTGTGAATTTAACCTTGGTGTTGTTGGCATGTATTGTTTGAGGTAAAGGATGGTAATGAGAAAGTCTTGCTGGAGACGGTGAAGTAATTTATCATAGTCTATTGTGTCAAATGCTGTAGACAAATCACGGAGGGATAGGAGTGCAATCTTTCCGCTATCCAAAGCAGAGATAATGTCATTAACGACTTTTAGAAGTCTAGTTTCAGTACTGTGGCAAGGGCTATATGCATATTGTATATTGCTAAAAAGACAGTTTGAATTCAGATGAGATAGAAGCTGGGATAGAACAACCTTTATATTGGTTAAGGTCTTGGAGGAGCTTAACTACCCTTTTCTCATGAATCTGGATGGTTGAGGCAGCCGGAGTGTTGCTAGTACCGAGATCGGAAATGTGTGTTGGGTCTTCAATAGTGAAGACTGGCATGAACTGAGCGTTCAGGATTTCTGGCGCAATGGAATGGATTGTGCATTCCTGCTTCAGACTCCGGAACCAACAAATGTCTTACTTTCCACGCAAGACTATACTTTCTTGCTTGTGCTTGTATTGCTGACCATATAGCTGACATATTCATTGTATTGTATATTCCGGCAGATTGCTTGAGTATTTTGTTGTATATCCCAGTCTTTTGTATGGTTTGCCTGTCTTCATCTCTTGTGTGTCCTTCTCATCCTCATGGAGTGTCTACGTACCTGACGGTTACACCATGATTTGCTGAACCTACAAGATCTTCGAAGGGACGTTGGTAGTTGTGACCTATATACATTGTTGTTTAACTTTCTATTAAGATTGTGGTTATATCATAGTCGGATATAAAGATAGATGATAATTCTGTGCGTTTTGTGTGCGTGGCAATGATATTTGCTTCCCTCCACGAGGAGTCAATCATTATTATGATGTGGTACTGTTCAGCGATAAGAGATGGGCCTTTTGTCAAGAAGGTGTCGAGTGTGTTGTTATATCTTGTTGGGAAGTCGGCGATTTGTTTGCACCCAATGTACTTCATGACATTATTGATGGTCTGATTGATAAGTATCGGGTAGTTTTGTCCTGATATAGAGTCGTCTGCCCAGTCGTTATCAGGTTGCATCTCCCCCAATCACAATGTGTGCTCCTTATATCGTGAGTGGATTTCTGCCATTGCTCTTCTGCGTACTTAATATTGTTATCAGTGGGTCTACACATGTTTGCAACAATGAGTGGTTTCTGTAAGTTACAAAGTCGGATTTGCTATTGGTCTACTCCTGCAATGTTGGATCTAGAGATAATAGCCACGCCACAATGGGAACTTCCAGGTCTGTCTCTTCCAGCAACAAATCTATGTGTCTGGCATTACTTCGTTCTCAGCAACAAAAATGTTTTTCCACGTCTCGCTGGCAAGTATGATGTTAGGATCGCAATATTCTAACAGAAAGTTTATCGTTTGGTACATATGCTTTGAAAGTTAATGTCCAGAACTCAGATTTTGTTTTCTTGGATATGAGGTCTGACTTCCTACGAGTATCTGGCGAGGATGAAAAGTTTGTTGGACCAATGTTAATGCTGGAGATGAAGGATTAGAACGATGATTTGGTTGACTCTGTGTAACTGGGTATGCTACATAAAGTATGGTTGTTTTCAAACTCCTCATAAAGGCTTGTGTTGAAGTTGGGTACGCCGCAGTTTCAGCAATACTATATCACTTCTAAAAGTTCAAGAGATTTATGTACAACAGTACACATTTGCAGGCAGTTGTTATGGAACCATTTCTCACAGTCTATAAAGGAACTTGAAAGTATCTTCTTAGACCACGTGCGTGTCTTTCCGCATATATCGCATGGACATTTCACGACTCTAGGGCCTGGGGTTGGGTGACAATCTGATGCATTCAGGGTAAGTAAATATAGAGAGCAAGTGACCAGTCATGCATCTTTTAGGGGCCGAATATAAAGCGTGTTTTCTCTGTGATTGCAAGCTGCATGGGAACATACCAGGAAAAGTCCTGTGATGGATACCTCATTGGTGTTAGTCGGTGGGGAAAGGATATCTCTCGTGTTCCATATTGTGGTCAAAAGGATTGATATTAATGGTAATATGATATGAGCATTCACATTTCAAATACTCAGACGAAGAACTACAGGTACACATACATACACCATAGGCCACAACCTAGGTTTGGTTGGACAATGATTGGAGGTACAAGTGTAAACAATCCGACTTCCGGTTTCATGGTAACGTCACACTAGATAGTGAGAAATCCGCTCTCTAAGAGTGATAAATCCTGTTAAAATTGTACATTTTGGTTATCAATACTGTTGGTGTTGTTATCAGTGGGGTAATGCATACATATATAACTTACTGAAGAGGTGTCTGGGGTTCGCTAAGACTCCAAGTCGTTTCAAGATGCTCTGCAGGTGCACGTGCAGTAGGCGGGAAAGCTATATATATATATATATATATATATATATATATATATATATATATATATATATATATATATATATATATATATATATATATATATATATATATATATATGAGTGTGACGTAAGGTAGATAAATGAGATGAAGTAAAAATGTCGGGAAATAAGAACAATTTCGAGACTGAGGAAAGTGCATAGGGCACTCTCCTGCTGTTATCATGGCTGGCTTGGACAATGTGTACGGATACATTTCTCTGCCATATCCTACAAATTTTGACGTGGTTTCGTCGTTTTAAAATCGATCCGAAAACCAAAGTTGCCTCATTGGAGACACTAGGTGGCGTTCTGGTCACCGACAGGAGCAAGCATATACCACGTTGGAAGGAAGACCATTTTAAAATGTACTCCCTCGAATCTAATATTTCCCAGCTAGCGCTTGATACATTTACCTGCCTTGGCGGAGTTTGACGAGACGCCAATAGCGTTGAAGTTCAACCGAGACATAGATTCCTTGGCAAGTGGAAATGCGCCCAAAACAGATGGAATTCCAGCTAAAGTAATAAAGTAAAGAACGTTCAAGCCTGCCTTTACATTTCTTTGCCTACTTTTCCTTTATCGGAGGGAAAGAGCACGTCCACAAGATATGCGCGACGCAATGTAATTCTTGTGTGTGTTTACTTGATTGCCACAACGATTCTCAAACTGATTTCTAGATTTTCGAATATCTGTACAGTCTTCCATTCTAATATTTTCTCTAGAATGCTTAAACTGGGTTTCATGGGTTTCAATGAGGCAATGAATATAAAATACGTTTGGGCTGATCTATTCATTGATTACTTCTGAAATTTACTTGATTCGTTTCGACATATTGTGTGTGTGTGTGTGCGTGCGTGCGTGTGTGTGTGTGTGTGTGTGTGTGTGTGTGTGTGTGTGTGTGTGTGATGGACTTCCAGTTCTTAAAAATTCAGTAAGTGATAAGAAGATTCGATAAATTAATTAGTTCAGAAAAAAAAAGAAGAAAAAAAAACACGACTGGTTTGCATGTCTAATGGACCCCGGAGAAACATTTCGATTAGTGAGAGAATATATAATATCATTCTGAAGCAGAACGATTTGAGGTGGGATAGGCAAGTCATAAATATTGCATGTACTTTGGAGTGGAGCACTGTTATACACACTCAGTATTGTTTCACTGTGTCAGCTAGTGGGGAGACAGAAAACAGAAATAAAGGAGTGCGCATAAAACATTACTGTTAATAATAATAACAATAATACTAACAACAACAACAACAATAATAATAATAATATCTCTGCTGATAATAATGATAATGAAGATTTTATATACAATACTAGTTGTTTATTATTATTATTATTGCTATTATTACTATTATTTTATTATTATTAGGAATAGGAGTATTTTGCTGATGCCAAAATTGTAGCATAAAGATTGAAAATGTATTTTTATCTACAATTCCGGAATGAAAACTTATTTTTTTTATATTTTTTTTTAATTCAAAGGGGAAAAACCCAAACATGATTAAAACTTCTTTTTGAATAACTAGTTGATTATTTCTTAAATATTTTACTGTAAAAGAATATCTATCTTTCTTTCCCTTTTCATTTAATTTTCATTTTCTTTACTTTATTTCTTTCTTGATCTTTTATAAAATTATAATATAGGACGAACAAAAAATCTAGAACCGACCCCCACTCTAGAAACAAATCCAAAAGAAATATCGGGAAACAAAAAATAATTATGCGATTGGTCTTCTTTACATGAACATAATATGTAAATAATGTTATCAACATTCTGAGAGCACTACACACATTGTTTTTAGATATGGCAAAAAAAAGAGAACTAAAAAAAAATACTGCTTTCATATTGAATGGAGTACAGTTCATATTTATCCATAATCGGTATTGTTAATGCTGACGATATCGTATTTATTGGCTTAAGGTTTGTAATTATTAAAGTTAATATTGGTGCTGATGATCACCTCCACCACCCCACCCCCAACATTTAAAAGAAAATGTAAGTAATGCTTTCAACGTATTCACCTAATAAGTGCTTCAGCTAATCTAACTTCATCTATATTTTGAAAATTAAACCCTAATGAAACTTAAAGCAAAATACACTGCTGGTAAATATTAACATATTCAAATACTGAGTTTAATATATCAATAAATAATGGAACCTACCGATCTTTCAATGCGACCATTGATCAGAGCACGGTCAGGAGACCGCATTCAAGACAACAACAGCATGGGAATTAATACAAATAATTGCAGTTATAAATTAATAAAGGCGGTATGCCTTTTTGAATCATTGCAACAGAGGACTCCTAAAGTTTCGATTTCCTGTTGAAGTTGCATTAGTTACTGATACATGACGCGCGTTGTCTTGGTTAAAAAGTGGTAGTTTTAAGTGAATTGAATTAAAAAGACTAAAATATCATGATATATGATATCAGTCTTTTACTTATGTACGGAAAAGAGTTTAATGTAAAGAAGATTGTTTACTTTATATATATATATATATATATATATATATATATATATATATATATATATATATATATATATATATATATATATATACGAATTCTTATTTTAACAATTAAGAAAATGTTTATATTCGCGCACTTATTGTTAAGACAACAACAACTACAACAACAAAAGTAACTTCGGCAATTAGACTCAGCGTGTGGTTTTCCTTTTGTGCATATGTGTGTGTGTGTTTGTGTGTGTACGTGCGTTTGGAGAAATATAAAGAATATGATATATGATGAAAATAATTGAAATAATGTGTCACAAGGATTATAGTACATAACTATGACACTGAAATTCTTTATTTATTCTATATTAAAAAATACCAATCAAAATGTCCAATTATTACATCAGATTCCTGTAAGTAGAATCACCACGAAATGTTAGAAACTTAAAGATTCTACTAATTGAAATTCTGAATATTGATCTCAGTATTATTTAGAACATTGATGCCAATATAATTTAGAATATTGCTGGCAACATTTGTTTTTTTCATTATTTTACAACAATATAATTTGCACTCCATCGAAAAAACATGCAGTCAAATAATCTTCCGTTAAAAAGTACAGTCTTGTACTTAAAGAATATATCAAAGACTATTTCTTGTTTAAGCCCTTCTACGCTTTTATTCCACCAAAATAATCGAGTTTCCACTATCCAAAGGAAAGAGCGTAGTTTTAAATTATATTCGCAACTATAACATGGGGAAAGTACGTTTTCGTATCCTTATCCGCTTGAATGGTTTATCAAATATTGAACTCTACAATACACATCATTGACCTTTTCTATTTGATTATGGCTGGTCTTTAGGCTATTGATTCATTAGGTACAGTTGGTCATAATCGAACATAATAGACTTTAGGAATGAATACAATTTACAGAATAAAAAAAACCCAATGTATTGCGTCTTGTTTTTCACGCTCGGAATTGGAAAGTCAATAATCAATAGTCTAGATGAGTTTGATCAAGCTAAACTTTCTTAACATTGTTTACTTCAATTTATATTTAGCATCGACCAATTGAATACACATAAAACAGGAACATTATTTGGACTCTTTGAATGTATACAACACTGGACTACTCGATACCAAAAACAATGGGTATATGCAACCTCAATTTAATAGTAAATATTGGAACAGGTGACGTTTACAGTAGTTAAAATAGTCTGATATATGAAACAATAAACTTATTTTCGGGAATTGTGCTGTTGTGTTCATTTTGACCCAGACTTCCTTCCAGATTTCAGGCAATCCGTCTGCCATTCGAATAACAGGATCTCCACCGAAGGATTTGATAATTTCGTTGTAGTTGCAATATTATTTCTTGCTAAGATAAAAATTGATGCCGTTGGGTATTTTCTTTCCAGATTTCAGGTCTATATTACATCCCTAAATTATACGCATGATATCCCGACAAATTATCTGTATTATATCCCTCCAAGAGATATATTATATTCCTCCGAAAATTATGTCCAGTACATCATACAAATGATATTGTTACAAGCCAGGGGTCTTTACTTGACCGAGCGGTTGTCATACCCTGGCGCGACTCCCGCTGGAAGTCATAATTTTACTCCAACTTTCCTAAGACTTCTATACAACTTCAGTTGTAAATTAGAAAGTCCAACGTGTCTGTTTTATACCTAAATTTTACTCTAATCAATGCAAGACCACGGATCTCACAACCTGCCAAATAACTATCAACCGCACATCTGCTTGGTTTCTCTTCATCAGGTTTCCGCACCTCCAGCCGTTCACACCGTAGAAACTATACGACTATCCCCTAACACTGGAACTATTTTAACTCCGCCACCTTAGGCCAGTCAATATATGCTTTCCAGGCACATTTCGCCAATATAACTGCACCACATTTGCCACCATGGCGACATAAACGGTATCTGACGAGTCCCTTCTTGTTTATTCCCTTGTGTAATTTACCGGTTTCCTACCGTAAATACTGCCACTGTAGTCACGCCACCAATGTACACCAATAGATTTCAATATGGGCTATCTAAACTCATGGACATTCATTCGGTTTTGGCCTGAATTCACTACTAGTGAACCATGGCATCATCGAAATTCACTAACACCTCACTCCGTGTCGTTTGCTTCTAGTAATTGGCTAAATATTTCTGGCTAAGGATATTTCCATTGCGCCGAATTCCAATAATCACACAAAGTAATCACACAAATCTAAGAATTCCTTAAATCGGGGCGCTATAACCAAATGCGCATACTCCAACTTTATTACAATATGCATGATATTCCGCCAAAGATATGCTTGATATCCCGCCAAATGACATGTATTACCAGGCCCGGCCCTAGGGCAAGGCGAACAAGGCAACCGCCTTGGGCCACATGCTGCTGGCTATACATTTTTTTATAACTGTGCTGAGATTTAACATATATTTTTGCTTGGGTCCGTGCTTATCGCTTGCTGCCTTGGGCACCGCACATCCTATGGCAGGGCCTGTGTATTTCATACCACCTTGTTATCTGTATTAAATCCCGCCATATTGTATGTATTTTATCCCGCCAACATATCAGTATTATAAACCGCCAAAATATTTGTATTATATTGTACCGAATTATTAATAAGAAAACAATAAAATAATTTTGTACGATGATTTTTCTTTATGAAAAATCTCTGTCTTTTTAACTAATATGAAAGACTTTTTAATGTTTTTACATTTGAAGAAGCAATCACAATATGGATGACTTATAAAATTATCAAATGGCCAGTTTTGACAGGATTGGTGAATATTGGTGAGGGACATGGTTCATTTGCGATTATTGGTGAACTGCTTTATCTACTTCGATTATGATAGTGACGTCATTGCTCCAACCAAATTTAACTCAGTATTAGTAAAATGAGTAACCTTAACCAATAACGAGAGTCCTAAGTTAAACATAGGGAAATTAACATTAGTCCGCCATGTCTACAATGAACAGGTAAAGTGTGGTCAGCAGGTTTTTCATTGAACGAGCCTGTCTTTTTCGGGAAATGTAACACTGTAATAGTCTGACTGTTTTGGCGGGAATATGTGGTTTCTAACTGAAATGGATATTACGTCGTACCTAAAAATCAAGATTGAGAGAGAGACTTTAAAGCGTATTATTTATTTATTTAAAATTTATTCTTTCATTTATCCAACAACAAACATTGGTTAATTTGCGCGAGAGAGAGAGAGAGAGAGAGAGAGAGAGAGAGCTTTATAACATGGAGGATTGTGGACAGGACATCTTTCTTGAATTCTTCACCTGTAGATGAAAAGTCATTGAAAACAATATAAAAAAAAATAATCTGAAAGAACGTAGCATTTATTCTGTCTTATTATTCAACAAAGTACTGTGTCCTTGTGAAGACACTGCAGGTAGGATCTGTAATTTAGTCATCCATGATCAGAATGTTCACCTGATCTGCGTCACTATTTGTATTAGGTTATAAGGATGCCCTCTATTGTTATAATGGGAGGTCAGTCTATATTGCATCTTGCCAGAGTACTGAAACTACTCTTCTAAAAGTAGTTAACGACATTCTCTCTGCATTGGATAGCGGAAAGATTACAGTCCTCATCCTCCTTGATTTGTCTGCAGCATTTGACACAATAGACCATGCTATATTACTTCACCGTCTCCAGCATGTATTTGGCATTCATGATACAGCCTTACTGTGGTTCAAGTCCTACTTGGTCGACAGGACACAAATTGTGTCCGCAAATGGAATACACTCCAGCCCAGTTGATCTATATTGTGGTGTTCCACAGGGGTCTGTTCTAAGACCTGTTCTCTTCATTCTTTACACTCAGCTGCTCTCAAGTGTCATAGATCATCATCCAGTGTCTCACCAATTGTACGCTGACGACACCCAAACATATATGAATCTAGCCACCCAACTGGAGTTGATGCTACCATCCAAGGTGAAGAGAGGTGCATTTCTGATTTGAAATCATGGATGACATGTAACAAGCTGCAGATGAATGATGATAAAACTGAGGCCATTCTGATCACAACACAAAGACTTTCTCATTTACATCCTCAAATAATAAATAACGGCAACACCAACATTAAATTCACGCAGTCAGTACGAAACCTAGGTGTTACTCTGGACAGTACTCTCACATTGCACCAACATGTCATGAACATATGCAAGGCTGCATATCTTGAGCTGAGACGTATCAGCTCCATTCGCAAATATCTTTCAGCTGATGCCACTAAAACACTTGTGTGTTCATTAGTACTTTCAAGACTGGACTATTGCAACTCAATTATGTCTGGTTCATCTCAATAGAAGTTAAGTTGATATAAATAAAACAATCCCTTCTTATTATGAGTTTTACGTAACGGAAAGATTTTTCCCACGATGCAGGTAATTTTTTAAAAGCTGGATATATAATTGTTCTGAAAAACTGAAATATTAGTCAGGCCGTACTTTTAGTACATCATTTGGCGACTTTCCTGACAATAGTGTGAAAACGATATGTTTTAATCTAACGAATAAAAAGATCGTAGATATTTTGTATAAGAAAAAAGCTGCTGAAGTGCTTGATATAAAATATTACAAAATTACTTCTTCAAATGGGAGTAATAATGATTTTCAAACGCCAGATGGTTCATTTTGGGTTGTTTTTAGGATTGATGATGAAAAATTAAGGGATATATTAATCAAATGTGACGATTTATTTAAATGTGTGGAAGAAAATCTTCCCGAGAAAAAGAAAAAGGAATTGCAAGAAAAAGTATCTAAACCATCTGTTAATTTTGATGAACGAGTTAGAAAAATATTATAAGTCAATTAATTATATTAAAGAACAAGTACAAAAGATTTTTAAAAATTAAAAAAACTACATCTGCTGCACCTCAGCTAGAAAACGAGCGGTGTTTGCAAATAAACAATTTGTTTTGAATTGTGTAATGACCCATTGCAAGAGCATTATACCATCAACGCAATAACGCTTATCATCTTAATTATTTAAACCGCTTTTGGTGATTAAGTCAGTCACAAAAACATGTTAATAAGATCTGAAACCTTTCGTAGTTATAGAATCAATTTGCTCCCCGGATTTTCTATGTAGCTCTTGTTTATAATGCGTGAATCGTATTTTGTTTTTGACATAATCATTATTTAACCCCTTTGCTTATTTCGTTTTATCATTTCCATCATCAATCAATAAAGCGTACATTTTACTGCGAAGTCCAACGAAATCTGAAATAATTCCAAACTTAAACTCATCCTTAAACTTTCCAATTACTTTTCTGCTGGTAGCGTCATGAAGGGGAATATTGCGTGGGACATCGGAAAGATAAAGTAAATCCTTGTTATTATAAATATCTTGATACACATCTTCATTAACACAATCGTTTCCATCAATTTCGTAAACCAACGAGTCTGTATCTGTGAACATCAGTTTTGTATTAGGCCATTTTTCTTTACAAAACCGTAATGAAAGTCGTACATTAACCATTTTGAGAGATCCAATACTGAAGCACCGACATAAATGGTATTTTGAAAACATGATTAGTCTTCTTTCTTTTCGCCAGAACAAGATTTTCATTTATATTTATTAATCCATTTTTCACATCGCGTTTGTTATTAACGATCTCAATATCCACACGCTTTCTAATATTTTCCATGGTTTTACCAAAAACGGAACTGTTCATTAGTTTAAAGAATTTTTTTCTTCAAAATCTGTAGTTGCTTGTGCACGTCATGAAGTATTAGAATTAGTATAACCTTTCATCCAACAGGTGTGATTAAATCTTAATACACGATGGATCTTTACAATAATTAACCCTGCATCAACAGCTTGTTTCATGTTTTTATAATGGCAAACATAATTCCGTTTATAAAATAGATTTGGGACTAATTTAGCTACAGCGCAAGGCCCAGTTGTTCGAAGAGACAGTTGCTCATTTGATAAAATCCCATCGGTTATTATCATTTTTTCTGCGAGATAATAATAATCGTTATGTAGATCATGTAACGATTCAGGATAATTAATGTCAACCTCAACAAAATAACTAAAGTGTTCATACATCGGCAAGCTTAAATTTTTGGTTTCACTAAGGAATTGTTCTGGTGAAATCCAGTAAAAATTTCCGTATGGCATTGGTTGTGACATTGCATAACCGTACAGATAATTTGCGTCAAGATAAATGATATATTTAACCGGCTTTTCACTATCAAAAATGTTTCATGTATTTGTTATTAGAGGCGGTAATTTTGTTTTGTTATCACACTGATACTTCCTCTTATGCCTTTTTCGATAAATTGTCAGGGTCTGTTAACAATTCGAGCCGAACCTTAGAAAACATCATTAATGCATCCCATGAAAGACCTGGTGCGGAGAAATACCAGCTTTGGATCTAGTTCATAGTTGATTAAACTTGTTTCTCGAAAGCTTTCAAAGGTATCACTAAGTAATAAAACATCTGTTAATAAATACAAATCACGGTAGTCAGCAAATGTTTTACAACCAAATTCTTGGCAAACATTTTGTGCATGGCTATAATGATCGTCTGAAATATCTTTATCATTCAACGATGAATACAATTTAGATTTTTTCAGGTAACGATGTTTCTAAAAACTTTGTAGGATTATTAAAATACTCGTATGGGAAGAAACATTTTTTGTAAGGTATTTTACTTTTTCTAGCCCAATTATTTTTGTTAGCGGAGGAAAGCTTGAACAGTTTTTTGCCAATATGTCAAGTGATGATTTGTTAAAATGATAACTGTCAATGAACCGTAATTTACCAACTATAATCGCCATGAACATTTCAGCGTTATTCGGAATTCCACAGAGCTTGATTTTATTTTTAATACAATATTCCGCAAGATCGGGATGACTAAGAGCTTGTAGAATAAAATGCACGCCATAGACACGCAAATTTGAAATAAAACTGGTATATTTTTGTGGCTTGTGTTTTTCTTTACAGAATTCATGCGCAGGGACAAGAAACTTTCCCGATAGAATACAGTGACACTGAAAGTTTTTGCTAATAATGAAAGTTTTACAGCAAATCAAACATCTGTTCGAACTATGCTATTTTTTCGTTCTTCATCAGACAAAGAGAGCTCTAATATATCTCTGATTCGTGCCTCTTCTTCAAACATATATTTTAACATGTGGACTTGAGGTGGAATATAATCATCATTATCAACACGATAAACGGGAGATAGTTTGGAATATCGGTCATCAGCACAGACTGTATTTAACACATACGAGGCAGGTACATGTTTTTGTACTCGTTTGGTTTTGAAAACATTCACATACATCTTTTCACAGTAGCATCTTTTATCTTTATCCGGTGGAGTTATAAACGCTTCGTAATCGCTATATATCACAAATGGTATATTTCGACTTCGTTCTGACTTATCCAAATTAAAAAACGCCTTTTCACCTTTCGGAATATCAGTTTTTTGTACTTCATGACAGTATTTATGTTCATTTAATTTTTCTCGAGACTGCAATCCCTGCAAACAGATGTAACAGAAATAAATTTTTCCACGGTGTTTGGTGAGGGTACCACTGATGAATCTGCTTAAAAAAATTATCCAGATAAAATGTCTTTTATGTAACAAAAGATTAACCGTTTTATTACTACAACATTTTGCTAATGGTGAAATTCTAAGAGGGAAAAATTGGTTTGTATCAATGATTTTTTTTAAAAATTGCGGCTGGTAAATCAACGAATGTTCCGCCGGTAAATGGTGTAAAATTATGTGTATAGACCATGATTACATTAATTTTATCTAAAACCCAGCCTGACCGTTATTAGATATGTAGATCAATTATGTTTGAGATTTGTTGATAAGTTTCGTTAGAAATCTTGTTTATATCTGTTTCCAACAGAATCGTTTTATACTCGATCTAAATTCGCTTTCATCTGTTACTGTTGGGTCAGTGGCTTTATATAAAGTTGTAGCATAATGAATTGCTATTTTGAGAACCGGCGAGTTAACTCGCTCAGCTTCAACAACCAACTTAATAATTTAACGTAGATCAGTGTAACTAAACCGTATTGATTTTTTTTACGAAACAATAGACTTCATTAAACTACTCAGATGATATTGATGTTATTTGTAGATCATAATTATCCGTCCCGTTTATCATTTCATCAAGCACACGATTGAAAGGTTCTTTGTGCTCTTCAATATCAACAACTATTTCTGCGAGTTTTTTAATATTGGCGTTAGATCTTGGCCATGCTGTTCAGGTGCTGGTTAATTTAACAACACGTTTCAATATTTCTTTAGCAACAGTCTGACGATGAGTACATTTTTTATAACAAATTTTCCGAAGTCGGCTAAGTCTTCTCCACTAATATTTCCAGGAGATCTTTCAACTCGTTTCGAAAGTTTCTTAATCAATCTGTTTTTATCATTCTGTCTAACTGCTGGTTTATTAAATATTTTACAATAAAGTTTTCTAGCACGTTCGAGAACATCTCAATTGAGAAGCTCGTATATCTTCTATATTCTCTCGTTTTGAGACATTATTATTATTATTATTATTATTGACAAATATTTCATTACAATACAATATAATTAAAACAAAATTAATTTAAATTAAATATATTTCAACATTTATATAATGCCATTAAAATTTTGGAATAAACAAATGTAATTGGTTACTTCAAGGATCAACAGAATTATGTATTAAAAGTTGTTATAAGAAATATTGTAGTCTTCACAATTTTCTTTTAGAAAAGAAGAAAACAACAGGGCCAAAAACATGCATAAATTGTGGAAAAGGCGTGGAGATTGATATAAAATTGGTACAGGTTGCGACGGTGATCAATATCGCACATTAATGGCTTATTATAATAAAAGAAATCCTAGGACAGGCATAAAAAAGAAAACCCTCCTACTGTTGAAGAATTTTTAAACGAAAAAACAAAAATTCTTTTAACTGACAATCAAATAATTATGGTAAATTAACAATTTAAATAACACACACACACACACAGGCATGCATATATATATATATATATATATATATATATATATATATATATATATATATATATATATATATATATATATATATATATATATATATATATATATATATATATATATATATATATATATATATATATATATATATATTCAGGTGAGCTTAATTGCTGACAATTCTTCTATTTTGTTCCATTTTTTCATATTACCTGAGTTAAAATAACTAGATTAATAATGTGTTCAGTAAATGACTTAATTGCACTAAATTTACTTGATCTTCTAAAGGCGACTACAATAATCATTTTCATAACAAAGTAATTCATGGTATAAATGGCGAGAAATATTTTCTGCCACCGAAAGATTCGCAAATTACTTTTAAGATACCTTATTATGAGATTAAACAAATTATTGGTAAAACAACCGACCTAACAATATTTTCACTAAATAAATTGGTGAGGAGTTTCTACAAGAGTTTAAGTAGCGAATAGAGGCCACTAACGCCAGAGGAGATAAAAGCTAGAATAAATGTTGATGAGATAACCTGACTTAATAACACTGATCCGGATCAGTTAATAAAAGCAGTAACTAATAACTAATAACAATATTAAAGCTCGTCCAGGTAGACAAAGGAAGGAAATGGTTAAATCTAAGTATCCTTTATTATTATTATTATTATTATTATTCAAAATAGTACTTTCTGTCTCTTCAAAGCAATTTATCCATTTTATCAATCGGTTTGCCATGTTTTTAAAAAGCAAATTATCATCAGCCCGCTGGTCATGTCGATTTTTACGTTTTGATTTTTCAAATTTTATTTTTTCATCAAGTTCACTATTCTTATCAACTAAATAATTATAATATTTTGTTTTCAAATGCAACTGATCATTTAACTTATTTATTTCTCTACTAATTTTACTACTATCACGATCTAAGTTTTTTTTGATAATCGATATTTCTCCAGATCTTATTATTTTTATTTCATTCTCATGCCGATTATTTGTCGATTTATGCTTTATTATTTCATCATGCAGTTGTTTGTTTTCAGAATCAAGTTTATATCTTTCTGTTTTTACACGGCCCAACGATCCCAAAACTAATGTTTGTCAATGTGTTGTAACTTACAATACAGATAATAGAGTGAATATAATTAGACGAGTTCGAAATTTTTCTGGTAATGATGATGACGCAGCAATAGAAAATTTACCGCTTACTAATCTTGATTTTAATCCTGTACTTGCACATCATGGGTCAGAACTTATTTGTAATTCTTTGAGGTTTTCGTGTGCAAATCCCCCCCAGTCACCTATTTGTTTTTGCAGAGGTTGTTTTGGGAGTCAAACACACAGTCATTTTGTTTCGGAAGAGCAATGCCAACTTTGCAATTAGGTGTACAGGAGGTGCTGCTGGTAAAATTGTATTAGAAACGTTAACATTGTGTATGCCTATATTATCCACTTCACTAATTACATACTCACGTTTTCTATCGTTTATGCAGTTTGGTAACACCTCAATGCTGTCGTATCTCACACGTAAACCAGACGCACAGCCACAGCTGGCATTGCGGAACAATTTACTTTGCAAATAAATACCCAACATGGTTTTAATACACCAAAACAAATATTCGTGGCGTTTCAAAATGTAAATCGTGAGCAGAGTGAGACGATATTTGATAGGAGTGACTGAATTTATTTTAGGTTAAACGGACATCTGGAACCTTACAATTCAGTTTAACTATGCAGTAGACACTCCTTGTACTGCAAGTGCATATCCCAGTCAGTGGTCATATATGGACCGACATCAAAAGATCGAAACGGGTCTGCAGATTTCCCAACAAGAATTTCGTACGACGAAACATATTTTACTTTTCATTGGAACAGTTGGAGTTATTCAGACAGTCCGTCGTTGGCATGTATTTTCATGCACGTGTAGCTCCCGCTGGTGATAACTACATATTATGCTCCGATACTTTTTGATAAGACTCTGTTGTTGAAGTGTGCTGGTGAAGGAATGAGGGTCATTGAAGTGCCTATGAAAAATAACTATTTGAACGTGTTGCTTATTTGAATAATGTTTTATCGCGGAGTGAAAGTCAGCCGTAGTGAAAATCAACATGCAAACTTGCAACTTCCGAAAATGATTCTTTATCCTGACTTGTGAGTATGAGCAGGGAGGGTGAGTAGACCACTTGCTTAAAAGTCCATTTAACAAAATGATTCTTAAAATGAGACTAAATAGGAAAATAAAATATTATTGCTGGATTTAATGTCTGTACAGCACTGCGTCGTCATATACCACAAGATTATTAACTAACCCATCGAGGTCATCAAAGATGTTGCATTTTCATTAACGGATGGTACCACTAAATATGACTTATCACACTTGACCCATCTCATTATCAAATTAAGCAGTACTTGTGTTTTATACGATCCGGATGGACCTATTATTATCATTCTGGTGGAATTCGGTAATGCTGAAATATGTTTTACTGACTCTTGCTTTCATGTCGATGAGAAATCAATGACATCTGTGTTGTACAAATATAAGAAATAATATGAATTGATATTGCGTTCGATGCAAAGCATCCACACCCCCAGTGAATTAATACCAATAATAACAGAAATTAAAAAGCGTGCACTTACAGCTAAATGTATAAAACTCCATATTATAATTAAGGCATATATATATATATATATATATATATATATATATATATATATATATATATATATATATATATATATATATATATATTAAAATGATTAAAAAAACGGATAAATGCAAATGGCTCATGATAGGTCCTACAACTCCCTTTAACAAAGCTTGCGGAAACGAATTCCTTGGACTCCACTTACAAAGTGTAGGAAGAGTGAGTTATGGACCAAAACCGTGTTTAAAATGTGGTGTTGGGTTTAGAGGATAAACGCAGTTGTGTGTACAATGTTGTGGTAAAAAATACAGAGAGCTGAAAAGATATTATGATAGAAAATAAGCACGACAATAATGACAAGATCATAAAAATGCTGAAGATTATCTCGCCATATTTTCAAAATAACTATTAAGACAAATAATATTATTATTCAAAACGGAGCAAAAAGAATTTATTAAACATCGCATCATCAAGAATGACAACGTTTATCGTGATGGTATCATCAGGAACTGTCGACTAAAAAGAACAGTTGGTTTTGTTAATAGTACTTCTGGTTGTCTAATGTTTCGTGCTGATGGGAAGAAAAAGTATTACTCTAATAAATTTATTTACGAGTTTTATCACGGAGTAGTCGAGGACTGTCTTGTAAACGAGCATATTGATTCCAATTCGAAAAATATTTTTTTTTATTTAATTCGCGAGGTATTACACAAAGTCAGAATTCCAAATTTGGAAATGCCTCAAATATAAAAGAATTGCAAACGGGCGGTTAAATCTGTAAATACAGGTGAAGAAATAATATTTCAATCAATGAATACAGCTGGCAAATACTTTGATATTTACATGCCTTCGGTTGAGCGCGTCGTGGATAAAAAATACAAATCGGCGTTTGTGAAGAAATATAAACAAAAATAACATTTTTGTATTGTGAAGTGAGATAACGCTTTCAATCAAAGATCTCTCCGGTAGAGTAATTAAGTAGTTGCCCCGCATGTTACTGCGAACTGAAATTATTTTTTGTGTCATCATTCAGTAAATAATATAGTGTAATATAACTAACTTTCTGTTTGGCAGTTAACATAACAATGCTCAAGAAAATGTTTTACTTAACTATTTACTTTCACGAATGCATTTCCAGATTGACACCACGAAGACTTCTGGCTGCCTTTTATTCCATCCAAAACGTTTTTTTCTGGAATGGATTGGGAATTTCTAAAATAACTCATTACTACGTATGTCTGTTCGGGAATTTCCAACGTATTTTCTTGAACGTATTTTTTACGCACCGCTGACCTGGTGGTTAGAGCGTCCGCCTCGGATGCCCGAGGTCGAGGGTTCGATGCCCGGCCGAGTCATACCAAAGACTTACAAAATTGGTACTAACACCTGCCTCGCTTGGCGCTCAGCATTAAGAGGCTAGTATTAGGACTGGTCGGCCTGGTGTCAGAATAATGTGACTGGGTAGGATGTCATGCTACATGTCTGAGGCATGATGCCCGAGTGCTAAACACCACTATAAACTGCCCCACTGCAGACATCGTAGCGATATGACTGAAAAATTGTTGAAGCTACATAAAAAATCTAAATCACACACACACACACACACAGAGACACACACACACACAAAGTATTTTCGAGAACGGCTTGGGAATTTCCAAAATAATTAATTACTACCTATTTCTTCTGGGTAATTTCTAAACGTATTTCTGTTCGGGAATTCCCAAAGAAACTCATTGTGTATTTTTGTTCGGGAATGTCCAAAAATAAGTCAATACTTCGTATTTCTGTTCGGGAATTTCAAAGCGTATTTTCTAGAATGGTTTGGGATTCTATAAAAGGCAGCCAGAATTCTTCGCGGTTAATTCAGCGAATGTATTCATGGAAGTAAATAGGTACGTAAAACATTTTTTGTTGTTTCTATACTAATACAATTGTTCTGTCGTCCTTAGATTTAAGATTAAATATAATGTTGCAAATATGCTACTATGTGTTATGTAATAATTTTTTAAAAATATATATTAATAATATAATGAACGATGAAAATATTAATACTATTATTTTTGCAATAAAATAATTAAAACATGACGGTATAAAAATATGTGATGAATTAAATCCTGAAAAAATTATTTGTGATTTTGAATCATTATCACAACGGAAATCAGAAGACAGATGTACACTACCAGCAGAATACAGGCTCATGAATCTCATTCAACGAGCTATATTCCAGTCCTTGGCTACAGTAAAAGATACAGAAGTTGAACAATTTGTCTCACTTTCACGCGCGATTGGAAAAATTGGTATCAGAATTAGCTCATGAATACGAAGCAAAAATATTATTAGCACACGTGTGAGGCAATTGAGAAATATTATGTCTGATCGTGAAAATGAAAGCAGTGTCAGTAATTGTGCAAGTGAAAGTGTAACGGATTGTGAAAATGAAAACAATGACAAAGTTACTTGTGATTATAACAGTTTTAATATAATAAAATATTTATTCTGATTCAGGTTTATTTTTATTCAGATTCTGCTTTAGATTATAATATTTATTCTGATTTAGACTTATTTCTGATAATAATATTTATTCTGATTCAGATTATAATATTTATTCTGATTCAGATTGTAATATTTATTCTGATTCAGTCCTATAATTATTATTTCAAGTACTATATACCCCAATGGGCAAGTCATCTAGACTTGCACGTGAAGGTCGACGCTCCCGCCCTACACGAGTTTTCCAGCTATTGATAAATAGTGCGATGTTAACACGGCATCACTGGGTGTAAGGACTTCCGATACGAAGTCAACGGCCAAGCGGAAAGGCTGACAAACAGCTCAACGGCTACGTATTCGTGACCAAGGCGAGCCACCAAGTTTGAGAAAATCGGCTGTGGTCAGGCCTTGAGAGGGTTGGGCTCCGCCATGCTACAGCGGCCCCAGACACACCACATGAAAAATGACAACCATTACCCATCCCATACCGGCTCGGTCGTAGCCCGGTTCAACAAGGGCCGTCGTGCATAAAGGTGGAGGTGGAAAGCATATGACTGGTGCTCAGATTCGTGTCAGGAACATAATAACCATTGGCACCTGGAATGTGGAAACACTGACAGCAACTAGAAAGCTTGATTAACTTACATATGAAATAAACAGATAACGCTTGAACATCCTAATACTCTGTGAGATACGATGGAAGAACATTGGAGAAACAACTACCTTGGAAGGGCACAAACTGTACTTCAGTGGCAGAGAAGCCAAACATGAGCAGGAAGTTGGGCTCCTTGTACACAATGACAGTGTGAGTACTGATATGGGATGTCGGCGAGTATCCAGCCGGCTCATCACCATCCACCTCAGGGCAACTGCATTCAAAATCACCATAATACAGGCATACTTCCCAACATCAAACTATGATGACGCGGATGTGGAAAGCTTCTATTACCAGCTACAAAAATTGTGGATAAAAAAACGAAAAAAGACATTCTGGTTGTGCAATGTGATTGGAATGCCAAGATAGGCGAGGACGCTTGCATGAACTGGCATGGAACATTTGGGCGCTACTGCAGTGCACAGACAAATGAGAGAGGTCTGAGGCTCCTGGAATTCGCTAGTTACAACGACCTTATGCTGGCAAACACCTTCGGCCAGCACAAAGTATCCAGAACATGGACATGGCACAGCCCAAGCGGAGACTATCACAGTCAGATCGACTACACCATAGTGAAGAGGCGCCTACAGTCAAGTATAAACATCGCCAAAGCGAGAAACTTTCCCGGAGCGGACATAGGAAGTAACCATGATCTGGTGATGATGACTTCCAGGCTACATCTACAAAAGGTCAAGAAAGAGAGCCACACAAGAATAAAATTTTATCTCGAGAAATTGAAGGATCCCGAAGTAGCAAAAGCCTTCCAGGCAATAATTGGTGGGAAATTTGCACCGCTCACTATCCTCGATGCTGCCAATACGATATGGACACGTTGATCACCACCTTCAACACAGCAACGACCGAAACAGCCAGCAATATCCCTGGTAGACATCGCCCAGTATAGAAACCCTGGGTCACAGCTGAGATTCTGAACCTGTGTGACAAGAGGAGGGAACTGAAGAAGAAAAAGAACGATACAAAATAGGCAGAGCAGTACAAGGCAGTCAACCGGGAAGTCAAGAAAAGCTTGAAAAAAGCAAAAGAGAAGTGGATAGAAGAAATGCCCAAAGACACTGAGGAAACCTTGAAAAGGAACAACAGCAGGAAAGCATACCAACTGGTCGATGTTCTTACGAGCACAAAACAACGGCGGGATACCTCCTTACAGGACAAACCCGGAAACTGCCTCACAGAAGAAAAAGATATTCTGAACAGAAGGACAAAGTACTGCGCAGAACTTTACAACCATCGAGCCACAATAGATCCAGAGGTACTGAACGTCCCTCCAGCAACTAACAACGACAACCACCCTATCATACACGAAGAAGTAAAGGCCGCAGTGAGATTACTGAAAAAGTGTAAGTCAGCAGGAGTGGGCCTTATCCCAGCAGAACTAATCCAAGCTGGGGGAGAAGCAACGATTAGCGCCCTCACAAACATTTGCAACAAGTTCTGGCAAACAGGAGTATGGTCATCGCCATGTACCCAATCACTGAGCATTATCCTCCCCAAGAAAGGTAACTTGCAACAGTGTCAAAACCACGTAATAATCAGTCTTATAAGCCATCCAAGCAATGTCATGTTAAGGATACAGCTGAACAGACTAAATTCACAGCTGAAAAGATCAATGCCGAGGAGCAGGCAGGGTTCAGAGCAGGGCGCAGCACAATAAAGTTGATCCTCAACCTCAGAATATTGTGTTAGAAGTAACTCAAATGCCAGCAAGATTTGTACGACGTCTTCATGGATTTCAAGAAGGCATTTGACAGGGTAGGGCATGCAGCCTTGTGGGCGATCATGAAACTGTACAATATCAATGCCAACCTCATCATAGTAATACAGCACCTCTATGACAAGGCCACCAGTGAAGTATACTTCAACGGCAGCATAAGGGACTGGTTCAGAACGACAGCCGGAGTCAGATAAGGCTCTACGCTCTCTCCCACACTATATAACATCTTTCTGGAGAGAATCATGGCAGACGCGCTTGATAAGCATACAGGCACAGTCCGCGTCGGAGGCAGAACAATCACCACCTTACGTTTTCGCTGACGACATTGATGGACTAGCAGGAAATGAGCAAGAATTAGCTAGCTTAGTAGAGAGCCATGACAAAACCTCTGCAGCCTATGGCATGGAAATTAGTGCAGAGAAGACCAAAATGATGACCAACTACATAAAGGGCATCAGAAGTGACATCAGGGTCCAAGGTACAAAGCTAGAAATAGTCCACAGCTTCAAGTATTTTTGGGCAACTGTAACAGATCAAGGATCGAAGCCCGAAATACTTTCCAGGATTGCACAGACAACAGTAGCACTGACAAAACTGAAGCCCATCTGGAAGGACAAGAACATCGCACTCAGCTCAAAAGTCAGACTGATGCACTCACTGGTGATCTCCATATTTCTCTATGCCTGCGAATCATGGACAATAACAGCGGACTTGGAGAAAAGGATACAGGCTACAGAGTTGAGATGTTTTCGAAAGATCCTCGGCATCATATATAAAGACCATATCACCAAAGAAGAAATAGTGCAGATGACAAGACAAGCCATTGGGCCTCACGATGACCTTCTAATCATAGTGAAAAAAGGAAAGTGCAGTGGTATGGGCATGTGTCACGGTCATCAGGACTTGCCAAGACAATCCTACAAGGCACTGTACAAGGAAAAAGAAAGAGAGGCAGGCAAAGAAAGAGGTGGGAAGATAACATGCGAGAGTGGACAGGCTTGACACTGAGCGACACCCTGAGAAAGACGGAAATTGAGAGGAATGGAGGAAGCTGGTTGATAGGTCTTGTGCGGTGCCCCAACGGTCGTCCAGACTACGGGACTGATGATGATGATGATGATGATGATAATGATACGTTAAACATCCAAATCACACACACACACACGCACACAAAATTTCCTCTGATTATGATCCAGGATTGAAAATCAATCACAAACGTGAAGATCTATGGTCTTACATAACGATTATATTCAAAGTTTTATTTTGTAAATCAAGTAAATATCCGGCTTGGTCAGTAAGTTTGAAATGTCTCCTTGATAATAGCGGATTATGACATCGCAAACGGACTGGATTAATGGATTCTTTTACGATGAAATATTCAGGAGGTACCTGAGGTGTAAATGTGTATAATATATATCCCTGCCGAGCGTGACTAGATTAGCTCTATTTCATAGCTTCCATGAATTGCATCACATACAATATTAACTGAAATTGTTGATGTTATATTAACAATCCCTGGTGAAACATGACGGGCGCCATCATACAGATCATTGTTAAGTTTGAGAATTTCTCCTGGCGGGGTTATTTTTCGACATGACTCGACGATTTGTGGAAAATATTCACTGATAATATCATTGACCCGTATTTTTAGTTCGTCGGTATTAAGTCCTGGTAAAATAAAATTTAGTAAATCTGCCTCGGTTATTTTATAATGATTAGTAAATAGTCTCTTTATTGATATTCTTATTCCCCCCATCGTCTATTGACACAGCACTAAAATGTATACGCCCAATAATAATTCGGTTAGCATATTCAAGATCTGGTACAATTTGATTTAAATGTTGTATTGTTTCAGTGACTTTCCTTTTTAGATCGCTATTAGGATACTCCAAAATATAATTTTTAAATAAATTTACTAATGTCGTGGACATAGTCATGTGTTCATCTTTAATTCCATTAGCAATTGAACTAAATTCTTCATCATTAACAATAAATTTATCTGAGTTTATTGGATCACGTTTGTGTAGAATAGGATAATCATAACGAAGATCAGGATTCCATGGATATTTTGTTTTTGATATTCTAGAGTTCTTATATATAACAAATTCTTTAATAGAGAAATCATCTCGTTTTGGTTCTGGTATCTTAGGGCATCCTAACAAGCTTTGGATTGATGATCGATATATATCTACAGCATACTATAGAGAATTTATTTCTATCGCAACTGATCATGTTGGTTCGTGAACAGTGATAGCAATTTAGATTTAATTCTGTGCTGGAATTCATTGTTGATTTGTTCAAGTTGATAATTGCCCGTGGGAATTCCAACAATCTGTCAATCGGGAGTTCCATCTGGTTTAGTTTTATTTGAAAATACCAGAGGATTATTTGCTGGTAATCCTCAGAACGATTTTGATCTAATATTTGGCCAGCTATCATATATTGGTAATTGTGCTAGTGGTATTTCATTCGCGCAAATTGCAGTTGGGAAGTTGACGCTAATTTCAGGATTGGTTGAGTTTGCTGATATCATCGTAGTTTTTAACGGAGTTGTATTAACGACAATCTGCTGTAGCAACTCGTTCGGCGTTGACATTATTATTATTATCATTATTTAAACCGGGCGTGGATTACATCTTTGTAAATTCAAATCATCTGCGTGAATTCAAAATCTGATATTATTCCATCGCTAAGGCCTGATGATATCAACGAAGATAATTTAGAATATGCTAAAGTCGATGCTTGCAATTTTATTATATACTCATGTAATTTTATATTTGTATACGTGCATATTTTTTGCGATGATATTAAGAATACCAGCAATTGTTGTTGCAGCTGAAACACAAATTGTTACAACTGCTGGAGGTGTCATTGCTATTGCTGATAGTAATACGCCGGTTCCAGCGATAACAGCAGACGCAAACAATTATGTCAACAACAACTATAGGTCTGCGATATTGTTTTTACTTTTACTGTATACTCGTCAACGATATTTTTTAGTTTTGTTTGCCATTCACGTGCTTGATTGTATATGTGATGTTGAACTTGATTGGGAGCTCATTATATTTTAAGTAGGTGGTAGTTTAGTAACTAATTCAAGACACCAATAGTACAACACGGGGTTGCCTTTTTTCTTCGGGTTCCGCCATGAATATTCCCTCGTCGTTTTGATCCAACATAACTAACATATATCCAGTAAACTGGTTAATTGGATAAGGCCTTGGTATTGTGGGGGATATCGTGTATGTCGTAGTAACAAGTACTAAGAATCCATATAACCCGGTCATCTCAGCACGATGTTTAATGGCTTGATTAAGTAGAGACCATAATGTTGATCCAGATGCTACCGTATATACTACACTGTCCGTAATTATTTTTATGTCAGAGAGTTTAATATCAATAACCGCTGGACTTCAAAAAAAATTCGTTAATGGCTCTATTTACGTTTCTACGAAAACTTATAGACGTTTGTGCGTGATTAGATTATACAGATCTAAATGTGGTCATTCCATCATTGATTGTAATTAACAAGTTCATCATCGGAATGTTGCTATCATCTACATATTTCTTCGTTGCAGCGTCATCGCTTGATCCTGGTTCTCCAAGACCACTAATTTTATTATTAGCCAAATTGAGAAAACCAGTCATTGTATCACCTGCGGTTAATGAACGATCATTGATCTCAGTTCCGATCATGTTTTTGTTGTTGTCTACTTCCTTTTGTTACCATCTGATTTTGGTTCTCTCACATTAATAATTGTATTTTTACTGATATTGAAATCGCCGTTCATAATATCCCCACTTCTTCTGCTGGTATACTCGTGCATGACTCTATGAGGTGGTATTGTTGATGATGACACAGCGTCGAGTACAGCAATTACTTCACGCTCGCATATTGGCGGATTTCTGTTATTGTTTGTGTTGGTAATGTTGAATACAAGTAAACAATTTCACATGGATCAATTGCGTATGCAAGCAATGGGTACCCGGACCAGAACTTTTATCGAGATCAATAATGCCTGTTTCAAAATTGTTTGGTTGTTTCGGTAATTCATCACGCATAAAAACACCTCTGAAATTTTGAATATTTAACATTTTAGTATCATCAATTAAATCTTAGACCCTTTCCCTTTTTTGAGAAGTTTTTATTCCCTTTCCTGTTGCTTTCTTTAATGTCATTCCAGCAGCAGTTCCAACAGTACCAAGAGCAGCTGCTTTTTCAACAGCTGGAGCAGCAGCGGCAATTAATGCTGGTATAGCTGCAATAAATCGAAATATACAGCCAGTCTTGATTGAATCTTTAATGGCGCTCGCAGAAAGATTGAGATTAACGCCTGTTTTTCATTGTTTAGGGTCATTGCAATGCATTAGTTGACGTTCTGACAATGATAGTTTATTTTGACCACCTGTGATCTGATCTTTTTTCAGTGATATTTTTATTCCACAGTTCTTTGCTGAATTTGATTGAAGCTTTTCAATCTGACCAGGAGTCAGACTGACACTAACTTGATGATATGACATTTATAATATGATGAGCGATTTAATTACATATTTTCTACTGGGGCATCAATAACTCTCATTCGTCCACCAACACCTTCAAGTAACTTTGTTTTATCGCTGAGTATAACAGCTATTACTCTGTAACCATCAGCGGGTAGTCGAGTTATACGAACTTGGAAGTGTATATCAACGACAGATTGCCTGAATAAATCTAAATGTTCGAACGAAAATAGATTGGATATAATGTTGTGAAATCCCGCTGAGATATCTGCAAACCAGAATCAACATTCTGATCACACCCCGTAAATGTCATCAACCGATGATAAGCATGTGCAACATGATTTTGATCAAAATTTAGCAAAACGTCTTCAGAAGGTTCCCGATGTCCATTTATCCTCAAAGCAAAGTCACTAACCCCAAGCTTGTCAAACACCGATGGATTTATTTCCTGCGAATCTACTCTGGCATTTTCCTGAAAGAAAAATGAATATATGTCGTGATGCTGACACTCCCTATTGTGATGCTATCTGCCATATGAATACCCCAGCAGCATTACGTAGAACGCTATCTATAGTCATTGTCAACCACGTAAATGTTGATTTACCGCCTTGACCCATGAAAGCTAGCAATTGTTGTTCTTCGTCGATCGATGGAGTCATTACTGGCATCTACAGTTTTGTTTGTATTACTTTACTTGCATCAACTGCGTTGGGTCGCCAGATTGCATCATTATCGGTGGCTTTTCTTACAAGTACCAGAGTATGTTTAACGCAAAATATAACTTTTCTAACATTCCTATAGAGTCCAAAAATATGTGATAGTGGAATTACACATGATAAATTTTCTTCTCTATTTTTACACTGGTCTGCGTGCTGCGAATCCTAAGCTGAAATCGTCATTCATCGGTGCAAATGCGTGCTCCGCTGCATTTAGTCTCACGCTGCTACTCTCGGGCATCCTTTTCAAACATGATTGACGGACCAGCTGACCTCGAGTAGTCATCGGAATATCTTGCCAGACCCAGTATCGTCGTGGCAACATCAAAATTTTTGAGACATGATTCAATATTTTTTCCGTCAGTCATTTATATGGCACTGTTAAATAATGCCATAACAACATTGTTAACAAAACCAGGTCGATCTAAAAGTCCGTATGATGTATTATCTGTTTTCAAAGGTCTACCTTCTACTTCGATAAACGCTTCATCAGGTAAAAAAATATCTACTTGTATCTTAAACTTGTAAATCGATTCGTCCACGTGCGTTAGGTACATGCGCGTTATAAGAATAATACTGATAAACGCGCACAGATTCATCGTTTAGAACTGGTGCATCTATGTCAAATTCAGGATCAGATACAAGTTTAAACATTTTATTATAATAACTATCGTCTAACATGAAGACCACTCCTTGCTATTAAATTTATTTTCTTTTTCTGACATGGGTACACTAGCCAAGTAATTTTTTATTTGCAGCTTGATTTATTATTTTACTAACATTTGCAGGAATAACTTCAGTGCTGAGTAATTTTACTGGCTGAGGTTTTCTTCGTATTAATCGTGCTAGCCTATCCTTGATTGCCGAAAATGCTTTACTAGCAACATCACCAACAAACCAATACCTTTATCACGAACAAAGTCTATAGCTTTCATTGATAATTGTTTTGCAATCGATTTTGCTTTTGGGGCTATCCTTCTAAATAGACCCTGAACAACATCACCGAGTCCATCTCCGCAGGTAACTTTGTATTTTGGTAATCGCGAATTTATCACCCTGACCATTACAGGTCCACGTTGAGCATTATGTATAATCATCTTATTTTCTTGTCACTGATCTAATAGTATTCCTTCAATTACTGTGATAATCATCAACGATTTCATCATTGAGAGACCGATAAAAATAAATGTCCATGATACCGCCAGTAAATAATTGTTGACAAATATCAGCTGCATTATTAACAGCTCGTTTCCCGCCAATAAGAATTTCTAATCGTTCAAGATCAGCAAGGACGTTATTAGGACATGGAGTAATAAGACCACTTACTTGAGTAACAAGACCACTTCCAGTTGTTTCTGCTGCTTCTTTCTTAGTTGTTGAAGAATGTAATTTCTTTCATCGTCTAATTTCTTCAAATTGCAAATCTTTTTGTTTCCTTTCTCGTTCAACCTCAGTAAATTTCGACTTATTTCTTTTTCTCTTTGTTTCCTTTCTACTTTTGCTTTTTCAAATTGCAACTTCATTTCTTCTTCTTCTTGACCCCGTTCCAGAATTGATCGTCTAATACGCTCATCTGCTGTCTGGTTACAAATGTTAAAATTATTAACATCTTCCTCATATCTGATTTGTTGAGTGTTAGTAGCGGATTCGATATACATCCCTAATCTAATCAGAATTCTTTAAAGTTTTAACATATTCGGGTTTTACATATTTATCTCTATTAGGATATCTATGCGCAGCAATATAAATAATTTGTTTAGATCTTTGATAGCATTAATACCTTCAGGCGTAAATTTATCTGTAATGTTAGTTCTAGCTCTTGGCAGAGGTTGTGGTTGAACTTTCGGTTGTGATTGAAAGAGTTTGCTGGGGTGCTGGTTGAGCTGCTTGAAGACGCCCAGCAATATCAACTGGCAATATCTCAAGTGCTTTTTGAGCCGCCTCAGTGGCTGCAACAAAGTTCTTGGTTGGATCGATAATCGGTTTGAATAACTGCTCTGTACCTTCTGCAAATTCCACCTGAGACTTCTGACGTACTTGTAGTTGCTGCTTGACAGCATCACAAACAGGGATATGCTTCTTCACTGATTCTAGTTGCTCTCGGGCTAATCTAGCTGTGCAAGATTCCATTATTGATATAATAATTATTTAATTACTCACACATTACAGCAGCAGAGAGGGTGCGACCGCAAATGAGTGTCCCGGTGGGTAAACAAAACATATACAAATTTAGAAAAACTTGAACGACAAAGATAGAGTAACAAAATAAACTAACTCAATTAAAGAAACTCTCGGTTTTTGGTTAGAGGCTTCGGTTTTGTGTTATTGACCTTATATTTTTCTTTTCTTTTTCGTATGAAGTTTTTATTTCATAAATGGACTTTAAAGCAAGTGGTCAGATCACCCTCTCTGCTGCTTGAGTAAAAGATTTTTTATTCACCCCTGATTTTTTTGTATCACTGATTACCTGTTTTTAAATCAAAGATAATGTTAACCTTATCATTTCCAAATCCCACGCGATTAAAATCATGTTTTGAATTGCATGAATTTGTTCAATTGCTATAATTTCTAAATATGACAATAAAAGTGGTCTAATCCCGACTACGCCCCTGATGTTGCTGTGACGGTGAGATCTCCACCCATGATGGGGCTTAAAATCCACGTTGAAAATTCAACGAGAATGACAGCCACTAAATAACTTTTCATGTCCTCCTATGAGTTACGCGACTTACAATGATGAAATGAAGGGTTTTGATTGCACATCTCGTCGGCACGATGTTTCACGCACGCGTTAGGAATGTGATTCCCAGTCTTCTGAGAACATTCCTGTAAGACAAAGATAAAATCCACACGATGGTCTTTTTTCTTGGTATTGTCGGCGTTGAGTACTTCGAGTTCGATGGCCTATCTTAGTATATAAATGACATCTTTTCTTTGAAAAAAATCCCCCACCACACCCAAAACAAAACACAAAAAACAGCACTACCCCCCAAACAGCACCCAAAAGAAAACAATCCCATGTACGTTACTCGGTCTGTTTGGATGAAAATATAACATAGAAAAACTATGAATCTATTAGACCTGCCCTATGGATTATGGATTTAACTCTGAGGCTATGATATTAGGTTTTAAACATGGCATCCTGATAACGAGAGAGAGAGAGAGAGAGAGAGAGAGAGAGAGAGAGAGAGAGAGCATTTTGCTCAATAACTGATAAATTAATTTTTAAATAGGTAAAGGTAAGAGGGTTTATTTTCTTTCATCTTTCTTTATTTCTTCCTTTTATCTCTCTATTTTGAAAAATTAGGAAATTGGATAATTGGTACAAAAGTTAAACTTACCATGCATCATTCGTTCACACTACTAATCTGAAATAATAAAACAACGATGACATTTTACACACTTGTATAAATGCATTTCAGACATAAATATTGATTCCCTTGTTTATTTTATCATGTAACGTCTAACAAATACAATGTTACAATGTTATCAGTCATTTTAAGAATTACATGCCCTACTTTCAGATACGATAAAAACCCATATATATCTTATAGAATGGCCTAAAATTTATATTAAATAGTTTCAGTATTGCATCCCTAACCCCACATCCTTTATAACAGTTATGTAATGATGCCTGTTATGGACATTTTTTGTTTATGTTAAGGCCGAGTGGTTTACAGATCACCGACATGACACATCTGTCTGTATAGGTTCGAGTCCACGTTATTTTCCCTTGAAGGTATTAATCCAAGTGACAAAACACGTGACCAAATCACCTAGTGCGTGAAAGAGCTAGTTGCAGATGGCGCTGTTTTCTACTGTAAAATATAGGTATAGAGCTATTTCCTTCAAAATAGGGATGAGCACCATGTTCTCCAGCGTTAAATTATTATTAATTATTAATATCCTTTAATTGATCATCAGTAAATTACCATATTCCGGCTGGATCGGGATTATGGTTTTATTATTAGAATTATGACATGCAAGTCATGTTTGAGTATGTATGTATGTATGTATGTATGTATGTATGTATGTATGTATGTACGCATGCATGTGTGTGTGTGTGTGTGTGCCTGTTTGTGTATAAGAGAGATTTAAAATCATTCAGAGCATTAGGAGCGGCATTACTTTGTTCCTAGTGGAATCTACTTCGTGCATTTTCATTCCTGATGCAAAATGTATTCTTTGTTAAAACTTGAATATTGGCACCAATTGTTCAATCAATGTTAATTCTTATCAAACTGGACTGCAATATATTTTATACATTTTGTATTGGTCTTGAACAACAATTTTAAACCTATCTGATCTATGGGTACTCATTTTCATTTCACATACTGAAATATATTATTTAATACGAAGAAAAATAAAGCAATTTTTTAAAATTATAAATCCCTTCTGTATGGCTATCTCCAAACAAAGCAATTATTCACCAGGAATAACATCTATATTCACTTTTTACGAAGCCAATGGGACAAACTTTTCTGGACATGTTTATCAAATTAGAATTCCAAAGAAAATGCCTTTGTTTCAGAGAAATTCATACAAAAAGTACATTTATGGGTATTAGACATTATTTGTGAATTGATATGATTTGTGCAGTTATACTAATTGCATGAAATTCATTTTTATTAATTTTTGTAAAACTTATGAATATAGTTGTAGCCTACAATCAAGATTCAAATTCAAGCTTCCATATATTTCTTTATCCTTTTCAATTTAGAAATTATTTTTCGCAGTTTTAAAATTGGATATTGACCCGTTGAAAAGTGTCCGGCAGTTGTTGCGGTTATAATTGTAACTTTATACAAAATTACTTTATGCGTCAAATTTTACTTAGAAAATGGTGTGTGTGTGTGTGTGTGATTTTCGATTTGTAATTTCAATTTTTATCTGCAGTATGGCAGTTTATGGTGATGTCTCTGACTGGGGCATCACAACTCAAACACGTGGCATTATATCCCATCCAGTCACATTATCCTGACACAAGGCCGACTCGTCCTAACACTAACCTCTTAATTCTGAGTGCCAAACGAGGCAGCCGAATGTATCATTTTCATAAGTCTTTGATATGACTCGGCCGGGGTTCGAACCCGCTACCTCCCGCATCCGAGGCGAACGCTCAAACCACTAATCCACTATAGAAAATAGAAGAAAAAAAAACAATACATCTTATCAATACTGCAGCCAGGATTCAGTTTGTAAGAACACACGCTATTTTTGCGATAATATGGCGACAATATTTATCCATGTAAATATTCCGTATCTTCTTGCGTGTTTTATTAATTATTTATTTATTTATTTATTTACTTATTTACTAACAATAATACTACTACTACTAATACAAATAATGTGTTATTATTATTAATTTTATTATTATTATTATTATTATTATTATTATTATTATTATTATTATCCATTTGACTGCTACACCATTCTCTTGATATATTTCTTTGAATACTTCCATGCATAAGTTCATAGGGATATATTTTCTTCTGCAAACTTGTAGATGGCATTGATTTTTGCTTCGCATGGTTTCCATCTTTTGTTTCCAGCTAGACTTTGGGGTCAAAACACTTGGCGGTATGTGCGATACGCACGATAATCCTCTTCTTAGATTTTTGTTATGCAGCTCCAACCACATTAAACGAAGGCTAATGGAATTCATTTTTTTATAACAGTAGTGCACAATTTTATTAGAATAATAAATGTATTTTCCAAAGCATAAAAACCAAGAGTTCTAAGAGAACTATTTCATACCAGAAAAAAAATGACATGTATTCTCTGTGATGCTCGATTCAAACAACACCTAGTCTCTGGAATGCTTGGTCCAAAGGAACATAATATAGTCAATAATGTAATAAAGTAGGTCACTGGATCTTACTGTTGATTAATATAAAGCGGATTGACAAAAGTTAAATACTGCAAACTGACAAGTATGCACGAGTTCAAATTTAGATTGTTAATTCCCTCAAGAGTTCTTGACCATTTTGTTAATTTTTTTACCAACTTAACTTGTGACCCACCATGAAAAATAAAGTTTCTTTTTTAATAAATTTCAACTTCTTTTACTAATTACTAATATTAAGTTAAAATCTGTAGAAATCTGCAACTGACCAACTTAAGCTTTGTAATTTATTTTACCCATTCCTACTCACAAAACAACTCTGCATCATTCAAGAGATAAAAATGCCGGATATTAAAGTAGATTAGTTGCTTATAAAATGTGCTGGCTTTCGTGTTCATGCTGATTGCGTGACTGAGGGCAGAAATATGAAATATGCCGAGTCATTGCAACCATTTTTCTATTTGATTCTGGATGTCCTTAATAAGATCGGGTAGGTACAATGGATAATCATCGAAAATAACAGGTTTCAGGAATCAATATAAATTACGAAAATATCCTGTCATATCCACCTTCCTAATAGGAAAGTAAATATTCTTATAGTATGGATGTGTTTGATTAAGCTAAACTATTCATGTAATTATTTATTTATATTATCCTCAAGCTAGGCAGATACAATACATGTCAATATAAACTACCCATGGATTCGTTACATGACAAAATGTCAGTCACGTTCTCGTAAATAACACTGAATGCTTGATACTAATATAGCGCACAGGTATGAATACAACTTGAGGGTTGTTGGAGACAGATGACTTTTACTCTGGTTAATTCTTTATGAAGTGTAAAAAAATATATTGAACTTGTAAAACTGTGCTTCCAGTTTTATCATACTGAAAATATTCTTCCAGGTTTTAGGCAATCTGCCAAACACGTCAGTAGCGCAAAGTTTTGCTTAAACTTAAGACAAATGTTCCATTTACAACAGCAATCTCAGATAAGTTACAATTAACAGCGATGGTGGTTTTCTTTCCAGATTTAAGATCTGTGTTACATCCGGCTAAATTATCAATGCAGTAAAAACAATGAAATGATTTTGCAGGATGATATAAATTCTTGAAAAATGATTTACTTATCCATTTGGTTTTCAAGGCAATTAATGTACTTACATTGGTACAATAAAAGAAACTGTTGCCATAGATGTATAGCATGTAAATAGAGTTCCTATTCGCAGTTGTGACCAGGAGCTTGATTTATTTTGGTCGTTGTACAGCTGTATTGGCATTCTTAATCATGGTAGAGACAACAATGCGCATACGAAAATTATAAGTCACATTTCGACCGAAGCAAGATGGAGTGACTATATGTATACTCGGATCACAATTTTCCTCCAATAATCTCTACATTTATTTCTCAGTACTGGCCAAATCCTAATAAAACGTGTGTTAATCTGAGATTCTTTCAAAGATTAACTCCCGGTGTAGTTCTTTTCCGGCATGTTTGGGGAGACTGGACTGAAAACAAAGCAACGCTCAAATGGGTCACATATTTTACTTCCAGATCAGCATCAATGCTTCTTTCCTTATTGTCTTCACCAAACCAGAATCATCATATTATAAAGAATAAGCATTTGCTTTTAAATCTATACTAAGAATGCCTAAATTTAACTATATTATCACCACCAAAATAAGAAAGGAAAATGCTCTAAAACGAACATTCTTGGGTACTCAACATAACGTAATAATTGTGACCTGAGTCCAATTAAAGTTTGATTTTACTAACTGTTCGCTTTTGATTGATAACTATTTATAACTCTTGCACATCGAGCAGCTGAAATGAAGTTTGAAACAGCTAATTCGTAGTGTTTAGGTTTTACAAAAGGCGTTTCAATTATAGAAATGCATTTTTCAAGGCTACTTCTATGTGGAACCGGATTAAAAACAAATATATATAAAAAAAAATAGAAAGAAGGAATATAAATAGGGCAATGCTGACCTATCAAAAATTGATTTGGAGAAGAATGGAATCAACCATGTGATCCTGACGTGTCGGCAGTTTGAGTTCGATCAGCCATGCGATTATACGATGAATGTTTTTCTTATCGCTGTAACAGAATGGTTAATTGTATTTCGCATAAATTTTCTATTTCTGTTATAGGAGAAAGTTAATCATTCAATGTCATTTTAATTTTATTTTGCTTATATAATTGACTAAAATGTTATATATGGGTCTCGTTTTGTTCTATTCTATATCTCTGCTCAGATTTCTGTTATTCTATCCATTAATATCATATTTTATGTTATTAATTACTCGATCCGGGAAATAACAACGTGGTCGATCATCTCCGAGAGATGTTTTGTTGTTGTTGTAGGGTTTAACGCCATTTTTCAGCACAGGATACTATACATGGAGACCTGTATCAATGGTGGAGGAAGAACCCGGAGAAAGCCTAGAAAAAACGACCGACCTACGACAAGCTACTGGCAAGCTTTCTCACATACCCACATTGGCCGAGCCCGAGACTCGAACCCATACAGTCAGAGGTTAGACGGAGTGATCCGTAGCGGTGTACGATTTAGACCACTCGGCCTCTCGGGACTCCCATCTCCGAGATAACGATAACCAAAAGTCATAAGGAGTGGGGAGGTTAAACATCTCCCACTTCGAGACACGGGCATAAAATACTTAAATACGTTCCCGACACATGAAGTAGAAGTTTCTAAATTGACTATTTTGAAATTTAGCGGACATTATATTCAGTCAAATACTTTTGCTACTACTACTACTACTAATAATAATAATAATAATAATAGTAACAGCAATAGTAGTAGTTTATCCACCTGACGATTACATTCATTCTGTACATAGACAATCCAAATAATTCCGCAAAACTCTTTTCATTCATTTATTTCCCGAAACAAATTTGCAGTATAATATTCAGGAACACACTCATTCATGGACGGGCTGAATCGATCTTTCCCTCTTTTTAAAAATTCAAAATCGGAAATACTAAATTGCCTTCTTTTCTGTTCCGTCAAAATACAAATTGTTTTTACATGATAAAATTGGCTTATTACAACGCACTGAGTAAACCTCCTTTCATGAAATAGCTAGGTTAGAGGAATAATAAATTATTCTTTATTTCCTGTATAAAAAAGGAAATAGTTATTATTACAACATGATGATACAGCATTAATGATGATAACTTTGATTTCAAAATGGGGGGGGGGCGGGCTTATAGGTACTCAATGCTGTAAGAGCTTATCTGGAAAGTTTTGCCTTTGACAGATCTTCGATCTTCAGGCTAAGACGTACACTCGTGCTACAGAGAGGAGAAACTGAAATGGATGGATTTGAAAATGGTGAAACTGTGATTTGTCCAGTTTACTTTCAATGTCAGTTTTTAAAAGTTTTAGAAACTGCAACTCGTCGTAACTTTGGTTAAAGTTCTCTTTGTAGTTCAAGTCCTAATTTGTCAAGCACATGCCAGTGAAAGTCGTTTTGTAAATTTATCCTGTTAACATTACGTATGCGACGACATTCTGAAGGAGGTCAGTGTATTGCTGACGGTTGTTTTTTTTTTTTTTTTTGCCGTGAGTGACACCTGGTTTATTTGCGTTCATAATTATTCGTCGCAATGTAGTACAAAGTTGAACGGCGAATTTGTGTTTACATCTAGAGAAATTATAATGTCTTTTGATTCTGTCGTGAAAAGCAGTCTCATCCGTTTCAAATATAATCAACATGACCACTTGTTTCCACTGAGGTTTGTTAGGGGAAATTGATTGATTAACGAACATATGTAAGACATTTCATCTGAAGTAAATTCCAAATATCTGGAATAAACCCAGATTGTATATTTTGGGTGCTATCAAAATACACGTTAAGATGTACGAGGAACATTTGCTTGGAGATTATGTTTTTGGACAGGGTGCAGAGTCTATCTAGAAAGGGAAGTTTACGGAGATCAATTTCAGTAGTGATTCTTATCAGCCCCATCATGGACTCGCATATATCTGACAGCGTTTGTTCAGGGAATCCTGTATTCTTTTTGTTATAATGTGTTGCAGCGTGTCGAGCTCCAATAGATCTCCTTTTTGAACCTCGTTCCAAAGTTCACAGTCGCAAGGTTGGAATCACGTTTTAGTTATATAAACTGGCGGATGTGTTTGGGTTTAGGTTTAAGGTGCCCATTCCAATATTTGCATGGGCAAAGAGGACTGCCTTGCTTTTCTGCAAGCGGTTGATGGAATAACGTGACCTATCCTTTAGTATTTCCAGGTGAGTAACGGAGTCAGTTTCATTCATTATTTTGTCGCCGAATGTTAGGTACAGTTTATAATTTTCTTTTCTTTTTAGACGAAAAAATTATAACAGATGACGTTGTAGAATTTAGTTTGTAGTTCATTGTTATGAATATTCGAGAATAATCTCAATCATTTTAGCTACGTTATCTGGAGACTTTGATGGACCATCTGCAGGCGTAGGCAGTTTGTAAAATTTTATACAAATTTTCATTGATAAAGGATTAGTGTACTAAACCCTATACAAATTGTAATTCATTCAAGGAAGGTAAGATGAATCATTGTTTTCCTCGTTTTCTTTTTTAAATCGGAATAAATAAATTAGCTTCTAATCTACTCCATCAAAATACGGATTGTTTTCTTTATGTTAAAACTGGTCTATTACACCGCACCGAGTAAACCAGCTCCCATGGGCGCCCCGGAAGTAGCTTCGTTAGAGCAGCTGAAAGTTAAGCGGTTAAGTATGAGCCGCTACTCAAATTATCCAGCAGAAACAATTTCAAGTTGCGTGAGTCTTGGTCACAGGCTCGAGATAACGATATAAAATGTACGCAGTAACAGGTAGTAAGGCACGTTAATCGTGATTTTCACACTCCCGGAGGACACCAGGTAAGAATCTTTCTTTCTCAAGAAACTCTCTCTCTCTCTCTCTCGCATCCCAGTCCCAGCCTCCTCACCAGTTCGAAGTAATTTAGGTGTGTGAACTTTTCGCGAGGGAGAGGTTTGCACAGTTGGATTTAACAATAGCACTATGCTGTTTTATTTAATTATTAATGCCTGAAATTTGAGTCGCGTCAGAGTCGAGTTATTCTGCTATACATAATTTGTCAGTGATGAACAAAATAAAATCACGACGCCACCACAGCTAACGGCACAATATATGGGCTTTTTGACTGACTGTGTTGAATTTTGTTGACTAATTCAACACTGGATCGAAATTTCACACAGCTTTAACCACTTTTGTCAAGTGAAAGCCTTTCAGTGTAATTCTATAAAAGTTTTGAACTATTATCCTCATGAGATATTTCTATAATATTTGTAACCAAAATAACGTATTTTATCGCAAAAAGACCAGTTACAAATTGCAGCTTCTCAACATAATTATATAGACTGTGACAGATTGATATAACGTGGTTGCCTTTATGGACATGTTGCCACAAAATCACAACTTAAGTGTCCGAATCTGTCAAGTCGACACGATCACGTCAACACATTGCAGTAAGTCATCGCCGTAAAAGACGCTGTTGTTGCTGTTATTATAGGGTTTAACGTAATGTTTCATCACTAGAAAGGCTACTCATGGCGGCCAGTATAAATGGTGGAGGACGAACCCCGGAAAACCCCAGGAGAGAACCACCGACCCACGAGAAGCTAATGGCAAGCTTTCTTACATACTCACATTGGCCGAATCTAATAAGTCTTCTTCATGTTGGGGCATGCAATCCTGCCATTCATGATCGGGCCCGAATGAGGTGAAGGGTTAATGGGCATCGGCTGACAAAGTTAATCAATATGTTCTTGGTCTTCTATTGAGGAGCTTCATAATTTAATTGGATATGTTCACATAGTTATGAACGATCTCGGTATTAGTGTTTTGAAAGTCTACAATGTAGGAGGGGCCCCGAGTGGTGTAAAGCGCTCTCCGTTACGGATCACTGACATCTGTCTGCGTGGGTTCGAGTCTCGGGCTCGGCCAATGTGGGTATGTGAGAAAGCTTGGTTCTTTCCGGGGTTCTTCCTCCATGTATAGCCTATCGTGTGCTGAAAAATGGCGTTAAACCCTACAAGAACAACAATGTAGGTTACTCATAACCAAACGTATCACCATCTTTGCTCGCTTATAAGTCGAGTCAAACAGCAAGCAACAAAGACCATGATCTGCCATAACATAATGGCAGGTAGATCGGGGTATATGTTGTTTTATTCTACTGATTACTTCGAACAAACTGCGTATACAACAGACCTGGGTCAGTGCGGTTTGCAGTTGGACTCTGTTTATAAACGAGTACAGACGGTAAATTAATATTTTGACCACTTGAGGGATCTTTAAATTTGAAGCTGCAACCACGTATGTGTCTATCCTATTTCTTTTCAAGCCTCCAATCACTTTTCACCAATATGAATTGTAGCCTTTATCCGATAACGATAAAAACGGAATAAAAGGCGGAAATTGTACTTTTCATAAATATTCGCTTTGGAGGCAGACGTTAAATAAACATGATCACGAATAAATTTCCAGGCATGATCTTTTTGTATAGCTCGGATATGTGTCTGCCGCACGTGTCTTTATATATGACTTTACCATTTACACGTTCTGATTGTTTTTAGTAATTTTACTAATCAACCATTGACCAAACACTCTGCCAATGCGATTATAACGAAGGAACGAAGGAATTAAAGAATGGAAAGAAGATGTCATTATTTAAGAATATTAAGCAGGAATAAAATTATTCTGATAATGTGTTATAAATGCAATCTGGATAGATGAGTGGCCAGTGGTTTTAAAACTTTTGTGTGGGGGAATGTAGAACACAAGTTCTTTGCACCCGCGAGTGTGTTGTACGGAGCGGCTGATGGAGGCAATGGTCATTCACATTCAATGAAATTCACAGACCGGAAGCACATGTAGCAGCGTATCCCACCCAATCACATTATCCTGACACCAGGCCGACCAGTCAAGCGAGGCAGCTACTAGTACTATAGTTATAAGTCTTTTCTGTGACTGGCCGGGGTTCGAACCTGCGACCTCCCACATCCAGGGCGAACGCTCTAACCACTAGGCTACCGGAGCGGTCGCATGGGGATGCGTCTTTAGGAGTACTAGACCTTATTACAAAAAAAAAATAGTTTATGTGACCTATAGTTCATGTTTCAGTGACATAATTTTGTCCTTAAAGTTCATTTATTCGGTGATATTTATGTTCGAATCATCCAAATTAATACACTGGATGCATCTCTGTTAGAACTAAAATACTTACAGCAAAGAAGTAGATCGATGTGACCTATATTTTATGCTTTAATAATATAAGTCAGATATTTATATTTTGTTCATAACTTTTCCATTACATACATACATACGTACATACATACATAATACATACATACATACATACATACATACATACGTACGTACTTACGTACGTACATGCATGCATGCATGCATACATACATACGTACGGACGGACGGACGTAAGTACATACATATACATACGTGCGTACCTACGTACGTACATACATACATACATACATACATACATACATACATACATACATACTCATGAGGAGATTGGAGCAAATAGAAGGCGAAACACATAGAATTGACTGGAGCAATGTTTTTGTTAACAGAACAATGTTTCCGTACTCTTCTCTAGCCTCTGTCACTTTCTCAAAAAAGAAAATACTATGCTGCACTGCTCTTCTCAATATTACCAACAGCCCATCACGCTATCATCTCATTACAGTACACTACACTATACTATATCATAGTACTCAACATTGCCATACAGCCCATCATCTCACTACAGTACACTACACTATAACATATCATACTACTCAAAATTACCATACAGCCCATCTCGCTATCATCTCACTACAATACACTACACTATACTATATCATACTGCTCAACATTACCATACAGTCCATCACGCTATCATCTCACTACACTAAACTACACTATACTATATCATAATACACAACATTACTATACAGCCCATCACGCTATCATCCCACTACAGTACACTACACTATGCTATATCATACTACTCAATATTACGATACAGCCCATCACGCTATCATCTGACTACGGTACACTACACTATAATATATGATACTACTCAACATTACATCAGTAAACATATGCAAACACCATGATAATAAAAATTCAATAACTAAATGTTTGAGTACTCATTATCAAACCTATATTTGTTAGTATAGATGAAACCTGGATGTCAGCTTCTGTGTTGAGGAAAGGATATGAGCCGCAGCTTTCAGTTCCGCACCAAAGAGTCAGGTGCTAATTTTAGTAATGAGTGTTTCAACTCGCGACTATTAAAGGACTGAAATTCTATCAATAAAACAATGTCTCTAAAAAAAAATTCCACTTACAGCTAGGATAAGCTCTCAGAACATTCTTTTTCCTAAAACATAACTTATATTATTTACCAAGCCTGGTCAGCCAAACCCATATATACTCTATTTTATGTTCACCCATTTCCAGACTGGTTCCCATTTTTCCATCATTAATACCGTGTGTCCTACAGCCCATCAGGCTATCATTTCACTACAGTGCACTACACTATACTATATCATACTGCTCAACATTACCATACTTCCTATCACGCTATCATCTCACTACAGTGCACTACACTATACTATATCATACTGCTCAACATTACCATACTTCCTATGACGCTATCATCTCACTACAGTACAGTACACTATACTATATCATACTGCTCAACAGTACCATACTTCCTATCACGCTATCATCTCACTACAGTACACTACACTATACTATATCATACTGCTCAATATTACCATACTTCCTATCACGCTATCATCTCACTACAGTACACTACACTATAATATATCATACTGCTCAACATTACCATACTTCCTATCACGCTATCATCTCACTACAGTACACTACACTATACTATATCATACTACTCAATATTACACTTCGATATAAACAATACATGAATGCTCATTTCCAGTATAATTTTTGAAGCGAATTGGATAATTTAAATCTTGAGCCCTTTTTTCAAATTAAATATATAAATCGAACTGAATGAATTACATTTTAAGTGCTCTTTTGAACTGAAGTTATAAAGCGAAGCTAACGTTCGCTATTTTGTTAGCTTTGGCTTACGAAAGAGGGAAAGTGTTTCATACGTTCATTTTAAACTGACCACTCCGTAAACATTCTTTTATTCCTGTTCTTTCAAAGATGACACGTGCAGATTTTATTCATTAAAACCACATTATAGTAGAGTGAAATCACTTTGGTACATTCAAATATCTCATACATTACGGATTTGTCTTGTACGACGATATGAAGTCATGAGATCTTATAATAAGTATCATGCGGATTTCTAAACCTAAGGTGCCTCACTGGACAGTTTATCTGGTGAATTTTCATCCAATAATGGCCTATTGCAGAAAAATGAGAATAATTTTACACTGAAGATACAAATAAAAACAACTAATGATTTTTGTAGAAAGCATACATGTGTGATTTTGGCTGCAGCAATTAGGTTAATTCCTGGTGCAACTGGTGTTTTTTTATACTGAACCAACACTGCCACCAACCCCTAAATTTTACATTCATTTTTGACAGGAAATAGCTATTTTGAATATTTTCCCGTGACAAGGCAGCTAAAAGAATCAGTATGTCCCTTATACATGAATAAAGTTCACTAGTACTATAACAAATTAGCATACTTTTAATCACCCCTCAACCATCTAGATTTTTAGATATTTACCTCTGTAGCAGACACGCGTAAACACGTAAGCCAAGTCGGCTGCTCATTTGCAGCCCAAGTTAGGCGTTTGATCTCCAATGCTCATCTAGCTGTGACAGGCAGTCACCAACAAGTAAGCCCATTTCCAAGCCTAACTCAAAGTAAATCTAAACCACATTACAGATTTAGCTTATGTGTGAATCTATAAATGCTAGGCTTGTGATAATTAGGTTTATGCCTTCTACCTTAAAAATTAGGTGTGTGTGTGTGTGTGTGTCAAAATACGAAACTATCCAGTGAGACCTAAGCAATGCAGTGGATTATCGCAGCACACAGGTGAGCACGAATACAAAAGTAGTTCTTTTCTGGTGTTACGAACCAGTTAGCCAATGTGAACACTTCTTACAAAGGCATGCTAATATTTTTCTAATTTAATATGCCACAACTCCGTCTTCCACTGCGTATCTGATTTGAATAAAGTGTCCTCTATATTTATCATGAAGCTTTAAAGTGTTAAATTTTAGTCAGTTCATTTTTTTTTAAAAACAAACAAATTGAGCATATCTTGAGTGAGCGTTGATATCGACTGGTTGTTTGAATTGTCTAAATTACTACCATAAGTATATGTGAATAAGTTTAAGATTGAGGCCGAAAAAATCGATATACATCAACTAAGCAATATCGGATTTAACAAATGCATAACAATTTTGAGATTATTGCTCAAGGGCAGTTGACAGATTTAACAATTAAACTGCTTCCGTATTTATACCCAGCTACTAATGTTGAAGGCTGTATTGCCACCCTTGTCCATTCGTCCGTCCTTTCTTTAATTGGGCTGTCTGGCCTTGGTTAAGTTTGACATTTGAATAAGTCAGTTTCCTTTACATTTTCAAGTACAAGGTCAAACACCATTTTGTGCAGTGTTTTTTATGCGTGTAACTTTCTTTCATCTAATACAGATCATCATGACCTAAATGTTAACGTTGTGCATTCAAGCTTTAAGGTTGTGCATTTAAGCTTAAAGGTTGTGCATTCAAGCTTGAAAGTTGTGCATTCAAGCTTGAAAGTTGTGCATTTAAGCTTTAAGGTTGTGCATTCAAGCTTTAAGGTTGTGCATTTAAGCTTTAAGGTTGTGCATTTAAGCTTGTGTTTCCTTTGCACTCTTAGGTGGAGGTTGAATTAACTTCATGACTGTATGTGTCTTTGAAAGTGCACTTTTCAACTTTCAAGAACTGGTCACTGTGACTTATACTCTTCGTGATTTCTTGAATTTGGTTAAGCTTTTCCTTTCGTTTAAATCAGTTCGGCTGGGAATTAATATTGCTATGCGTAAAGGGGGTTTACAGACCATTCTTTTGAAGAAATATACAAATAGGAAGAAAGACAGATGATATTGAAAACTTATCGTTTCGCGAAGAAGTAGTTCTCTGCGGCATCCACGATTGAGACCATTGATGTCTTTTTAATCAGCCTACTTGTTAGGGCACATTCTGCAGTTTATGGAGAATCGGTCTTCCTCATATAGTTCAACCTGTGTTGTTTAATATTTTAGTGTCGTGTATCGTGGCGCCGTTACCAATTTTGTTGTCTATATTATTTCTCCAATCCAGTCTCTTTTAGGCAATTACACATATCCCAGTCTAATCCGCACCACGTGATTGAAATAAAAACATTTCAGCCAGCTTGCATTTAAAGCAATTTTCTAAACTGATTTCAGCGGAAAACTACATCCGTGTGAAAAGAGACGTTTCCAAAATCTTAAAACTTTTTTCTCTTCATTTCTTAGACGCTATTTCATGTCGAGCGCGCAGCTACGAAATGCCTCTAACTATCGCACTGAAGGTTTAATGATGGAACGGTTTAGAAGAAGAAAGAAACAGTACAAAAACACTGTGCGATAGCAGATAAGGATAATGATTTATTTTGAACAGAACAGAAAAGAACAGAACTTTATTTTGTTGATGTATGTAAAAAAGCTTATAGTCAATACATAATGCATATCGAATAGATCGTTGCATAATTGAATGAATAAAGGCGATATAAAATCAGTGTACACGTTGTACACGTACATCCTGAGAGAGAGAGAGAGAGAGAGAGAGAGAATTGAAAGCTTTATTTCCTCACAAACTCTTCTTACATTAAGTACCTTATTCGTTCTATGAAGACTCCGCCAACCAGTGTGTGTGTGTGTGTGTGTGTGTGTGTGTGTGTTTATGTACAGTGGTTAATTCAGCTTCGCTTCGGCTGCAAGTTTGGTCGATTTAGTCAACTTTATCAATTAAATTTACCAAAAGTTAAGTTATAGAGCTAGAGAGAAAAGTTTACATATATTTACTTAGGTTATTTTTTTATTACTTTAATGAGTGCACTGCAACTATGCTTACTCACAGACTTTCTGTTGCTTCATTAACAATTAATCTAAGATAGGAAGCAGTTTCGAAGATGTATTTTTATCTTTATACATAAAGGAAGTTTCTGAAGCTATTGCTGAACTCCAGTCAGATAGAAATATGTTATTTAGTTTTTGGTTAAAAAGCGATAAAGTGAAAATATCTGGACTGAATTAGGGTAATACCAGACTTCATTTTCACATTGAAATCCCGTTTAATAATTCTTTTCGTCGCAACTGGGAAGATTTAATTGAAATATTTTGCGAACAATAAAATTGTCTCTGTTTGGTTATATGAACCAGTACTTAATGCGCACATATCTATTTTTACATACAGTATCGCCATAACTGTCCATACATAAATATGTTGGTGGTAAACACTTTAGCATCTAAGAATCACTTGTCAATATTGGAACCATTTGATATTTTGAGTTTTCAAAAATCACCTAAATTCGCAGCAAAATACGAAATTGAAGTACTTTAAAGGAATCAAATAAATCACACATACTATTCACTGGACATTATAGGCTATTAGAATTATTCCAAAGTACGTTCATTTCTTTAACATCTTTGTACTTAGTATCTGTAGCATATCGAAACGAGTACCAGCTGGTAAAAACAGGTCATAAATAATTAAAATTATTCGAAGGATCTAGAAACACATCTGAGAACCTAAATTAAACATCCGGTCTTCCGACTTTCCTGCTAAAACGCAGAACCTTTGTTTTATCAATATTTACAAATAGATTCCGTCTTATAGAGTACGCATGTAGCTTGTCTAAGGATGTTTGTAGACCTTATGTTGTCTCTGAAAATATCACCGTATCGTCAGCAAACAATACAATATAGATATAAAGAAATTTCTTGCAAAATGATACCCGCATTAATATTTGATTGTAATTCGATGGCAGATTATGGTCTGGAGGTATTTTTGGCCAGCTGACTCGAGATAAAAGCCTGCAGGCACGGTAGTTAAAAATCGAATGACAATGTATACAGATGGTTGTCTCCACCTATAATTATTATGATGAAATGTGTCATTCCTACAGACGGTTTAAAGAGCCTACAACAGTCTATTTTGTTATATGTATAATGGTGTTGATTTGATAAATGGTAAGTCTGCTTTTGTCTAGTTCAGTCCAATCTTTCTTCTTTTTTGGGGGGATCCACTCGTCCTAGTCTAAAAGGGTTTATGAATGTGCTGGTGGTGTTCAATGTCCGCCCGTTCGTTAATACAAGTTTGTTATCACTACTCCTCCTAAACTACGTGGGAATATATGCGATGAAACTTTACACACACAATCAACCCACGGTCTAGTTGTTCCTATATGAACATAGAGCGGCTTGCACATCGATTACGGCCGTCACAGTGACCAGCATGAAACATTTGTTATTGCTGATTCTCCTCAGTGGATGATCAACTCAAGATAGAGTTTTCACTGAAAGAAATCTTATGATGTCTAGTTGGTCCTAAATTAATGTTTTGCTTTCCTGGGGTCTAATATGGCTGACTCAGTTGCAGTATGTTTCTCTATTGAACAGTCTGGTATTGATCTAAAATGTAATCATGCTTGTATGTACGATTCAGTTGTAGCTACTCCAAATTTAAAATTAGGAAAAATAGATCACCACTGACTGTCATCAAAATGAAAATTGCTTCTTTTTTAATATAATATAATATTACATTAAAAAAGCAGCAATTTTCATTTTGACAAACTCAAGTTTAGTTTTTAATACTGCATTCCGGGAATTATTTAGTTCCCTGGTGCCTTCGAGGACAAATGATGTGTGGGCAAAAATGCACGACGGCCATATGTATGTATGTATGTATGTATGTATGTATGTATGTATGTATGTATGCATGCATGTATGTGTATGAAAGCATGCGGTGTATATGTGTGTGTGTACGTACGTATGTATGTATGTGTGTGTATGTATGTATATATGAATGTATGTATGTGTGTGTATGTGTGTATGGCTGTATGTATGTGTGTGTGTATATATATATATATATATATATATATATATATATATATATATATATATATATATATATATATATATATGTATATATGTATGTATGTATGTAATATTATTATTTAGAATATCTTTACAGCTCATTACAGTATCCAAACAAATACTTACATTCTAAACTGTGTAAATCAAATTCTTTTTCTTGGTAATGAAAGATAAAGCAACTGCAAAGAAATATTTTATTCGGCTTGCAGGTTCAGCACGAAAGCGGATGTACTGCGGAGTCCAAGCACCACCAAATGGTTTGACAGGATGAGCGTGAAGTCAGCCATCTCTGTCAGAACGCTGTTCGTTCTGGTAGCCTCCCTTTGTTTTCTTGTTCTTGTCAACTTCTTCACCACCTCCTCACATCTCTCTCTCTATACGGTAATTAATTCGGCTAATATACGAGTTCAACACACAAGTAATGCCACCAGCGCGGAAAGTGAATATCTCCAGTGGCTGCAGAAGAAGCTCCTAGCGTGCAAGGCAAATGATGGGGAAAATGTTTTGTTGCAAGTCAAAGGAAAATGGAAGGTAAATTCGGCAACATACGCTGAAGATGATGACAAAAGTAAGTCAGAAATTGCTAGCAAAGCACAACATGATCTGTTCGTCAGTAGGAGCGACAGACAAGATTCTTGTGATAACTGCTTTGCTCATAATTTTGATTATGTTATATTCAGCGACAGTATATGTAAGGTTATTGAGGGAAAGGCCGCGGAATTGGTGATTTTTATAATGACTGCACATCAAAACAGCGAACAAAGGAATGCAATTAGACAAACATGGCTCACATTTAGCAAGAACAATACAGCTAATGTGCGATATGCTTTTATTCTCGGTGAGACAAAAGACAAGTCCTTGCGTGAAAAAATTATTCTTGAAAATTCCGTACACAAAGATTTTCTGATGGAGAATTTTATAGATGCTTATTCTAACTTGACTTTGAAAACCATTATGTCTTTTAAGTATGCTGCGAATAATTGTCCCAATGTGAAGTTTGTAATGAAAACCGATGACGACATGTACGTTAACGTCCCTGTTCTTTTGGAATTATTGCGAAAACATGAACATGCTTTACAGAAAGCTGTCGGAGGTTCATGTAGCCAGAAGGCTTTACCTATACGTTTGCAGAATTCCAAATGGTACGCATCCTATCAAAGCTTTCCGCATAAGTATTATCCCGGTTTTTGTTCCGGTACTGGTTATGTCACTAGTCTGAGTGTGGTTAGGAAGGTGTACGAGGTGTCACCGAATATTCCATTTTTTCATTTGGAGGATGTGTATATGTCCTTATGTATAAATAGTATCGGTTACAAGCTACTTCGTTTTCCAGGATTCAATATAGGAAGACCCAAGTTAGATCCTTGTTTGTACAAAAGCGTCAAGTTAATAACATCACATGGATTATCAGCTCGCATGCAAAAATGGATATGGAACGGAATATGTGACAGAATTTGATTGTGTAATGGATGCATTTTATCCAAAGGAACTATGGAGTCTTCGTCACAAACCATGCTGAGAACAAAACGATAACTTGGCTCTAAACTTGATGCAACATGATACACGTTAATACTTCGGGATTCTCAGCATCATTGACACAAGGCCGATTCGTCTAAGGTACTTGCCTTTTCAGATCCATGACATATCACCTCTGTCCGCATGAGTTCGAGTCTCGAGTTCAGTTATTGTGGGTATGTGAGAAAGCTTAACAGTAGCTACCCGTGGGTCGGTGGTTCTTCCCAGAGTTTTCCTGGCTTTTATTTCTCCACCACATATACATGCCGCCTTGTATAGTTTGTAATGTGCTAAGAATGGCATTAAAACCGCAAAAACAAAATATTTAAGTTCAATATGCACGTAAAGCCTTCGTCTGTTAAATGCGTGAAAAAATTACTTTTTATTAATATATCTGAGTAAAATCCTTAATTGTAATGCAGTGTTAATGACAAAACTAATGTCAAATTTTGTAGTCAGTAAATGTTGCGACAGTTCACGATCTGAAGTTGAAATATTATCCCAGTTCATAATTTTTAGTGTTTTCTGTAATAATTGTTTTCAATTTTAAAAAATATATATGCACATTAGGATGTTTTTATGTTTTTATCAAAATTACAGACAGCAGTCAAGTGCCTTACTCTCTCTCTCTCTCTCTCTCTCTCTCTCTCTCTCTCTCTCTCTCTCTATATATATATATATATATATATATATATATATATATATATATATATATATATATATATATATATATATATATGTGTGTGTGTGTGTGTGTGTGTGTGTGTTATGGTTACCTTCACAGTCTCAGTTCTTGACATATGCAACACCATCTTTGACGACATCGAACATATAACGATGGAAAGAGATGTATTCGTTGCTTGTTTAAAATATACATCGGATCCAATGAGACCGAAATTACACTCAAAATTTTATTTATTTATGTCGCCTATTTAAGTTGTCCGCTTGGGAGTTTTTGAGATAATGAAACATTCAAATTATGTGCTAGAAGTACAAATTAAGGTTTGAAACAAATCAGAAAATATGTTCTTGTTTGGTTTTATCAGACACCCATATAACTTACACCACTGCCTTTTATTTATTAAAAATACGATTTCTTTATTTTTCAATTTTTGGGAGACTTTTTCGATTTTCTTTTTATATTCGCATAGAGTTTATGTAATTCCCAATTTCTAAAATATAATTTTGATTACAAAGGAATTTAATCGACTTTAATGAAAATACCTAGTCACTGCAGTTTTTAAATTTATACTTCATTGATTACAATATTTTCTTGCATGCATCTGAAACGTGAAATTGTCGACCATATAAAAAGATTGTTATTCATACAAGTTTGAGAGTGTTTTTTTATTTCAAAAAAGATTTTATGTATGTTAAGACATGAGAACTATTTGTATGTACGCTGTTTTTACGTTGTGTTTATTCCACATATGATTGCTCCGGTGGCCTAGTGGTTAGAGCGTCCGCCTCGGATGCGGAAGGTCGTGGGTTAGATCCCCGGCCGAGTCTTACCAAAGACATACAAAAATGGTACAGTTCGAGTCTCAGATTCGGCCAATGTGGGTATGTGAGAAAGCCTGCCAGTAGCTTCTCGTGGGTCGGTGGTTCTTTCCGGAGGTTTTCCCGGGTTCTTCCTCCACCATTAATACTGGCCGCCATGTATAGCCTATCGTGTGCTGAAAAATGGCGTTAAACCCTACAACAACAACAACAACAACAAAAATGGTACATACAACTGCCTTGCTAGGCGCTCGGCATTAAGAGGTTAGGATTAGGACTGGTCGGCCTGGTGTCAGGATAATGTGAATGGGTGGGACATCATGCTTCATGTCTGCGGCATGATGCCCCAGTGCTAGACATCACTATAAACTGCCACACTGCAGACATCGTAGCGATATGACTGAAATTTATTTAAAGCTACGTTAAAAATCAAAATGACACACACACACACACACACACACCACATATGAGATAACTGGTACGAGAAGAAGAAGAGAAAACAAAGTTCTGTCATTTATTTACTACTCAATTTGTCTCTTGAGGTAATAAATGCATGTTTTACTCTAGTAAAACTATATGCATGTCTGTTTATATATACGTTCACACGTACGTACATTACATGTTCATATACATGCACTAATGTACCATAAGAAAGAAAATAAGCATGTCTATCTGTGTGTCTGTCTGCCATTAGGAATAGTATATCAACCAGGACTGTGTGAAAAACATTTCCCACTTCAGTCATCAGTGTACGGACAAGTGTATCATTTCAGATCTATAATAAAAATTTTACCGTCTTTAATCGCTTATAGATAGAGTCCAACTGCAAACAACATAAGCACTGATCTCTCGTCGCATAATGCGCGGGCAGAACATGGTCTTTTGTGTGGTCTACTGATTGCTCCTAACAAATAGCATAGACACCGATATCCCGGCGTATTATGCGACGGCAGACCTGCGTCTATGCATTTTGCTGTTGGACTGGACTTAAAAACGAGTAAAAGCGCCACCCAATAATGCCTTTACAAAGCTGACATCTCACCCCGTTTTTGTCTCCTGTTTCTTCTTTTTTTTGAGGACGGACATACACCTAATAAGTTAGTCCTAGCTAGCATATTGTTCCATTATTTGTATCTATTTTTAAGTTCAATATTTAAAAGTATAACAGGAAAAAAGTCCTTTATAAACCTCCGTGGAATGTGATATGTGCATTTAGCTGATAAATTCCATAAATAACCGCGGTCATAGGATACGCTTGAGCATAATATGGTCTGTCAATTCCAGTCAGCATTCTTGGTTTGGAATTTTTTACTTAGGACAGCGGTTTTTCCATTAGCAAGGACAGTGTCACGTTTGTCACAGATAATTCACTCAGCGGAATCTGTTTCTGCTAGCACAATAAACTTTATTCTGAAAAATATGTTTGATCACTGTGATAATCGATAATCGTTTTCGCCCGCTCATAGTTCATTGTAGCATCAATAACTTTGTCGATGACTTTGTCATTGCGTGTGACCTTGAATGTCGACCACGTGTGAGATGCCCCATAAGCACGAAATTCTTTCTTAGCATTCCGAGTATTATTAATCAGATTATTCGTCGGATCAGCCAGAGTTCGCCTCCGCAAGTCAGGAGTTATTCTGTCAAGATCGAATCTGGATTCAGGAAACGAAGTTTTCCAAGGCTTCATTGTAGATAATCTCCCAAACTCTCCCAAATTATATTTAAAACAAGTATTTAAATTAAGATATTATATATACAATGACTCAAATAAGGAATTAGTGCAAGTGGTTGATGGTAGGGTCTTTAACTCCTTGTAACAAATCCTGCGTAAACGAATTCTGCGGACAGCATTTGCAAAGCATAAGACGAGGGAGTCTTGGTCCAAAACCGTGTTTACGGTGTGGTGTTGGAGTTAGAGGGGAAAACGCAGTTGTGTGTGCAATGTGGTGGTAAAAGATACAGAGAACTAAAGCGGTATTATGATAATAAAATAGCAACCCTGACGTTGTCAAGGAACTTGATAAGGAGCAAAAAGAATTTGTCAGACATCCTATCATCAAGAATTATGAAGCATCTCGTGATAGTGTAATCAGACAATGTCGACTAAAAACAACCGGTTGTTTGTTTGTTAATAATACCGGTTATCTAGTGTTCGGTGCCGAGGATGGAAGAAGTAGTACAGTCACAGGTTCATATTCGAGTGTTACTTAGGAGTGATCAAAAACGGTCTTGTGATCGATCATATTGACGGGCAAAAGCACAATAACTCTTTACACAACCTGCAAGCTATCACACAGAGCGAGAATTCTGCACGTGGAAATACGGGAAGATGCAAAACAGTTGCAAGAAAGGCAGTTAAATCTGTCAATATTGATACCGGTGAAGAAATAATATTTCAGTCGTGGACTGCGGCTGGCAGGTATTTCGGTATTCACTTGGAAGTGGTGCAACGTGTTGCAGATAAAATACAAAAATCAGCGTTTTCACACAAGTATGAACAGTGGATTTCATTTTGTTATGTCCCGTTTGTATTAGATACCGACATCCTTGATAAAAAAAACAACGGAGACAACTCTTCCGCGTATATGTAACGCGATTAATAAAATTATCATTGTTCCCTTGACATTGTCTTTTATAAATTCAACGGAGAGAGATTTTATGAATGCTTGTAAATAAATATTGTTTTTGCTATGATCATACAATTTAAATGTCTGCGTGATAATTGACAGAAAATATTTTCTTACCTCTGTAAACTTCACTGATTCTCCGTCTTATATAGTCATACCGGTGAGTTATTTTGGGAACTCACACACGATGATTGTGTACATAACTATATAAGACGGAGAATCAGTGAATTTTTAGTCATTCTGGACTGAAGTTTACAGGGGTAAGTAAAATATTTTCTTCAGTAATCTTTTACACAATTGTGTTATTGAGAAATATAATTTAAAGATCTATTATATACTGTATCATGAATTACGAAAATATCAATGATATTATTTCTGCTATTAAAAATTAGAAAAAGACAGCATAAATATATCTGATGAACTAAATCCTGAAAAATTATTTCTGATTTTGAAACATTACAAGAACGTAAGGAGGAGGGGGGATATAAGCTACCATCAGAATATCGATTCGTAAAAAAATTCAAATGGGAATGTTTCAATCACTAACCACAGTAAAAGAAAATCAACTAAGGGAATTTGGCTCTCTCTCACTCGCATTAGAAAAAATTAGATCAGAACTGTCCCGTAAATATGAGGTAAAAAATGCAATCAATACTCGCATAAGACAATTAAAAATTATGTCGGAAACCGTTAGTGGTAATGAAAATGAATGTCAGACTCATTCGAGGAAACGAAAGTGAAAGTGTATCAGATTTTAGTCTTTTTTCACTGATTTTAGTCCATTTGTCAGTAAAACAATATCCACCCTGTTGACAGAGTCAAGGATAAAAATCAAGGACGGAGAATTTTTTACTGTTTTAATGTGCATCACGCGGCAGTGACATATTTAAAGTATATACTTGTTCACTTGCTAAAATCAAGGGAGACAACACTCTATGATTAAAATTTTTAAGATTAAACATCAATAAGATTTCAAATATAAATTCAGACTCATAGCGGATTATGACATCGTATATGCTATCCTGGGGCAGTGTTATCTTTTTCCACTCGGCGAGTATTTTAGGAAAAAACTCATCGATGATATCATTGACTGATTTTTTTTTAGTTCGTCTGGGTTATACTCGGGATGCTTAAAATTCTGTAGATCTGCCTCTTACATGCTAAGAAGTTTTTTATGTCATCTGCGTTAATTACCGCTTGTTTGAGTCTTTGATGAATACATTCAATATCAAATACAATTTGATTTAATTGATCTATTTGTGTGATAATATTATCTCGCGACGACGACAAATCAAGATACTCGGTAAAATACTGACTCAAAATATCTAGTTGTTGTTTGTGTAGTTTTTTATATGGATCAGGATTAAATATGCTGTCCCCCCACACAGGCGCGAAATCTCTTCTGTAAAAACTAAAGGCTTCATTATCGCCGAGGAATATAAGTTTAGTGACAAGGAGATCACCCAGTTCTAATAGTTTCATGTAGTCTGGAGTATAATCACGATACGGGCGTTTATTATCCGTGGAAAAATCAGCTCGGGTTGGTTCAGGTATTGGTGGTAGTGCCTCCCGGGCAACATCAGGCCATCCTAACACTGATCTGATTGATGACTGATATATATTAACGGTGTAAGCTGGATAGTTTATCTCTATCACGGCGGACAGTGTTGGTTCATGTACTGTTATGGCTATCTTGGATTCTTTCCCCGTGATATTTTTTATTCTGCGCTGGTATTCATCATTGATCTGTTCGATTTGTTAACTGCCTGTGGGCATTCCAACGACTACCCAGTCAGGTGTTCCATCTAGTTTATTTTTATTTGCAAATACAAGCGAATTATTCGATTGTAGACCGCCGAATGATCTAGACCTGATATTTGGCCAACTGTAGTATACTCGCAACTGCGCAAGGGCGATTTCTTTCACTGGAATCGCGGTTGGAAAATTAATACCAAATTCAGGGTTTGTTGAACTCGCTGATATCATCGTGGTTTTCAGAGGGGTTGTATTTGCGACTATCTGCTGAAGTAGTTCTGTCATTATTTAAATTTCCATTTTCCAAATGGCGGTTTTCTAAATCAATTATTTCATTGTATGTCTTAACCATTATATCAAATTCAGAATCTGATATCGTCGTATCGTCAAAGCTTGATGATATCAGAGACGACAATTTAGAGTACGCGTTTGTTGCCGTGTGTAATCGCACAGCATAATCATGAAATTTTGTACTCGTGCACGTGGATATTTTTTTTCGCGATAATATTAAAAATCTCAGCAATGGTCGTCGATGATGAAACACATATCGTTGCTACTGCTACCGTTAATAGTGTTAGCGCTGATAACACTACGCCGGTGGACGCAACGAGTGTAGATACCGAGTATATAATGACATCGGTCGCAACTACACGTCTTCGGTATTTTTAATACTTTTGTTGTATATTTGTCAACGATGGTTTTCAACGTTATTTGCCAATCACGAACTTGATCATCTTTAAATTTTTGAAAGTCTCTTATACCTCACACAGTAACCAATTGAGGCGTTTCAGCAACAAATTCCAGACACCACCAGTAAGATGTTGCGGTTAATTTCTTATCAGCTGCTTCCAGTATAAATGTCTCTTCGTTCCCGCTATTTAAGACAACAGACACAACCCCGGAAAACTTATCGGTTGAATGCCGCCAGGGATATGTAGTGTATATACTAAATTTGAACACAGCTTGTACACACCAGTGACTTCTGCAGTATGTTTGATAGTATTATTCTACTTTGACCATGTTGAGAATCCCGAAGACACTGTGTATACTATACTGGTGATCTATTTGTGAGGAATTTTAATCAGATTAATTTTGTTAACGACATCAGGAATTCCACTTACGACATCTTCTAGTGTATTTTTAATCGTTTAAATGCTCGTCTTGACATCAGAGAGTTTCAAGTCAGCGGTCAACGGGGTGCCAAAGAAATCATCTGCGATTTCATTAAGTTTTCTAAAGTTTCTACGGAGATCTGTAAACGTACTTAAGTGAACATCATACTCAGCCCGCAAAGTGGATAATTTACCATCAACGGTGCTGTAGTTAACGTCTACATATTTGTTAGTTGCGGCATCATTGTCGGATGTTGGATCTCTTGAGCACTAGTATTTTATTTCCGTTCATGCTGAGTTCACCTGTCTCTGTGTCGCCGGTATTCTTCAAACGATTAGCAACGCTTCTTGCAATTTCATCTCTGATGGTTGTTAATGATATATTTGAGTCTCTGATTCTACCGCCGTCAGTAAACACAGGGATGTTATCCGTGGTAGCACCGAGAACTCTACGAATTATATCATTCCATTTGATATTGCTCGTTTTCAAAACGCCGTATTTATCCTGAAAAACAACAACTTCATCTCGGTCAACCCCAGAGAGGTTCATGATATCAGTGAGTTCGTCTTTAGTCGCGTAATTTGACAAATCTATTTCGTCGACCTTTTTTTTACTCTTAATAGTATCACCGCGGGATCTTCCGAAAATATCTACCATTATTCTTTTCTTTCTGATCTAAATCAATGAGTTCTCAAACTGTTGATTTCTATAATTGTGCACAACTTTGTGAGGTGGCAATGATGGCGTCGCTGATACAGCGTCCAGTACAGCAATTGCTTCACGGCCGCACATTGGTGGATCGGTTAGTGTTTCTGTTGGTAACGTTGAGTACCAGACTGGCACTCTGTGTCTGACTTTGTACGGCGTGACATAGTTGATAAATTCCTGCGGTGTAGCTAACCAATACGAATCGAAATAACAATTCCACGGGGATCAATCGAGTATGCTACCCAATGAGTTCCAGTTTCAGTGCTGTTATCGAGATTAATAATACCGGTTTCAATATTGTTTGGTCGTTGTGGTAATTGATCTCGCATAAAAACCTCTAACAAAATTTAGTTTTAGTTGTTTAGCAGCATCAAGTAAATCAAATTTTGACAGAGGTGAAACTAACGAAGTGTTCCTGGAAGCCTTAGACCTTTTCCTCGATGATTTCCGGGAAGTCTTAAGCCCTTTCCTGTTGCTTTTTTTAATGCCATTCCAGCAGCTGTTTTCAACAGCACCTAACGCGGCTGCTTTTGCAACGGCTGGTGCTGCAGCAGCTATCAGCTGCGAGAAGTGGGAATATCCCACCGGTCTTAGCGGTGTCGATGATGGCACCAGTGGAAAGTTTAAGTCGTATTCCGGTTTGGTTTGTCTGGCTTTATCGAGATGTTTAAGTTGACGCGTTGTCAACGACAGTTTATTTTCACCGCCTGTGATTTGATTGTGCTTTAGCGTTATTGTGGTTCATGTTTTTTTATTGATGCGGATTGTAGTTTTTTAATCTGACCAGGAGTCAGACTAACACTAACGTGATGGTAAGACATTTTATAAAATACTCGTGTTTCTAAATAACGTGGATTAAAGTTACGCATTAAGATTTTTTCCACAGGTGCATCAACGACTCTCATTCGACCACTACCACCTTCAAGTGACATTGCTTTGTCACTGAGTATGACCGCGATTGCTTTATAATCATCACTACCACCTGTACTCACGCTGGCTCTGAAGTGCATATCAAGTACAGAATGTTTGGATAAATCAAGATGCTCCAGCGAAAAGTAATAGATCGGATATCGAGTTTTAAAATCATGCTGTGAGATCTGTAAACCAGTATCTACGTTTTGATCGCGTCCCATAAACGTCATTAACCGATGGTATACACGTGCTATACGATTTTGTTCATAATTCTTTTGTATGTTTTCTGTTGGTTCTTGTTGTCCGTTTATCCGTAAAGAAACCTCGGTAACACCCAGTCTGTCAAATATCATATGGGAATGAGTTTGTGAGTTCAATCGATCATAATTCTGAAAAAAAACAAATATATGTCGTGGTGCAGAAACACTTTGCTGTGATGCTATGTGCCATGTAAATTGACCGTTAATATCAGTTTGTATACTATCCGTGGTTGTTGTCAACCATGACAGTAGTGATTTACCACCTGTGTCCATATAAGATAATAGTCGCTGTTCTTCTGCGATCGTTGGAGTCATTACCGGCATCCACAACGAAAGTTTTGCTAGTATTAATTTATTTACCAGGATCACCAAGAGGTCTCCAGATAGCATCGTCGTCGGTAGCCTTTCTCACAAGAGCAACCATGTGTTTAGCTCCAAAGATAACTTTTCTAACATTTCTGCAAAATCCAAAGATATGTGACCGTGGAATTGCGCATGAAAAATTTCTACGACCTCCCTCCAACATTGCTCGTCCTATTATTGTTGTAGCAACGTCGATATCATGCTGAATTATCTCGATGTTTTTTCCATCGATCATATAGGTGGCGCTTATCAAACAATGACATGATGCCGTTGTTGACAAAACCAACTCATACTTCATTTGCATATACAGTATCATCTGTTTTTATAATTTCACCTTCTACCTCAATAAAAGCCTCAGTGGGTAAAAAGATACTGTTTGTATCATGAACTTGCAATTCAATTCTTCCACGCTGATATGGTAGTCGTGCGTCATAAGAATAAAATTGATAATCACGTACAGACTCATCTTTAAGGACTGGTGCTTCCATATTAAATGCTGTGTCGGATATGCGCTTAAACATTTTTATTATAAAAATTTTCGTCTAACACGAAGATTACTACCTTCGGAAAACTCCGTTCCCTGGTATTAAACTTGAAATAGCATACCCTGCTTCACCGAGTCCTTGATCTGCTAGCGATGCCAGTTTTTGATTTGCAGCTTGATTTATTATTTTACTGACATTTGCAGGCATAACTTCAGTGCTCAGATTTGTAGAGAGTTTAAAAAGCAAATATTTGTACTGTTTTCATTTATTTGAACAGCATTAAGGGCTAAACATCAGTAGAGGGACTAACTGACTAAATAAACTTTACGATTTTTCTTTAGCTAATACTATCAATAATTTCGATAATATCGATACAGTTTTCATTTATCATTGTTTGGCTATTATGTAAGAGAGAGTATTCCAGCTATCGCGTTACGCATAGTGTGAAAATGCCGGCAGCAAAGACCATCAGTTACGAACTTGTCATGTCACCTTTAAATGTCTTCTTGAAGACGGTAAAGAAACTATAACAGACCCCAATTATGACCGCATAATGGTAAGTCAATGTGTCAAATTGTACGCACTTGTCGTTGGATTGGAGAACCACACACACACACACACACACACACACACACATACATACATACATACGTACATACATTGATACATACATGCATGCATGCATGCATGCATGCATACATACATACATACATACATACATACATACATACATACATACATACATACATACATTGTGTTTTTAATGAATTAATTACATAAGACAAGGAAGGAAATACATGTCAATAAAATCTAGAGAGTACAAAACCCGAGTATTGAGAACCAGTCTTACTTCAAATCTATGAGCATAAACACAATTTTAATATACAATAAAGTTTCTGTTGCTCAGACAAATATATTAGCATAAAATAGATTGTTTAAAATGTTTCAGACATTCCAAGCGATTATAACTATACATTCAGAAATGTGAATATTCCTTTGCTTACAAGCAAGTTTAATGTTAGGACCATTTGTCACATCATGGAACAAAAACTGCTAAGACGAATTTTCGTCCTAATTGAAAGAAGTAAAACAAAGTATAAGAGATTTTCTTCCATTGACAATAGTGTGGAATGAATGCAAACAATTTTTAAAAATGCCTTTATCTTCAATAAGTAATCGGTTTCATATTAAGTCCTTTATTTGTCTTAATTATTTTTAAAAAATTATTTTTCTTAGTATATCATTATTTTTTAAACAGTACATAACTGTTTAACACTTCGTTAAGTTATTGGAGGCAAGACTTTGGACGTTTTCAGAATCTCATTTCTTTCTTCACTTGTTGTCACTGGTGTACCGGGAAGCCTCTCAAGATGTTCGTTGCGTATACTTTTGGATCCTTCCAGATCAAAATTGAAGCCACGTGAATAAGTGTAAATGCTGTCCACAATTTTTGTGTACAGTCTCGGTGGAATTTGTGCTTGTGGGTCTTCCTTCTTCGAAATTTGTTTGAAGGAATAATGTCTGACATTCCCAAGACCGTGTTGCTCTCCTTTTCTTTTCACCATCTTTATATCCGGGAACTTTACCATTTCTGTGGATCTCCCTTTCGATTGTTTTTTGTTTTTAATATTCTTGCCCTGTATCAATATAAATTTTAGAATTCTCTAATTTACATGCAGAAGATTTTTACAACCAAAAACAAAGAAAATAAAGACAAAAATGCCGTAATATGTCCTCAGATCTGACATTTTAAAGATATAGATACAAATTATTTGGGTGATATGAAAAATATGTAAAAGTGTAGAAATAAACGCCTGTCGCAATTACTCACCCTATATTTCCTTTTGCCTAATTTGAAACATTATTCTTGGTAATCTTTCACCATTCCCTCCAATCCACACACCCCAACCCCTTGATCCGTAGGTCGTAACCAAAATTCGCCTTATGTTGTGTTTCATCTTGCTGTAACTGCATATATTACTTTTTGTTGAAAATATTCCAATCTATGTTTTAAATTGAAACTTACGTTGTTGAAGTCGACCCCTTCCCCAACGCACCCCATACATGGGAGCCAGATGTATGATTTGCTACACATAAATACACTTCTCGCACACTGACACTGCATTAGAGATTATTATTACCAAGTTTTGTGCATTTCAACTGTGCATATTTAGGAGCAGATCGCCTAATTACCTTAATTTTTCAGTCCAGCAGATTAATGTGTATGGGTGTTTACGTGCATTTCGTCAATAAGAGAGTGGAATAGGACCAACAAGCATACAATAAAACAAAATGGCTTACTTTTCGTCTCTTTCTGGCGAGTTTTTCCAGTCTAACATGTAAGGGCATTTCCTTAGCCCTGCCAGGAGAGGTAGTTCCTGCTTCGCTTTCTTTAGGGGTAATGGGAAATGTGAATTCTCTCTGCTGAAAAAGGGTTACAGAAGGGATCTCCGACTTTTTAAATTCCGTTGGCTCGGAATCATTTTCCTGCCCGTGCAAACGAAATGAATATTATACTTTGTGCAATTTTGTGTAATATCGTTTTCGTCATAATTAGGAAACAGGACTACAGTATATTGCAATTAATCAGAAAATATGTATGTATGTATGTATGAGCATAATTTATCGGCATGTCACCACAATGTTGACTATGTAGCGCTGATTATGTATGTATGTATTTATCTATGTACACAGCCAGAAAGGCATAAATAGCATGAAAGTTCGATAGAATGTGAACGCGGGCCACGAACACCTGCTTTGAATGTTCGAGTGCGTTCATGAACAATTACAGAGTAAATCATCCTATTCTGGCCCTTATTAAGCATAATCTCCTTTTGATCCTGGAAGGATGGAACTAAACATGTCTTTAAAAAAGAAAAACTGAATGCTTGATGGTTGTGATGTTTGTTGGAATAAAAATATCCAGGAAGGAAAGTAGGTAGGCGGATGGAAAAATAGATATTTAATGAGAGAGAGAGAGAGAGAGAGAGAGGAATATAAAAAGATTGCAGTCTTGAGTGAGTTCGTATAACCGTATTACAGCATTTCTCGGAAGAAAGACGCCATGTTATGGTCTTGAATGACTGTTAAGCTGTTTAATCTCATAAAGTCATGTTGTTTAAATGTGCAAGAAAAGGTGTCCTTCAACAATGCAGACCGTACAGTTGTTTAATATGCAATTAATGGTCTCAGGAAGCCAAGATATTGAATTAAATTATTATATGAATTATTAATAATAATTAAAGTAAATAAACTAATTAGTAAGAATAAACTGTCACCTTGGGTTCTGCATTAGTGTGGTCGAGATTAAGTATGGGAGGTAACTCGTGCATGTCTAGGTTAGTCAAGTCTTCTTCCGTGTTATGCCGTTTGGGAACCTCCGGATTTGAAGATAAGATTTCTTGCATCGGTGGCATACTCTCCTGTAAGAGAGGTAGTTTCTTTGGTTTCTTTTTCTTTCCCACATATGGTGGAGGAAACCGGAACTCCTTTACTTCACAAGATTTATTTGCTAATCCATCCTTTGCAAACTGGAATCAAAATGATCAAAATCAAAACACACACTCGTACTGGACTCGCATACGAGCTAGCAATGCCTACACGTTTATGCTGAAAATAAATTATTATACAAAAGGAAATCTTTAAAAGATCTAGTATCGAAAAGCAAACCTTTCCCCTTTTAGCACAAGCGGAATCTTCTTCATTTGTATTACTCTGCTACGACAGTATGCATGCCATTGAACATAATATTTCTTTGGGGGAGGTGTCAGGATGTGAAAGGATACACTATATATATATATATATATATATATATATATATATATATATATATATATATATATATATATATATATCGTGCATCAGTTCATGAGGTGAAGGCATGCGTTCTGAAAAATTCTCACATTTCTCTTCAAAAATGTTATTTGAAGAATCATTTTTATTGTTAGTTTAACCTTTCAAACACGTGCGTATAAAAACTGCTTAATTTATATCTGTATTAACATTACTTTTCAAACAGATAATTCTTTATTTGGTCTATACTTTTGGACTTGTGATATTTACGCATCGTCCCTTTCTTTCATTATGATAAAAAGTCGTATACCAGATCAAAGATTCTATAATTGTAATGCTACAGGCCCACAATACAATAATACATATAAAGGTTAATCATATTATTCTTGGAGATTTCAACTTTCACTTTGACTGTCCCGGGAACCCAAACACATCAAATCTCGTAGATTCCATTAATGTTTTCAACCTCAAACAGTCAGTTAACCAACCCACCCATAAATATGGTCACATTTTAGACTGGATTCTTCATAGACCTGATGATAACATTCTATGGTCCTCCCTCGTATCCCATGAACTTGCATCAAATCACCTCAGCATTATATGCCATCTTGACGTATCAGTCCCTAACCCTCCAACTTTATCTGCTACTTAGAGAAACCTCTGTATGATAAATAGAACCAAACTAATGCATGACATCCAAGAAAACCTAACAACTTGCTTACCTCTTACAGCAGAACAACTCGATAACTGCCTGCGTTCATTGCTCGACAAATATGCCCTAGCTACGAAGTGCAGAGTATCAATTCAAAAGTGTTCTCCATGGTATAGCAGTGTTAGGGACCAGCTTCGCACTGCTAAAAGTGACCGCCTTAAAACTGAAAGGCTTTGGCTTTCCACCAGACTCACTATTCATAAGCAAATATATGAAGCCGCTAAGAAGAATGTCACAAATATAGTCCATGCAGCGAAATCAGCCCACTACACTACTAAGATCATGGAAAGTTCCAGCTGCAAAGAGCTCTTTGAGATTTCTAACAAGCTAATGTCAAGGAACAAATCTACACCACTCCCAACTACCTTCTCTCCAGTCGACCTTCCGGACATGTTTGCAAATTTTTTCCGTGACAAAGTACAAACCATTAGAGATAAGCCTGACACCACAATTTCAATTGACTCGTCGTCACCATACAGTTGGGATACAGAATTTGAGCGGCAACCATTAGCAGCATTTGAACCTGTCTCTATGGATTTCGTACGTACAATCCTGATGAAGAGTGCACCAAAGTCATGTGAACTTGATCCAATTCCAACATCACTGATGTTTGAGTGCTTAGGTCCAGTATTGCATTCACTAACTGATGTTATTAATACCTCTCTCTCATCAGGGGAATTCCCATCATTTTTCAAAACTGCCGTTGTAAAGCCTCTGCTGAAGAAACCAACACTAGACCATAACGATTTAAAAAACTACCGCCCAGTTTCTAATCCCCCTTTCATATAAAAAATCTTAGAAAAGGTTGTTCTATCCCAGCTTGTATCCCATCTGAATTCAAACAGTCTTTTCAGCAATGTACAATCTGCATACCTCCCTTGCCACAGTACTGAAACTGCTCTTCTAAAAGTAGTTAATGACATTCTCTCTGCATTGGACAGCAGAACGATTACAGTCCTCACCCTCCTTGATTTGTCTGCAGCATTTGACACAATAGACCATGATATATTAATTCACCGTCTCCAGCATGTATTTGGCATTCATGATACAACTTTACTGTAGTTCAAGTCCTACTTGGTCAACAGGAGAACAAATTGTTTATGCAAATGGAATATACTCCAGCCCAGTTGATCTATGTTGCGGTGTTCCACAGGGGTCTCTTCTTGGACCTGTTCTCTTCATTCTTTACACTCAGCCGCTCTCGAGTGGCAATGATCATTCATCCAGTGTCTCACCAATTGTACGCTGATGACACCCAAATATACAAATCTAGCCACCCAACTGAAGTTGATGCTACCATCCAAGGTGTAGAGAGGTGCATTTCTGATGTGAAATCATGGATGACATGTAACAAGCTGCAGATGAATGATGATAAAACTGAAGCCATTCTGATTACAACACAAAGACTTTCTCATTCACATCCTTTACCTCAAACAATAAATATCTGCAACACCAACATTAAATTCACACAATCAGTACGAAACCTAGGTGTTACTTTGGACAGTACTCTCACATTGCACCAACATGTCATGAACATATGCAAAGCTGCATATCTTGAGCTGAGAAGAATCAGCTCCATTCTCAAATATCTTTCAGTTGATGCCACTAAAACTCTTGTGTGTTCATTAGTACTTTCAAGACTGGGCTATTGTAACTCATTTATGTCTGGTTCATCTCAATATCTACTCCAAAAACTTCAAAAAGTTCAAAACACAGCTTCTTGGATCATACTTAGAGTACCACGATCAGAGCACATCTTCCCGCTGCTCTGTACCCTACACTGGCTATCCATTCGATCCAGAATCAAACACAAAATTTGTTCTCTGTGCTACGTTTCACTGACGGACTCTAGTCCAACATACCTATCCGACCTCACCCATGTGTATATACCAGCGAGATACTTACGCTCCTCTTCTGACAATCGTATACTCATTATTCCCACTATGAAAATAAAGTCATATGGACAGCGTTCTTTTTGCATACCAGGGCTCAGCAACGAGGAATGAATTGCCCATTGAACTTAGACACAAAGACACAATGATCACATTCAAGAGTACTCTCAAACTCACTTATTTCTACTGCAAGAACAAACTTAAAGACCTAATAATGTTTCCTACCTTAAATATTCTCAGCATGTTTTTTAATTTCATGGTGTTTGTTTTTGTAATCATATTATATTTTTTTATCTTCTAGGTGTTGTCTAATGTTGTAAAGCGCTTAGAGCTTCTAAAGATTAGGCGCTATACAAAGTCTTCATTAGTATTATTATTATTATTATTATTATTATTATTACATCAACTGAAACATATGTATGTATGTATGTATGTGTGTGTGTGTGTGTGTGTGTGTGTGTATGTATGTATGTATGCATGCATGTATGCATGAATTCATGTATGCATGTATGCATGAATTCATGTATGTATGTATGCATGTATGCATGAATTCATGTATGTATGTATGTATGCATGAATTCATGCATGCATGCATGTATGTATGTATGTATGTATGTATGTATGTATGTATGTATGTATACATAGTGTTAATACTAAACATTGTACATGTATTGTCTTGCTTAGGTAGAGAATGGTGTAGCAATTAAAAAGATTTTTGAATTGACATAAGGCCATCAAAATTTTGTAGAGATGAATTAGTATACCATGATTCGTCTGAATATTTTTCTCTAAGACTTTAATAGTTTTGTACACATGAAAAACGCAGGATATTCAGCTTCTTGAAGCGACAAACTATTGCTATAAAAGAAATCTACACAAACGATAGCATCACTATCGTGCCAAACAGTATCTGAATCTCAATAGATAGTTACGGAATTGAAATGGTAATCTTTTAAAAAGATAATTCTCAACATTTTATAGTGTTTATAATTTTGATAATACCTACATTTTTGAATGTACGATTTTATCATGCTAATTTGGACTCGTGAAATTCTTCCATCTCTGAGAATAGCTCTGAGATATATATATATATATATATATATATATATATATATATATATATATATATATATATATATATATATATATATATATATCGTAACATCTGCATCAAGCGAGTTTCACACAAAGCCAAGCAAAAATAGAAAATAGCCCTTGTAACTCGTCCTTTATTATCTAATGATTTATGCATTTTGTATAATTCTGCTGGGTATATTCTCATATCCATATGTAACAACTTGCACCAAACTTTAACACGTCTAGAATAATATGTCACGCACAATGGTAGTCTGCCACATTCTCCAAGGGTAGCATAGTAATTCACATTATGTGAAATACATATTTTCCACAGAAGGGACTTTGAACATTTTCACTACATTTTCAATACGTGGCCACACATGTCAGAACCATAATATAATATAGGTTTATAAATATCAAATATTTGAAACGCATCTTCAAAAATAAAGTGCCTGGAGTTCTTTGGTAATAAAACATAGACATAACCGACGTAATGCCCGTGCTCCTAATGTTTATTTAATCTTCGTTCAAGGTAATCTGAGGGTAAATGCAAACCGATATATTTTTTAATGAAACTGTTCCAATTTGTGCCCCATTTAAAAAAGAAGCCACAGTTTCTACCCCACCCCCCATTAAGAAACACTATTCTTGTATTGTTGTCGAAGTTAACCACCGTTCCAGTAGTATTACATAAGCGTTCTATTATGCGCACAGGTTAAAATGCTATTCCTTTATCATCTGCATTATCAGCAAATACCAGTGCTGAAAGATTAGCTTAAATCTTTAAAAGTGTCCTCGTCTATTTTAAATAGTCCTCAGCCAAACCTCTTCATCCCTCTCATGGTCAACTGGTCAACGTTTCCGTTTTTGGTCCCACCATCCACTGGAGTACTTATATGCGTGCTTCGTGAATGATCTGGTCGACCGGTGATACCATTATCACACACATAGTCTCGCATTTACTCTCTGTCAGGAGCAAAACTGCGTGCAAGATACGTACAAACGCATAATAGATAGTAAGTCATGCTTATCATCGTCATATGAATATATCAAACTATCACTCACAGAACATGCTGAATTGTTGTTCACTTCAGCCTGATTAAAATACAGACTTGATGCCTTCCTTATTTTTCGCACTTTCTGCATAAAATTCTCACACACCACGCAAACCGAACACTTTTCGATGTCGTACACGCTGAAAGTCGAATGATAGTTTTCTGCCAAACAGAGGACTTCTGAACGATTCGTGCACAATACAATCATGGTAAACCGGTTCAAAGCCCTTGCAGACTGTAGAAATAATAGGAAAAAAGGGGTACAACGACATCATTTCATAGAAACCACATTTTTCACCATGATATATATGCCAGTGGAATTCTTGAATTATGCAGAAGTGTTTCCTGAAACAATGCTGTCTGATAATTTATTCCACTCATTCACCACCCTCTGGATGAAGCAGTACTTTCTTATATCAGTCCTTATCATTATCAGCTTTTCTATTAAGTTGAAACATGTTTGTCACAAACAATGTCTTCACGTTCAGGTACAATTTACAATCTCCTGTATGACGTCTTAGCTGTCATGTTGCGAAATTAAACTTCATGAGTTATTGTGTGTAGTGAAACATAATGACCTATATCTTTGCATTTCCTTCGGTTTGAACTTTCCGGCTTTTTTAATAGAAAGATGGTCCCTACCCGTCCCCGTTCTTAATAGGGAAAATAATTAAAATTATTGTACCTTTTTGTGTTTAACAGGCTTTCTATCCTTTGCCTCTTTTGCCCTAACAGTTTCAAACCTGCCCCAAATGGCCCTCTCTGGCCCAGCTCGCTCCCAGCTCAAGACGCGCTTACCTTGTTGATCTGTGGCAAATGATCCACCTGCTTGATGTGCATGGTGTTCATCCGATGAATCTGTTCTATTGTGGCCTCCATAGAGAACATTCATCTTTGGGCCACCGTTCGTTCGTCAGTCTGTCCGATTCTTGAAGGTTCAAATGACTTAGGAGCTGGTACAACTGTAAATAGAATTATGAAGGAATTCAGCGTACTTATTCCAAGGTGTATTGTTTTAACCTTGTTACACAGGTTCCCGTTGTTTATGATATTATCTTAAAGGCTAAAAATCGGTGACTTTAATAATTTCGAGAAGCAAAAGGTCCAAAACAGACAGACTAAACGAAAATCATGTATGTTTCCATTTATTAAACGTAATAGCACATCAGTACTGAACGTTATTTAATGTATGTGATTTGGATTTTTAACGTAGCTTTAACAATTCTTCAGTCATATCGCCACGATGTCAGCAGTGTGGCACTTTGTAGTTATGTCTAGCAAGGGGGCATTATGCCGCAGATATGTAGCATCGTGTTCCACCCAGTCACATTATCCTGACACCAGGCCGACCAGTCCAAACACTAACATCCTAATGCTGAAAGCCAAGCCAGGCAAATGCTAGTACCATTTTGATAAGTCTTTGGTGTGACTCGGCCAGGGTTCGAACCCGCAACCTCAACCATCGTTAGTTCATGAGGATCTTTAAAAGATGCAAGCGATGTGTCAAATGAGACAATGAGCAAGTCAAGACCATAATTCTGAATACCACCGAGATCGGGGTAAGAGATGCACTCGAATTATATTTTATGCAGCTTTAAAATATTTCCTTTACTAAACTGTATAATATCTCAATCATTGTATTTAGTCAAGCAAACGCTTTAAAAGAATTTGTTAAAAATAGTTTTAACGCGAATCACAGAGACAGACATGGTGGTAGTGACTTAATTGACTACTGCATGCATCTCCTTAAAAATAATTTAGAGCCGAAACGTAATGTACGAGGTCAGTATTTGGAGTCATGTATTTATTGGACCAAACCATGGCATCCTCGTTTCTATTATATTGACGAATACCGATCATATTTAACTGAAAACGACAAAGAAGTTCTGATTGCCCTCTGAATTGTGACGTCATTGGTAAATTATGACGTCCGCTCGCGTACTTTATTGAAAGGTCATGAAATCTTTACTTGCAGTTATAAGACACACGTCAAATAATATTGAAAGATGGCATGTGGCAGACGTAACAATAAACCGATGACGTTACAATAAAGGCATATAATCTCGCCATGTAGTTATAGGTTACTGCATTTGTACGGGAAAATATGAACTCGTTTTGTCGGAAGGATATACTGCACTCCCAAGGTCGTGCAGTATATGCTTCTGACAAAACAAGTTCATATTTTCCCATACAAATGCAGTAACCTTTTATTATATGTTCATATTTTTACTCTACCTAAGGTTTAATTTATAAACAAAATACACTACAAGAAACAACGTAAATGAATGAATGCCGTATTCCAAACTAAATACACAAGCGCAGAATTGTCGTTACACAATAACAACATTATTAATGCGCATATAACTCCACCCAGATAAATTTGAACTTGGTCGCGCGCTCGACATAACTTTCGAAAGAAAATGGCGTGTCTAGTTAAAATTTAAATTTGGAGTCATATTGTGAATGAATGCGTATTGCAACAACTTTTCCATTTGATCTGGGATGAATAGATTTTGGTATTTTTTTTCGATTCTACGAAACGTCGTGATTATGATTTATATGTGACAATTCCACGTGAAATACATCAGATTGAAAAAACTAGGAAGAAGCGTATTGACATCTGCAAATGTGTTTCTGTTTCTGTCATTGAATGTTTTAAATCATAATGTGGGAAAAATATGAAGTCTTTCAATTGCAATTATCAAAAAGACGCTATGGAATTTAATGCTTATTTCATTTTGAGTGCAGTAAGGAGGATATAATTGCACTTATATCCGAAATTACAGTACAATTTCGAAATGTGTAATCAAGATTGAGAACCTGTGGCATGGCTAATGTAATTCGGATTTGCAGAACTAAGAAAGCACATTTTGAGGAAATTCAGGATTTAAAACTGTAAGTGTATTTTTTGCCATTCTTACTACCCGCTAAAGAAGACAGTTTGTCTTGACACTTATATGTTATTTGTAAGGACCCTTTCTTGCGTCTATTGTTCAGCTAGCCTAAATCCGAAACATTGTATCAAAAAGTTAACGCGGAATGTGCCAAAGCAACTGATATGTGGCAGTTTACGAAACAATTGCTTTACTTCATTCAGAAACAAATTTAAGAAACGCCTACTACGCGAGTGTACATGATTTGTTTACAAATCAAAAGTGCTGGCGTCTGCATCCATTGTTTGTTTACAATAGAAAGTAGTTCCTTTATGCACGTGAATGCAATATGAAAGTGTGTAATATCGCAAAATACTGAACGATTCTGACAATGTAAAGTTAAGGGAGAAAAAAATGAGCATATAATAAATTCTGGAAAGCTACGAGTCTGAGGTGCATGATAATCCTCGTTGCATTATATTGTAAGCAGACCATAAAATTGTTTGAAGAAAAAAAAAACAGAAAAAAACAAAGTAACGAAGTTTTCTTTGAACATCCTCGAATTGGTTTGAGACTAGTACAGCAGAGGGATTCTGCCAGTATGCCATTTGTGCCTATTACGTATTGACGTTTCAATCCACGAGATTCTCTCTAAAGAGAGCATGAATAAGTGGGTGATATTTCATGCATTCGTAGCTCAAGTAACTCGAGTAAATATTACTTTGTGGAAGTGCATAGGCTGGTTATTAGTAAACACGTTTATTTTGTATTTCAGCCTGTAGATAGAGGAAGAAAAGACTTTAATATCTGTGACAAGATTTCGAGGGTAACGTCTTTTGAAATAACAAATTCGTACAACAATTGTACTGAACCAAGAAATTTAAAAAATAATTTTATTGGCTACTTCTTTCAAAGGTTTAAGCGAATATTTTAAATTTTCTAAATTTTAACTACTCTACATTCATTTCTCCGTAATTTTCAACATGACTAACCCTCCCCCCAACGAAATGCACGCACTATTACGTTTTTTCATGACCTATTCATGATCGGAACTTACAAGCGTAGAAGTGTGTATACAATTAAATTTCACTTATAAGCAAAAAAATAATTTCAGCTGTGCACGTTTGTTTTATTTTTAAAAATAAAATAATAAAACTTGCATTTGAAACTTAAGGAAAAAAATCATTTGAGTTTCTCTTCTTCCCACGTGTATTTTTTTTCCACTCGCGTACAAGTGCAAGTAGCATAAAAAGGTAAATACGGAGACATAACTTTAAAATATTTCATAATAAATTTCAGTATAAACTAAAACTTAACATTAATTCACATGGGTTTGGTGTCAACATAAAATACTCTAAATGTATGCAATGTGATATGCAAATGAGAAGGCGTGGTTATCTCTACTAGGGGATAGCTCGGTTTACCCGATCGGAACATCGCTCTGCCATTTCCGCCAAGGCGCGAAATAACCTCGGAAATATTTGTAGGAATGCACATATATTGGATAGGTTTGGTGATTCGCATCTGGCGGAACATACCCACATACCTTGCGACAGAAAAAGCCAACTTGAGTTCTTTCTTTCTGCCGCCATGTTGTGCCATGGGAACAAAAGAAGTTCTAAGTATAGTTCTCAATGGTGGCGAGGTTTCTTTCGCGACTTAATGGAAAAGCTTCAAGATCTTCTGCTTGTAGGTTACAACTCACCCGCGGGTGTCCTCTGTCAATTCAGCTACTTTACAGTATGAAATTATAACGTACATCAGACTTGTCCAGCTGCGGGGCCTCGAGTGGTCTAAAGCGCTCTCCGTTACGGATCACTGCCATCTCACCTCTGTCTGCGTGGGTTCGAGTCTCGGATTCGGCTAATGTGGGTATGTGAGAAAGCTTGCCAGTAGCTTCTCGAGGGTCGGTGGTTCTTTCTGGGGATTTCTCGGGTTCTTCCTCCACCATTAATACTGGCCGCCATGTATAGCCTATCGTGTGCTGAAAAATGGCGTTAAACCCTACAACAACAACAACAACAACTTGTCTAGCTAAGCATGAACCAATAAGTAAATGTGTCTTGAAACAGTGTAAAGATGTTAGGATAAGAACGAGTGGTGTGGTATATATGAAGTTTTCAGTATATTATACCCAAATTAACATTGTTAAGACTTTATGGTCTTGAACTTTGTAACAGAAAGAGGAAAAACCAAAAGGTTTATTCAACACATAATTTATTTCCATAGAATACAAAGTGAAAATTTAAAAGAAATTTACAGTACTGTGAATTAAATCCCAAATAATCCTAAACGTTATGCCACAAGTCCAAAAGTATAGACTATACCGAAATAATAGCAACAGTCTTGCATGTGTCGATGTACAAATAGTCTTGAGTGTGCCGATGTATCAACAGTCTTGAATATATTTATGTGCCATTAGTCTCGATGTACCACCATGACATAATCCAGGATGTATTTGAATGGAGACCTTAATAATCCCAAAGTAATGTTTTACTCAAAAAACTCGATGGACACTTTGTAATTCCGATGATTAATTTAAATGAATGATTCCTCTCAAATTATAATTGAACACAACTATATACTCTAATTTTGAACTCCCAAAGATTCATAATAAAACAGGAATGAATAATTTGTTTACCACATCTTTTATATACATCCTGGACCTATCTCGCAACATCATTTTCTAAAGAATATTTTTTTTAGAAAATCCCGCTTCCACTACATTTTTATCTCGAAACAAGGTTAGGTCTTGAAAACGAATTTTAGTAAAGAGCTTTTAAAACAAACAGAACAATCACGGACACGGGCCAAGCAGACAATAAAAATCATACATAAGAACATCCTTAAAAGAACAATGTAATTTATTTCAATTTTTTGAAGATTCTTTAAAGATTTTCGCCATGTTTTGAAAAATCCCGCATCGATTACGATGAATTTTTGCTTAAAAAAGGAAACTACTCCAGTTTTCAAGGAATTTTTTGGAAAATGTGTCAACGGAGTATTTTTAATGTTCTGTGGGGTCAAAGTTAGTGCCCTCGTGCCTCAGAGTTCAGTTTATGATTGGATCCGACTAGACATATCCCGAACGATAAAAGCGAGCCAAAGTCAGCGTGAAAGTAACCACCATACAGCGTTTACATCAGCAACTGAGGTAGCTTTTTCCTATTTTTTTTTAAATCGAAGATCTATAAGTATTTATATAAAACTACGTGGTCCAGACAATGAAGAAAAACCAATGTTTGAATTGCAGAAAGTATGCAATATAACTTATCGTATCGTCTTTTATTATATTAAAACATGAATCACAACTGTGCTTTATTCAGATCATGGGCAGGTCGTTTAAAATGGACCAATCAATTTTAAGTTTCTCGTGGGTATACATAGCAATGTTCTCTGTTTCAAATGTTAGTCTGACTCAGTCGAATGAGGACAACAGGAACAAAGATCTGGCACGAGATTTGGTCGTTATCATGGCTCTGAAATGGTGGAGGATTATTATCAGCATACGGTCTGATCAAATCTTCGTCAAGTTAAATCTTTTTTGAGATATCATATTGTTAGTTATATGTGGCACGGTCCACAGAGGCTCAAAACGGGAGACGACTGGCCAATTACTGACAGATTGGATAGTATTGGGGGGTGGGGGTCAGTCTTATATTCTGTTTTCAAATAGTACAGTCTTCAAAGATAAAAAGGGGAAAAACAAAAAATAGAGGGGAAAGTCTTCCATTTTATGAGAACGAACTACTATAGTTTTCCAAGTCGAACCCCGGAGAAAATTACGGGACAGAGGTTTTGATAAGTTTACAAATCTCTTGTAGATAAACAAACTTCGCCTTTCTTAGCAAATTCGATTTTTTTATATGTTATAACGTTTCCAGCATGTATTTCCTGGTCGAAAGTAAATGATGTAATTTCTAAGAGTGTTGCAAAACCATTTGTCTCATGTAACGTTTGAGCTACGTGGAAACATTTGGAGCAGAATTCATACATATTTTGTAAAAAAACGATGGTGATTTTGATTCTGTGTAAATTAATAATAAAAACTGTTCTTTATTTTGAAAAAATTGCTGATTTGGTCGATTCCTACAAAAATATGTTACACTTGTCAACATACCCTCCGTCATTTCCACATCGGGTAAGTAGCCCCTGACGATGTAGCATAGTAACCATGAGATCGATTCTTGAAGGTCACTTTCGTGAAAACTTTCATATCTCTTAAATCACATGCATGATCAACCGTCAGCGAAGAAAAGAACAAATCCCATAACATTAGTTATGGTAGACGAACGGAACATCATTAATGACAGACGACACTGACGAGAATGGGGTACGATTTACATCGTATGTTGTTACAAAAATAAATATTTTACCACATTCATCATACATTCGTACGTACAATCCTGATGAAGAGTGCACAAAGTCATGTGAACTTGATCCAATTCCAACATCACTGGGGCTTCAGCGTTTAGATCCAGTATTGCCTTCACTAACTGATGTTATTAATACCTCTCTCTCATCAGGGGAATTCCCATCATTTTTCAAAACTGCCATTGTAAAGCCTCTGCTGAACAAACCAACACTAGACCATAACGATTTAAAGAACTACCGCCCAGTTTCTAATCTCCCATTCATATCAAAAATCTTAGATAAAATTGTTCTATCCCAGCTTGTATCTCATCTAAAGTCAAACAGTCTTTTCAGCAATGTACAATCTGCATATCTCCCTTGCCACAGTACTGAAACTACTCTTCTAAAAGTAGTTAATGACATTCTCTCTGAGTTGGATAGCGGAAAGATTACAGTCCTCACCCTCCTTGATTTGTTTGCAGCATTTGACACAACAGACCATTATATATTACTTCACCGTCTCCAGCATGTATTTGGCATTCATGATACAGCCTTACTGTGGTTCAAGTCCTACTTCGTCAACAGGACCCAAATTGTATCTGCAAATGGAATACACTCCAGCCCAGTTGATCTATGTTGTGGTGTTCCACAGGGGTCTCTTCTTCGAACTGTTGTCTTCATTCTTTACACTCAGCCGCTCTCGAGTGGCATAGATCATCATCCAGTGTCTCACCAATTGTACGCTGATGACACCCAAATATACAAATCTAGCCACCCAACTGAAGTTGATGCTACCATCCAAGGTGTAGAGAGGTGCATTTCTGATGTGAAATCATGGATGACATGTAACAAGCTGCAAATGAATGATGATAAAACTGAAGCCATTCTGATTACAACACAAAGACTTTCTCATTCACATCCTTTACCTCAAACAATAAATATCAGCAACACCAACATTAAATTCACACAATCAGTACGAAACCTAGGTGTTACTTTGGACAGTACTCTCACATTGCACCAACATGTCATGAACATATGCAAAGCTGCATATCTTGAGCTGAGAAGAATCAGCTCAATTCGCAAATATCTTTCAGTTGATGCCACTAAAACACTTGTGTGTTCATTAGTACTTTCAAGACTGGACTATTGTAACTCAATTCTGTCTGGTTCATCTCAATATCTACTCCAGAAACATCAAAAAGTTCAAAACACAGCTGCTCGGATCATACTTAGAGTACCACCTCCCCTCTGCTCTGTACCCTACACTGGCTATCCATTCGATCCAGAATCAAACACAAAATTTGTTCTCTGTGCTACGTTTCACTGTCGGACTCTAGTCCAACATACCTATCCGATCTCACCGATGTGTACACACCAGCAAGATACTTACGCTCCTCTTCTGACAATCGTATACTCATTATTCCCACTATGAAAACAAAGTTATATGGACAGCGTTCTTTTGCATACCAGGGCCCAGCAACGTGGAATGAATTGCCCACTGAACTTAGACACAAAGACACAGTGATCACATTCAAGAGGGCTCTCGAAACTCACTTATTTCGACTGCAAGAACAAACTTAAAGACCTAATAATGTTTCCTACCTGAAATATTCTCAGCATGTTTTTATTTTTTAATGTTTTTCTAATTTCATGGTGTTTGTTTCTGTAATAATATTATTATATGTTTATTTTTTTTTATCTTCTAGGTGTTGTCTAATGTTGTAAAGCGCTTAGAGCTTCTAAAGATTAGGCGCTATACAAAGTCCTCATTATTATTATTATTATTATTATTACTATAAGAAGATGAAAAGAAGCCTTAAACAAAATACCTTTTCTTGGAAGCCGTCACACAAAATTATCTTCACAAGTTTAGGACCAATGGGCCACTGTGTCTTCTAGATTCGTCTCTGGTGTATAATAATGGATTGCTAGCGCGTGTAGTATACATAGCATTGTCATATTAATGTAACTTCTAGCCCTTCAGCTCGAATCAAGCTTGTATTGTCAGAATTTCAATACCCATAACGCATTAAAGTATAGGTATTCGTTATCAATTCATCACGAAAGATTCACTGACTGATAATTATGAACTTTTGTATCTTTCTCATGGACGGTTGACTTCAGAGAGTTTATCAGTCTTAAAAATTTGTCTAAATGCCAGATATCACACACACACACACACAATATTTGGCATTTAGACATACATACATACATACATACATACAGTTGATTGTGCAGTTGATTCTAGATCAATGATAAATTTCCACACATTTAGCATTAGTGACGTATGAAAATAACAATAAAAATTATTAATAATCGTCATTTTTTCAAAATGAATTTAATATGGTACACATTTTCATTTCAATCATTTCTGCTTTCTGTTCCCCTTCCCTCTTATGCATAACGGATAAACTACGTAGAAATGTGGAGTGAGAGAGAGAGAGAAAAGGAATTTGGGCTGGATTAAAACCTTTAAATAGAAATTACACCAAGTAACCTACAAGAATATGGTTCGTGGTAGCGATATGTGTGCACTTTCCTTGGGATTTATCGCTCTCTCTCTCTGGACCATCGTAGCAAGAGACAGGCTAAAACCTATGAAAGGACCAGCGTAGAGGATTTTCGTTTGTGTCTCAGCTCTTATGAAATATGGTAAAAGGTAAGTTAAACCGACCTATCAATAATGAGACAGACAGACAGACAGACAAACAGAGAGAGAGAGAGTTAGTTTATGGTCGGTGGTACTTTTACTAAAGCAGAATAATGACTTAGATCAACTGTAAATATATTAAAATATTTTAATTTTCTCTTGTTGGTTCGTCATTTCACTTAGTTTCTATCCCATATTACTTTTCATGCACCAGTACGTGATTGGCTAAGTGTTCATGTGAATGGCATATCTAACCAAGTGTTTGCAGTGCTCTACTTTCATCATTAAAACCACCTTTCATGTTTAAATCATAAGTGTGTATTGATTTAATCAATGTGAAGAAAATTAGAAACTAAAATAAGAAAAGAATCAATTCATCAATATGCAAAGGTGATTGTAAATAGCCACAAAAGTCATGGAACTAAATTTTATAGTGGACACACTCGCGGATGTGAGGAGTTCATTCACTAGGTCAATACACAGCTGCCTGTAGTAAATCTTAACTCGGCTCAAAGGGCAAATATATGTATTTGTATGTGATATAAATAAAATATATGTATAGTATGTAAGCTGTATCAATGATATACCACTCGTTGTATAAATTTTTCATTGAAAGGAAACTCGGCAAGCCTCGTCTTCTTTCAATGAACAATTTACAAAACTCGTGGTATATCACTGATACAGCGTACATACTATATATATTTCTTGCGCCATGCCTCTTTAGCAATACGGACATGAATTGTTACAACATGAGTGTCCTGATTAACGCGCCATTCTTGACTACTTCTTTATGTTGTAACTGTTAGCCCTAGCGCTTGAAAGAACAAAGAATTCTGCGGAAATTAATATGATTCACACCAATATATTAATATAGACGGTTTTCGTCATCTCCATTTTTTATTCAATCTTTCCAAGAATCAGAACCGTAATCCTTTCCATAACGGATCTGGTGCCGCCATCTCCTTATGTGCAAACGGACTGGGCTGTCCATATAATATTTTATGGATCAGTCGGATTAAAAGGGATGAAGGAGCATAAATGTATGAGGTATAATACACATATATCGCTCTTTGTTTATGTATCTGTCTGTCTATGTATGTATGTATGTATATGTGTGTATGTATATATATATATATATATATATATAGAGAGAGAGAGAGAGAGAGAGAGAGAGAGAGAGTGAGAAAAAGACAGACAGACAGAAAGACGGACAGAGCGAGAATGTTGAATTATGCCCTTTTGTATAATTATTGTACAAAGTTTTTAAGCTTGTAAAACTTATATAGTCAGAATTAAATATTATGAATAACATTGGGAATTTAGTTTTATTATTTCGATCAATTAATACTCCAAACAAAGGACCATAGGGAGGATTGAACAATTTTAAATTGCGCAATACTTTCTATTTATATTTTTGTGTGTGATTTAGATTTTTAACGTAGCTTTAACAATTTTTCAGTCTTATCGCTACTATGTCTGCAGTGTGGCAGTTTATAGTAATATCTAGCGCTGTGGCATCATGCCGCAGACGTGATTGATTGATAGATAGATAGATAGATAGATAGATAGATAGATAGATAGACAGACAGACAGACAGACAGACAGACAGACAGATAGATAGATAGATAGATAGATAGATAGATAGATAGATAGATAGATAGATAGATAGATAGACAGACAGAAGAAGAAAAAAATAGTCGTTACAGATCAGAAGGAGAAGTACCCGAAAACCTTGTAGGCAAAGTACTATTAAACGAGTGGAGCGCAACCAAAATACTTACATAGAATGTTTTTCGGACCCAAACTAATAATAACACAAGTGACCAAATAAAATAAATTTATCAGTCAAGTTCATAAGTAATCTTAGAATTTAAACGTATCTGATAAATATAATCCAGACAGTTAATCCAATATGTTTCTCTTAACAGAAATTCCATTTCAGAATTAACAATATGGATTACCTAAAATTACCAGTCTTGTAAATTATGGAAGCTGTCATTAAAATGTGTGTGGACATGAGACTAAAATGATGTATCAATCAAATTATTTATGCCACGTCTGTGTTTATTAATGCACTGAAATATTTTACTGACGCTTTTTGTCCAACATATTGCGTTTGACAAGTTATAAAATAAACAAAATTAGATGTTGAACAGTTAGTATCATACCACAGTCATAAATGTTTCTTTCGTATTACTTCCACTAAAATAAGCCTTTTTCATTAATGAAAGAACAGTGTGTGCAACGTGGTTAGTTGATGAGCCATGACTTTTAAACATTTTACAACCCTTTAGTATTAAAATATGCTAAAAATTGTACAATCTAAAGTAATAACCAGCATACCATATTCTCCACTTACAGTTTTCTTTCTTACTAGACCTTGGTATATTTCATCGTCGTCTTATTATTTATGCTTGTGTACGAATGTTCTACGATTCAGCTTTATTTAATCACTGTAATCCTTATGGAGTATGTTTACATATACAAGGCTAAGTAGGTAACAGTTGCCTATCTTTTCTTTAATTATATTTTTCTTTTAATTGTGCTTTTATTTTACTCTACTTTATACCACTATAAAACTTTTTCGCATTTACTACCGAATGTAAGACTTTTCTGTCTTATGCCAAATAGCGCAATCACTACATTTACAAAATAATCTGTTTAAAAAAACTTCAAAACAAATCATGCAACACACATTCTATGCAATAAACTAAATTCCTTCCTTTTCACACATTTCATGCAAAAGAACCTCAGTTACAACTTGTGTCACATTTCAGATATACTAACCTCATTTATAACTTGTGTCACATTTCAGATATACTAACCTCATTTATAACTTTGTCACATTTCAGATATACTAACCTCATTTATAACTTTGTCACATTTCAGATATACTAACCTCATTTATAACTTTGTCACATTTCAGATATACTAACCTCATTTATAACTTTGTCACATTTCAGATATACTAACCTCATTTATAACTTTGTCACATTTCATGCATATTAACCTCAGTTACAACTTTGTCACATGCCATTACTGTTTCGTCTACGCTTGGTATTTTTCTAAAAGTTTCCAAATGTGTTCTTGTTTCTTTTTAACTTTTTGTAAAATAAAAAGCAATATATTAGTGGTGTATTCAGTGTACCTTTCGCGTAATTCAGTAATTAATCGCATGTAATTAAACCATTTATCATCTATAATTAAGCCTTTTATCGTCTGTAATTATGCCATTTATCGCCTGTAAGTAAAGCGAGCGTCTTATGTGCATATTCTCCACGAGTTATCGTTCCTCCTACCCAGCTGAACCAGCTCTTGTGACGTCATGCGTCTGCATACGCAGACAGAATGGGTGTCATCTCTTACTGTGTTCAACAAAATGGGGTACTGTGCAGCCTATCAGACTGACAACATTATTTCGTTTCCGAAGGACCCATTGATATGGAATCAGCTAGTTTCCGAAGGACACAGTGATACTGAGTCAGCTAGTTTCCGAAGGACCCAGTGAATATCGGGTAGGTAGATTATTACTGTAAATGGTAGTCAACACTAACCATAGCCCAGATTATCTTCTATGCATTTTGTCAGAGACAGTTGTCATCTCGATCTGGCAAGGCTGAAACATTTGGGTATGACACTGATTGATAATGATTGCGTAAAATTTTTACAGACTTTGCAAGGAATTTTAACCATTATTTCGGGACAGAGAAGACTGGTTTAAATATTGAATGTCCCAATTTACTGATGTGTATCTAATGACTTGTAGAATCAAATACCATCCGCTAATCGTTAAATTAAGGTACTAATTACGGGTAGTGATTACACATGATATATGTGCCTGACCCGAGTAAGAATGAAAAATAAAACGGTGACTGATACAGGCACTTCCGCAGATATATTTTGTGTTAAATACCAGAATAGACATTTGAATCAGAAGGTAAGTACCGTATATAGCCTCTTACAAGTCGAGTCCAACATCAAACTACCCAGACCCTGATCTGCCATCGCATATTGCGCCGGCAGACCTGGGTTGATACAGTTTCTTTGGAGCAATATGAAGAAGAGACAATATAGACAATTGTGCGAATCAAACCGTGGTCTATAGTGTTTGTATTTGGCCTTGACTTCTAATAAACAAAGTTAAATGGTAATGAAAAAAATAACTTTCATGATGATACAAAGTTTAAGTCCATCAAATTCCACCATTCCGTATTTCTCAAAACTAATCGTGCAATAATCAAACTTTTCCTTTAATTTATATGAATTTAAAATATGCTTTCAAACAGTAAATTAAAATTTCTTAAATCAGACACACTATCTGTAAAAAGAAGAAAATGACCCCGTCATCTGAAAATCACTCAGCAGAAACGCATAACGGTTCATTTCCAACCTCCTTCACAAACGATAAACAAATAAGCTTGTGGCAGTTATGATTAATTTTCTCCATTCTTGAAAATTTAAAAAATAAAATTATTCAAATGCATTTATTTGGTAAAATAATTACGTATCAGAATGATGTAGTTTTACAAATTCTTGGGCTAATTTTTGGGATGTTGTCATGCAGTTAATGTTTGGGAAGAAAATCGTTTCTCTTTCAAGCTGTTTACGACAGGTAAATCACGAGTCATGCTACCATTAAGTCAATAAATGAATTCTTTACACAAATGTGAGAAAGGATTCTAGGGATGTTTTCACAAGTATCTTCATCATCTGCATTTTTTATTCCTGCTTTTTAATTTCTTAGTAATAATCACCGTCCTTTCGTTAAGCAATATAATTATTTCCATTTAGCAAAAATAGTGTGAATATACCTTTGATAGACAAAATAGTTATTTGTCCAGCCTTTAGTTCCTTTAAAATGGTGACAGTTACACGGGTACTGAACAGAATTGTATGTATTGATCTAATGAACAATGTATCTATTTGCTTTGTTTGTTGCATATTAAATCAGTTTATTTCTGTGCTTATATATATATATATATATATATATATATATATATATATATATATATATATATATATATATATATATATATATGCCTTTCTTACGCGATGCTCTTACCCACCGAAAAAGAAAGCTTGAAAGTAGTAGTGAACGAAAGAATGCGTCAACGAAGTGAGAATGTGCGACAATTATGATCCATCGGAGCTGGCGTGACTGAGAAGGAAACACACACACACACACACACACACACACGGAAAACAAAAAAACGTACAATGTACAATGTATCGAGATAAAAAATATTCAGACAACACGATTGAGGACACACATACGTACACACACACATACACACACACACACAAACACACACAGAGAAAACAAAACCAACCAAACAAAACAACATCCCATGCAATGCACAGTTGCTTCGGGATAAAAACTATCCAGACCACACGTTGTGGGGAGGGGGGTAAGCTCTGTATTTCAACAACAAAGAAACATCTGGGTACCCAATTCACAAATTTAATGTCGTTTCACAGCAATGCATTATTAACTTAAATATTTTTGTAGGTAAATTTTATTTTACAGTCAATAAATTGTATTGACAGTAAAAGTGTACCGAGAGCTGGACTCAATAATGTAATTGCGGAAGGTCACGTGATAAAAAGATACCCCGCCATTTACAACAGCATTGGAAACGTCTTTACAGCCGATGACCCTGTGTGAAAGTCATTCTGCATTGCCCAGTGTATGCCGCCATGTCCAGTAAAATGCAGTCCGATTTGCCTATTAAATTTATACTTTAAATTCAATGAATACATTTCATCTTCATTGCATTTTTTTATATCCGGGTTACCGAGAGGCTCTTGTCGGTGTTCTCATGTGGGAATGTACACTTAGCTAGGATTTCAAGTGGAAAACTGACTGACGTCTCTTATCAAGATTAATCATTGCTGGGAAAGTGTCAGTTTTCAGGGAGTATTATTACCTTTGATCACACCTTGATTCAGTATGTTATCTAGTAACAACAGCAATCGGTTTTTATATCGGAAATCCGTCTATCTTTTGAGCCGTTATATATTTATTTTAGTGCAATAGGAGTTACGTCAGTCTCCAACATGTTCGTCCGACCGTTTGTTTGCTATTTATGTGTACGAGCTAAATTCACATTTTGCATTAGTCTACAGCAGTAGAATATATTAACAATGCGTAAACATAAGGTTTTTTTTTCTTCTCCAAAACACTAACTAAATTCTGCTGTAGCCATTAAGACGGATTTCTCAATTATCACAATACCTCAATTTATTGCATGTACTTCGTTTAATGCACCTATGTACATACTCGTGTGAGATCATTATTGATTTAACAGATTGAAAAGTATTCACGTGAATTAAAGGTCACCGAAAAAGATATTATATTACCTTCTCATGTAATAGACAATTTGCTAAGAATAGTTTTAAATGAATGAACTATTGGATAATACGGCGTAATTTGGTCCTAATGAATGGTCTAAAAATCAATCTACATTAAATAACATGGTAACGTAAGAGATTTTCCGAAAAGAAATTACTTACTTTGGTTCCATTTTGGTATGCATATATCCAGCTAAGTCCTTGCCCAGTTAAGCATTAATCAGTGTTAATCTGTAAATCGTTTAATCCGACTTTGTTTGTCATCCCTCGTTACTGATATGCTTGGGTTAGTAGGATATACGAGTACTAATATCAACACATGGACTTCTCACAGCGATCGTTACTAACACATTAATATGGGGTTCAACACGGGTAATAAAATCGCAGCCATGACTTTTTCTAAATGAACCTTAAATTCGATCTATATCAGCGAGTGCGTGCTATATTTAATTTCAAAGTAAAATAAATAAAATGATAAGTTATATTTATAAGAAAGAAAAAAGACCGTGTTAGATCAGAAGCACACTTTTGTATGTCAACTATGATAAAAAGTTGATAAATATTAGATGTTAAACCATCTCATCCATAATATATAGTTTATTTGTGGGATTTTTTTAAAATGAATTAATGCACGACTCATTTGATACATAATTTTGAATGTGGTAAATTTATTATCTACATTTTAGAATTCAATCAAATCATAATTTTATATACATGATATGGTGTGCTTTGACATTTAATATATACGTGAACATAAATATTGTACCTAGTTTTAGTTTTAATGCCTGCCAGATGTCATGTGATCAGTAATTACGGCTATAGTGGAAAAGCGAAAATTCGTTTAATTTATTCTTCATCTTTGGCATATCCTTCCTATACGACAGTACGCTGTTTTATAATGTATATTAAATAACCCTCGTAGTTTCAAGTTCATTTGAATATTTGCTTATTTGATATAATGTTGCATTTTCTTTGGTTCTGCAACTATTATTATGATTGATTTTTTCATCATCGTCGTCGTTGTCATCGTCCTCTATTATCCTGCTTCCCCTCTTGTGCCCCTCAGTCAAGTTGTCTTGCAATACGCATACTAATCCAGTGTATCAATAGGTCCCATATCTATCGTGATGATTCAATGAGCACATTGTGTTCTTTCGCGTCGTTACAAAACTGATCCGCGTTTAATCAATGGTATTGACAGTTATAACCCCGTACAGGCTTTACGTGAATTGCACAATAACTTGTATATTATCGGGTAATTAGTAAATTATTTTGTTCTTTTGAACTTTAAAGGTTTAATGAAAGAAACTGACGAACGAACGAACGAGAGAGAGAGAGAGAGAGAGAGTAATAGGGATGTTGGCACGAGAGATCTGTGCCTGAATGTTACGATTGTTTATAGTCAGGTTTAGGCTTCAAATATCTCTCCTGAAAAAGGCACGAACGAAAGAAAATAAAAGAATGGGAAAAAAGATATAGAAAAACAACACTGTCTCTAAAGAGAATAGCGGTGAATTTTTCTTTCTCTCAGATATTGTATTATGAAGAGAAAATTAATAATAATAGACATTTTTATACTTTTCATTTTTATTATCAGACTCTTTTATAATATCAGGTTCTTAAAGGGCACTAAGGTATATTCCAAAGCATCGATCCAAGTATAACGTCTAGACGCTAAAGGCTGAGAGCTGTTAAGTAGCTTAGCAGATTTCAACGACACTGCGGACCCTAACGATTCAGTATCACGTGATTTTAATAGTAATGACGAGCACGTGCAGCATAGGTGGCAAACATGATTTTAAACTACACTTTTCTCCCAGCGATTAACGTACCATGACCATATCTAAGACTTCCCGTTCCAACCCGGTCTCAAAATTCTGAAACTGACATCACAGTTTGTAAATTTTGAATCCCAATTTAAAATAGAACTCCAAAATAACCGTTTTGCTTCCCTAGCATAAGATCCCCTCATACCTACATGGCCGTGATTCATACACAAGATTTTGTAAAATGCAATTGTAAGAGAATCCACAGCCACGGCAATGATACAAACGCCGATGATACACAAAAAAGGTATAAAAAATTGCCGGTACCGTTGCTATTTCGTGTATGCAAAACTGTCTGTTACATAAACAAAATTGGTGTTGCAGCTATAAATGGTTACCGTTGCCATGGTATCGATAGTTTGGATGTTTTTCTTACAACAGCAAATTTGGCTTCTCGATGTGCAAGTGCCTAGATCTGAATGGGTTAAACGTTCGGCTAAGAACGAAGTCTCTGAATCCAGTGGTTCTAGCCCAAACGTCAGTGAAATGTCCCACTCCACCCCAACCTTATTTAAAAAGGAATCAAGTAAACAAGAAGATACAAAAGCTCGCCTTATATTTTTTTATTGAAAGGTTTTGAATTTGCCAACACTCAAGAATATGACTACAGAGTAATGATGGAGACAAACCAAGTGGTCGATGCAGGTCCCAGTTACTCTTTTCTTTAACATAACAATGCTGTACTTTGTACGATTATGCTAATATTCAGTTTGAAGGCACTACAAGTAACAGGGTACAAGAAACGAATCAATATCAAGGACTTGCATATATCCATCAAGTGTAAATACTTGACATTCAGAGACCGATATTAAGCATCGTGTCGGCAACAGCCGTAAGGCCCGATAAACGCATAAGCATGATACATTTATACGATCACTGGATTTTGGTTTGGTTTGGTCGGTTTTTTTATGGTACATCAACGCAGCGAAGGTCATTATGCCGAGACGAACCTAGTCAAATACCTTACCGGAAAACACGATTGCTGATCCAGGCTGACATGATGGTCGGTCACGAGATTGAACCACCTCGGCTTTAGCTGATCAATGAATCATGAAAAATTAGCTTACAGCAACCCGTTTGTGTGCGTAGTACTCCTCAGAACGCGTGTTCATATTTGTTTTCACCACTGTACATGCAAAATTGCCCCATAGTTGTTGTTGTTGTTGTTGCTGTAGGGTTTAACGCCATTTTTCAGCACTAGACAGGCTATACATGGCGGCCAGTATAACTGGTGGAGGAAGAACCCTGGAAAACCCAGGGAAGAACCACCGACCCACGAGAAGCTATTTGCAGGCTTTCCCACGTACCCACGCTAGCCGAGCCTTGGATTCGAACCCAGGCAGACAGAGGTGAGATGGCAGTGATCCGGATCGGTGAGCGCTTTAGACCACTCGGGGCACCCAAATTGCCCCATAGGCGGATATCGATGTGGAAATGTACATGATCTGAGGAGCGTGAAAAGAAAGTTACAGTGGTTTACTTTTAGTATGGTGGTGTTGTAATCAAAGTTTCCCGACACTACAAGAAACTGATCGTAAATATACAAATTGCATAGCGTATTCAGGACATTAATGTACGGACGATAAATGTCAACAGTACAAATGCAGTTGACTTTTGGTGTACACATTATGATCTCTTCGTCAATGTGTGACTGTCTGGCGATTGGCATGATTTTCTCTGAGCACCAAACCTAGAACCTGATCTTAACAATAATGTGTACACGATGACATGGTGACCTAGTTTTAAATTTTTGTGTACTACAATTTTAGCTGCATGCAGAAAACAACTGTTACGACTGTGGAAGTTACAGTATCCTAGGTATTGACTGAAACAGAAAATGCGTACATTTGCTAATGCCAAAAACCTCCAAAAACGACAAATGGACGAAGCACGCTGACTGCTGCACTTAGTGCAGACCAACTAAAAATATAGTTTATACATCAATACCAATCTCAGTTACCACACATCATCTTGGCAGGGTCTCCAAACATTGTGATGCAACAGAAAACCAAGTTAATATTATTGTGAACGTTTTTCTCCTGGGGTCTTTTTGATAGAGAATGTCCTCTCTTACCAAGGCATAGAAGGATTAAGTTCACCAATACAAGTATTTTAGTTATTTGAGTTTTATTAAAGGCATCGTAGATAGTGTTCGTGTTCGCATTCGGTATCATTCAGGCGACAATCGTAACCTAAATATCACTTACTATTTTGCTTTCGTTGGACATTTCTTGTCGAAGGGAATCATTGCAAGTGGACGGGAGGGAGTAGGTGAACGGCTGTAAAGGTGATTGGTGGATAATTTATATTAATTTTTACTACTTATTAGGTGTGTTACGGATGTTTTTTCTGCTAACAAATCAAGTAAAATAATAAATCAAAGATAACCTTTAAACCGACGCAATACTTGTCAATGAAAAGAAAAGAAAATCTTGATACAATACAGTCATGAACTCATTTTAAAAGTAAGAGTCTCAGTACTGTACTAACGCTTCTTCTGTGACTTCCATCATGTAATTGCACTTGCCGAATATAATGTCGTACAGAACGAATATGGATCTGTTGGATAAATTTGATGGTTGTGCAAAATTTGTTCAAGTCCTCGTTTTGTGACCTCTGAAAGAAAAATATAAAACAGTACATTTAGTGAGTTGGAGGCGTATAAGACATCATTCAAGAACGGACAAATGAACTGGCCGATTTACCCAGCAAGCAACAAATCAAAGACCACATGTTGTACGTTTGTAACATCAAATGACTACGACTAATGACACCGAGGTTAGACAAATGGCGTTAAGAATTCTGTCGCAGCTTGTCTATGTGGTTGATTTATTTGTATTTTCTCAATAAAGACACTTTATTGCATGACATATTTATTGATATTTCTCATATTTTAGAAGTTGTTTTTGTGGCTTCTACGTCCCAGTCTCGTCTCAGTACGTGATAGATTAGGTTATGGCGGCGCAGTGACCAGAAACGCATTGCACGTTTGACATTAGTCGGCCATGTTAGCAATGGTGCTAGAGTAGCCTAACGCTATTGTTTCCACCTAAGTGCAAACTTGGGTCTATATAAGCAGGATCGTCCTAAATAGTCTTAGTGTATAAACTGGAACAAGACGGCAGACAATAATCAATATCTTATTGTGTGTGTGTGTGTGTGTGTGAGAGAGAGAGAGAGAGAGAGAGAATGTTTATGGCTGATCAGCATTTGTTGGAATAGTCCCCTTTGGCCTGGACAAAAACAAGAACGGGTGAAATGATGAAAATTACAATGCTTATAGAATTCTGATAACCCTTCATCCGGCGGTACACATTAATTGTGTAAAATATATCGTAAAACAGATACAGATTAGTGCAACCGC